>OY978220.1:30680528-31280528 GCA_963854785.1 Vaccinium vitis-idaea | reverse complement strand
GAATTTATCATAACCAACTTACGCGCAACTCGATTAATCTCTCTTCATGATCTAGAGGGTGTTTGGCCACTCATTTTTTGCATTTTCCATTTCTACTTATCTCATTTTGGATGTTTGGGAGCTTTCCCCAAAACACATTTTTGGAGAATGAGTTCTAGGTTTTTCACTTTAGAGAAGAGAAGTAAAAAAGAGGTATTGAGCTACTTTTCACATTCTCAACTCACATTCTCCACTTGCAAAATGTATTCTGCACATTTCTCCCAAACTCTCCTCCCAAATTCAAAACACATTCTAATCATAATTCAAAAGCCAAAAAAGCCAAAAAATTGAAAATGAAAAGTTGAAAAATTGGCTCTCAAACACCCCCTAGTAAAAAAAGGGAAGTCATTTATGCTAGGATTAAGGGATCCACAATATATATTACTTTTTGTAGTCTGACCTCATGAATCGAAGTTGATTAATTATATGGGGAGTAAAGTCACTAACCAACCGAACTAACACTTGGCGCTTACTGTATATGAATCTTAATTTGTCTGGACAACAGTGGGTCAAATGGAAATAGGCAAATTTTTTAGTAAGGACCTCCTGTAAATAAGAAAAAAATTTAAATTTTTCACTTTAAAATTTGGTTTTGGGAAATCCGAACCGTCTAATGTGTTTAAAAGGTGTTTTCAAGGATCCATGTGAAAAATCTTCAAAAAAAAATCCGGGAAGGGCTTGATCCAAGCAGTTTTTCGCAAAAATGGTATATTTACAGTTTTGCGAAAAACTGTTTGCATCAAGCCCTTCCCGTTATTTTTTTTTGAAGATTTTTCGCGTGGACCCTTGAAAACACCTTCTGAACACATTTGATTGCTCGGATCGTCAAAAATATGCTCGGATCACGGAGGTCCGGAATTTCGGATTCCGGATAGGAATCTCTCCCAATGTTTTCTTGTTACTTTGGTTAGAAATCTATTGGCCGGTCCTATTACTTGGAATTTTGGCCCACCGGGTCCTGGGCTAAAATTTATTGCTGGAGAGGTCCTAGGGCACAAATATGGTTGGGGATTTTACTTTTTTGCCCATCCTCCTCGTCGTTACTCTTTGTTTTTACTAACCGTTTAAGCACTTTCATAGGGTACCCTAGGATTTTAAGCACTTTCATAGGGCACCCTACAGTTTAGGGTACCCTAAATTTAGAATGTACATTTTAGAATTTAGACCGTACATTTTAGAATTTAGACTGTATATTTAGAATTTAGAATGTACATTTTAACACTCAAAATGTACATTCTAATTTTCAAAATGTACATTCTAATTTTCAGAATGGGGGTAATTTCGGAAGAAAAAGTGTAAAACTTATATCCAGGACCTAGTGAACTATGCGCATTATTTGTTCCAGACCTTACAAGCTATAAGACTTGTTTACAGGACCAGCCCACAAAAAACCCTATTTTGGTTGATGCTCTTCAATCTCATACCTAACCATGGTAAGACCTTTTTTTTTTTTTTTTTTTTGAAAGGCATGGTAAGACTTTGTTTGGACAAATAGAATTTTAAAGGGTGCATGAATGAGATTTCGTTACTAAAAACACATTAGTTTTGCAGTGTCTTCTTCATTTTTTATCAGCAAAAGAAGATATGATTATCATAAAAGGTCAAGTTTTGCGCTGTGGACTAACATCGAAGGTAATCCATTCAAGTATTTAGATAATTTGAGAAGTTCATTCAAAACTTCATAAACCTTGACACTTCCGAATGTTAACTGCATAAAACTAAGGTTTAAGCTTAGAAAAGCTACTAGTCTGTAAATGTGTCTGTTTAGGTTTAGTATATATGTTCTTGTTTTCAGTTTTTGTTTCTCATCGGTGTGTGATTGTGTGTGTGCGCGCACAGCTATACATAGTATTTATACTACAGGTTAATTTGCTTGCTTCTGAGGTTTCAAGTTCAAAACCTATAGGTGTTATCAACTATTTTGTGGCCCCCGCTAATGGACAATAAATTGGATTAATTTTGAATGATTAGTCAATGTGTGTGCATAAACTGATCCGAACACCTGGTTGTTAAAAAAAAATAGATTCTTAATCGCAAATTGAAAGTAAGACCGAGGACCACCAATGGCAGCTACTGCATGTTGACATTAATGATCATTCAAAAGCGTAAAAGTCTGAGATTGCATATATACCAACTCAGCTTGTGGAATTTTAGTTGGCCAGCAATGTGTATATATCTAGAGGTGGCAAATGGGTGGGTTGGGTTGAGTTTGAGTGGGTTGGTATACATGGGTTATGGGTGGGTTGAATATGGGTTGAAAGTGAATGGGTTGAATATGGATCAATCAAAACCCAACCCAATCAGATCCAACCCGTTCTTTTTTTTGAAAAAAGTTATGCGTTGTTTAAGATCTCTACTCAAAATACATACCACTGGAAAAGGGATTACTATATCAATACAAAAGTCACAGCCAAAAAGTCTGCAAATCAGACACCCGGCCCTTGATCCCCCAGTAAAAAATTTCGTAAAATATCGGGCAAGGATGCCGAATTGGGTTTTTATTTTTTATTTTGTTCTTCTGCCATAAAATTAGAACACAAGAATTGGCAGTACTCAATCAATAGCATTCAATCAATTCCAACATAACTCTAGCGTGCACTAGATCTACCGTGACCAATTAATCTAAAAGTTTAACCTCATAAGTGATCGATTCCAGTGATTAACAAATTAAATTTAAAATTTATTTTAATCTCATAAGTGATCGATTCCACTGATTAAGAAATTAAATTTAAAATTGAAGCTTGATTTTGTGCGTAAATATAACAAATAAAACGAAATGGTAACAAAATGATCATAAATTTGTAATTGACGTTAAAATTACTGAGGCCGCGTATATGCCTTTCGTAGTTATCACTCCAAGGAAATTTTCCCCACATTGGGAATTATAAATAGCCCTTTGTGAAATTTCAACCCAAAAAGATTTCGTAATAATTTTCCCCAGTGTGGGAATTATAAAAGCCCTTTGTGAAATTTCAACCCAAAAAAAAATTCTCTCTCTCTCTCTCTCTCTCTCTCTCTCTCTCTCTCTCTCTCTCTGTGCAGAGCAACTAAACCTTTGATATATCATTAGAATGGAACAGAGCAGAAAGGAGATCAAGATACATGTAAGTTGACCCAGACACCCTTGACTGTTGAACCTCTAAAAAAAAGAGGCCAAAGAACTAGCTGGCCAGGCCTCCAACCTTCGTAGAAAATATAGATATAATAGTTATTTGTACAATTCCTCCCAAATGGATTGGGATCCAAAGATACATGTAGGAAAGGTCAGCGTTCGGAGAAAAGTTGACTAGCCACTCATAAAGAGACAAGTGTCCAGGTCGGTAACGCGACACGTGGCAAGTCCACACAGGTCAGTCAATCATGCGAGTCATCCTGCACACGTGCCACTAGCTTGAGAATCCCAGCCAGAGCCCACCGCGCGCTCTATCAAGGTCCAACAAAGGGCACCGACTTATAGCTATGGGCTGTCCGAACATGGATTAAAGCCCATAAAGCGATGTGATTAGTGCAACCCAAGAGACATGCACGAGAATGCGAGAAACTAGTCACCTATATTTGGCCCAGGCGAGCGCCTGCTCCAGTCTAAGGTAGAACTCGAGGGGCCCTTGAGGCTTGGCTACAGTACAGGCATGGCCGAATATGTCATGATATTGCCCTAACAAGAATAGAAGGGGATTTAATGGCATGGTGGCTACAAAAGGAGAAGAGGTTCTCCGCGCGAGGGTGGACTAGCACGCCTGAGTAGCCGTAGGGATCAGCCCCGTGGTGAGTGACGTCACCTACGCGGTCAAGTTGTACAAAAAGGGCACGTGTCCTCATATTATAGGGAGACAACCTAGCGCCTTGTCATTGGCTCAGGGTGCCTATATATATGAGACATTTCCTTCACAATTCTCAGAGGTGATTTGATTAGTAGAGTGTGTCATTCTAGAAAGAGAAAGTATGTAGTCACTGATTTGGAAAGGAGAACATGCTAGTGATATCACCCTATTCTCTCTAGATCACTTGGGTTCCCATGGATTAGCCTAAGAGCTTCACACCCCGTTTGGATGCCGGAGATGATTTGGGTGTATTTGTAATGAGGGTGGATTTGTAATGGGGGTGGACTTGGTAATGAGGGTGGTCCCACCTCATAAGAATGATGGATTTGTTAGTGAGGTGTTTGGATGGTATTTTGAGAAGGGGGATTTGGAGGGTGAATTTGATATGATCAGAGGGTAAATTACTAAATTGCCCTAGTTTATTAATAAATACATAATACATAGAATAAATACATAAATATATTTTAAAAAAATTTAGATATTAAAAATATATTTCCAACCACACTTGTATTTATTAGATATTAAAAATTTGCATTAATATATTTAAACTACCTGTGTTTTTTTTTTTTTTTACATTAACTAGTATTTTACATAAAAATTAATTAAACTATTGGTTGTTTCGGCCACAACCACACAGGAATATTTTCCCACATTCATTGGTTATATCGAATCAAACCCAGCAGAAGAAAACGTGGTCTTCTCTCTCTCCACAAAAACATATCTAAACCGAAAACTCCCCGCAGCTCCGACGAACAAACCCAGTAGGCGAGTTTCGGCGAACAAACCCAACAGCTCCGGCTATGTTTTGGGTACCGCAGCAGAGCAGCCAAATTGGGTGAGTTCCAGCGACGTCCGGTGAGTTCCATTAATTGGTTGTTTCGATCGAGTTTTAGCCGGAAAACTCCATTCTTTCCGATTTCGAGTTCTAGATCTCACCCGAATTTGGAGGGGTAAATTAGTACCAAATCCTCCCTGAGGCTTTCGTTAGCTAGTCCGGGTGCTCCAGGATTGGTACTCCCAACAATGAAAATTTTCGATCAAATCCGGGGAGCGTTTTGGCATCCCAAACACCAGAGTAGAGTGGGTCTGGGATTACAAATCTGAGTGTTTGCCAAATCCGGGTGCCAAATCCGACATCCAAACAGGGCCTCACTGCTTTAGCTTTTTCTATACACACCTGCTCTCTTCTTCACCCTTCTTCTAGATCACTTTATTCCCCTCATCTCTATCATTAATTATTCTTTTCCTCTTCAGCTCACTTCTTGAATATTGACTCATTCAAACCCCTCATCTCTATCATTAATTATTCTTTACCTCTTCAGCTCATTTCTTAAATATTGACTCATACTCGCTGGCAATGTTGAGAGCACTGGAATGGGCAAGGAGAAAAGTCTATGATAAGGTGGAAATCTGCTCGGATTGTCTTCTTTTAGGGAATGGATTAAAGAATTTAGACAATGTAGATGTTTTGGTTAGGGCTGTTTTAGTTGATATTTTTGCATGTTGTAAAATATTTTTCTTATGTTTGTATTTCTAAAGTTCCGAGACAAGCGGTTAGGGTTGCTCATACCCTAGCCAAATGTTGTATGGTTTAATTTTGTGGTTTATATATGCTTATGTTTGTGGTTGCTAAAAAAAAAAAAAAAGAACCTCTCTTACAATACACGAGACTCATTCCATGTGAGAGCATGTTACAAATAAGCCTTTGAATATAAACATTTTTCCAAGTTTTACTCCTCCAACTAGTGAATAGTGTTCTTGCTTGAGATTTCGACTGTGTGCCCCGCATAGTTGCGAATTTGAATGAATTTCTTATTTAAAGATTTGATGGGTAAATAATTAATTGAGATGGATCCGAGTAATCCAATATTACGATTTTCCAATTAGAATGTTTTTCTAACATACAAGTATGACTAGATATTAATGAAGGTGCGCGCATTTGTCAAATTAAGTTGGCACGTATGCACTATTCTTCCAAAATTTCGGTATTTTTCTTCTTCTTCTTCTTCTTCTCTGAACTTTTTACAATTTCGATGCATTTTTGTATATTTATCTAATTCCTTTGGGTTGATCAGCCAACATACTGACCTAAATCAGCAAAAAAACAAGGAAAATTTGATCGGATGCTATGTAAAGTTTGATTTTCCATATTAATTACAAAAAATAAAATAAAATACAAAGTGTGAAGGATTTAAGACATGAAAATTTTCACTCATTTCAACCATCAGTTTTCATGGGCCGGATTACATCGTTGACATACAAAGAAAATCGAAGAGAGAGCCTACCAGCCTTCTATATAGGCGGCCCAATAAAATCAGAAGTTGATGGGCAAGAAAATCCATAATCAGGGTCTCCCTATTGCCAAATTGAAGGAAATGGAAAATAGTTTTGGAAATGAAATTGAAAACAAAAGAAGTACTACTAGCATATAAAATGAACAGTTTCGAAAACAACGAAAACCGTATCAAATTAACTTCACGAGCACCGCAAAAAATAAACCAAAAACCTACTTCATATTCATAATAAACTCACAACCGCGGGGGTTCAATTTTCGGGAAATCCCAGGCCGCCCCCACTTTTTGTGGGGGCTTTCATCCAAACCCTATTTTGTCTTTCACTCTTAAATAAACCCTGTGCACGCGTGAGGGTTTTCCATTTAATACAGCTGTGAGCTGTCACTGTCACACACGGAGACTCTCTCACTCTCTTATTCTTCCTGACACAACATTGCATTTATTTCTCCCTCTCTCTCCTCTCACTCTCTCCGTCCCTTTCAATCACTCTTTTTCTCTCTATCCCCCGTCCTTTTTACCCTCTCTCTCTCTCTCTCTCTCTCTCTCTCTCTCTCTCTCTCTCTCTCTCTCTCTCTCCCCCCCCCTATTTAATTTATGTTTAAAATAAAATAACTTTTGTTAAACACATTTATTTTTTTATAAAAATTATATATTCGAAATCTACTCAATATCAAGATCCATTGTGAATATAAAATTATATACATGAAAAAAAGTTTTTTTGATACCCATTAATTAAGAATTCACACCCAAAAAGAAAGTGTGTTATTAAGGGTGTCAATTGTTGTGGAAGTGTTAATTGTGTGCTATTGGGGGTGTGAATTGTTACAAGGGGTGTGAATTGTGTGCTTTTTGGAGGTGTGAATTGTTGCATGAGTGTGAATTGTGTGCATTTGTGAGTTGTGAATTATTTACAATGGGAGTGAATTCTGTATTTGAAAGGTGTGAATTGTGTATTTTGGAGAGTGAGTTTGTGGTGTATGAATTCTGTATTTCATGTCTGTGAATTCTTTCATTTTACAATGTGTGAATTGTTTAGAAGAGGTGTAAATTAGTATTAATTAATGGATATAAAATAATTTTTTTTTAAATGTACACAATTTTATATTCAAATGAGATGTCATTTGAAAGATCTCATCAAATATATTTTAAATATATAATTTTTATGAAAAATAAATGTGTATAATAAAAGTTATTTTTATTTTAAATCTAAAATAAAAAAAAAGGTGGAGAGAGAGAGGGAGGACATGGAGAGGAGACAAGAGAGAGAGAGAGAGAGAGAGAGAGAGAGAGAGAGAGAGAAAGTGTACAAAAGAAAAAAAGAGAGAAAAAGTAGTGGTCCTATTTTCTCTCTGATGGGGAGAGAGAGAGAGAGAGAGAGTTCCCACGCATAAAGAGAGAAATAGAGAGAAACAAAAGTTATGACTTGTCACATCAATCATTTCTCTCTCATCCTCAAAGCCAAGTCACCGCACAAAAATTTTGAAAAGTAACTGCGCTCATGGAAAGGGGTTCGACGGGATGAATCTGACGCGCGAAGGGTTTGGACGGGATGACCGGGACAAAATGGGGCCGGCCAGTCAGAAGCCCTTCAATTTTCAAGTGTTTATTCAGAACCCACATTTATTGTGAATATATTTATTAAAAAGGGACCGAAGAGGATCTCATTTCTTCCCAATAAGGCCTAAGATTATTATTATTATTATTATTCATTTTTGTGGCGAAGAAGAAGTTCTCATACACAATTCAGTTAAAATTACATGACCATAACTAGGGGTGATAAATGTGTCGATCCGTCATTTATGCTTGGTTTGAAAACTTAAGGGGTTTCGAGATATGTTCAAACTGAGCTTTTTGTATGAGACGAGTTGATTAATCAAGCCGGACACGAGGCAATCTTCAGTAACTTGAATTTTATATACATCATTAGCCAAACAAACCGAGTAATAGCTTGTACTTCAGTAATCTGAATTTTGTATATATCATTAGCGAAAACAAGTCAAGTAATAGCTTGTTCGAGTTTGATTTGAATGCTTAATAAATTTCAAAACGGTGATCAAACTTGTTTTGTTTTTATAGCAAGTAGATTTTGAACGAGCTCGAACGAACACAAACTCCAGTAGCTTTCGGTTCATTTATCGGCATGGACAATAGAGAGCGAGAGAGAATGCGCGCGCTCGCTTCTTCTTATCCGTGCGACTGTGGAGAAGACACTCCTCTTGCGAGCAAACTCCTGGGACCATGGGGTATGATCAGTCGTTACCTTCATGGAGCTGAAATTAGTCGAGGTGCGTCCAAACTGATCAGGACGTCAGATTAGATTAAAAAAAAGAAAAAAGACTCTGGAGAAGACACAGCGCGCCAAACTAATCACCCCTACATATGACACAGAACAGACCCGCCCAAAATAATCAAAGCATACTACCACCGCCACCCCCACGACTCCATGGGAAAACAGAAGCAACAGGTGATTTCCCGTTTCTTCGCTCCCAAACCCCAAATCCCATCACCTTCACCTTCACCTTCACCTTCAACTTCTTCACCATTTCAATCACCGTTACTCCCAAACCCACCAACACCACCGCCAAAAATCTCAGCCACTGTCACTTTCTCACCATCCAAACGCCTGCGTAACTCCAACCTCACTTCCCCCACCTCCACTCCCTCCAAAACCCCTAGACTATCTTCCCCTGATAAACCCTCACAAAACCCTAAACTATCTCCCCATACCCACAACCCTATACCCCATCCACCCAATCCCACCCTTCACCAAAAATTCCTCAAGAAACTTCTTGAACCACCTGAAGACTTTGTGGATAGTTCCCAAAAAACCCAACTTTCGAATCCCAAGTATACCCCACTTGAGCAGCAAGTTGTGGACCTTAAGGAAAAGTACCCTGATGTTCTTTTGATGGTTGAGGTTGGTTATAGGTATAGGTTTTTTGGAAAAGATGCTGAGAATGCGGCTAGGGTTTTAGGGATTTTTGCCCATGTGGATCATAATTTTTTAACGGCTAGTGTGCCGACTTTTCGGTTGAATGTTCATGTGAGGAGGCTTGTGAGTGCTGGATATAAGGTGGGTGTGGTGAAGCAATCTGAGACCGCGGCGATTAAGGCACACGGCTCCAACCGGTTGGGGCCTTTTTGTCGTGGGTTATCGGCATTGTACACTAAGGCCACGTTGGAGGCAGCAGAGGATGTGGGGGGTGGTGAAGAGGGGTGTGGGTCAAGTAGTAATTACTTGGTTTGTGTTGTTGAGAAAGGGGTGGGTGGTGGTGAGGATGGAGAGGGTGGGAAAGAGAGTGGGTTTGATGTGAGGATAGGGGTAGTTGGGGTTGAGATATCTACTGGGGATGTTGTTTATGGTGAGTTCAATGACAATTTTATGAGGGCTGGGCTTGAGGCTTTCATTTTGAGTTTGTCCCCTGCTGAATTACTCCTTGGGGAGCCTCTCTCTAAACAAACTGAGAAGGTGGCTTTGATTTGTAATGAATTTATTTTCCTTCATTTTGGTTGTTTTCATGATGCTTTATTATGTGGTTGAATTGAACTGCATCGGTTTGTTGCTTTTGTGTATGGACCAGTGTCGTGATCTTTCAAATAACTGAGTCATCTTTGTATGAAAATTGAAAAGACTGTTGATGGAACTATGGAAGAGATCAATAAACGGCACTCCTGAAAGACTATTTTGCTTGATTTTGCTTTGGGGAAATAAAAGATAGAGCTCACTAATGTAGTATGTAAAATGTGTGGAGCTATGCCAAAGACTATTTTGTATGATAAAACACCTTAGATTTTCAACCAGACTTGAACAGTTGCTGGATGTGGATGTTTGTGTTTAGGATTCTATCCAATGGTGATTGTGTAAAGTGGACTGGAGGTAAATAAGGTACCCAATGTGGCACATTCTCATCCCTCCTCGCTAATTTCTCCTCTGAGTCCGCTATCTTTTTCTTCCCTTAAATTGCAAAAGAGCCCCTTTTTGTAATCTGGATTCTGGAATCTTATTTATTACCTGAAAGACCTGTTTAAGCTTCTCTTCCACTAACTCGAAGTTTGCATTTTTTGCAATGTGAATTACTATGCTTGTAGACTTGTAGTAGTCATCTGTTCTGTTTTGGATGATAATTGAGAGCTATTACTACAGTTGCTATTGGCATATGCTGGACCTGCCTCCAATGTCCGCGTGGAGCGTGCCTCGCGATATTGCTTCAATGAGGGTGGGGCAATTGCTGAAGTGATGGCTTTATACGAGAATACTAGTGAAAATGGCTTAGGGGGTCAACAAGAGGAAGGAACGGAGGTGACAGAGCAGGGAAATAAGCACATGGCAATTGAGGTATACTATTTGTCTTTCCTCTATGTACATAGTAACATGAGTTATGGATCATTGCATGTAGTTCATGAATGCTATGGCATTCTAGAAAAGATGCAATTTAGTTATTATTTCTGCTTTATTGAGCTTGTTGTTTGGTTTTTATGTTCTGGTGGTTTGTTTCCATTGTGCACGTTCCTTTTCAATATATGTTTCTTTCTAACTATGTATTTTTGCTTTAAGGGAGTTATGGCCATGCCAGATTTCACTGTCCAAGCATTAGCTTTACTCATTCGTCATCTCAAGCAATTTGGATTTGAGAGGGTTCTTAGCTTGGGAGCTTCGTTTCAGCCTTTCTCGGGGAACATGGAAATGACTCTTTCAGCCAATTCAATTCAGCAACTAGAGGTAATTGACCCTTTTGATGCGGCCATTGAGCTATTGGAAAACATTACCCAGTGGCATTTGCAATCTGTATTACTGCTTACAATGTTATAAAATAAATATTAAAAAAAAAATTGGCCTAGGCAACAGGATCGTATTTCCACTTTTCATCCTTACTAGAGGGCAAGTTAAAAAAGCACAAAAATTGGCCTAGGCAAGTTTAAAAAGCACATCGTACTATGACTTACGATAACAAAGAATTGGTAGTTATAACGATGTTCAAGCGTCTTTTAAGAAGGTTTGGGGTCAAAACAAAATAAATACTGCTAGAAAGAGAATCAAGATAATTGTGTAACCGGATAATAGCACATTAAGAGTTAAAGTCCTAAAAGTAATTATCAAATGATGGATCAGATATTTTCTCAAGAGTATATGAGAAACAAAACTTGCATAATTAATAGGAAAGCCACCAGTAACTTTTATAAAAAAAAAAATTGTTCCTTTTTTTTTTTGGGATAAGTAACAAAATTTTATTGAAAAGGCATCAAGGGGTTGCCACCCATGTACCGAACAAAGAAATACAAAACAAAAGATCAATTTACCACAAAAAAAAAAAACTATACCCCCCTCAATATTCGAAACATATCTAATATCAAGGAATTGACTAAAGTCGGGTTGCACTCCCTCGATTCTCAACCAAACAAAGTTGAAATCGATAGACTCTTAATTCTGAACAATTTCCTATCCTTCCCGTCAAAATAGCTACGATTTCTCTCTCTCCAGATCGACCACATTAGGCCCAACGGAATCATAATCTACGGCTTCTGTCTTCTTTTACCCACTCTAGCCCCTTACCATTCTTGAATAAGCTCCACCTCCGTCGAAGGGAAAACCCATGTCATTAAAAAAATCTTGGAAGATGTAGTCAGATTTTATGAGCAAGAATGAAAGAACAGCGTTTTTGTTGTAGATTTCATGGCTTTGATTTCATAGATTTGGAATTGCCACTTGCTTCTGTATGCTACTTCTTTTTTGAAGACCCGGTGGCCTCATGATTGGTGATGAGAAATCCCAAAATCTAGGACTGCAAATCAGACTTAATTTTTGGCCTTTATGAATCAAGTGAGGAGAGAGAAGGAAAGTTAGGAAAGCAACTTTGTTTTGCTATTTGTTTGGAAGACGTGGGGGGCATAGGCAGTTGGGTTGGGTGTGATAATTTTACAAATTTACCCCAGCAGGTAACTCATTCCATGGTAAAAAAAGATTAAAAAGTAATTTTAGTTCGGAGAACATTAGAAATCACTTTTGTGACACAGCTCCACAAAAGTGTTCAGACCAAAAAGTGCTTCTCCGTTTCTATATTAGAATAGATGCTAGCATTGCACCTGTCTCATTGTTTGTCAGCCTTGGAACAGCGCTAAGCTTGCATGGGAGGAATTTGATATCATTCATAAACAGGTTGAAAGTATAGGTACTTCCTATAGTTGAACATTTTGTAGGAAGTTTCACATATTTCTGTGAAGTTTGCAATCAATTGGTTAAAGAGATACTTAGCAAAAAAAGAAAATGGTTGAAGAGATCAATGACATTTAGCTTCATTTCAACTCTGAAATTGTTTGTTTTTCATCATTTACCCTTCTCTTGCTTTGCCTATTTACGGCACTATATTTTGGGTTGAACCTGTGCAATTCTTTCAGCTTTTGAAGAATAACTCTGATGGATCTGAGTCTGGCTCCTTGCTGCAGTGTATGAATCACACTCTTACTATATTTGGGTCAAGGCTTCTGAGGCACTGGGTATGAAGGTGCACTTGATTCTTATTTCTTTCGTCCAATGGTTGTGTTACATATTCATGGCTTTGAGTTTTTTTGTGGATGGTATAGGTGAGTCATCCTTTGTGTGATCGGAACATGATCTTGGCTCGTCTTGATGCTGTTTCTGAGATTGCAGAGTCCATGGGATCTTCTAAAGCTTCAAGGAGTTTGAGCAACATTGACGAGGAAGGTTTCTATTTCACGATTGTGCAACCTGATTTTAGTTATGTGCTTTCATCAACTTTGACTACTCTAGGAAGGTCACCTGATATTCAGCGTGGGATAACCAGAATCTTCCATCGAACAGCCACCGCATCTGAGGTAGTACAACTTATCCTCAAGCTTCAAGCTTGGTTTTGCTTGCTTTTACATTGCTGGTTTTCGGGCACCCTAAACCCAATTTGACCATAAGCATCAATTGGTTAGTTGAATGTTATGAGCAGAGAATTGTACAATATATTTTTGGGCTCTTGATATAATTTTTGATGGTCTGGACACTGGCCTAATGGATAGTCCTTTGTGCTATTCAGAGCCAATATGATCAGAAGGTGCTTGGATTCAGCACTAAGTCTGAGATACATTTTCTGACTCAACTATTCCTCTTTTTCTTTCTATTTCCATTTCTTTTGCTTCAGATCTTCTCATTTCTTTCGATCAAACCAACTGGAATTAAATGCCAAGAGTGATGGTATATTTGTAACCTGAATTCATTTATACTAATGACGTTTTTTGAGCATGAAACAGTTAGTTATTGTTGTCAACATTTTACCATGCCCTCGATAGTGCTTGGTAACCATTTTCATGACTTGAGGGTACAGTTTGTGGCAGTCATTCAAGCTCTCTTAGTAGCTGGAAAGCAACTTCAGCAACTTCACATTGAAGAAGAGGACAAAAGTGAGTGTGTGTCAACAAAGACTGTGCATTCCGTGCTGTTGAGAAAGTTGATTTTGACAGCTTCGTCGTCTACTGTAATTAGCCATTCGGCTAAACTTCTGTCTGCCCTGAATAAAGAAGCTGCTGACCGAGGCGATCTTCTAAACTTATTCGACATTTTGAGCGGACAGTTCCCAGAGGTTATAATGAGAAAACTTGTTTTTGATTTTTTGCTGCATGGAACCTACACCCATTGTTCCTAATCATTGCTAAACAATCCTTGCGAAGGTTGCTGAAGCTGGAACAACAGTTCAATTGGCAAAAGAGAAATTGGATTCAATGATTGTTTTGTATCGCAAACAGCTTAGGATGCAGAAATTAGAGTTCATGAGCGTGGCTGGCACAACGCATTTGATAGAGGTGGTTCAGTTTACAATAGTCTTCCCGGTTTGAGTTTTGATAGTTTCGTTGAATTTGATTATTCCTTCTTCCATGGTTTGCGGAGTCTGTTAGTTTAGCGAAGTACTGTTTCTTTGTTTCATAATATGATGCGATGTCGTTGATATAATGAATCTTTTCAGTTTGTTGAAGCATATTAACAGTAAGAATCTTCTAATCTAGCAAATTAATATTTTAGGTTGTTTATGTTAGATAGTTTGATATACATTGTTGGGCCCGTTTCCTAACAGCTTAACCTTTTGGGACTACTGGTAACTTAACATGGTATCAGAGCTCTGGTTGTGAGAGGTCTTGGGTTCAAGTCTTGCATTTGTCCCCCGTTTACATTTTGTTTCTTCACTTTGTACTTTGTTTTGCATTTGCATCCAGTGGCGTAGCAAGAAATTTAGCTCGGTGGGGGCACCATCAAACATATTCTTAGAATTTCTGTCTTTTACGTACAGTAAATGACAATAGTATAAAGGAAATGAACTTAAAACGTAAAATTTGCTACAAAGTATATATAGATAATTGGTCTTTATGTAAAACAAATTAGTTAGGAGAATTTTTGTTGAAACTTGACAAAGATAGTAGGGGATACAAATAGTCATGGCCTTTATTATTTAGGGGTAAAATTGAAATTATTGGGCCCCCACTGGTCTTGCACTGCTTCCGTCACTGTTTACATCTCCACGTGCAAGACGGGGTTGGAACGTGAGAGAGGGTTTTAGATAGCTTGATATACATTGTTGGATCCATTTCTTAACAACTTACGTTGAGTTTTACCAAAATAATTCATCTCCTAAAACTCCTAAATTTCGAGACGGGTCATTCTCCTCAAATACGCCAACTGTTTTTTGGAGTTTTAGCACTTTTGGGAGTTTCACAATTTGTTAAACATAACTTGTTTTACTTGTTTAATAGAGTTCGTAATATAAATGTTAATTATTTACTTTCTTGTTTGGCTTGTTTGGTGTCCTGATGATTTGTTCTCTGATCTCTGTGGGTTGGCATATGTGTCACCTAACTCTTATGTAGCTTTAATTGCAGATGCCATCTGATGTCAAGGTACCGTTGGACTGGGTGAAAGTAAATAGCACTAAGAAAACAATTCGCTATCACCCTCCGGAAGTTTTGGCTGCTCTAGACCACTTAGCACTGGCACAAGAGGAGCTTGGTGTTGTCTGCCGAGCTGCTTGGGATGGCTTTCTTAAGGCCTTTGGTAAATGTTATGCAGAGTTCCAATCTGCTGTTCAAGCACTAGCTGCTTTGGACTGTTTGCATTCACTTGCTATACTTTCAAGAAATAAGGTTTTTTTTAAGGGCCTTAGAACTTTAATTATTCATCTTCGGATATCCCACTTTAAATTATCTCCTAAACTCTGTTGCAGAACTATATTCGTCCAGTTTTTGTAAATGATGCTGAACCTGTTCAGATACATATATGTTCTGGTCGTCATCCGGTAAGTTAGCTGACATTGACTCATGTCTTGTGTGCTAAAAATAAGAAACTTATTGGTGTTACTATTACTCTTTTTATTCAAATCAATGTCTAGGTAGTTAAATGCCCAACTTTGTTGACACTGGACGTAATATTACTTCACCTGCACAATATGAGGCCATCACAATATGAGGCCATCTCCTTGGACACCTGGGAGATTGTCGTTCTAGATTATACTCGTATCTAATACCACTGTTTTCATGAGCAGACAATAGCATGAGTGCTAAACTGTAGGAGTTCTTTTCATGGTTTTTCCTTCACTGTTGCTATTGCTTCATACACCTCATAAATCACACCATAAACCACACAATACACGTTAGTGTGGTTGGTCTGTCCTACAACACGCCTGGTTGTGGAGCACCCTACACTTGTGGGAATGGTATGGTTTATGAGGTGTCTATAACTTCATTCTTTCATTTCCCATTTTATTACCTTGGATTGGTGTTCTAATGAGTAATCTATGTACACTATTGTCTTCTGCTATTTCAATATTGATCTAATCAGGGTATTTCAATTGTATATTTAGATGGCTTAACATTACACTTTGATCCTTGCCAGGGATCTTTCTTTGATAATTACACCAACTGTAGAACTAAAGAAAAAAAAAATTAAAGAAACTATTCTTTTCCTTCTATGTTGGCAGTGATTGTTTAGTTCTGAATCAATGTGATTCACTAGTTCATTGGCCATTGCTCACAAAAATAATTCTTAACCAGGTTATGGAGACTATATTACAAGATAATTTTGTCCCCAATGACACAAATTTGCATGCAGAAAGAGAATTCTGTCAGATAGTGACGGGGCCAAACATGGGAGGAAAGAGTTGCTATATTCGCCAGGTTGCTCTCATTGCCATAATGGCTCAGGTAGGTTTAATGCACATTTTTCAGTTGGGCATGACTTGTTTACTTTCTCCCCTGCTAATGAAGAAGTTCATTGTTATTGGGGCACTAGTTTGTTTGTCACTTCAATATCTGCATAATTTAGACTAACCGCTTCTTGAAGTCACGCATCCGTTCAGAATCATCCCACTACAAGTATCGAAAACTACCATGTTATGTTCTAAAATGGATGTACTCGTTGCAATATCACTTTCCCTACCAATTTTAAGGGTTGGAATTGTTTCTGTGTCTGCAAAAAAGTGTAGTTATTATTTTCTTTGGGCAAAACATCTTATAATAAAATTCAGGTCTCTGATCCTCTAGGTTGGTTCCTTTGTCCCAGCATCATCAGCAAAACTGCATGTGCTTGATGGCATCCACACACGAATGGGTGCTTCTGACAGTATCCAGCAAGGACGGAGCACCTTTTTGGAAGAAATGGGCGAGGCATCCAACATAATCCACACTTGCACTCCCCGGTCACTAGTTATCATTGATGAGCTTGGGCGAGGCACAAGTACACATGACGGGGTAGCAATTGCTTATGCTACATTGCATCATCTTCTCTCACACAAAAGATGCATGGTTCTTTTTGTTACCCATTACCCTAAAATAATTGACATCGAAGCTGAATTCCCAGGCTCTGTGGGGGCATACCATGTTTCATATTTGACATCACACAATGGAACTAATGTTATGGAGTCGAATGTTCAAAATGCTGAAAAAAATGACCATCAAGATGTCACTTACCTTTATAAGCTTGTGCCTGGAGTTTCGGAGAGGAGTTTTGGATTCAAGGTTGCTCAGCTTGCCCAGGTTAATGATCATCTTCTCCCTCTTTGCGTCAGCCGAAGTGTTTTGATGTCTTTTTTTAAAATTGAAGGAGAAAGGCTTCACAAGATTTAAGTTTAAGAGCACCTCCAATGGCATGCCATATCTCTTGCAAAAGCCATTTTGGTCGGAGGATAAAGAAAAATCACTTAAACGGTTTGCCAAATTCCTATCCATAAAATGGCTTTACCATTTCTTGAGCCAAATTTGACTCAAGAATGGATAAGCCATTTATTGACATACCAGCAACCGGTAGCTATGTTTCTTGTGCAAAACTCCTGAAAATGGTCAAGTGATCCAACGGCTGTGAAGGGTTTAACGTTTTACTGAATTTGAAGTTGCCTTTAAACCTTAGCCTGCCTTGTTTTATTTAAGAAATCTGTGCTCAATTTGCTTTGTTTTGCAGCTACCCACTTCATGTATTCGTCGAGGTATTGTCATGGCTGCAAAGTTAGAGGTAGCAGTAGGCAAACGAGCAAAAAGTAGACTGGCGCAGAAGTCGTTGAAAGAAAGACTGGAAGATAATGCAGATGGACAAGATAACATGTTGAAATCTCTTGATTGTTCGCAGCCAGGAGGGGTTGAGGAGGTAGAAGAACTTACTGACAATTACCGGGAATTTTTTGAAAACATAAACTCTGCTTTGGGGGATGGTGACATGGCAAATTGCTTCCGATTTCTGAAACGCGCTAGAAGCATTGGAATGGAGTTGATCAATCGGTAAACTGCCTTGCACTGGGTAATTATGCATATAAGACCATCTAAAATCGTGGTATTCTCCGCTGCAATTTTTGTTATCGTTCTCTTTTCAAATGCTTCCCTTTCAAAGGAAAATGACATTCGGCAAATTCTCATATAGCAGCATGAAGACAACAAATTGATTTGTTAAGCTGCAAATTTTGTAACTAGTCGTGTGCGGATGTCAATACAAGTGAGTTCGAAAATGGGAAGATATTCCTATGTATTTGAGTATTCTCTCTTCACATTTGTAAATTATGCTCTGTATTGTACAGTTCCAAGAATGAAATGAGTGAAATTTCACTGTAAAGATGGCCATGTCATCTAGTATGATTTTAGTTTTTTTTTTTTGGTCTGCAAAAAGAATTATTAATTTGCCCTCTTCTTTTGCTTTGCTAGGCTAAGAAAACGAGAATAATGAATCGAATATGAAAATTCAGTTTCATATTTGGCTACCCATCAAAGTATGAACTGATTATGAAATATGAATGGAGTACTCCAAATCCTAATCATTATCTTTCCGAAAATACTTAAATTTTTTGTGTCCTCGTAAATTTCGTTTCTCTAACCAAAGTACAATGTTAACAGTTAAAAAATGTAATTTATGTAAGCAGCAATCTTGTCCAGAACCTGATATCTTTGAAGAAAAAATGATGGCGTCTAAGTGAGAGTTTTCTTTTATACCGGTGAAAGTACCTTATGAGAGAAAAGCTAACGCCCTGTTTGGAACTTGTGAAAATTGAGGGAAATGAAAGGAAAATAGTGAAGAAGGAAAATGAGGGGGGAAATAATGAGAAAATTTTATTATTCTTAATACTCTATTTGGTAATTTTCTCTTCTTTTTCTTCTCAAACCAAACAAGAAAAAGGAAAATTTTTCAACTTTCTTTTCTTTTCCTAAGTTCCAAACAAACCCTAAAAGTTGAGCTTGTAATTTAATTTTCATTAACTTTTTATGAGATCTAAACAAGGAAAGGAAATTTTAACCTTCCAACCTCTTTTCACAAGTTTCAAATGTAACTACAAGTTTCTAACACCCATTTATACAAAAAAATTTAACCACAAACAAAAACATACAAACACATACACAAACAAATAATTATCCCATGGTCATACGACACTGCCACGTGGTTCCTCCATACCTTTATCCACCACATATTGCAGTGAATCCTAGAGAATGTGTGATGAATAAGGGTGTTAGTAGCACCACGTGACAGTGCCTCAAGACCATATAATAATTCGTCTACACATACTCACAAAGCATGTGGTTCCCCACACACACTAGAGGTGTAGTGGCTTTGTCTTGTGAGTGTGTTTGTTTGGGGTTTTGGTTGTTAGAATTGTTGCCCTATTGTAGCGAGTATACATCTCTCCAGTCTCAACATAGGGGTGGGTGTGGATAGCAAAAACGTGGTTGCATTGAGAATTTTCCTTCAAGCTATATGAACGTAAATTTTCCTCCGAGAATCAAGAAAGAGGGACTGATGATATTCTTCGTAATGGTTTTCCGATGACAGGAATGAGACGGTCGCAGGTAAATATTTCATTTGGGGATTTTCCCTTTTCTTGAACTCCTATCTATACCGATACGTATGTGCTTATGTATATTTGCATTTACAAAGATGGAGTCCAATCTGTACGTTTACAAGCAATTTTCGTACGTGATAGTCGAAGATATGCAATTGTGATTTTATTCAACAAGCATGAGGTATTAGATTTGCCTTCCGCTTTTCACTGAATTGGGTTCGAGAAGAAGCTTATTATTTTGGAACCCATACCCATTTAGCTCTAAATTCCTGCTTCCCTTTGTGTGGAATGGTCTAAATTATTGGTTTACTCCGCAGTGATTGAACGTATGAGATTGGCAGAAGAACACTCAGTCAATTTTTGGGCATTTCCTTAATTTTATGTATTTTTCAAATCATTGTTCAGCTGATGGAAATCCAATGCACAATGATGTGTATGTCAATTGAGAAAATCTGTAACTTGACTTTCATAAAATGGTGTTGACGACTGCTAAGATGTTGGTCATAAAATCTTTACAAAATGTGATGGAGAAGAAGTTTATGTTGTTGGAGTATATGCACAAGTTGCATGATTAATGGAACCACTATATGTAGGCTTTGGTAAGGTGTTCTAGTAAATTTGATATCTAGATCACAAGGCTTATGCACACCTACAATACTCGAGCACCCAATATTTTGAAACGACGAGGGAGGATGAGGTATTTTTTGAACAACTTTGAATGTTGAATCTTTAATGTTGATCCGTAACTCTTTTTATGGAATTTTGCTGTATTCAGAAACGAATCTCACAGGACCTTAACTGAGATAATGTTATTCTGTGCAGGGTACTCCTGTTTGGTATTTTCAAACAGTGGCATATCGAGACTTCGGAACAGATTCGTAGTCACACTTATAGCTTGTTGTAGAACATTGGTGCTTGCCGTTTAGAACCGTATGTACAATGTGGCTTAACTGACTCAAAAATGGTCTAGCTGCAATGTGGAGCGTTGTCTCACATCGATACATAATTCATCTTGTGCTAAATAACTCACCTATGTTTATCATCTCCTCTAACAGAAGAGAGTTGTTGTTCCTTATGCATTTTACTTTTTTGGATCGTTTTGTTATACTGATCCGAAGGTGTATAGTAATAACTTTCCTATTTGAATGAGCAAAGTGATTCTAAGTTTGTTAATTACTACTTACATGCATGCCATGGCTTGGAAGATTTAGTAAATTTGTGAAAATGGTTTCAGATTTTCTGACTTTCCCTGCCATTTTCATTCTCTGATTTTCATATCAAAGAGCAATTGTATCTCAATTTACATGCTTAAAAAATGATATTTGTCGAGTAGATGTCTACGAAAACAATTTTCTTGTCCATTAGTGATCATTACTTTCTTGGAGTACCCAAAGAAAAACCCACAATACTTTCTTGTGGTCTGTCTTTTGACCTATGGCTCCCTACCTTTTGTCTTCCTCATTGTATGGAGAAGCTCTTACACAAAAATAAGTTCAAGAATGGAACTGCTTTGTATGGGCTTACAAGTTTTCTCGACAGCGGTCTTATTTCTGTAAATAGGGATTGCATACTCCATTGGGTCGTTGCGCTTGCTTCTAGATTGTGAGTCAAGTAAGACAAATAATGCTTTCGACTGGTTGAATTTGGAGTATAGCTTATCCATATGATTATCTGGTGTGTGGGATAAAACTTCTTGTGTGAGACACCCTGCACAATTAGGCTTATCTTCATTTTGTAGTCGTCTCAATGTGACATAATCTCTTATGTCACTTTGTACTCCCTTCAGTGGACAGCGATCTTTCTTCTATGTCTAGAGTAACTTTTTGGCGTACTTTTGAATCCATCAACTCCAGTTTTTATTTAACAATCACAGCCTTCAAAATGCAGGCAATGAAGAAACTCAAAGCTTCAGATTGTTCCAGAATGAAATCTTACTCCAACTTTGAAGTCAAGGAACCAATGGAGGAGCCTGTTGAACATGTCCCTGAATCTTCTCATAAGAGTGATAGTGATGTCAGTGAGGAGTCTGAAGAAGCCCGGGAGGAGGAACGTGAAGAGGATGCTGAGGAGGAACTTGAAGAAGACCAGGAAGCGGGCTTTGAAGAAGAAGACCCAGATGAGGAATCAAGTGTTGAACCATGTGAAGAGTCAGCTGAGGGACATCCGGAGTCTGTTTCACCAGATGAGGATGCTCTGAAAGAGATTACATCTAAGCTGTATTCTCATAGTGAGATCGATGGAGATTATCACCCTTCGGGATCTAATGACAACCAATCCAAAGAAAAAAGGTCACTGGACGCGACACGTGCTTTGGATCTGTGTCAAGTCAATCAAAAGAAGTTCAGACAGGAGGAACCATGCATAGCAGAATCAGATGCCGCTAAACAGGCTAAACAGCTGGAGCATACCGGAAGTTCTGTAAAGCAGAGGCATAGTAGATGGGATGAAAATGATGGGAAAACTGAAGGAGGCAACAAGACCAGTAAAAGAAGGAAAACCAGGTGGGCTAGTGAGGGGTCAGATTTAAAAATGTTTGGCCCCATTCAACTTCCCGACTTTATCACAGGGTTGGATGGAAACGATTTGGATCCAAAAACTCAAAAGCTGAAACTTCGACTATCAGTGTTAAACAGCAAGTTGCTAAGTTCAGAGCTTCATGACGACAGGCCAGAGGAGAAAAGGTCCCCCTCTCCCGAAGCGGAGTACAATAACCTTGGACTAAGAATAAATACGCGAGAAGCGAGGCTTCGCGAGAAGCTAGTTGGAGAACGCCAAAGGGTCCTTTCAGAGTTGATGAAGAACCCAATCTTCAATGCTCCTCCTGATTCCAAGCCGCCGAAGCTCTTCAAGAAACTTTACATACCGGTGAAGGAATATCCTAATTATAATTTTATCGGTCTTATAATTGGCCCAAGAGGGAACACACTGAAGAATCTGGAGAAGGAAACTGGAGCTAGGATTCTACTGCGCGGTAAGGGGTCATCAAGAGCACCTGATAAAAAAGTTGATAAATCTGACGATGAAGACTTGCATGTCTGTATAGAAGCAGATAACCAGAAGTCTCTTGACGAAGCTGTCAAAAAGGTTGAGAAACTGCTAATTCCAGTAGATGAGGGTATGAATGATCACAAGCGAGCCCAGTTGGAGGAGCTTGCGAAACTGAGGGGTAATATGACTGTATGCAGAGTATGCAACCAGGTAGGACACAAAGGCTATGCTTGTCCCAACCAGCAATCTACTTTCAAAACGGTGAGCACATGTGCAAGCTTTGCCCATCCCTCTTCTGGTTGTCCATTTTCTACTCCAAACACAAAAGCCAAACCCGACAGAGAAGCCAGTGATGCAGACCTCTATGTGGGCTATCTTCCTCAAGCTGTTGATGAAAATCGGTTGAGAGAGTTGTTTTGCCCGTTTGGTAAGATCACTGAGGTAAAAGTAATTATGGATCGAAATACCTGTCTTAGTAAAGGTTACGGTTTTGTTAAATTTGAAAGCTCCACTGATGCAGCCATGGCTATGACCCATATGCATGGGCTAAAAATGGAAGGGAAGATGCTAGCAGTAAGGGTGGCGGGTCGGCCACAACCACAGGGAGGATCGACCCAGTTTCCTATGTACCCTGGACCACCTACGGTTATTTGTGCTAATGTCCCGAGCCATTTGAGCCACCTTCCTATGTACCCTGGACCACCTGCAGCTATTTCTGCTAATGCCCCAAGCCATTTGAGCCACCTTCCTCTGTACTCAGGATCAACTGCAGCTATTTCTGCTAATGCCCCAAGCCATTTGAGCCACCTTCCTCTGTACCCAGGATCAACTGCAGCTATTTCTGCTAATGCCCCAAGCCATTTGAGCCACCTTCCTATGTACCCAGGATCAACTGCAGCTATTTCTGCTAATGCCCTAAGCTTGAAAGCTTTGCCTGAACCACCAGGATATATGCTGCCTGAAGCTCAATCCTCCTTCCATATAAACAAGGGATTGGGGTTACCTTCTTCCTCTCTCTCATTGGGACACCACAATCAGCTTGTTGAAAGTAAGGGGATGGATATCCTTTCTTCTGTTGTCTCAAGCCATGCTGGCTCACAACCTGCAAGCAGCTTTGATTCGTTTTACAGATATCTAAACCAAATCCCATTCTCATCCCCTGGTTTGACACCACAATTTCCCGGTGATCCAGATTATCCTGGTTCTCAATTTCTGTCATATTCTTCTGTGCCAACATTGAAACCAACTCCTCCATAATATTTCAGTCACTCACTGGGGAATTCCTGAAATCCAATTTTGTCAGCCTGTTGGCTTCTTTCATGAGAAATGAGGTTGTCAAACCTTGGTGCTTGGAAATGATAGCACGACACCAATGTATATAGGTTGGTTTTTCCAATGGTGTTTGCCCTTCTTTTGATATGCATTGTTGTGCCCAGACGTGTCAGTTTCTTCTGCAGTGGTTTCTTCATCTTCCTTGTGGAATACCTTTTACTGGCATCGGTGATGTTCTTCTGAATTGCTTCAAAAAATTATAAGTGCACCATGGTAGGTTGGTTATAAACAATTTACAATCCCTAAATTTGTTGTCAATTTTTTTTTTTTTTTGGGCTTAACACTTGCACCCTCATCGCGGAGACGATCTCTACATTGCATTTACACATCGTTTCTGGTACTTAAACAGAAGTCAGGAAAATATGATGAGAGTGGGCTCAGCTTTGTAGACTGCCCGAGGGTTTATACTAAAATCAAATGATATTGTTTGCCAGATTAAAGTAAGGAAAAGGAAACATGATAATAGGTGTACTGGTGTAGGCACCTTATCTGCAAGATTGCCAGAATTACGATTTAGCAGCCATTTCATCTCAACACCATTGAAGAGTAACACAAGCATACAAAAAGTCACTGTTCCACTGATTTCTAGGAATCAAACATAGATACATAATCCTCTTGAGCTACAAATGATTATTCCTTTATAGTTGCAACTAACGGTCTTCTCTAATGCTAGCTAAGAACAATCTCAACTCTCTTGCCTTCTTCGCATGTTCAGGAGATGGTTCAGTTTCTGACTCACACAAGTCGATCATTTCAATACAGTCAACACCGGCTTGTTGAAATTTTGAAACCATACGACCAGGTACAGCAGGGGAAGGGCTCAAGAGACTAATGACTTCAGTTGTTGCCGCACGCGGACCTGAGGGGAAGCAATCTGATGCATTGTTTTTTTCAATCTTGTCTTCTAGCTCAGTAGGAAGAAGCTGGTTATGATTTGTTTGATCAACTTTGATTACTGCAGTTCTGTCAGTCGATTTTGCTACCATGGACAAAGAAGCTTTCTGACTTGCATTGCTCTCAAGTTCGATGTCAAGAAGCAGATTTTGGAGTTTTACGTCAATTTCTTTCAAGGGTGCCCTGTTCTCTGATTTCTTTGGTTTGGGTTTACGATGATTTGGTTTCTTCGCTTCAGCTCTTCGCTCCTCAAACTCCAAAATCTTTTCAGGACAAGCACTGCGTGGAAAACGTAACACATTACTATTCTGTATTGAAAAATACTGCTCTATGGTACCACAATTAGAGAAAATATTCTGCATCAACTATTTTTAAAACCAGTTTAAATAGAATGACTATACGAATAATTTGAATGGTTGGGATGATTGCATTTTCACTGGGAACTAATTCATCTCTTTATTGAGATAGTTTATTTGATTAAACAAGATATAACTGTTTAGGACACTCCGAGGCCAGATTGCAGATATCACTACTCTTTTACTGTTCTCAACAAAAGCAAAATGAATGTGAAATGGCTGGCCTGGATTTTCTTTATGAGAAGAAGAATGAAACATCATTGAATCATTCAACTCAAATAGCAAGTTAGGTTAGAAAAGTACTTAATTACTTCAACACAACCTATTATTCTGTACTACTACTACTACTACTACTACTACTACTTGGTAGTTCAACAAAAATGACAAATTAAGTCCATGAATTTACCTCTCGACGAGATCAGCTGGTACTATAGAGGTGTTAAGTCCATCCATTTCTTCCCAGGAAACTTCAAAGCATTCTTGTCCCTGAACTTTTCTTGGCTTGATGATTCGCGATACAGGACACCTAACAGGCATCTGTACTCGTGAAAAGAATTGTCAGACCACACCATTTGCAGGGTTTTTTTTTTAAAGCATACCATAACCAAAACAAATTCTTTGCGGGGAATTTGCACATATAGTTTCATATAATGGAGAACAAAGACGAAAGTCAACCAGTATCACATTGACTTTCAGCAATTATTCAAGCTATACATGCTGGACGTGTTTGGACAATGCATGAACTGAATCCATTTCATTGTGCTTGCCATGATTTTACAGACCAAGGGTTCCTATCATCTATTTCTGCTGTTCCCACCGTAATGTATAAGTTATCAATTGCTTTATAGATGGATGGGTAGGAAAGGAAGGTTGTACTGGCTCGCTTAGAAAATTCGCATCCGTTTCAAACCCCACTGATAAAAAAACCATAATGATGCTAATTCACGGGACATCCAAGCAAGCCTAGTAAGATAAAAGCCAAAAAATGTAGCAGTGAAAGTTTGCATTCTAAGATTGAGTCAAGAAGGGATTAAAGTTCAACAAGCCATACACCTAAAAAAGTCACAATGATCAAAGATTTGTCAAATAGTACCTTCTCCAATGGTAGACGAACTCCTAGTTTGGATGAAGTAGAACGCAAATTAGCAAATCGCCGCAAGTCTCTTTCAGCAATCTTAGGCAGTATATACTCGTCTGAACAACAAATACCAAACAAGATGCGAAGTATGAGAATGAACAAAACAAGCTTCCTCCCAACGAACAAAGGGAAATTCTAGAACAAACAAGTGATGCTCAAGGATATCAAGCTTCAATTTCAGGTTTGGTTACATGTATCATTTGTATGGTATTTAATTTTAATCAAATTTCTAGCCTTTCCAATTTGCAAAGAAAAAGTAATCTAAAATTTGCAACCCCCACAATACAATTTGCTACGATCTCAATTAATCTAAAAATCAATGCAAGACCAGAATCTGGTCTTGCCAACATTTTGACTTAAACTTTGGACATTCAGCAGCCTGGGCTCATTTGCCTTTCGCAATGGTAGCCTAGTGTTCCTTGTCAATAGGGATCAACAGACAACTGGGCTTCAACAGTTTGTACTTTGTACCCATTTAATAAAAAAAATTGATTGGTTGAAAGACAGCCCAACCACTATAAAGAGATAATTTACGATCCTTATTAGTGAACTAGTGAACAAACAAGGTAACAAGAGCAAAAATTCCTAACTTGAAGAAGGCCATGAATTGACAAGAGGTAACCATGTGTGTGCTTGCAAGTGAAGAGAACACATGATTAGGATCGAGAATTAAAGGACCTGTTTTCTCAGTAGGCCAGTCAAAAACCTGAGCACACATCTGCTGAAGATTGGTGCGTTGAAACGGATGCAAAGCAAGAACCCTGCAATTTTAAACAAGTTAACAGCTTTTTTCGGACTGTTTCACACTATCTACATTTACTAAGCAACTTTTTTTTTTTTTGGGATCAAATTTTCTAAGCATGTTCACAGCACTGTTTCTGAACATATGAAAAACAGGAGCAATGGAAGGCGACCTATGCACAACTTCAGAGTCAGCTGAATGGCACTTTGGCTTCAAATATGCATCAATAACTTGCAGGAATTGATCATCCCCTTGTAAATCATGTTTCATCCCTACCAAGACAATAATTGTGGCAAAAGTTAGACAACCAAAAATTAGAGACCAAGACCAAATTAAGCATGGCTTTCTCATTTTAATGCCAGTCTAGATTATATGGGAGTGTGGAACCCAATTCTGAAGGGGTCACTAAAGCTACTAGGGTACTCAACTGAGCCAAGATGTGATAAATTATGCTGACTACAATTACAGTTTCTCGTTTATCTGCTATAAATCAATATACCGTCTAGAGTTAATGGCATTTTCTCCAGTCAGAATGTGATAATCCACATCTTTGTATTGATAATCTACATCTTTGTATTGATATTGATAACATATTGAAATTTGAAACTACTATTCATAAGCTTATTTTTTCTCTCACCATTGAAGTTAATGTCGCGATCAGACCCATTTTCTTTATTGCTGCATCCGATAATGTGCCCCTGTTGTTTCCTTGAACCCTTTGAATTTTTTGCAAATGACAATCCTTCCGATGCAAGTCTTTGAAGAACAGCATTATCACCCGCAGACTTGACAATCTGGCAAGCTGACTCCTATAAACCATGTTGGCATTATAGTCCATTAACCAAGCACATCACAAAACCTAAATGGAAATAAGAACTAGAGATACAATGGAACAAAATGAGAATTCTACGTACCGGGCCTAGCCCACGAACTCCTGGGGAGTAGTCACTACCAAGAAAAATGGCCAATGTAATCTGAAGACATGTCATAAGTTATAAGCTACAAACTGGAATACTCAATTTACCACAGGAGAGCCAATGCAGTTACTAACACATAAAATGGGAGATGTAAACAGTTGTGCAGAGGCCATGCATACAACTTCCAAGAAAATGGTAAAGAAAGATAAATATGCCAGTTTAGTAGACTTGAAGAGAACCAGGGCCAGCCCAGCAAGGCCACGGGCTGGGCAACCAAAAAAAAAATTGTGAACCAAACAACAAAACTATTTTCATTTACAGTTGCTTATCCCGGATCTTATTTTCCATAAATAAACTTAAGTAAAGACCCCATTCTTTTTACTTTTTTACTTCAGTTATTTAATGACAATAAGAAAGTAACCCCTTTTTTATGACTTAATAGTAAGTGGGCAACCAAGCTTGGAGTCGGGCTAGGGCAACCCAAACATTGGGGCTGGCCCTGAAGAGAACCATTCCTAAAAGAGAACAGCTCGTCTTTATTGACTCAAGATATATCAGATCATTGAAGTTACTGTGGGGGAAAAGCAGAATGGAAGAAATCGGAAAAAAAGAAAAAAGAGGAACTTCTTTCTTAGTAAATGGTTATTTTATCAGCAAAGTTCTGGAAGGAAAATTACCAAGGAGTTCCTTCCAAAGCCAAGTTTTCTCTCAATGTCAGCCATTTCATAGCAAACTACATAGCCACCTTCCCCTGAGTTATTCACAAAATATCAGCATTATTTGCCCAAATAAGAAATGAATCAATATGATAAGGCCCATAGTAATATGATTTCGATACTGTAGCAGCAACAAAAAAGCATCTACTCACCAAGGCAAATATCTCTATAAACTGTTCTCGCCCCAAACAGAAATATATCAGAATCTGAAGAGAAACATCCGTCCTGGTGGCATGAGAACATTAACAACAATGAAGCAAAGACAATGACTACCACAACAAACTAAGCAACATAATGAGATTGTCACCAAGAGAAACAAAAAGAGGTTTTACTTACACACAAGGACTCTGAGTTCAACAATGCACACTGAGCTTCAGCTTCCTCGACCCTGAATATGGTTTGGGCAGGCGAAGGAGCAACTAAGGGTTAATGTTAACTTTTGGCATTGATGATTACAGTCTTATACATATTCCTGTAATAGTTACTCTTCCTTCATTTGTAAATATCCATCCTGAGGCGTTACATTCATATACGTTGCAAACCAAGTTCTACTTGAGATCTTACAAACAAAAGCAAATTGTTTTCTCCGCGAAGTACACATTTAACGACCCTCATAAACGTTTTAGGCAGGTGAGATTTTGCCAAGTTTGCTCCAGTGATGGATTCTGGTTTATTTATTATCATTGGGCATCAAAACGAAGGAAATATTGGCAGATGTGTCAAAACCCAGTGAGATATATAAATTTGAAGACAATTTCCTTTGTAGGTTTTCACTTTAGATCGTTAAATTTAAAAATCACGTTCTGCTACTTCTAAAGACCAATATTAAAAAAAAGGTAAGATCAAAGAAGGAATACATATTCATTCAAGAATTAGATAGTTATCATCATTGACCTTCCATATCCTTTCTTATTCATCATCTTTGCTTTTAATGATTCATACATTCGCAGTTTAGACAAAGATTCTTCCAGAGTAAATCAAAATTACCCATCTAAGCAAGGAATCCCAAGCGCCACACCAAGGAGTTTGGCCTCTTTTATCATACAAGAAAACACGGACCCCATATTTCGGCGAAGTGAAGAAACTTCATGTGAATTTGTTTCATCCTGTGTAGCCTGCCTTGTTAACTCCAGTTAGAACAGAATTATCAAAAATTTGAAAACTCAAATAAGGGAAGAGAACATCATTTTCTAGTAAGAATCCTACCTCAGTTCCGGACTTTAAACGCCGCCTATAAGTTGACAATTTAATAGCAGGAATTGATCCATCTACGAAACGCACAAAGGTGACATAACTTGTTTGATGTACTTCATCCATATAAAAAAGATAGATACACAATAAACAAATACAGATTATATAGGTTGTACACATTCCCTGTTGAGAAGCTATAGTAACTAACTCCTGAAATAATTGAACTCTTGAAATTACTCGTTCTTTTGAATTTCTAGGCTTGAAAGAAAAAGTGAAGCTTTCCATTTTAGACTAAATAACAATACAGTTGGTAACTTTAAAAGGGGATTACCACTGTCATCCTCCACGCTACAAAATTCCCTATTGACAAAAGTTTTGTATTGTACCGATGTTGAACAACTATCCCCACCAACAATTATAGTAAAATCTCTGTGTCACCTAGTTTTCTTGAATCTTGATGACTAGAATGTTTCATCAAAACCTGGTATCCTTGTCGAGATATCTTGTATGCTGATGACATATTTACATGCATTTTACTGACTAAAGGCTGTGTTGATTGGCCAGACGAATGCTGAGCAGATATATAATCCCATGGGATTACTACTCATGGGACTAATAGTGATGGAACAAGCAACACCACATCTTCTAAGATATTATATGCATGCAGGTATCCAGTATCCATCGGTCTCTAGAAGTAGCTGTCGAATGGATATACGCTCCACCGAAATACTACATTCCAATGCCCGAGATAACCTCCCATAAGACGTGTTATCCAATCTCATGTCTAATCTATCCAATCAAAGGGCAAAAGAGCTAACTAATTGCAGTGTGGGGGCTCCTTTAACACAGTACACTGCATACCAAAATATAACCAGCGATCGAGATTTTTGTAACAATCAGTCACAAGAATTTCCCATTTCAAATTGAAAAAAAAAAAAAAAAAACTTTACAAGATAAACCATATAGTATAGCAACAGAATAAAAAAACACAGAGGACAAATAGGGTGATATAAAATACCAGAAACAAAGATAAGGCTGCAATTCAGAGCAATGAGGGCTCGGAGGCGGTGGAAGAGACCCCTGAGATAAATCTTGTCCTTGAGGGGACAGTGGGACTTGTTCACATTTTGAAGTTGAACCATCCAACACGACAAATCTATGCACACCCTTTTATTCCTAGTACCCAAAGACAAATTCTTTAAGCGTTCGCATAAAGTTGCACAATTACTTCGGTCTAAAGTTTAGGTTTGCGGAAAGAACAAGTGGGTATCTGATCTGAGCAACTATATAGATATCTATATATATACGTACGTATGTACATACAGAGAGAGAGAGAGAGAGAGAGAGAGAAGGAACTTACTGGAGGTGATGAAGAGGGAGGGTTTTCTTGCAGGATTCTAGGATGTCCCACAGGTTTTTCACACCCATCTTTGCCCTACTTCTTGATGCCAGAGTTCACTGCACTCCGAGCTACAGATTGGGGAGAGACGTTGGGACAACATGGGGTCAGTTGACATGTGTTAATTTCTAATTTCCCCCGTTCGGCGTCGGCCATTCCGTTACAAAAGTTCTGGTGCTTTAGAAAGGTAGGGTTGCAAATGAGAATGAGTATTCAGAATTTGAAATTTAATGGTCTAAAACTTGAAATTTCTCGGTTGCAAATAGGAACTCCTAAGCCATCTCCCATCCTTCTCAATTTTATATAGGGAATTCATATTCACATTTTTTTGTGTGTGTGTTTCTATTAGATGAAGTTATCAAACCATTCTTGCACTTTATAATTACATTTATCTCTTGTTAATCTACAAAGCTGGTTTGGTAACTTCACTTAATAAATACAAAAAAATGAGTACCAATATCAATTTATATTTTATAACACAAATTCAAAATTTGAAATCAAAAAATTTCAGCAAAATCGTAAAAAAAAAAAAATCATCCCCAATACTTACCTCAACCTTTACCCATTCCCTTGCCGATCAAAAAAAAAAACCTTTACCCATTCCCATTTTGGGATTTTAGCTATTTGTTTCCCCATTTTGGAGACAACTCAAACCTTTACCTATTTTTCCAATGGCTACCTTGTTTTGCCGGTTGTCCCAATACGATGCCATAGTTTCACTGGCCATCTTGATATGATGACGGAGCTTCCGAATCTTTCAATTTGATGCAGGATTTTTTCCGGTTCTTTTGATTTTGATGCCGGAGCTTCATTGAAGTTGCTGGAGCATCACCAAACCTGGATCTGTTGGAATGTTGCCGAACCTTTCGCCGGTGCTACTTCTATCATCTCTTATTTATATACTCCCTCCGTCCCAGTTTATCGTCCCAGTTAGAGATTCCAATTTATTATGGGAACATCATCAGTACACTTGTCATATTTTTTTCCTCCTAATTTTATCTTTCACAAGTCAAAACATCATCAATGCATGAAGTTACTTTTTAAAAAGTAAGGGCAAAAGAGTATAATTGTCACTTTCTTCTTATTACTCTTCAATTGCGACAATCTTTTTAGACAATAAAAAAAAATACTATTTGGGACAAAATATTAGGGATAGCGGGAGTATGTGTTAAAAAATGAAGTTTTCTACGAAGAGGATTCTATTCAAAATTCCAAATTAAGTTTTTAAATACTCATTGATTTAAGATTTTTTTTTTCTTTCCAAAACATCCCTCAAACTATATACCTTTTGTTTACTTAGTCCTTGAACTATCAATTTTGTTTACTTGGTCCTCAAGGACGCGGGGATGCTGTTGTGCAAGGGGTGCACAACAGCTGTTGTGCAAGGGCAAAACGGCGCCGTTTTGAGGCTCAAAACGTGAAAAAAAAAAAAAATTGTTTTGGCTCAAATCCCTCAAACTCGTTTTCTCACTCATATCTGGAGAAAAGGGACAGAAAGAAGGGTTTCACCCATGGAAACTCCACATCCATCGACACCTAGGGAAGCTCCACAGCCGCCAACCGTCGTTACTCCGTTGCATCGCCAACCGCCACCACCAACGATGATAGCACCACCGACGGTGATTTGTTCAATTTCTAGCAAAATCGAAACACATGCAAGCCCTAAGTTTATAAATCAAACCCTAACCTAGTTTTTGTACCGAACCACAGAGAGAGAGAGACCTTGGCTATGAGATAGTTCTTCCAAATCAATTTCGTCTTCTTCGTTCTTCTCCCATATTTTTCGCCTAGTTCGCCTCTCTCTCTCTCTCTCTCTCTCTCTCTGTGATCTATGAAGTAAAATGAAGACCCGCGTCCATTTAACCCGGATCGTCTGACCCGGGTGTGTTTTAACCCGGATTAGACCCGCGAAAAAACAATGAAATGACGTCGTTTTGGTTGGATTTTCCCCCCCGCTTTTTTGGGCCTCGAAACGGCGCCTTTTTGCCCTTGCACAGCAGTTGCTATGCATCCCTTGCACAGCAACATCCCCGCTTCAGGTCCTCAAACTATTGCTTTGCATTCTACTCCTATTTAGTCAAATAGACGATTTCCGTAAACAAATCTAACGGAAAAAACTCACCTGAGTAGCACATGCCTAATTTCCCCCAACTCAAGGGATAAAAACGCGATTTCAGCTCATATTATTACCCGTACAAACACCCCCTCCTCTCTCTCTCTCGCTCTCTCTCTCTCTTCTCTTCTCTTCTCTGTAATTGTAATCGACAGAAGAAAACCCAAACCAGTCCCACACGCTCAAAACCCAGAAGTCGATCACGAAAGCTTGAGTGAATCTTCAATGGCTGATCAGTTAAGGCAAGGGGATGAGAGAACTCCAAACTGTAAGTTGCCACATTCAATGTATTTTCGAATCTGTGAGTTACCACAGTATCTGGGTATTCTAAACCCATGTGAGTTTCTATGTTCTTGCATATGTATAGTGTAGTCATGTCTCCTCCTGACAATTGATCCCTGTTGTAGTTTTCAATGTTGAATTTGCTTTATTTGATTTAGTGATGATTGATCAACTAATCACTAATCATTATCTGTTGTTTTTCTGCTTTTATCCGAATTTCTTTGTTTTAGTGGCTGTATCAAGGCGATTCGATCAGACACATAACCTGTTTGATTAAATACCTAATTGAAGGCACTAGGCAGGCCATTGTCTTCTTTCTTTTCTTTCTTTTTCGTTTTTTGTAGTTCTGGGATCTTGGGAGAAAAATGGTCTCTCTCTCTCTCTCTCTTTTAACAGTGTTGCTGTCTCTCTGGTTTTTTTTTTTTGCTGCTGTTTTTCTGAAAAATTCTGAAGATCTTATGAGCATCTCCACTCCTACACGGCTACACCAAATTTTTACTCAAATTTGAGTAAAAATTTGGTTAAAAACTTGATTTGATATCACCCCTTCCAATGGGAAACCACTCTTTTACCAAATTCTAGTTAAAATTTTGTCAAAAACAATTTTTTTTTTTTTTTTTGGCTCCAAAACTTTCCCACCATTTTGTCAAAACAGTTTTTTTTTTTTTTCATTTTGCCTCCAAATTTCTTTTCAACCTGACGATCAAAGGTGTAGAAAGGCAAAATGAAAGAAGAAAAGGGAAGGATTTGGTAGCAACAGAAGCTTTTCTGATGTTGCAGTGAACAAATAGAGCCGTTGCTTATTTGATGTTGGATTTGGTGTTGAGCAAATTTGGTGAAGAATTTGAGTAAATTTGGTGTTGAGCAAATTTGGTGAAGGATTTAATGAAGGAGTGGAGTGAGATTTTTGGTGATTTTTACTCAAATTTGAATTTGGTGAAACATTTAGTGTAGGAGTGGAGATGTTCACCAAATTTGCTCAACACCAAATTTACTCAAATTCTTCACCAAATTTGCTCAACACCAAATCCAACATCAAATAAGCAACGGCTCCATTTGTTCACTGCAGTTGTACCATTGAAGACTTGTTTCCGCAGAAAAGCTTCTGCTGCTATCTTTGCTTGATATTCTCCTTCACTTTTCTTCTTTCATTTTGCCTTTCTACACCTTTTGATCGTCAAGTTGAAAAAAAAAACTGTTTTGACAAAATGGTGGGAAAGTTTTGGAGCCAAAATGGGGGAAAAAAAAACTGTTTTGGCAAAATTTTAACTAGAATTTGGTAAAAGGGTGGTTTCCCATTGGAAGGGGTGATATCAAATCAAGTTTTTAACCAAATTTTTACTCAAATTTGAGTAAAAATTTGGTGTAGGAGTGGAGATGCTCTTTAGGAGAGAAATTAAGTGGAATGACGATTGTACTCTTAGATGGGGTGGAAAAAGGCCATCTGTTAAAGTTTCCGTCCATGTCCGTTAGCCTAGGACCACATAAAATGCAATGCAATAGTTTGAGGACTAAGTAAACAAAATTTATAATTTGAGGACTAAGTAAACAACAGGTGTATAGTTTGAGGGATGTTTTGGAAAAAAACTCTTGATTTAATTTGGTTACAAAAAAAGGGGCGGACTGGGGAATACGCTTGCCCACTTTCTCCCGCACAGAAATTCCCAAACTTCGTGTTTGAAACTCGACATGGAATCAGAGGTAAGAATGCCTTCTCTCTCTCGCTGCTCAAGCTGAAGAAAAACAAGAGCTTAACCTTGTTGTTGTTGTTGGTGTTCTTCTTCTTCTTTTTTTCCGGATTCACATACGCATAATCAAGCGTGGCAACTAATCGAGACTTTGAAGGAAGATTTCAACAATAGGACCAAAGGAAAAGTGAATTTGGAAATCCTAACTCGTTGGTGAAATCAAAACCTTAGGTAAGCTTTTCCCCAATATGACAAGCCCCCTGGGAGTAGATTGTGTGGGTGTGCACAACATGGGGTAAGTTTGAAGCCCTAAATGTAAAGTTGTCCGGTTTACAATGAAGGTTTGACAAAAATTAAGTATTCAATGAATTTTTGCCTGGGTAAGGATGGTTGTTTATTTTTTTAGTTGGGTTGCTTAGAGGAACCACCCAACTTGAGGAGCAAATCCATTTAGGCAAAGAAAGAGAGAAGAAGATTCTGGCATATATAGTATTGAAATTTTGTGTATTCGCAGTTCTTATGTCCGTGTTTCTTGGATTCGGGATTGCCTCGGCTCTCCCATTGTTTTTAGCTGTTGGTAAGGTTCCACTTGAGATGGACCCGTATTACCTTGGCACCAAATTTCATATCTGACCAGACCTTCTTTGGTGCCTTTTGTGTTTGCTGCTGCTACTGTTGATAGCAAGGCATTCTGTAAATAGCGTACAGAATGAAGGCCTTGAACATTGAATATCATCAGTTAGCTTAATATTCGTATCTCTCTCTTTCCAATGTTCTCCTGGCTCCATCATTTAGAAATATCATCAAATTTGAAGATATTGAAGATGTAAAATTCGTAAGTGGTGGCTAGCTCATGCGGTAGAGCTCTTGGATGCCCCACACTGCATCTCGGGATCAAGTCACATTCCCCCCCTCCCCCCATGTAATAGATTAGGAATGACGAATGACCCAAAAAAAAAAAAGAGATGTAAAATTATATATTAATTATTTTGCATCATGTACGTTGATTTTGTGTTGTGGTGACTTGTGAGACTCTTGGACTAGACAGCCAAAACCAAGACATGTTTGGGTGGGGAATTAGGAAATGCTGTTTCTTAGTGCTCCCCAATTTACAGAATCTAAAACAATTCTGTCTGCTGGAAAATTAGGATTCCGTAACCCCTCTCCATTATTACTGTTTTATCTTAATTTTTCATTTTTCTCCCTAGTATGTCATTCTTCTTCTATGCCTGGTTGAAGAATAGCTCTTCACAGATTCCAAGAAGTTGTAGTTAGTTAAGTCTTTGTCTGCTCATTCTTTTGTTCTATTTTTGCTCTTCGTGGGAGTAAAATATCCAAACTTCATTTTCACATTTTGGACGCATGCAGATGAAACTATAACTTTGTATTAAGCGAAGGCACAAAGAGTTGAAGAGGGGAAAAGGCGTATGAATGAGTGTGTGTGCTGGTGCAGTTAATGTGAAACAGAATTTATGGGGATTATAAAAGATGGGACTATATCAGGAAACTTTCCAAGTACTGAGGCTTTTGCAGTTCACTACCCTGGCTATCCTTCATCAACCACACGTGCTCTTGAGACTCTTGGAGGAACAGAAGGGATCCTCAAGGTATGTGACCCAGAACGCATGTTGTTTATGCATCGGTTGTCTATGTAATGGTACACTGTTGTTCTTGAGTTTACTATGAATCTAATAATGGTACACTGTTGTGCCCAACCTCTACAGCACAACTGAATGTTACTGGACAAGGCCTTTGACAGATTTCTCCTGAGGTGTCTTGAATAGATACTCAAGGTGTTATTCACCTCGTTTATGGAGACAGTTTGTGATTTTTTGGACCCTTATAGAGCCATGAGAGGGGAAAATATGCCTTAAGAAACAAAGCTTTGGTATGAAAGCTTAATCGTACTCCTAGCAAAGGGAATTTCCTATTGGACAGTCCAGCAAAGCTGAGTGGCTGGCGAATCCACCTTAGAAACTTGCTCCCGCACTCCCAAGTCAGACTCACCCAGGAACCTCGCTTCCATCAAGAAAGGAACCTACTCCCAACTAGGATAAAACCTACTAGGCATATAAATCCCAAAATCATTAAAAGTAAAATCTCCCATGCAATAGAAAATATGAACTACTGATGAGATAAGAGGAAAACATCAACTCAAATTTGCTCAAGTATTTGGTACAAATATTATATTTATTTGTATATACTTGCTAAAGCACTCCCTTTTGTCTCATTCTCCCTCCTCTCTCTCTCTCTCCTCCCTCTTCCTCCCACTTTTCAAATATCTCTCTCTCTCTCTCTCTCTCTCTCTCTCTCTCTCTCTCTCTCTCTCTCTCTTGTTAGTTAAGATCTTCCCTAAAACTAGCGCACTAAGACACTTCCAATTTAACATATGCCAAAACACCAGATCCAGATAGTGCACCCATTGGAGTACCAAATACACTAATAACACTTTTTAAGCACCCATTGAAGATGCTCTAAAACAGTATTTGCAGTTGGCACGGACTACGAACTATAACCGTTACTTGTATCATGTACTTAAATTTTTCCTAAATGCTCTCCGAGACAGTGCTGGCTTGCCAAGAAACAACAAGTGAGCAAGTGAGTAAGATGGGTGTAGCTCAGATGAGAATGTTGAGATGGATGTGTGGTGGGAATAGAAAAAATAGGATTAGAAATGAAACCGTCCGTGAGATGGTTGGTGTGGCACCTATAGAGTAGAAGTAAAAAGAAGTAGACTCCTTGGTTTAACACATCTACTGTAGATGTTGTAGTTAAGAGAGTTGATATGATATTTGGGTAGCAACCCCGGCCCTGAGGTTAAGCACACCAAGCGGTGGCTTAGGGCCCCACAAAATAGGCCCAAAATAAGTAAACTAATTTCAATTAAGTAGGCTCATTGAAAAACTAAGGGCCCAAATGGTTTTATAAGGTCAAAAGTGGAGCATCCTGTAAGGGAAAAGAAAATTGAAAACTACAGAAAACAAAACGTCAAAACTGAAAACCCAAATCTCGGGTTCCACTTCATTTATATTCTTATTCTCTTTCTCTCTCTTTGTTGCTTATGTTCTGTGCCCTAAGTTTCCAACCCCAAATTCAAATCAAATTAAAACCCGAAAAGATTGTTAGCACTAAGGAGCTCGAAGGGGTAACACGTAATATTGGAAAAAGTGTCTATAGCATATCATTTATGATGCAGATTGAAACCTGCAAGGGTAGGGATAGTCCCAGGATGCCACTCGACCGGGGGTAGCGGATGTCACTCAACGCTACTAATCGCGGATGTCACTCGACGCGACCAAGCCACTCGCTTGATTATAGGAGGAATCACTCAACTCCAAGCAAGAAACACTTGCGAATATTTTCTTAAACTCAAACTCTTTCATTAGAACACATATAAATAGTCATTACATTAGATGACTCTTCCCAAGACTTAATGAAGTATAGACAAATTCCAACACTGACCATTCAATTTCCTAGACAACCCTTCATCTACCGGCATAAAGATAAACCTAGAACAATGTGTATAAAGAAACTAACTCATGCATATGTGTGCCAAATTAAAAAATGACTCTAAAAAATACTTTGACTAGACATTAAAGACATGAAGACTCTTTGATATTCAAATTCTTGTAAGGTTTTAAGTTTGGGACGATTTGTATTTTATGAAATTTAGTGTTTCTTTAAATGTGGAGGGCCCCATATTGATTTTGCGCTTAGGGCCTCAGAAATCTCTGGGTCGGGCCTGTTGGGTAGTAACGCTACGAGGAGAGGAAGGCCCAAATTGACATTAGATGTTGTAGTGCAATGGTAAAGACTTATTCCAATAATCTTAAGGTCTTGTGTTCGAGCACAGCCACTTTGTGTATTATTACCAAAGGTTAGGCTTGTCCTCAACATTCCCTTTGCAGACACCCATTAATGAGTATCAACTGGGCGTTGTTTAAAATTTCGAAATTATATGCCGTAGTGCGTAAGGATATGAGTATACTAAATTTATGTAGCCCTTGACAAAGCTCAATGGAAAAAAAAAAAAAAAGATTCATGTAGCCGATCCCAATTGATTGCGACATAAAGCTCGGTTTGGTTTGATTTGGCTCCCCGGTGCTACCAAAATGAGGAGCTTCTGTGATCCTCTGCGCGTCGCCTTCGCCCCTGCTTTGTGCAACTAAGCTTTGACCCATGCTCTATTGGATAGATTTGGTTTTTACAAATGCACGGCCCCCCAAAAGGAAAAAGAGACACAAGAATATATTGTTGTTCTTACAATGGAGCTTCTTGGCCCTCCTTTTTATTTGATTTTTGTTTTATGGACCTTGTTGGTTCTCCATCTGATTTGACTATTGGTTGTTGCTAAACCCTTGCTATAGTGTCATATGTGCGTAACTTATAAACATGCACATTGGAGAATACTGAAATCCATGAAACCCACACTTCTCTTCCCATAAACTTGCTAATGTTTGCTGGGCCATTATCTGCAGGCTCGTAGCTTGCAGTCAAACAAGTTGGAGCTCCATTTTCGCCCAGAGGATCCTTACTCACACCCTACTTTTGGGGAGCTTCAACCCTGTAATAATTTTCTATTAAGGATATCTAAAAGGGATAGGAATGGCCAAAATGCTAAGGACTCTGACAAGGTATCAGAACGTGTGTCAGAAGACGAGATCAATAGTAATCGTACAAGTTTTCCCCAATCTGTCAAAAGTGATCAAGTGAATGAAAGTCAAAGTGCTTCAACTAGTTTACCGGCAGAAGTGGAGGCACAGTTTCCTCAAGAAGTGCAAGATGATCTCTCCGCTGATATATTTTGCCGAATCTCAGAGGCTTATCAATTCAATGGTTAGAAAGGATTTGGTTGTTGGTTGTTAGTTTGCATTCTAGGTTCTTACTTTTTCCTTTTTTTAATTTTCCTTGCCATTTTGTTTTTTATTTTTGGTCATTTCTTCGCCTGTGTGCTTTTTGTTTTTTAAGGAATGGTAGATTACCAGCATGTTCTTGCTGTTCATGCGGATGTTGCTCGGAGAAAGAAGAGAAACTGGGCAGATATGGAACCTCAATTTGGTTAGTCTTCCATCTTTTATGGTTTGTAGAATGCAAATAAAATTGAATTGCTTATACTGGGGTATGTCCAAATTTCCTCCTTTGTGTTCAACTTTATAGAGAAGGGTGGTCTTATGGACGTGGATCAGGAGGATTTGATGATTCTAGTGCCTCCACTTTTCTCAATAAAAGATGTACCAGAGAAAGTCGCGTAAGATGCTTCAAATTGTTTCGTTTTCTTCTTGAACTTAGTTATTCCAATTTATTAACTTCAATTTAATTCCGAAATAGTCAAGACTAGAAGCCTTGGTTTGTATCTTGATCCTTGGTAAGTAAAAAATCATGGATCATACACTAGCATCCTTTGAAGTTGATTTGACCTAGCTTTATGGCCTTCCAGGTTAAAACCATCAGTAAGCATGAGCTCGACCAAAAAACAAAAGGGAGTTGTACAACACCGTTGGGAGGTATTTTTGTCATGCTTCCAAGTATAAAATTCTTTTAGTTTACAACTTAATTGTTATAGTTACTTCTCATTTGTGTGCATTTAGTTTTATGCAAAATTAACATTTAAATGCCCCTCAAAAGTAAGTAAATATATCCTGCTTTGGACCAAGCCATTATTCCGAAAATCGGTAAATACAATCAACATTAAGAATCTCATCCTTGGGCCCAAAACAAGCAGGGGATGGAGTGACACATCCAGAAATTGTTTCACTGTGACAAAATGCACCACCTAACCTGTTGTAGTAATTTATTTAAGCTACACATTTATTTATTAGCTGATTAAGGTGTAGGTGGTGGCACAAAGGATGATTAGTACACATGGGCATGAACATTTGTTCATGCTGTAATGTACTTCCGTTGGTTGTGGAAGAGTTGCCTTTGTTCATTATATTTTGAAGTGAAACATTCAGTACCATTGTAAGTTGTACTTTACTGCATTTGTGCAATTTAGATAGTGCAATAAGAATTTTCACTATTTCTGGAAGAGTCTCCTTCCTTGTTGCCTGATTTTCTCAGTGAATCTTTGCCTATGCGAGTACTTACTCTTGACGTTATGCGAGTACTTACTCTGATTTTCTATGCGAGTACTTACTCTGATTTTCTCAGTGAAACTGCTTTTTCAAGTTCACATGATCTTGTCATGAAAATTTTAACTTTTGGTTGACGTTATATCTATGTTTTCCGTCGTAGTTTTGGGTAGCCAATTGTTTGACATCTTTACTGGAATTTCGTATTAAATCTTACCGTAGTTTGTCGAGGGACTAAGTCATTTTTCATTTCATCTGGTGCAGATGGAAATAGAGCCAAGCCTTGCAATTGACTTTTACATAAAAGATATCCTAATTGCTTGCTTGATTAATTCATCACGGGTTGACAACTGGGATGCGTTCGAATTCCTATTTTTCATTGGATGTTTTATTATTTGCTCTCTGAAGTCTGAAGTCCATTCTATCTTAGTTTTGCTTGACATTTTAAATTTACGTTTTCATTTTGGTAATTTCCTGTTATATAAGAGGACATGCATCAAATGAAAACTAGATGAAAGATGCCTTTAACAAGGAAACGAAAAAGCAATTAACCGAAACCATATTTGTGTTTTCTAAAGGAGGTTTGGTATCTGTCTTCCACTCTTCCTTTTGGGCTAGAATGTTGTTCTTTCAAGATATCGCTTGGTTTTATTGAAGGGATTGGTGGGTAGTGTCTGGTGTTTTTTATTTATTTATTTATTATTATTATTTTTATTTTGTATCTTTGTGTGAACTTTTTGCCTTATGTATCTCTTTTTTATACCTTTGTTTTGATAGGTTTTTGCTGTTATTTATGAAAAGGATCATGTTTTTACCAATCTAGCGCAGTTTAACTGTCCTAGTAACTCATTCGACTTGGCAATAACAGTAGAATGAAGCCACCTGTGGTAACTCATTCGACTCTTTGCTTTGGGCTAGACCTTCTTAGCTTTAAAACGTGCCGTCTCTGGGAAAGGATATCAACTTTACAGTAGTGCATATGATTACAGAAATAATACCCGATTGATACACTTTCTTGTCCATGATTTGTGCGAATATATGGAAATACATGTACTGTATATCTTGCTGTCTAGTTTTTGTGGCACTTAAATCATTCGTACAGATTCCTAAGAAAGTGTCTTGGGAGAAATACATACCTGAAAACTCGGAGCAATGGAAGTGTCAAATGGCTGTGTGTAAGTTGTTTGATGAGCGTCCTATATGGGTCAAAAGATCATTAGCTGAGCGCTTGCTTGACGAAGGTGTACAATTTGGGGATTATACGCTTAGAAGGTGGGTTTGCTTAGATTTGGCCAATGTATTATAGAAGTATGTGTTGATTATAATTGATGAACTGAATGGTATCTGGCAATTGGATATGGTATTCTACAGTGACCTTGTATTTTGTTTTTTCTTACAGGCTTCTTTTCAGAGCAGCTTATTACTTTTCAAATGGGCCATTCCTTAGGTTCTGGATTAGAAAGGGTTATGATCCTCGCAAAGATCCTGAATCTCGCATGTAGGAGTTCTGCCCTGATAAAATAAATGTTCCTATTCTCTCTGTATTTGTATCTGGGTATCTCTGATGTACTTTTATGTGACGTTCTATTTTGATGCTTACCCTATGACTATGATTTTCTTGATCAGATATCAAAGAATTGATTTTCGGGTCCCCCCATCATTACGTAGCTATGATGCTAATGTTGCTACTGGGTAAGTTCCATCATCAAGTTTTACCCGTCTTGGACAAGTTTGTTGTTATGTAGTAGTTGCTATGGTGCCTCACTTTGACTTTGTTTCTGATAACCTAATTGACTCACATCAAACATTTGATTCTTTAGGATAGGGCAATTTAACATCACTACTAAAAGGAACATGTCTTATGACTCTTAGACAAGCTAAAATGCTGGTGGCCGTAATGTATTCCTAAGCATATTGGTGGGGGGGCCACATTGCTAAAAAGTAAACCGTGTAAGGGATGGCAATCTTGACCGAACTGATGGGTACCCGAACCGTAACCGATTTTTCCCCCGTGGGTACGGGTGTGGTTTAGAGGGAGGGATAACCGAACAGCTTCAGTTCGGTTATGGTTTGACCTGTGACCCGAACCTATACCCGAACAGAACCGAACCGAAACTTATAAATTATATAAGAAACCTTAGGTATATTTTGAAAGTACACCATAACCCCTTGTATATATATGACATCCACATCCTAGGGTTTCTCATTCTCATATCAGATTTCACAACAGACGAGAGAGGGCCGAGAGGCGACCGGAGAGACTTGGAGGGCTCAGGGCAGCGACCGCCAACATCCTAGGGTTTCTTCTTCTTCAATCCCCTTCTCTAGAACCTGTTATAGAGGATTTGCTTTCACGTTTCTAACCAGATATGGTGTGTTTATAGCCCCGCTGCATTTTGAAGTTGTAGAACATGGTCCTATTTTGCCCCCAAAATGAGCCTCATTTTTAGTGTAAAAGTTGATCCAATATGGTTATTGGTAAAGCTTGATGTGTAGAGTATCCCTGCGCAAAATCAAGCCGATTGGATGCAAAAAAGAATGTTATAGTTGAAAGAAATTCTTGTCTGGTCATTTAGAAGATCAGGTACTATCTTTAAAGAAGAGTGATTTGTACTATCTTTAGTAGATTTGTAACTCTGAAGAGTGATTTTATGAGTGAATTTTTTGGCTTGAAAATCTGGGTTTTGCTGGCTTCAATCTGAAATTTGCTTCATTTACCTGGAAATGAAGAGAGATTATTTGGGGCCCCAGTTGGTTCGGGGTACCCGAACCCGTTTGGTTCAGGTATAGAGCTTATTTTCTCACCCCGTTCGGTTATCGGGGCGGATTCGGGGTGGGTAATAGTTTCGCGGTTCAGTTCGGGGGTATACCAATATCCGCTCCGATCCACCCCATTGCCATCCCTTTATTTATTAATGATGATATTCTACTTTCTGGGCCACATTACATGTGTATTTCCCTGGCGTGTCAAAACCACAACATTTCTCATTGAAGCCAGACACTAAGTATGATTTTTTTTTTTGTGTTACCAAGTTATCCTTGACATGTATGCTTGATTCAAATTACAGATAACTTAGGCTATTGTACAAAAAATGATGGCGTTGCATTATCCGGCATTGGTAGGTCATAGCCAGCCCAAGCAGCCTCTAAGCCCATCTCGGATATAGCACTGGCTACTAAAATAATGCCATTATGAATCACCATTTGCCTATTGGTATACTCAAGCATCCCCTTGGTACGTTCATAATCAGTTTTGGCGTAGCAAATATTATAATCTATTCTTCCATCCCACCTGTTAGAGAATGACAATTAGGGGTGAGCACATAACCGAATAATCCGATCAAACTGACTGGCCCAATCTGAACTGAAGGCTATCGGATCCTTTGGAATCCTTCAGCGGTTGAGATTGGTCTGCTTTTGTTGAATTTTTCTGGTTTTCAGACAGGTAGCAGGTGATGGTTGAACAAAACCGCTTCTCCCAAACTGACAGATACCGCGTTACGTATATCTTATTTTCTCTTCTGTGTGACAGGTTTCTAGATGCTATTCAGATTGCTCTGATCTCGTTTGGACCTTGTCTCTCTGGCTCGCCTTGTGCATCTCTCTCTCTCTCTCTCTTCTCTTTTTGGTTATATTGTTTCATGATTAAAAAATTGTGAGAACCTAGAACACATATGAAGCCATTTCTCACAACGGAGCACATGGAACAGGGAAACTCGTATGAACCCTAGTCGCAACTCTAAGTGGGTCAGTGAATCCTCGACCAGATTGGAGTGTGGCTGCGACATGGAGCTGTAGGATTTTTCTATATTTTCCCTCTCCATTTCGATTCCTGCTTTGAACAGTTATCCCTCTGAACCCTCTGATCTGCATCACAGAACCCTCTCCCTCATCTCACTTCTATTTTCCCACTTCCATCGGTGGAACCCCTTTCCACATCCATGCCTTTGCAGTTCGATTTTTTTGTTACATTTTTGGGGTTTAGATTGCTAAACCTCTGAAATTTTTTATGATTAGGAAGAAATAAAGGGGAAAAGGCCAACCAGTGTAACCTGCCGAATCTGTTTGATCCAGTTTGTTTCAATTTCGTACAGTCCACGGGTCAGAATCGGATGCTCGTTTCCCAAATCTGAAGTGGTCATCTCAGGTCGCAGCGAGCAGTAAAACCGTCCCAACCCGACCCGTGCTCACCCCCCAAGTTATGATAGCCTTTTGGCACCCTCAAGTCCCTAGCATGCAAATAAGAAGTATGAGCAGACATAATCGCACTATTATATGTGTGTTATTGTCAACAAAAGATGTTGTAAGAGGACTTAAAAGCATGACTCATTCCTCTGTCTGGACTTAGTTGGATGGGAAACTTCTGGTGTTTCATCTGTTCTGCTCTTTTTATTCTGATTCTATGTTATTTAATCAATTCGTTATCCATCAAAGCCCCACAATTGTAATTGCTCTCATCCAAGCATTTTCTGTTCAAATCTTTTAGATCTTCTTCATGGTCTTCATTACTGGACAGCTTAATGATTGTGCTTACTATTTGCGGTTTATAGCTACTTATTCCATTTTCCAGCAAAATGATTTACTTTTGTATCACTTAGGTTGAAGCATCGATGGGAAGATATATGCTCATTTCGGGTTTTTCCTTACAAGTACCAAACTTCGTTACAGCTTTTTGAACTTGTGGATGACAACATTCAACAGGAGATAAGGAAACCTCCGCAACAGGCAACTTGCAGCGTAAGTTTCCAGTTCAATTGATGGTTTTGAAGTAGTAACTTCCTTTGAGCTAAAAGACGGCCAAAAACTTTGAAAGTGTAGTTATTGTTTGTATCGGTTATAATCAGTTCTTGGCTATTGTATTTATTGCCATCCTAATTGGGTAAAGATGCCGAGGAATAGGCTCAACAATGTAAGCCAAGCTCTCTCAAACCTTGCCTTAGGCTTAGAGCATCCTCAATGGCCTAATCAAAATTGGATAACCAAAAGTTGCCACATCAAAGTTATCCATTTAGAGGTGGCTAAAGTTAGCAATGTCAAGTCCCACATTGATGTTTTTTGTCCATAACCAAAAACAATGGACTCCCCATTACTTTTTCAAATTTGGATAACGAAAACTTGCCACATCACTTATTCAAACTACAAAAATAGTTTTTGAAACTCTTTTTTGAAATAATATTTTGAAAACTTTTTTAATACAAAACAGTTTTTGAAAAAGAGGTTTAAAAAAACTGTTTCCGGTAAGTAAAAAAACAATTTATTTTTTTGTAGTTTTTTTTTTTTTGGGGTAAAAACAGTTGTAGGAAAAACTGTATTTTGAAAAAAAAAATTCAAAAAAACAATTTAAGAAAACAGTGTTGAACAGTTTTTTTGGAAAAAAAATGTTATTGAAAAGAATAGTTTTAAAAAAAGTATTTTGAAAAGAAAAAACAGTTTTTAAAATTTTTGTGTAAACAGATTTTAAAAAACAGTCTTTGAAAAAAAACAGTTTTTTAAAATAATTTTTTCGAAAACATTGTAGAGAGAGAGAGAATGGAAGAGGACTCACTTTGTTCACTTCACATTTCTAAAAAAATTTCCAAAAAGATTATTTCCCTATCTCTCATCTCTCCAATCATTAATCACATTTCTCTCTCTACTCATACCCCTCTCTCCAATCATTATTCTCATTTCTCTCTCTATCTCTCTTCAATTATTACACCTCACTCTAATTATTACTTTTTCCAAAAACCCATCCAAACACTATCTCAAAAATATTTCTCAAAAAATTCTTCTCAAAACTCTCAACCAAAACACAGCGTTTGTCATTTTGTGTAATGTTGAGTGTACTTGATTGGGTTGATGTGGGGTCCACTAAATTTGATTATTGCCAAAAGGTTGCTAGTTTTGGTTATCCAAAGGCTGAAATTTGGTTAGTTGCTAAGTGGTTGCTGTTAAGCTATGGGTGTTTGTGTAATTTGTGTATCATTAATCCACTTATGTAAATAGGTTAGGAGATAAGGGCTTGTAGTGTATTTTTTCCTTTTTCCTCTTTTGTATAAGTATAACGTAATGAGAAAGAGAACCCTAACTTTTTGCCTCTCAATTGCTTTGTCTAACTTTACATGGTATCAGAGCTAGGCTTTCGGAGGATTTTGGACACAACTCTCTTGGTTATTACCCCGTTGTTTGTGCCATAAGTGCACCATATTTCGTTATGATCCCAATGTTGTGGATCCGTTGTTTACCTCTCTACGTGCGGGTTAGGGGTTGCACGTGCGGGGGAGTGTTAGAGTTTGTCCCACATTGGTTAATTATAACCTCCAAAGCTAGTATATGAGCCTGGGCGGCCTCTCCACTCATTGCCAATTGGTTTTGAGTTGGATGCTTTAACATGGTATCAGAGCTTTCGATCTAATCGCTACGCTTTCGTGTGTGAGTATTCTCCACCAATATTGTGAGTTGAGTGAGTATTCTCCTCAACGACAAAACCCATCAGTCATCACCATCACCACCAACGAAACCCACGACCAGAAAACCCTAAAATCAGTTACTGTTTATCGCGCACTGTTCATCGCGCGCACTGTTCACAGAGATACTGTTCATCGCGCTACTGTTCACCGATGTACTGTTCATCGCGTTACTGTTCACCGGGTTACTGTTCACCGAGTACTGTTCATTACGGTTACTGTTCATCGGGATCACTGTTCATCTGAGTTGGTGTCTTTTTATTAAGATCGACTGACTTGCTTCGAGATTGACTGGGAGGTCGCGTTTTGCTCTCTACTTCACTAGAAGTTGACTGGTTGTTCACGTTCACTGGCTCTCGGTTTGCGATTGGGTATCTGGGTGTTAATTGGCACTATTCGACACTATTTGACACTGCTTGGAACCATTTGGGGACTGTTCAATACTGTTTGGACAGTATTGAGTATTATTCCACACTTCTGAAGTATTATCCGGTTATTATCTTGAGGTTCTTTAGCAGTTCGTTGCTGTTTTTTCTCTGTTAAAACGATGGAGGCTTTCAAAACTGCCCAGGTTGATATTTTTTCTCAGGGAGAGTTACAAACTCTCAGGCGCCTTCTGGCGAAGCTTGATGCTCTATCTACCACGGCTTTTGCTTCCACTGCCAATGATTTCTTTGCTCACAAAGGTATCCATGCTAATGTTTTTACTGCCTCTAGCTCTTCTCCATGGATAATAGATACTGGTGCAACAGATCATATGACAGGTTGCTCATCACTCTTTGACTCTTATTCCACATGTTCTGGTAAGGATAAGGTCAGAATTGCTGATGGTTCTCTATCAGCTATTTCCGGGAAAGGTTCTATTCATTGTTCTCCAACCCTTTCCCTTTCTTCAGTTCTTCATGTTCCCAATTTTTCTACTAACCTTCTATCTGTTAGTAGTCTTACCCAATCTTTGAATTGCTCCGTAACATTTTTTCCTACCCATTGTGTTTTTCAGGAACTGGATACAGGGAAGGTGATTGGCAGTGGTAAAGCACATGGGGGCCTCTATTTTTTGGAATCTGCACCTCACCCATCTCATTCACCCCAATCATGTGGTCTAGCTCTGCAAGCAGATACTGGTTCAGCTCTCTCTATGTTACATCAATGGCACCGTCGGTTAGGTCATCCTTCATTTGGGATTTTGGAAAAACTTTTTCCTAATTTAATTAAACATTGTTCTCGGAGTCAATTTTTTTGTGAAGCTTGTGAGCTTGGTAAACATAAACGTTCCTTTTATGCTCCTATCAATAGAAGGAGTGACTCTCCGTTTATGGTTATCCATTCTGATGTGTGGGGTCCTTCACCTGTTACTTCTTTAAAGGGTCATCGGTGGTTTGTCACTTTTATTGACTGCTATTCTCGTGCCACTTGGGTATATTTACTTAAATCAAAAAATGAAGTTTTTTCTTGTTTTAAATCTTTTCATGCGATGATACGCACTCAGTTTGATATGCAAATCAAAATTCTCCGTAGTGACAATGGCACTGAGTATATTGATAAGAGTTTTAGGTCATTTCTGGATGAAAATGGTATTTTGTTTCAGACGACTTGTGTTGACACTTCACAACAAAATGGAGTTGCTGAACGCAAAAATCGTCATTTGGCTGAGGTAGCTCGCTCTCTTTTATTTACCATGAATGTTCCCAAATATTTGTGGGGAGAAGCCATTTTGACTGCAGCTTATCTTATCAACCGCATGCCATCTAGTGTTCTTAACTTTAAAACTCCCCTTAAGTGTCTTCCTAGCAGTTTTCATGCCACAAATCTTCCCCCACGTGTTTTTGGTTGTGTGTGTTTTGTTCATGCTCCTCATCCCTCTGGTGGCAAGTTAGGTCCTAAAGCCCATAAATGTGTTTTTATTGGGTACTCTCCTACCCAGAAGGGCTACAAATGTTATGATCCGCATTCTAGGAAAATTTTTGTCTCTATGGATGTCTCTTTTTGGGAAACAGAGTCTTTTTTCTCTCCCTCTACTCCATCTCTTCAGGGGGAGTATAGGCAGGAGGAAGAGATGTTTTATGGTGAGGGAGAGACACTGTTTTATAATAATCATGGTGAGGGGGAGAATGAAAAGTCTGGAGAGGAACCAATATCTGTCGAACGAGCTACACATGACACTGGTGGTGATGAGGGAGAAGTTATACAACGACTGCAACGGTCAAACTTAAAGACCTACACTAGCAGAAAAAAAGGAAAGTCCTCCAGTGTAATACCACCTTGTCAATCACAATCGCTTGCTCCAGTTCCGGACTCCTTAGCTGACTCATCTGGTAATGTTTTTTCTCCCATTGCACCTCCTCTTGTTAATTCTGATGAACCTCCTATTGTTAATCCTGATGATCTTCCTATTGCTCTTAGGAAAGGTGTTAGATCATGTACTCAACATCCCATCTCTCAGTTTGTCTCTTATGATCGTTTATCTCCTTCGTACTATGCCTTTGTTTCGTCTCTTTCTTCTATATTTGTTCCACAGAATTGGCAGGATGCACTCATAATACCTAAGTGGAAAGAAGCTATGGTAGAGGAGATGACGGCTTTGAAAAAGAATGGCACTTGGGAGCTAGTATCTCTTCCAAGGGGGAAAAGACCAGTGGGATGCAAATGGGTTTTCACTGTTAAACAGAATGCAGATGGTACAGTTGAGCGATACAAGGCAAGACTTGTTGCCAAGGGTTTTACTCAAACCTATGGTATTGACTACGAGGAGACGTTTGCTCCCGTAGCGAAGATGAACTCTGTGCGAGCTCTACTCTCTTGTGCTGCCAATTTGAATTGGCCCCTTCACCAGTTTGATGTGAAGAATGCATTTCTCCATGGTGAGTTAGAGGAGGAGGTGTACATGGCTATCCCACCAGGTTTTTCTTCATCTCAGACTGAGGGAAAGGTGTGTAGATTGAAAAAGGCTCTTTATGGGTTGAAGCAGTCACCTAGAGCGTGGTTTGGAAGATTTTCAAAGGCTATGTTGAGGTTTGGATACCAACAAAGCCATGCAGATCATACTATGTTCATCAAGAAAAATGTTGGTAAGATTGCTGTCCTTATTGTTTATGTTGATGATATAATAATGACAGGCAATGATGTAAGTGAGATCCTTAATCTCAAGTCTAAACTAGCTCAAGAGTTTGAGATTAAAGATTTGGGGTCACTTAGATACTTTCTTGGGATGGAAGTGGCTAGGTCTGATAGAGGTATTTTTATCTCCCAACGGAAGTATATACTTGATCTCTTAGAAGAAATAGGTATGTTGGGTTGCAGACCTGCAGATTCTCCTATTGAGGTGAATCATCACCTTAGTGAAGATATGGGGGAGCGCACTGACAAGGAGAGATATCATCGACTTGTAGGTCGACTGATATACTTAGCTCACACTCGACCGGATGTTAGTTATGCAGTGGGTGTTGTTAGTCAATTTATGCATGATCCTCGTGCTTCACATCTGGAGGCAGTATATCGAATCTTGAGGTATCTCAAATCTGCTCCAGGGAAAGGAATTTTGTTCTCTAATCATGGTCATCTACATTTAGAGGCATTTACTGATGTTGACTGGGCTGGTTCTGTGGATGATAGACGCTCTACTTCTGGTTATTGTACTTTCCTTGGGGGAAATTTGGTTACTTGGCGAAGTAAGAAGCAATCAGTGGTTGCCAGGTCTAGCGCAGAAGCTGAGTATAGAGCTATGGCTCATGGTGTTTGTGAGCTTCTGTGGCTCCAAACCTTTTTACGTGATCTTGGAATCTCTAATAGTGGTCCTATGAAACTCTACTGTGACAATAAAGTTGCTATAAATATCGCTCATAATCCTGTGCAACATGACAGAACGAAGCATATAGAGATTGATAGGCACTTCATCAAGGAAAAGCTGAGCGAGGGTTTGATATGTATGCCTTTTGTGAGATCTGACGACCAATTAGCTGACATATTCACAAAAGGACTTGGCAGCAAGAGTTTCCACCCCATTGTGTTCAAGTTGGGCTTGATTGATATCTTCGCACCAACTTGAGGGGGAGTGTTAAGCTATGGGTGTTTGTGTAATTTGTGTATCATTAATCCACTTATGTAAATAGGTTAGGAGATAAGGGCTTGTAGTGTATTTTTTCCTTTTTCCTCTTTTGTATAAGTATAACGTAATGAGAAAGAGAACCCTAACTTTTTGCCTCTCAATTGCTTTGTCTAACTTTACAGTTGCCAAGTTTGGTTATTTCAATGTGAGCACTTTTTTGAACAAACATTGCTAACCTTAGCAATCTTTTTATTTTGTTGGGCCATTATGGATGCTCTTAGGTACCAACTCCCTTTCACTTGGAGAATTAGATAGACATTCAAACAAATGGAGACAAAAAAAACGTGGAGATAGAGCCATGTAACATATGCAGTTGAAAAGACTTATTGCAAGAGTGCAACTGCTACTAAAGTCTATTTAACCATGTTAGAAAACTAGTTCCTTAAAACTCTTGCAAAAATATAGAAAGCCCATTTAGACACGTTACTCTTTAATGCTAAAAACATTAAACCCAAAACAGTGTTCAGCGTGCTTTTTCTTTTATAGTTTTTCATATCCAGGTTTTAGTGGTGACAATGGAAGGAGGGAGATACAAGTGGTGATGACAAAGGGAAGAAGATTATTTGGAGTTCCATTGTTGAAATGAGATTAATATTTTTGTCCATATTTTTATAACTATATCAGAGAGAGAGAGATTCTGACTCAGCGATGGCAGTTGGCAGTTGGGGTTGACGTCGATGGGCTACTTCGGTGGTGTAGCTCTGCTGGAACTTCTAGTTAGAGAAAAGAGCAGAGTAGGGCCTATTAGTCAATCTTTCAGCTATTGCGTCAAATTTCCTCTTTTGGCATTGTTTTCCTTCACTTCACAAATGACAGGAGTTCCACATTGCAACTTGACCACACAAGCCTAAGGGGTTGACTAATGTCCATTTTTGTTTTCCAAAGGTTGAACCATTATACATAAAGAAACTACACGTGAACATACGTCACAGTGGACTCTAAAGTCTCTTCAAGTTGACATAAAGAAAGAACTTTGCCTGTAAGCTTGGAAATAGGTGTTATTTCCGGTCAAAGCTTCCCTATTATGCTCTGCCCAAACAAACCACAACACTGCCAAGGGGGCGAAAAAGCAAGCCTTCTTCCTGCTTCTACAGTGTCTCACTCCCCTCCAAGAGAAAAGAACTTCAGCCACTTTCGGCGGCAACACTCATTCCACCCCCGACATAATAAAGATCAATGACCATCACCTCCCTCTCTAGATCACAATGAATAAGGAGATGGGCTAGAGGATCTCCCATCATGGTTATCCAACAACAATTCACATGAATTTTCTTTATGGAATCTAGTTACCTATGGGTGCAATTCGCATGAATTTGCTTTATTGCAATCAAGTTACCTATGGGTTTCCCGTTTCCCCATGCAAAGAAGCGAGGGAGTTTTGATATCCACCCTTTCTCTCCAAGAAAGATGACCAACTAAACTGTTATATTAACACGTGAGGTTTGCTTAAATTTTTTCCTGATTCAGGTTCAACCATGACAAACTGTCCTTCCCCACACCAATCCAAAAAAATAGCATATAGGTGCTCAAGAAATTAACTTCGAAAAACCAATTTTAGTTGATGTTGGAAGAAGGCAGGAAGCTAAGCTAATGGACTTTCAAGTTCTCATTGTGAGGCGAAGTCTCACATTGCCTGGATATGAAAGTGTTGAGTCTAGTAGATAATAAGCTTCATCCCTCACTTCAATAACTTGCTTTAGGGACTGAGTACTACTCAAGTCAGTGTAACATGGATCAAATCAAGAGTATCTCGATTGGGTAGGGTGTGTACCCCTTGCTATGTTGAGTGAGCACACTGCGTGTGGGGCAGGGTTTGTTTCCCTCCCTCACCGTGACGAGTGAGCAAGTTGCGTTTGGGGGCGGTGTAAAGTGAAGTCCCAAAATATCTGAATATGTAAGTGTTGTGCAGTGCAGTAGATGATGTCGGTTCTCTTTAACCAACAAGATCAATCTCTTTTTTTTCTTTTTCTTTTTTCTTTTTTCTTTTTTTGTTCCATTTACTTGTGATTGGTGTTGATTGACATTGCTCATCTACTTTTTTAAACTGATCCAAATATGGGAACTTTACTAGGCTTACTAAAATGTCAATTTTATCTTGCCGCTCGGATTTCGTTTTGCTTTCGAAATGTATTATTTTTTTCTGTTCAAGTATCGTAAGCAGTTCTCTATGCTTGCCCAGAAGAGAGAAAGGGAGAAATAACTGGAAATAAGTGAACAAAAATAGTGCCCGTGTAAAAGCAAAACTGTGCAGAACCAATTTTTTGTGTGTTCATATGGAGGGTTTTGATTAATCATTTAAAGCCCCCGGTTCATATGGGGGATTGTGGTTTGGGGGGGTTGTTGTGGGTGGGTGGGGTTTATAACTACACAACCATGTGTGTGTGGATGTAATGTGCTTTGTACATTTTAAGTGAAAGGATGCATCCTGCCCCTGCGTCTACCATCTTGCAACAAGGGATAGTATTATTCATCCTTGCCTGCATTTTGTGCACTTGTGTTGTTGGGTTAATGACTGTGTAACAGACTTCCATCAGGGTTTGTTGGAAGGTTTGGAGAGTTATTCTGGTTGTCACGATCACTTGTCATTTACTTGATGTACTTACATGGTCTGTTGTGCATGCATGCTATTTTCTCAAAGGATATAAAGCTTCTTATTTTAATACGGATATTTGGTTTCTAGTGTGCAACAGGATGGTTCCCATCAAGTGTGCTTGATAGCTTGAGGTTATGTGTAGCTGTGAGGTTCCTCTCAGTATACCCCAAAGCCGGTGCAGAATCCTTGCTAAAATCTGCTTCAGAACGCTTCAACAAGTCAAAGAGGATGCAGGTTTATGCCAAGGACAAGAGGCTTGATGAAGAGGTTCAAGTTCAACAAGCCAATGAAGGTTAAAATTATCTACAATGCTTTGTTTCTGATTCTTTTGTTATGCTAGATTTTGTTTTTATTGTGTACAGCGCCCTTTTCATATTTCTCAGTCACCTCGTGCATCTTTTTTCGTAGAATATCTTTTCTCTTCTCCATGGTTCAGATTCAATTCTCCTTTTTTTATTAAATTGTGGGGTTTGCTTTTAAGTATCAATATTGTAGAGACACTAAACAAGTTACAATCTGCACTAAATGTGCATGTCGCAGTCTTTTTGTGAATGAGCCTACCCATGTATTGCAACAGGTGTTGCCATGTGAACATTTAGTGTATTAGTTCGTAAACTATTTATTGTCTTTAGCATTCCTCCTTAAATATTCCTTTTGCGTGGCTTAACTTTCTCTTATTGCGGCATTAATAGTCTTCACTGTTTAAGTTTTGTACTCCATCAGGTTTTGTTTATCTCATGTATTAGCCATATTCGTTGAATCAATATTGTGGTGCAGAAATGGAAGGCAATGAAGATAAAGAGGAATTGGATGGCGATGATGAAGATGAAGATGAAGAGGTGGAAATTGATGATGACAATGTCGAAGAGGAGTTGGACCCAAATGAGGCATTTCATGTGGTAAATTGTAGCCTGTTTTATTTTCTGGTGTGAGTTTACTTCAACATATACGGTTTGGTTGCTTCTTTTTGTCTCACCATATATTCTGTGTTCTTTTTTTCTTTGCCTGATATATTCTCCTTTCTTGTAATTTTGTTCTCATATTTTTTGGTTATAGGCTGGTGAGGATATCAATGTTGCTCCACAGCCTTGTTCACGTATCCTTGAAAACAACAAAATATGTGTTTTCCACTCTATTAATTGCCTCCTTTGAAAATAAGGAATGACCAAGTCAACAAAGTTTCACAATTTTTGTACTGAAATTCAGTTCTTTCACGTGGAAGTTTTACAGAAGCGGATCTCTTCCCAACAAATTTGTGTTGTGCTTGTATTTCATTGTTTGATAATGCATTAATAGAGATCAATTGACTTCGATGCAATGCTACAGTTGCGTATTGCCACTTGAGTTGGATCCTTGAATCCTCGGAAGTACCATGCACACTGTAGTTCAATGGCTTAACTGTGGATGGGGATATTGGGCAAATTAGAGAACTGTGGATGGGGATATTGAGCAAATTAGAGAATGGATTTTTCATTTTGACATATTTGCTTACGCCAAACTTAACCACTGAAGGAAATTATTTGAGATCTAGTAACACTATTATCACTGTGAATTCCTATGTGTTGCTCAGATACAGATAACGACAACATCTCAAAGAACTACTTGCAAGAGCTTTTTGGTAGTTTTCCGTTTGGTGAAGTAGGTGCCCACGGCTTGCAAGATGCTGACATCAGTGATGGAGAATATCCGATATATGAACAATTCAGTGAGGGCAACTGCTCCGATGATGATGACTACTGAAACCTCATTGTTTTAAGCAGTGTTTCCTTGGAGGTTTGTCCACGTAGCAATATGCCAACTACTCATTGTTTATTTCGATGATGATTACAGACATTGTGTAAGTGTTTACGGCATGTTCATTGTTGCTTCAGTTTTTACCATGGAGAAATATACTCACAGATGAAGTTATACTATGTCCATCACTACCACGTAGTACAGCACGACGAGCACACGTAAAAGAATATCGTGACAGTTGTATAAACCCTGTTGATGTGTGCCTATGATCATGTGGGTTCTTGATTCACTTTTTTTCTAATTTTAACAAGGATCCCGGATTCTGCTTCAATTTTACATCAAGCTTGTGCACGCGCCATATGTTGAGAAAACGATTTTTTTTGGGGGGGGGGGGGGGGGGGCTAATATATTTTATCAGGTTATTTGACATTTAGGTTAGTTCCCATATCATTTGCGAAGTTCTACAAGATGGCCATACATTTCGTTTAGCACGTCTGGACTTCAAGTACTTGGGGTATACTTTATCCACATTGTTCTGGATTTCTTTTCTTCTCTGTCATATTTCTTTTTCGGTGGGTTTTCACTTATTAATGATATTTTGTTGTTTCTTCCAACATACAAATTTTTTGCAGTTCCGGATGATCTCCTGTTCGAAATTTGTTAAGCACCAGTAGATTGCCCATGTTATGACAACCTTTGCGCAGATGATATTAAAGGCTTATGTAAATTGATGCGACAGTTGTATTGGAAGAGGAGGGCTGACCATCTTCATGCTTGGCAGATCAGTTGCTTGCTTGAGCTTTTCGAACAGGAGTATGAGCTTTCATTTATACTAGTATCTTAGGAATGGTCATGTTTCGAGTTTTGACGTACCTTTTTGGGGATGGTAGCGCTTGAGATTTGATGTATATTATCTTAGGAATGGCCATCTTGTAGCTTGGCAACTTGGCAAGGGGCTGGATGGTACCACTTGTATTGGTGATTTGAGTGTCTTAAATCACGGAGGGGTTTTTAAAAATTTTAATCAGACTTTGTAATGGTTATCTACACACTTAGATATGCATTTACAGAACTCTTTTTATCCTTTAATAGATACTTCTTTTTTGGGAGTTGATTCAACATTAGGTTAGGGGACCTGACTATTCGTACAGATCCGAGGTTTCAGAAAATGTACCGACAGCTTGCGACGCCCTCATTTTGGGTCTGTATTTTGAATGAAAACTTAAAATTTGGATCACTACTTGCGCATATCCAATTGAGTTGAATTTTTTGAGGGCCACTCAAAAAGTTTTCTTAAATTTGTTGAATGGTTTGAATCATTCCACTATTTACAAGTCGTCGGTACATTTTTTGTTTATGCCTCCCATCTGTACCCTTTTTATATATGCCTCCGATTTGTACCCGTAGGTTTATCGTTAGGTTAATCATTAGTGCTCGACTCCACAGCATTGAACCGTGATATTGGTGTTCCATTTCAGAAGAATTATCAATGATAATGATAGTAAGTTGCTTCTTTCTTTTTTTTCCGAAGAAAATTTCTAATTCTTCTAACCATATCTGGAAAATATGAATCATGCATCTTTGATTTGAAAAAGTAAAATCACCCATGTTATCTTGCCTGGCAACTTGCATCGTATTGTCCAGATATGGTAAGAAGAAATGAGTTTTAGTTTGCGTTTGAAAGAGCTCCTGAACACATAAATCGTAATCCAAAACGTTTCTGCATAATGGAAAAGTTTTGGGTGGTCGTGAGGCACCAACCCCAACAGAACACGATGCATCAATTTAGAAAACGATGTTTGAAATGAAAAGCTAAAACCTGTGAATCCCAAGTCTAATGAAACCTGGGGCACCTCCTGCATTTCATAAAAGCAGAATCCACCTTTTCTCATTATTTCCCAAGCAAAAGTCAAGACTACCCGTCGGACGTCGGACCCTGTTGAGGGAAATGGATTTTGCTAAAAGAAAAGTAATCGTACAGTCTGCAATCCGTCCAGCAAATATAAAGGGGCAAGTCCAAGAGTCGTTATCTTATTCAAACAACTTATGATGCTCATAAAGTTACGTTCATCCACAGGCGAAATTCAGCAGTACATCCACAAATTTAGGAACCCTAAGCCAAAGCCAAAAAAGGCAATAGCAAGTTTTTATAGATGTTCTTGCTAAAGAAGCGATTACAAATCAATATTCCTTGTTCCCAAAGTTCTTGCACCAGAGCTGTGAAGGTATGGGGCGAACTGGGTGATGTGGCCGTTGCTGCAAAAGAAGAAAAGTATTTTTAGTATGTCAAAGAACTCTATCACATGCACATGATACGGGGAATGCAGTACACCATCCGAAGGCAGAGTCAAAAGCAAAACCATTGATGGAGATTTTGTCCCATAAGCATTTCTTTTATACATAGATACGAAGCTTATCACTAAGCCCAGTAACACCAGTAAGAATAAGTGCATTCTATAGAAAATGAACATGCACGAAAAGACAAGAATGCATAAACAAAATAAGAACTACTCCCTCCGTCCCAAAATAAAAGTAGAGTATTTCATTTTGGACCGTCCCTTAAGAAGTGTGAGTTTTGAAAAATTAATGGGTAAAAATTTGTACAACTATTATTTTGCCTTTCTTAAAAGTTAATGGGTAAAGAGTTAACGGGTAAAAGTGGAGGTAAAAGTTGATGTGAGAGGTGTAAAGTGGAGGTAAAAGTTGATGTGAAAGGTGTAATGACGATGATGTTTTTTTAATAAGTTGAATTTACGAAGCAACAGTAAAAAGGGATGGAGGGAGTATGTTACATCAGAACGGGTACGAGCGAGGATGCATTATGTGTGTGGGATTCGTCTAATCCTCAGGCTCATTGATACCAGCATGCTTAGCTTCATATTTTCCATACGTTTCTTTAATAAGACGATGTTTGTGAACCAAAGTAGAGTCAGAACTGTAGAAAATAGCACTCACCAAAATAGAGCCAGAGAATTTATGTGAAGAATAGCTATCTTAAGAAGTTACATGTTGTGGCACAGGAAATCGACTCCTCATCAACACCATTGGGCTCGTTACATACTTAAACCCCCAATTCAAAAAATTACAAAATATATCCACCGACTAGTCCCCGCCTACCCTACTAATGCCGCCTGGACCCTAATCTAACACCTAATCCCTAGTCCCACCTAAAGACTGAATCCCCGACCAATCCCACCTAGTGGCCGACTAATTGTCCCACTCCCTAATCTAACACCTAGCAGTCTTGGACCCTAGTCGAGGCAGCGGAACACCGCTAGGCCAAATTCGAGAAAACTGTACATGTCCAAACTATGCACATATGACAACTGTACCATACCCTTATCCAAGTGTCTGTGTCCTAGTCCTACAAGAGTGCTTTGAAATTTAGAGACGTGGTTAAATGACAACCTGCAATCTGAGGATTATATGGCCCCAGAAAAAGGCACAACGCTTAAAGGAGAAAATAGGCTTCTGTGATTCACAGTCTAGCAGTAAGCTATAAGAATCCAAACACTGCAACTCTGCAACAGACGTGCAATTGTGCACAATGATCCAACCTAAAGACTGAATCTGCTGCCAGCCACGGCGTTAATGCATAATTGTCATGACTCATAACCGACAACTGAAAACTACGGGATTGGAAAATTAAACCACGTAAGATGAGAGGTCAGTTTCAAAGACTTGTTTTACATAAAATATTATTGCCTAACACAATAAGGATCAATTTCTTTTGTGATTCATGATCATGTTATTTCATCCAAAGTCAAACATGGAAAAGGGGAAAATGGGGTTCAGGGAGGTATAAATGGATATCTGCAACAATAAGTCTACATTGGCATTGGGCTTGACGAAAAAGGTATCATAGAGCTATGGGTTCAATCCTAGTTTTTCTCCAACTATGAAAAGGTATCATAAAACAATGAAGTTACAATTCAATCTGCAAACTTTTCTTTCCAGCAACAACAGGAAATAACATGATGAACCCTGGGCAGAAATAATATCTATGCAACCCAACACCATATTATCCAAAGCAATGCTGCACAGCAACTAAACTACAAAACCAATAATCTCAAAAAAAAACCTTGAGGCTTAAACAGCTAAGGAAGAGCATAAGGGCATCATCAAACCCGTTTGTCCTCGAAGCAGTCTTCTACTTTATTGGTATTTTGATGTCTGCTTCGAACCATATTTCAAAAGCTATAAACTTTTATTTCCTTCCTTGAAAGTAACAAAAAGCAACTCATATTCGCTAGCAACTGCACACGTTATTCTTCAACATTATTTCCAAACCCTAACAAAAATCAAATATCTCAAGCAATCTTATACCTACCCATTCATAATCGAGATCGTAAGACTGTCACTGCTCAGAGACAAATAGACAATGTTGGTCTTGCAAAGCTTGATTCAATTGAGTCGCGTTTCGTTGACTATTCGGGTGTTCTATTATAAATGCTAGACACGGTATAATGGTAACTGATGACCCTAGCTTGTAAATACTTGTTATATGCACCAAGCGATGTATCTTGCACTGTCTTCAGTCCGTTACACTGGATTTACACAACAACGTAGCTTTGGAACCAAGTAAAAATCTCTCTATCTTGTATTCTTGTTTTATGTTCTTGATTATTCTTTGAATGTTTGCTGGTTTTGCCGAATTCTCAAAAGACAACTCTGAATTAGTCAGTCCAATCCCCCTGACCAACTCCACTAAGAACTTGCATAGAAAAGCCCTTTGAAACAATGACATCAACAAAACAGAAAAAGCCCTAAAAAACTGAAACTCGTCGCAAGTTTTGGTAGCTAAAAATTACGATGCCAAGCAAAATCGAAACCCCAAGTGAAGTGGGGTGCAGTTGGCGCCTCCCTTATACTCCCACGGAATAGGGCGAGGATCGAGACCCACCCCACCCCACCCCTTCTTCATCAAACACCTAACAATACTAACTCACTAATCGTTCGCTGAGATAAACCAAAAAAAAACGAAATCGATTCCAAAATTTCAAACAGCGCATCATCTCAGTTTCAGCAAAAAGATCAGATCTTGCACGTTCAACAAACGAAAATGATAAATTGAAACCAGAGAGAGAGAGAGAGAGAGATGACCTCGAGTTTAGCAGATACCATGGCGATGGGGATGCAGATAAGGAAGACTCCGGCCATGGCGATGGCAGTGTTGCGTTTCCAGTGCTTGGGCCGGCAGTTGGGCCCACCAGTCATGGTCCACACCTTGGTCCTGAAATCCCCCGCATCTCCGTGGTGCCCGTGATCTCCTCCTCCGCCCATCTTTGCCTCTCTCTCTCTCTCTCTCTCTCAAAAGTTTCAACTGCAAAGCAGAAGGTTAGGTTGGAGAATTAGGGGAGCAAAAGAAACGACGTCGCTACTAACGCAAATTCTATTTCACTGTATATATGGTCCTATAATAACGCGCATGTGAACGGGAGCGATACAAGTGCGTGAAAACTTTTTCCGAATATCCAAAGTTAAAATTTGCAAGAGCGAAGATCGAGAGTGCAACCAAATGCCACATTAAAATATTATGTGACTAAGGTATAAATAGGGGTGATGAAATGAAGTAGTCGATCAAGTTTTGCTTGAAATTAACGAATTTCAAAAATACATTTCAAGCTTTGCTTTTTTATGAGAAAATTCGGTTTTAAACCAGCTTTAATCGAGGTGATGTTGAGTATCTTGAATTTTGCATGTATCATAAACCTGATGAATAGAGTGTTATGTTGTAGAGCTTAATTTGAAACTTTAATAAGTTCCGAAGAAAAATGTTCAAGTTTGGCTTATACGTATAACAAACTACTCCATTATTGAATGAGCTTTTAATAAATGGACACGAGCTCGAACTCGAGTTTGAATAACTACTAACTTGGTTCATTTAGCAACATTGTGTGTAACGGTTTATATCATTGCGATATACACAGAGACACCCTTCGCACTTGAGAAAACATCGTGACGAATAAGATTTCACAGCGTCAAATTATTCATTAGCCGAAATAGTTAATACTTATATTGCCCAATTAAATTGACTTCTCAACATCTTTAAAATACATTTGCTGTATATTTTTATTAAGTCATTCCTTATATATAGTAACGTCTTCGATCATCTAGGCAGATATCACCAATATAATAACTCATGACGTAAAACTACAAATGAGAAGCACACTAGTTTAACAGTAGCACTTGTGTTTTGATTTGGTACTAGGAATCTCGAAGTAATTTGACTGAAAGGTTGGGATTCATTTTTGACACTTCAATGTTTACTTCCTTTATCAATATTTCATTATCCAGCGAATGCTTGTGCCTAAATGTACTTACGAACGTAATATAACCCAACACAATTTGACTTGCGATAAAGTTACTGTAAAGTAATTAAATTGGGTGTCTACTTTGGGAAAATAATTACTAAGTCAATGCTCCAACTCCACATACATCAATTAAACTCCATAATCACCGCACAAAAAAACAAAATAATTTGGGAAGATGAAGCATCACTTGGGCACAAATAAAGCAAGAAGTGGAAAACAGTAAAACTTAAAGTGTCAATATATTTTTTTAAGTCATTTCTTATGCATAGAATTAGGAGTGTCTTCAATCATCTATCCAGATATCACACGAATGCAACAACTAATGACATAAAACTACAAATGAGAAGCACACTAATACAAATAGCACTTATGTTTTAACAAGAACATATAAAAATAGAGTGGTCATTAGGTAAATGTATCATGATAAAGGTAATTGATTTTCACACCCTTTTTTTTTAGCAAATTTTTTACACATGAAAATTTCATTAAACACTAGACAGAAAAGGAAAATTTGGTGGTGTACAAATCACTCCCCATGATAAATTTGTAACTTACATAAAATTGTAGCCTATATCAAGTAATTCTACCATTTCTCCTTATATACAATTGATGAGCCCAAAATATTGACATGTAGCAAACCATATATCGCATATTGTTAGTCTTTTATTGTGCTTAATTTGATATTAATTTTATTATTTTTATAATTCCCTCTAACTTACCAATTTGCAGGAAAATATGATAAAATGAACTAATTCAAGAAGTGGGCCCAAGCTCTTATTGGAAAACAAGAAGAAAACACCGAATTTCAGTCCAAAAGATATTGGAGATTTGATCAAAGCCAACTAATAGGGGATTGCTATATATATTCATTTAAGATTCTTAAAGCTACACTAGGAGTTGGATTTAGAAGGAAAGTAATATATTTTCCTAATAGAGGACAACATTGGGCAGCCTATATAACAACACCGCTAGGCTTCGGCGGAAAAACTCCATCACGCAATAGGAGACGGCGGCTGAGGCGGAGGCTACAGCTTGGGGAAAAATAAGAGGAGCAAAAGAGATTATTGTAAGTTTTTTATTTTTATGAGTTCTATTAAAATATTTGATATGTTTTTACTCATGAGCGGCTAAACTTTTAAACTAGGGTTGAGGATGAAACCCTATAATTTTTATTGAATGATTTTTATGTATATGATTTTTCCTACGTGCATTTATTGTTTTTTGTTCTTGACTCTTTAATTAATATGCATGAACTTTGGATATGGATTCAATCGTTATGAATGAGTTTTTTTTCCATGATTTGAAGTCATTATATTAATCGAATTGCTTGGTTTATTAAAAGCTAATATTTAAGTACAGGGTATCCATTGTGATTTGTTCGTACGGATACAGTTGATGATTTTGATTTAAACTTTGAAGCAGAGGGAGAATATATTTTGTATTAAATAAAAATGGCTTAATGAAATATTATCCACGGTGATTAAGATTAGCCTCTAAATCATTGTGCAAAATCATAGGAAAAATCATTGCATAAGATTATTCGATATATATTTATGGGCGTGGATTCCGAAACCTTGGTAACTTTTCTCAACCGTTAATCTCCACTATTTTTCTTGCGTTAATTTAGTTGTTTCTTTTGTCATTATTTGTTTAATTTTTATTTTACAAATCAATCACACTTTTGGGAACTAGGTTAGGGTACAATCAATTTAAATTTATTTAGTTTTTCTATTAAAAATCACAAGTCCCTGTGGGTTCGACCTCACACTTGCATGACTATACTTCAATCCGATTCGTGCGCTTGCTAGTACAATAAAATTTCACAACAAATTTTTTTTGTGCAAGCTACACTTTCTGAAAAAATGTTGATTTGCATACGATTTGTAACTAAGTTTTTATTAGATAGCCAAATCCATATTCAATGTATAGAACCATTTATATATACTTGTACAATTATTTGTGTGAAGGCTCTTTATAACTTATGAATATATTTTTTTACGAGATTCATGTTGAGCAAAAGTTTATTACGGAGGTAAAGTAATTTGACCACTCGAGTAACGAAATTTCATACACAGGTAATGTACCTTTACTATCAAGTTTATAGTCTTCCTTCGCAAAAAATGCTTATTATTAATCTTGTAATTGGTGTCAGTAATCGATATTTAATCAACAGGTATATGTAATCTTAACATGGAGAGATTAATAAGTATTTAATAATGTGGAGCTCGTTATATAATTGAGATAAAGACGGTATTGCAATTGTACTTCTTTAGTGGTGTGAATTATAATTTGTGAAATAAGAAACAGAATCTTGGTAGGCCCAGATTTATTTCTCTTGAGGTCCCTGTCCTAACCCTATAAATATACCGCCTTGTTCTCTAGGTCTCACACTTTTTTTTTTCTAGAGAACTGGACTGTGAGAGAGAGAAAAATAGATCTCGTTGGAGTCCACAATTGGGTACGAGATTCGAGATATAAGGGAATAGGGCAGAAGATCGTTAGGTACGATGGAGCTTTGTTTGTGCTGTAATTGGGTTTAGACGAAAAGAATTAAGTCTACTGTGAGCTCGTGTCTACGGAGGAGAGGTAACCCTAATTCAGCCATATGTAGGGATCGTTTATTTTTGTTGTTTAAACTATACCCGTTATTATTGGGTTCTGGGATTCATATTATTGGGTTCTGGGATTCATTTCCCAACAGTAATAACGACTACGATAGGTTGATGTGTTGAATGGGGTATGCGACAGAACATACATAAGTGAACTATATTAATTTTAAGGTTAAGTTTCAAGAGATAAAAATTACTATGGGATTGAAGTTCAAGGGACATTAAAATATACTGGGATCATCCGATATATTACAACAAATTTAAATATTAATATGTAATGTTTTAATAAAGGGATTATTACTTCTAGGTCTAGAAAAGAGATGTCTAATTACCACTAAAGTAAGTCATTTTTTTAAATTACCACTAAGGTAAGTCACTCTTTTTTGGAGTTTAGGTTTAGAGTGCACTTTCCTATTATAGGGTTTTAGTGGTTTAGGCACTTTCATAGAGTACCCTAAAATTTTAGGCACTTTCATAGGGTACCCTAGTCGTAGGGTATCCTAGAGTTTAGGTTTAGAATGCACTTTCCTATTATAGGGTTTTAGTGGTTTAGACATTTTCATAGAGTACCCTAGGATTTTAGGCACTTTCATAGGGTACCCTAATCGTAGGGTACCCTAGTCATAGGGGTACCCTAGAGTTTAGGTTTAGGGTGCACTTTCCTATTATAGGGTTTTAGTGGTTTAGGCACTTTCATAGAGTACCCTAGGATTTTAGGCATTTTCATAGTGTACCTTAGTCGTAGGGTACCCTAGAGTTTAGGTTTAGGGTGCACTTTCCTATTATAGAATTTAGTGGTTTAGGCACTTTCATATGGTATCGCTTTGACCTGATGAGAATTTTTCAGAGTTGGGCTTGACCTGATGGTAATTATGGGATCCAAGGGTGACCTGATTGTAAATGTCCCTTTAATAAAATATCAAGTAGTTCCATTTTTCTTTTTTGTTAATGTATATGCCCTTATTTATTGTCCATGACGCATTTTCTGAAATAATGTGGTTTGCATATGATTTTGCATTAACCTAGCTTTACAGATGCAATATATATTTATAACTATAAATAATAGTACTAGTCCCTATGGAGAATTATTTTTGCGACTCATGTTGAGCAAAAGTTGATGAATTTTTTACAGGTAGGTAAAACGATTTAAATAGCTTGAGTAATGGAGTAGACGCGTGTAATGCCTCATATAGAGATGGTAATTTCACCCAAAACCAATGGATACTCAAACCAAACCGATCCTATCAGAACGGTTTTTTATATATTTTTTCTTACCCATGGGGCGGGTTTGGTTTTCAAAACATGTTGCCTAGCGGGTTTGGATTTGGGTTTGGTCTAATCAAGTCTTCGGCCAAACCCAAACCGATCCATATAATATTACTTATAGGATATATTTAAACATATTATATTTTTATATACATGTAATTTTTATTTTTCAATTCATAATATTCAGTGACTTTTCATTTCATCTCCCTCCTTATTCCTCTCAAATCCCTTAAAAATCTCAAGAGTCTCTATAAGAATCTCTTAAGAAAAATTTATTATTTAGTTATTTTCTTTGATTATGTTGGAATTTAGATGTTTAATAGTAAAATCATCTGGTGTGTTACTTTTTTATTTTAATATATAATCTTTTTTCCTTCATATGCTTATTAATGGAATGAATATTAATGCAGGTTTGGTGCGGTTTGGATAAAATCCAAATCCATATGGTTTGGTTATGGTGCACTAAAAATCATACCCGTCGGATATCGGTTTGGATTTGGGTATAGATAAATGCTTTGGGTTTGGGTATAGTAATCGCAAAACCCAAACCAAACCGATCCATTGCCATCCCTAGCCTCACATAGACCACTGACTCAGTACCTTAATTTTGATCTACAAGTCACATCACATTGCCCAAAATACAGAAATTCAAGGTACTAACAATTTCTTACATGGTTTGTTATATGCCCAAAATCACCCATGTAGACTTCTAATATGGGACTAAACTGATGCAGGACAAGATATACACTCCTATCACTTATGGAAACGTTATTTTGTAACAATTTTTATTTACGACTATTCTTAGAATATTTTATTTGTGCTGCCTATTTCGCACGTTCCTAATTTAGTTTTAGTTAGATTTTATTTTATTTCCTTTTAGCGAATAGTCTAGGTTTCCAAGTAATACTTTGTTTGACCGCCACTCTAAGTAATTTCCTTTTAGCTAGGACTTCTACTAGTATAAATAAGGATGTAGCCTATGGGCATATTTACTTTTGATTCAATAACAATTTCTGAGTTAAATCTCTTTCTTCTTGTGGATTCAAGAACTCTCGAGGATTCGAGACCTATCATCGTTTGGAATAGTACGCTAACTATTCTCTCGTGAATTCCGCTGCGTCAAGTTGAATATCCATCATTGGAGGGAGCTCATTAGGCACATCATTTGTAACCAGCTTGTCAAACTCCTCCAACAATGGTTGTATCTTCTTAGGCACTGAAATCACAGCCTCATTCTTATCTTCCACTACCACTACCAGCGCATTTATCGTCATGGTATAAATCTGTTCAGCCTTCTTAAAATCTGTCACAAACTCAGCTTTTGAACTAGCAACAGTTAGAAACGATGGCTGCTCTGTTTTAGGTTTGACAGGCACCCTTTGGCTGGATGGAATCATAACAACCTTATGACCCTCCCAACTGAAAGAGTAGGTGTTGTCACGACCCCTATATACCACATCAACATCAAACTGCCAAGGCCTGCCTAACAGCACATGGCTAACATCCATCTCGGTAACATCACATATAACATCAGCGTTATAAAATTTTCCAATAGGAAGAGGAATTTTGCAGACTTCAGTTACCTTCGCTATAAGGCCTTTCTTTACCCATCCAATATTGTAAGGTGAAGGATGGAGTTTTGTCGGCAACTTCAGATGGTCCACTAACCTCCTCGCCACAAAATTCTCACAACTTCCATTGTCCACAATCAGATCACAAACTTTCTTGTTGATCGAACAGCTTAATCGAAAGATGTTGTGTCGCTGGTTGTTATCCTCTGATTTTGGTGCAAACAGCATCATTTGCACCACACAATTTACTCGCTCCCCTTCTTCTTCTAGTTGCTTTTCAACTTCAAGTTCTGATTCTTCTTCGTTATCCACCCAATTAGCTGGGCGTCTCCCTACTACAATCTGGTTACCGGGATGGTGTTGGGCGAATCTCACCGTGCGTTCCCGAACCTGGTTAAGAGGACGGCGTTGGGCAACCCCCTCCGCGCGATTCTCTACAACCCTCCCTAGTCTTTGGTCGAGGCGAAGAGTCAGCAGCCACAGCGATTCACGAATTTCTGTCATGATACTTGTCTGTTGTTCTTCTACCATCTTCCTCGGATCAGCAAACATTTGAGCAACGTCAAAGGGTGTGTCATCTACTTTGTTTGGTGCCATCGAGCCAGGAAAAACCCGCTCTGATACCACTTGACGCAGCGGAATTCACGAGAGAATAGTTAGCGTACTATTCCAAACGATGATAGGTCTCGAATCCTCGAGAGTTCTTGAATCAACAAGAAGAAAGAGATTTAACTCAAAAATTGTTATTGAATCAAAGGTAAATATGCCCATAGGCTACATCCTTATTTATACTAGTAGAACTCCTAGCTAAAAGGAAATTAATTAGAGTGGCGACCAAGCAAAGCATTACTTGGAAACCTAGACTATTCGCTAAAAGGAAATAAAATAAAATCTAACCAAAACTAAATTAGGAACGTGCGAAATAGGCAGTACAAATAAAATATTCTAAGAATAGTTGTAAATAAAAATTATTACAAAAATAACGTTTCCATAAGTGATAGGGGTGTATATCTTGTCCTGCATCATAAACACTCTCTACCCCAAAATTTGGGGTATGACAATGCATATGAAAGAGAAACGGTTGAACATATATAACCAAGCTACATTAATTTTTGAAGTAAAGTTTAAAGAGTAAAAGTTATAATGCGATTGAAAATCATGTATATTATAGTACTAAATGTTTTTTACATCCATATATTATTCTTATTTTCATAGAATATCCTTAATCTCATGGATTTTTCAATTCTACCACCGCCTTTTACTTCAAAACATTAGTCATACAAGTCATACCATGGTACAAGAAAAAATCAAAACAATAAAATAAAACTATTTTAAATTATAGATTTTAAAATGTTAATTTAATATGGGATTATGTTAATCCTTTTGATATACCTTTGACTATTATTACATAAAGTTTTTAAAATCATAGGAAACATTGTAAATTGGAAATACAAGTAATTTTAAAATGGCACGCAAGCCCAAAAACAGTCAATTTGGGACAAAAGAAGTAATTTTTTCCCTTATACACAAGTCGTCAAGCCCTTATTTATTTATTGTGCAAGCTACACTTTTTTAAAAAATGTTGATTTGCATATGATTTGTAGCTAAGTTTTTATTAGTTTGCTAAAATTTTTGAAATACATATTCAATATTCATAAGCATCTATAAATACTCGTACAATTATTTATGTGAAGGCTCTTTATATTAGATGACTGGCCCAATATCTTGATTTTGATCCATAAGTCACATCACATGGCCCAAAATACTTAAGCTTAAGGTACCATTAGTATCTTACATAATTTATTACATGCCCAAAATCACCCATGTAGACTTCCAATGTGGGACGAGGTATCTCAACCACCCTAACTTTATGCCCTCGCGAGGGGTTGAGCACTACCACGTCTCGGGTCTATTCCCAACTGACCAGAGTCCCCACGACCTTCTTTGGGTTTTTTTTTCCTATGGTGCCACAAGCCATAGGTCATGTACACTCGGATCGCTTTGATACCATTTGCTACAACCCAACCCTGTTGACGATAGTCTCACTTGCGACCCAAACACTTAGCATTTAAAGGTTATATGAAGGTAACAAGTTGCACGATGGGTGTTAATATACCAAGTGATACTCTAGCTCTCAACCAATGTGAGACTAAGTACTCACTTCTTGCAAATTTGGGGTATTACATTATGAATTTTTTTTTAACGAGATTTATGTTGAGCAAAAGTTGATTATGGAGGTAAAGTAATTTGACTAGCTCAAGTAACAAAACTTCATACACCACTAATCTACTTTTATTATCAAGTTTATATTCCTCCATCGCAAAATATGTGCCTATTATTAATCGTGTAATAACGACTACGATACGTTGATGTGTTAAATGGGTATACAACTGAACATACATAGCTGAACTATAGTATTACTTTTAAGGTTGATTTCAAGAGATAAAAATTACTATCGGATTGAAGATCAAGGAATATGAAAATATACTGGGATCATCCAATATATTACAACTAATTTAAATATTCATATGTTATGTTTTGATAAAATATCAAGTAGTTCTAATTTCCTTTTTTGCGAATGTATAGGCCCTTATTTATTATCCATAACACACTTTCTAAAATAATGTGGTTTGCATATGATTTTGCATTAACCTAGGTTTATTAGTTTTCCAAATACAGATGCAACATATATAAATGACTATAAATACTTGGACAACTATTTCTATGAAGGCGTTCTAATCCCTATGGAAAGTTATTTATGAGACTCATGTTGACCAAAGTTAATGATTAGTATTTCACATATAGGTAAAACAATTTAACCAGTTTGAATAACGGAGTTTCTTGCACAACTAATTAACCTTTTTTAAACTTAGTCATCATTCGTAATATTTTCATTTCTAACTCGTGCAATAACGACTACAATAGGTTGACGTGTCAGAAAGAGAAACACCGTTAATTTTTATTTCTAAATTGTGCAATAACGACTGCAATATGTCGAACATACATAATTGATCTACATTAATATGAAGTAAAATGTAGAGAGTAGAAGTAAAAATGCAATTGGAAATCAGGTATATAGAATATACGGGTGATCAGATCATCCGACATATTTATACCCATATATGAACTTTTAGTAGAATATCCTTAATCCCATATTTAACTGAACTACACTGATTTGAAGTAAAATGTAGAGAGTAGAAGAAAAAAATGCAATTGGAAATCAGGTATATAGAATATACGGGTGATCAGATCATCCGACATATTTATACCCATATATGAACTTTTAGTAGAATATCCTTAATCCCATATTTAACTGAACTACACTGATTTGAAGTAAAATGTAGAGAGTAGAAGAAAAAAATGCAATTGGAAATCAGGTATATTGAATATACGGGTGATAAGATCATCCGACATATTTATACCCGTATATGAATTTTTATACCCATATATGAATTTTTCGTAGAATATCCTTAATCCCATGGATTTTCCAATATTACCACCACCTCTACTTCAAAAATTTAGTCATGCAACTCATACCATAATACAACAAAAAATCAAAACAAAACTATAGGTTAATATGGGCTTATGTCAGTTCTTTTTCATCCTCTGCCACAACTCACAAGAACAATGCCACGTGTAATGAGTGGTTGGCAGGCTTGTCGGGGTTAAGACCACAAGCCTAGGTCAAAACAGCATCACTGTGCATGGTTTACCAGGTAGTTCGTTAAAACGGCCAGGGTCTTTAAGTCATTTCACTTCAAGAATCCGATTCCTCCATCCCCCATCCTGGCATCCTCAGTTACTAGTCCAACCCAATATATATATTGAAACACAAGATTCATAGGATTGCAGACTCACAGACAGCCAACGATCAGCAAAGAGCAAGAAAATTAAAAAAAAAGAACAGAAAATCATGCTCGAGGTTTCTCTCTCTATCTCTTTCACTCACTCGCTGTCTCCCTCTGTATATACATATATGTAACTGTCTGTATATATTAAACATGCTATTTGTTTCTCTCTCTCTCTCTCTCTGTTTATGCTTTGACAAAAATGGAGGCTTGATCGAGGCAGATCTGAATTGGGTACGCTCTGGTTGCAGATAATTGAAATTGCCGAAAGAGAAATCTTGATGCATGGATTTTTTTGTTTATGGGTTTTGGAATTTACGTTTCATTTTGCTATTTAATTGTCAATTTCACGTATGTGTGGCATGGTAATTGAATTTTTGTAGATCTCTTTCGGGATTTCAGAATTTTGATTTTGCCTTTAGAATTGGAAATTTGAGAAATTTGATTTTGCCTCGTAAGTCATAAGTGAATCAAGATTAACAATTTCTTTTCTTTACCTTGTGGAATAGATTCATAGGGAATTATTCGGCTTAATTTGGACCCATTTCTGGATTTCAATCTGTTCTTTGATAGCACATATAGATGATGCAATTTCATGATGAAGCGAACTACTCAAGTTACCACATTTTTTAGGCGATGTTCTTGCAAATTTTTTTTTTTAGCACAATCTAATAAGATTCAGGATGCTGCGTCCCACTTGCTTGGTGTTTTAAGGTGTTGAAAATATGAATTGCACGTTCACATGTTCTGCTTGATTATTGAATGCCACGTTGAGGATATAAAACTAATGATTTACCGTTTTTCCGAAGAATTTAAGTTTCAGATGAATTGGTTGTAAGCTTGGTCACCTAAGTCGCCGATCAACGTAGGGGATTAAAAGGAGTCAAGTTCTTGTCTTCAATAGTAGTTCTCCTTGCCAGTGGCGGAGCCAGGATTGAAAATCCGGGGGGGCCAAGTTCAAGGGCGGCTCTAGGATTTTCATCTAGCGATGACAAAAATGCACAACATATTTATGATGAAAGCTGTATGCAAAGAAGTCGTCTAATTCTCTTCAATTTTTTAGTGTTTCCACATTAAACCTAATGTCAGAGAACTATTATCCTTATATGTTTATTATATATAGGCTTTTATAAGTGGGCTATGCTTGTTTTGTTTTGTTAGGGCTGTAACAATTTGGTTCAAATTTTGTTGGAAACATTTATTTTAATTTCAAACGAGTAACCATGCGCCGAAAATAGCAAAAACAATTAATTTATATCTAAATTTTACTCCCTCCGTCCCTTTTTAAATGATCCATACGGGAATACGTGCAATTTCAAACCCCTAAAAAACATATTTCTCTATATAACTTTTTAATTTGTTTTATACCAAATTAAAGTACTCAATGAGCACTTTAATTTGGTGCAGAAAAAATTTAAAAACGTTATACGTAAGTACATTTTTAAACATCCGCAAAAATACACGTTTCCCAAGTGGATCACTAGGGCCCACCCCAGCCCTAGGCTGGCTCCGCCCCTGCTCCTTGCAGACATTCATTTACTGTCATGCTTATTTAATTTTGAACCAACTACCGTTCGCGCCACCTGTTGTGGCTTGTGTGACATGTCACTTGGTAAAGGGTAGTCTTTAGTGCTGGTTACCGTGGCTTGTGTACCGTTGGTCAGTAGATATGGGGTTTTAAATTAAAGTAGAATTGATCTAGGGTTGAGGTCTTTGTGTAAATGGGGTGATGGCCCTAAATTACTATCCAGCGATATGGGTTACACAAATTTTCCTATGTTCAACACCTTTTGCTTTAAGGTACACTACCCAACCCCGCAACACCCCCCCCCCCCCCGCGGAGGGGCGGCCCCATGTAAGGGCAAGGGGGCAGCTGACCCCCCTGAGCTGGAAATCCTTCCTGGGATACGCATATTTTTTTGGTTATTTTTTTAATTTTGCCCCACGGAAGTATATATTGTTGTCTTTACATTGTGTTCCTTGCCCCACAAATAATTCACTTGCCCCAAATGTGCTGAAAATTTGCATGTAACTTCATAGGGAACCATCAAAATGTGAAACAAAGGGACTAAATATTGTAGATTCTTGACCCCCCTAATGATACCCAAAAAAAAAAAAAGATCTAATAAGGTAATAAGGGATCCCTCACTTTGCTTATGTGGACCTCCCCTCTCCCATTCGAATTTTGATAATCCGAACCGTTTAATGTGTTTAAAACATGTTTTTAAGGGTCCCCGCGAGGAATCAACAACTAAAATGACCGGGAAAGGCTTGATTTTTTTTGAACTGCACCGGGAAAGGCTTGATCCAAACAGTTTTTCTCTGAAGGCTCTCTTGCTCTGAGGTTACATTAATGAAGGACGTTGTCGCACTCCTGCTTCGTCATTACTAATGACGTGGGTTGTTAGGAATTAACTGTAATTCCTTTTACCGGAAACAAGAGCTATACCGTCATGTATTAGAAACTCGAGCTTTGGTTATGCATTGTCAGCTAGTCCTATCTGGCATAAAAAACGTCTTTGTATGTTAGTTTTGCTGTTAGTCTTACTTATATTTTAGGTGATGATTTAACTTTATTTTCAAGAACAGAGCCAAACCGACCATACTTCCCTAAGACCTAGTTACTCTCTTAACAATTGATAACTTGGATTTGACTTTGTGGAAACTTTACTACTTTAAAAAGTTTTGTGAGTTGAAAATCATCTGTTGAACTTTACTGGGGAAGTCTGTTTTTACTTGTCTATGAGCATTACCATCTATTTGATGGAAAAGAAAAAGTTCTAGGGATAACAAAAATGGCTTAACCAGGGGCCGGAAACTATTAAGGTGGCCCGGTGGCACAGCCACCCCCGGGTCCCAACCTCCCACTAATACATATATTTTTTGGGCTATTATGTATGATTAGTCTTTGAACATGGATGCTTCTTGGGTATTGAATACTCCTCCTTTCCAAAAAAGATTGTCCGATCCGCAAAAAGAGAACAATAATAAATGTATTTTCATTCAACAAATTTCTTACTTTTCTCCCGTAAGATACTTAATATCAACGAGTTCTTTTGATTTTTGAAAAAAAAAAAAAAAAACATCCTTCATATTTTCTCGCTTTGACGGATTGAACAAATTTACAAATTTTTTTGGGACGGCAGCAGTATATTGATCATTTTGGGTGCCATCTCCAAGTTCAAATCCTGGTTCCACGACTGGATTTAATGACTCTCTAGCAACATGATCAACTTAGAAAAGCTTTTCGTCTAGTTGCAAACACACATGATGTTGCGTGACCTTATTTCCAACTGAATTTATGCACTTCTTTCCGGCAAATTTCTGCTCAATAGGCAGTCTTAGAAAATCAATGTATTTGCACCTTTGTTTTTCTGGTGACACATTGTATTTGTACAGATTTTGTATTTATTATTTGTAAAGCTTTTGTATTTTTATTGAATAAATCAATATCAAATTGTTTGCTTTTCTGCTGCTTATTTTAGAGGGTTTTTTTTTAAAGATGCTTGGTTAGCATCTTTTGTGGAGTTAGCTTTCAATGGTTTACCCGATTTTCCAGAAACGGATGTGAAATTTGTCTGTTGATATGTATAGAAAGTATTGATGGGTTTATCTGCATGTTAAAGACAAGAAACTAAACTCGAAATATATAGACAATAAGTTTTAATAACTGATGGAATGGCTTCTAATTTCTGGAAGATTAATTAAGAACGCTGCAAGAACAAGTGATGAATTGCAGACTTCTCCAATTAATTACCTTTGTTGTTTATGCAGGCATTGTGATGCAACAGGCCTCCTCAGAGTTTTTGGTCAAGCTTGTTCAATGGAGGACAGTACATCAATTGGGAGAAGATGGGAGGAAATGGACATCGATATACTGGTGAAGATATTTCAGTCTTTTGACATATTTGAGTTGACTTCTGGTATTGCTCAAGTTTGTAGCACATGGCGATTGGCTGCTTGTGATCCCCTGCTTTGGAAAACTCTCGACTTATCAATGTTGAAGTCCAACTTCATCAAGATTCCTTTAGAGCCATATGTTTACGTGGATAGTCTGTCTGATAAGACATTGACAAAAGTGTTGAAGATTGCTTTGAATCTAAGCAAGGGAAATATACAAAAGCTAATTTTACATTATAATTTGTATGTCAGCGATGATCAGTTGACCTATGCTGCAGAAAGGTATGTCAAAGAAGTTACTTGTAGCTGTATTGTGATTATACACACACAAATGTAGTTTATCTCACTGATAACAGGTTTCTATGTCGGTTCAAAATATCTCTTACCTTTCCCGGGCTTGAAATCATGCTTAGCTGATATAGCATTAATGAAAATGATGCTCCTTGTTTGATTTGCATATCGAATTGTAAACTTTGTAAAACACAGAGGATTAGCATTGGGGAGGGAGTGATGCATTGTGGATTGGATTTGCTGCTCATATAAGAATGAAGTTGGGTTCAACCTGCCCTTTTTGGTGAGTAGGAATACCTGAGGCTGTAGTTGAGCATATCTGATGACAATCATCAAGGTCATTACCGAGAGTTGAAACATTATGAGCAGAATTTTGAAAATAGCCGGTTATTGAACTTTGGAAATATCGGGTTACTTAGGAATGCACTGCTTTTCTTTCTATCCATAAGCATGCCTTGGATTTTTTCTGTCTCCGGCGTAAAGAAACATTGAATATTCTACATACTATCAGTTGTTTTTGCATTTCAAACATTTGATGACATCCTAGGGATGACGGCAATTAGCATTGTGGTCGTTTCAGCATGAAAAGAATGGTCTAGGTCAGCATTTATGTATCAATAGGAATAGACATGAGTTGAGCAGCTTACCAAAATCATAAATACCTCATTAATGGGGTTTGATGAGGGGTAGACTAGGTACAAGCCCAACATTTGACCTTACAAGGAGGATGCTCCCGGTTTCAAATCCACAACCCCAAGGATGTTGGCGACTTTTTAACCAATGACATAGTTCCTCCTTCTCAGCTGCCTAATTTACTTCTCCCACCCCCAGAATAAGATAGTACAACATGTTTTATGCGAAAGGAGTAATAACTTGCTTGGCAAGTTTTTTCTTCTAGAACAAGTCACAGTTCATTATGTGTATCTCAGGGATTTTATTTAATTGAACTTTAAAAAATTGAGGGTTTAGTGACTACTAACTGAGTCATTGACTATCCCTTTCTTTTGCAGGTGCCCGCGGCTTAAACGACTGGTAATGCCAGGTTGGAACCGAATAAAGAAAACCGGAATATGCAGTGCTATCCGCATGTGGGCAGATCTCGAGTCCCTCACAATGCCTAGCATAGCAAATCCTCCATACCTCATGCAAGAAATTTCAAGAAGCTGTAAGAACTTTTCCGAACTCAAAATCATGGGCCCTTGCGACATCTTCTTTGCGTCCACATTAGTTGAGTTTCTCCCGAACTTAAAGGTTCTAAGCCTTCGTTGCTCTACCATATGGAGAGATGCCCTCATCATTATCTTGGATGGGTTACTGAATTTAGAAGTGCTAAATATATCTCATTGTCTCCTTATTGAAGCCCCTCCGCCTCCTGCACCCAAAAAAGCGCTCAAGGAAATTGATGGGTATATTCTGGAGAAGGCTTCTAGGTTGCGCGAATTTTTTACTTGCATGGATAACTCGTGCATTATGTGCCAGAGGGCTAGAAATGATGAAGGGCTGATGAGGTGGTACAAGTATGAAGAAGGGTTGTGGAAAACGGACGAGGTGAGATCACTTGCGCTTTGATTCAGGCACCCCTGGGTGTTTTTTCAGCCGGCTAGATGACCTTTTTAGCTTGGAGTAATTTTAGTATACTGTGTGCAAAGGAACAAAAATAAAACTTTTGTTGAGTGGATGTAGCATTAGGTTTTGTTTCTCTAGCCACAGATTGTGTTAGGTACATCCTCATTATGAGGGGCTGGCCATGGCGGCTGCTGGTGTTTTTACCGGCCTGCTACTTTTTAGGGCGAGGTTTTATGTCCGTATTGTTGTTGTACATATGGTGAATTTTTCTTTGTTGTTACAAGTCATTGACATTGGTCCTGCCTTCTAGTGTTTATGATGACCTTTATTTATGGGTATCCCTGAGCCAAACTAATTATTTGTTTGGTTATTTTAGAGACCCTTAGAAACAAGAAGGAACCCAAAATGGAGTAGAGATGTAATTAAGCAATGTGAAAAATTATAGTTTTATCATTTGTGTCAGATATAATGTTGCCTGGAAATTTGGTCTGAGAACATGCTTGATTTCTCTGTGTCCCAACTGTCTCTATTTTTTCTCCCAACAAATTCACCAACTGATACAAATCCTGGGGTAAAACTCACCTTTGAAAATCAGCTAGGAAGAGGACGGCGCGCAAGAGTTTATATACATAAGGCCAACCCAATACTTTTTCTTCGTGGGATATTAGGATCGTAAGATTTTCTTTCTGCAAATTGTTTTATACTATGCAGCATTCTATGAGGCCATTTGCTGCAGTTTCTTTAAGTAGCTTTTAGTTCTTTTTGTTTCGGATATTGTGCGAATTGTGGGCTAGTTTGACTTTGAATGATTATTGAACCTGGTCGGAACTGTTTTCCGTCGACAGCTTCATGGTTGTTTGGTAACCAAGAAACAGCTGGAGAACTTTGTGATTGTTTGGTAACCGAGAAACCGAAGGAAAACAGCAGGAAACCAACAGTGGCTTACCCACTCATACATGTGAGACATAGGTGAGAGAATATATTATTTTTCTATCAGGTCGCGAAGCATGCGTTCCTGAGGTAGTCTAAACAATGAATGATCACCCTTTTCTTTGGCTAATCCAAATCAAGAACACAATTGCCAAAAAGACAGGTAGTGACTGATCACCTAATAGACAACAACGTAGCGGTTTTCTTTCTCTATCAGGAAGTTTGGGACCTAATTCGGATGCTATCAACTCTTTTAAGGTCGGCTCATACGTTACAGAGTTTTGCACCTTTTCTCTGATTTTGTTTAGTACTCCCTCAAGTAGACGGTGAGATTGATGCCATGCGATTAGTCGAGGTGGACGAGAAAAAAAAACGCAGCAGTACGAGATGTAGCCAAGGACTTAGACCGATTGCCTTAATTTACAATTTACATGGCTATTGAGATTATTGCAAGAATAATTTCACATAGAATGTCTTATTTGCCCTTGCCTCGTTTGGTTTCTGGCACTGATCAAGGCTAAAAATATCCATTGCACCCCTCAATCCATTCTTGTCATGAAAATTACCATTTTCATAGTTTACTGATATTAAAGTCTTTTTAGGGCAGGGCATTAAGCATCTTGAATTTTTTTTGATTGATATTAATTGTGGGAGAGGGGGCTCTCCCAAGATTTCATTTTCCAGTAAACTCTTAAACTTATTCCGGCAGAGAGTTCGACTTCATTTATATTCTCGTTCGAAACTATTTGTCGATAAAATTTCTCTTTGCCAAGGGGAAGACGCCGTCATCCAACCCAATCTCATCCAACCTAACCCCAAACTCTCAACCATAGGAGGAAACAGTGGCGGACGCAAAATTATCATTTTGGCCTAATTTGCGGGAACTACTCTTCAATAATTTTACAAAAAAAACTCAAAAGTATACTAAGAGGAAAATTGAAGAGAGTGCAAGGGCCAAACACCTCCCTTGCACCCCCGGTGTCCGCCACTGGGTGGAAAAGAAAACATGCTCGCTTCTCACAGGACTCAATCTCAATATGATTATATGAGAAAAATAACACTGCCTGTTTAACTTGCCCCAATGTGCTATTGCTCGATTAATCTATTGAAAGATATTTGGAAATAGACTAGTGAAAGAGTGTATCTCGGATTTGTGAATCTTGATGCCGCATCAGCAAAAGTATATAATTATGTCATTAAATACATCGATACATGTTTAAACAAATATAATAACTAGAGGGCAAATGATAATGTCAAAACTATAGTGCATAGAAGATAATTGCTTCATATATTTATGGATGCAGCTTCCCTCAAGGTTGCTCATCGGTCTGCACAACCATTTTCGGTTCTTTTTAGGTCCTTTATCGTAGAAAATGTTTACAAGAATAAACACGAAAAGATCGACTTAATTAGATATCGATTGATGCTAGAAGTCTTGAACGGAGTACGTGTTTGTCACACGTCTTTTAGAAGGGTTTGCGCTTGCCTTTTTAGTCCCAAATATATTCGCGCATTCAATGTTTTCCCTCACGAATTTTAGTACTCCTAATTCAGGGATGTTATAATCGTACTTGCACTCCCACATGCGTGTGTGCAAACGTAACATTGCGACTAAAGTCTTTTTCCTTTTCTTATTACCCTAATTTTAAGGGTACCGACTCTCTGTGCATCAATGCACTGATGGCGTACATATCATCATGTGGGGCCCAATTTTAGCTCCCACACAAATGATCCATACTGTTTATTAATTTTGAAATACTTTTTTGAGTGACTTGGTGAAGAATCAGCTATGTCGGATATGTGAAAGTGTTTTATCGAATGTATCAGTTGTTCATCTAGAATATGAGATCTTAAATTTTGAATGAAAAATTCAGTATATTGTATCAAGCACTTATTGAACTTATTTTCTACACGGCCTCTCAAAGATATAATTTAAAATTAGTGAACGATACAGATCATTTGTGTAAAACCCGAAAGTTAGACCCTGCACGGCGATTTGTACACCATCGGTGCATAGATGGTCGGTAGTAGATATATAGTTCACTAGAGTACACACTTCTTGAATATAGACGGATTTTCCTATCGGTTATCCCCTCGTTACTTTCGCCTCTGCTCTCTCTCTCTCTCTCTCTCTCTCTCTCTCTCACACACACACACACACAGAGGGTCATGGCCCTGCAGCTTGAGAAATTCTGGGAGACCGTGAAAGAATCAATCACAGTCTACACAGGACTCTCTCCGGCGACCTTCTTCACGGGCCTTGCTTTGGGCCTGGCCGTCTACTATCTGCTCTCGTCGCTTTTTGGGTCGTCCGATCGTCACTATGAGAGGGCGAGCAGGGCTTCAGCAGAGGAGATGCAGCCTTTGCCGCCTCCTGTTCAGCTTGGTGAGATCACTGAAGAGGAATTGAAGGCCTACGATGGAAACGACTCTACGAAGCCTCTCCTGATGGCGATCAAGGGTCAGATCTATGATGTCTCACAGAGCAGGTATACTGATGGATTTTTCATTGTTTCTGCTTCTGGGTTTCGTTGATTTTTGGTAGTTTGTTGAATTTTTTGGTACTTAGAGATCAGTTATGTTGATGTCCTGAAAAAAACAGGCCAGGGTTTATTGATGGACTTAGTTTTCTCAGTTTTACAGCAGCGTCTGTGTTTTCTGGGATTTTTGGCTGGTTGTATCTTTTGGTACTGTAGCTTCGTCTCTGTAAATTCAGGAGTTTGACCTTTTGTTCTAGAATTGGCACTTTTCCGTATCTGGGGTTTTGAACTTTTGGTGGTTGGATATGAATTTTGGTATTTCAGCTTCGTTTATGTGATTGCCAAGGCTTGGACGAGTGAGTTCTCGAATTTTAGCATTGTAGTTTGTACTTTGTTTGATTATAGTGGAAGTTGTTTTTACAAATTTGGGATGGTATACGGGTTGTATTTGTGGGGTTCTATGAAGTTGTAAAATTCACTTTCTGCTAATACGCCTGTTGATTCACAGTCTTTATTCCCTGATTGGTTTCTTGGTGTTGATGCCTCTCAAAATTCTTCAAAAGTAGCTTTTGTGTTTTGGTCTCTCCTTTCCCCCTTCCTTTTCTCCTCTCTAATTGTCCAAATAGGTTACTTGGTACCAGAAAGTTCCTTTCTTTCTTCTCTCTCCAAACAGTTAAGTAAAGTATGTGAATCTATAAAACTTTTGAGTAGTAGGATTTTGGGCTTCAGTCACACTATTTTCCCCTTTGTTTGCCTCTTCTTTGGCAGTGCAGATGCTGTGTTTGATGCTCATTTGGTTGGATTTGGTAGATAGCTGTCTTCAAGTGTTTCTGCAAGAATCATTTTTTGCTTGTTCCAATATTTGCTAGGAAACCAAATTGGTCAAAATCCTATCCAATTTGGACAATAGTCTGATATTGACTATGAAGAGATACTTTGTTGGCAACCTTTTGAAGTGTAGCTATTTCTAGTTACATTCTGTTAACCTTTTACCATATTTCATGTCCTTATCTTTAATTTCTTGCCTTTGGCTTTCTTGTTTTGCTAGATTTTAAACGTATTCGTTTTGGTTGTCGTTTCCTGTCTTTAGAATTTAGATGGAATCTTTTGGATTGTCGGCACGCAATTATTATCCTGTCGACCCTGATTGTCTTGGTTATGTTATCGTTGTCGGTATATGTCCACTCAGTCTGGTATGGGATGTGGTTACTTTGTATTGGGCCGGTAATGATTAGGTTGATGCTGTCCCCAATTTTCCAATTCAGCTAACTGACTTATTTGGGATTTTCCATTGTGGTCTTCAGTCGGACTTGGTTTCTAAACACTAATATTACTGTATTGATCAGTACGTCAGGTTGTACAGTTGCAGCCAATGCTTGATTGTGTAAGTTATCTTTACTAGTATCATTGATTAAATATACCAGATGGTAACAAACTCATGCCCAAGAGTATGACCGAGTCTTGAGGGAATCCATTTATAGTTCTTGTTGCAAGAGTACAATTTGTTTGCTTTTAGTTGAAGGTAAGAGAATAGAATGCTGTGGTGCAGTCCGCATGATGTGTTAATTTTGTTTTATCATTTTAGCCTTGTACCAGAATTAGAAAAAGGAAGATCATATTACTACCTGGCCCTGAACCACCTCACCCAGCACAAAATTCCAACTTTGGAGATGCGAGCTTGTATGTTTTTAAATTTGTTGCGATTATCACAGACATTACTTGTAAAAATGTGAGTTTGTTCAAAATTTATTCCTGTTGAATAATTACTAGGAAGGTTCATTCCTCCTAGATCGATTCTGCCCACCAAATCTCCTTCCTTTTTTTAGCTCTTGTGAATCATAATTACTGTGGTGTATTGAAATGTGTCTCCTTTTGTGAGGAGGTTGCTTTGCTTTCACAATTTAGTTTAGTAAGCATTACTCATCTAGCCAAAGGGGGACTTAGGGTGCTTAATTGCCAGAATTTTTTTTCATTACCATGTCAGCGCCGCGTGTTGCGAAGTTCTGATTGTTTGTTATTACTTGTTAAAGGTTTTGTTTGATCAATACAAAATCTATTTGATTGCAACACGTTTTCCTTGCAGGATGTTTTATGGACCTGGTGGCCCTTACGCTTTATTTGCCGGAAAGGATGCCAGTAGAGCTCTAGCAAAGATGTCATTTGAGGATAAAGATCTAACTGGCGATATATCTGGGCTTGGTCCATTTGAACTCGACGCATTGCAAGATTGGGAATACAAGTTCATGAGCAAGTATGTGAAGGTTGGGACAATCAAGAGTACAGTACCAGTTACTGATGGGCCCTCCAATGGCGAACCTGTTGAGGCAACTGAGTCCCATGCTGATAAGCCCACAGAAAATGTCGCATCGGAGGATGCAGCTGTTGGAACCACAGAAAGTGCATCTGGTGCCGATGTTGATAAAGAGTGATGTTTGTAAATATACCTCTGTTACATCTATGGGAACCAGAAAAACAACTTGAAACGTCAAGACCCCAAGAAAGTGTAGCGTTTGAGTGGCTATGTTTTTAAAACGTTGCTGGACAAACGAGTTTAATTCGCTACACTATGCTATAAATGTCACCACAATGGTTATTAGCTTGTGCCCTTAAATAATGGAATGGACATGTTTGATTTCTGGCATTCAGATCTGCTAAATATTTGGAATTGCCTCTCGGGTTTTGTCTAAACTATTATGCAGTCTGAGGCATAGAATTGTTGCTTTCTGTCATGATGAAACACAAATTAGCAACCGTGGATTGTTTCTTTCGTTTTTTCTCTGAATTACATATGCACAGTTTTATTCTGGTACTGGTATAAGTTGCTGGTAAGACCTAGCTTCATAGTTTTATTCTGGTACTGGTAAATGATAGGCTGGATGAAGATAGAAGCAAAAGAGAATCCGGAGGCAAAAGATGGAGGATTTGCCCAAAGATTCGAGACACTAGCAGCCGTGCCATGTAGAACAGGTATTTGATCATTCTGTCTAATTCGTTACATTGTTTGACACTTCCTTTATAGAAATCGAAAAAGAAATGCAAGCGATTGCTTTATGCACGACACAATTGAAAGAAAGTTGATGTGCCAGAATTGGTGATGATACTTGTTTTGTAAGTGAAGTGGTGGGAGCGCTGGTGCCTGGTGGTGGGGGGACGGGGTTGGTGGGGTTGGAAGTAGGGCCGCGGTGGTGCTTTGATGAATGAGTGATGTTCGGGCTAATGGAGATGTGCGCATCGGTTGGGATTCGCGAATCACGCTCCTCGTATCAAGGGGGTCACACCATTGCTATTGAAAAGCACTTCTGTAGGATTGAAGCTAGCTTACTTCTGTGGTGGGCGAGTTGTTCAGTTGCGGTGTTTGCTTGGGCGGTGTTGGGATTAAATGTTGAAGTACCAAGTCCCGAGATTCAAACACAACCATAATCACAACTAATGTACGATGAAAATAAAAATAGAGAAAGACACACAAGATCTACGTGGATTGGCAATAATCCGCCTACTTCCACGGAGAGATCTCGTTCTTGCATAATTTGTGTAAGTACACTTGAGTATGAAAAATCCGACTCCCAAACCCTTGTGCTCTCACTCATACGTGAACACACTCTCACTTCATAACTTGCTCTCACGTAGTGCTATACAAAGCATACATGATCATGGGTATATATAAAACCGCTTGAACAAGCGATTATGGCTTTGATTGCCTTCTGAGCTACCCAAGAAAACCACCATGCATGCTTCCAAGAATACCAGTTCTCCATGCCTTAAAAAAGGCCCATGATAGAGTTCCAAGAGAGACACCTAGGGAATAAACCAATTCATTAGGACCACAAATCATCCCAATAAATATCATTGGGAATTCGAACCAACCCAACAATCTCCACTTTGATGAGAATTCCAAGTAAACCACCACACACCACCAAGCTTTGAGCTACACTACCCAAATCAAATTAAAGTCCTACAATTTGATTTAAACCACACAGCCATGCCATGTTTGTAGACGCCCCGCGTCAATATTCATCAAATGACACGAGAGTAGGACCTCAACCCATTCTCTCTACTAGCAGGCTTTACACCCTCACAAACATTGGCAACTTGGAAACATGACTTTGTCTTTGTAGCAAATGACTCACATCTTGGGTACCCATTTCCTTGTGCACACCGTTTCCAAACTTTCGTCAAGTAAACCGTTTTGTCAATCAACCGATACAATCATCTGCACTTATCTCCTCTCATCGGGACCTTACCGCCGCATGTGATTTTCATGGCTCCACCTCCAGCAAAATACTTGCACCCCTTGGAGTCGATTCGGCTAAGTGAAATTAGATTCCTTCGCAACTTCGGGACATAAGCCACATCACCCAAAGTACGAACCGCTCCATCAAATATTTTATCTTCACGTTTCCAAAACCTTGAATATTACATGGAGTTCCATTGCCCAAAAATAGTGACCCACCATCTCTTTCATGGAATGTGGCAAAAAATTCTTTCTTGGAGCAAACATGCATAGTGCAATCGGAATATAAAATCCACTCGTCATGAGAAGAAGTGTTGATAAATTCAGAGATTGTGAGGAGATCTCTATCATTCGCTACCACCAAAGAATTGCAACTCGAAGCGTCATCACATTTCTTCTCTTAGTTCTTATACAGAGGACAATCGTGCTTCACATGGCCATATTCTTTGCTTAGCTTGTACACCCTTTTCTTTGGAACTAGAACCTCCTCCGGATCTACCATCAGATGTCCTTCCCTGATTCTCACTTTGAGCCGCAAGTGCCGAACTTTCTCCACCCTTGAGAGTTGACCTTTCTTTTAGTACAATGAGAAACCAACATCGATTGCACCTACTCCAAACTCAATGTATCCTTACCATATAAGAAAGTCGTCACCAAAGTATCATACAAATCCGGAAGCGAAGTAAGAAGCAAAAGGGCTCTTCTATCTTCACATCAACTTTACGCAATTGATCCAAATAACCGTTGAACACATTCATGTGCTCCATGAGGTTCCCGCCTTCCTCCATCCTTAGCCGATAAAACTGCCACTTCAGATGCAACTTGTTGGTCTTTGCAAGATAAAGCTTTTCCAACTTCTCCCACAAGGTCAATGCCGAATCCTCATCCATGACATTGTTGATAATACTATCAGCAATACAGAGCCGAATTGTGCTCACACACCTCAACTCCAACTCCTTCATCCTCTTTCATCATCTCCAGTTTTGCATCATTTCCTTTCAACGCTTTAGCCAAGCCCTGTTGAGCAAGGATATCCTTTACCCTCCTTTGCTATAGAGTAAAGTTGTCGCTTCTATTAAACTGCTCAAGAGAAATCTAAGAGTTAATTGTTGCCTTCATCATGGATGTAATGAAACCCGAATCTCAAGAGAAAAAAAAAAGGGTCAAGAATCGAGCCGGCTCTAATACCACTTGTTGAGATTAAAAGCGGAAGTACCTAAGCAGTAAGCACCGAAATTCAAACACAACCACAATCCAATCAATGGAAGTACAATGAAAACAGATAGAGAGAGACACACAATATTTACTTGGTTCGGCAATAACCTGCCTAATCCATGGAGAGGATCCCGTTCTTTTCACTATGAGTATAATTTGTATAGGTACACTTGAGTATGAAAAAACCCACACCCAACCCTTTTTACCCTCACTCATACAAGAATACACTCTCACTCTTTAACTTGCTCTCACCTTGTGCAATACAATTATACATGATCATGGGTATATATAGAACTGGTTGAACAAGTCATTATGACTTTGATTGCCTTTTGAACTACCCAAGAAAACCACCACACATGCTTCCAAGATACCAATTCTTCATGCCTTGAAAAAGGCCTATGATAGCATTTCAAGAGAGACTCCTAGGGAATAAACCAACTCATTGGGACCACAAATCATCCCAGTAAATACCATTGAGAATTTGAACCATCCCAACAGGCATGTCATGACTGTGATGTGGTCTACCCCGTGAATAGGAGGGAAGGGCCTAATTCCCGACTTCTAAACAATAAACCTTGTTGCAACCCTTTTGGGAAGATTGCAGAGATGGTTCATAGTTGACTTGCTTAAAATTCAGTGAACAACTAGCATTGACCAAAGATTGTCAAAGAAATTTAAGCCAAACAATAAAATAAACACAAGTGCCAACTTGTATTGATGGAATAAATAAACAAAGAGTTTGAAAAAAATAGCGGTGTGACCGAAGCTGCCAAACTAAACAAAAGCCAGCTAATTCTGAAAATTAGAAGCTTGAACCAAAGGAAAAAAACAAGAGGTAAGTTTTGCTGGAACTAAAGTCTAAAAGTAATGTGAAAGCTAAGAAGCTGAAAAGAAGAGTGAATTTGAATGTTGATGTACGGCCGGGGGAACTCGAGGACTGTGCCATTCCTTGGGAATTGCAGGGCATGCCGACCTGATTTATGGCGTCCAAATGTGTTTTGGACAGCCCAAATTTGAGAGGTGTCGAAGAGAGATTTGAGAGGACAGGTGATTTGAAGGGTTCTCTCAAATTTGGACCATTCAAAACACGTTTGGACGGCCGAGATCACTCGGCAGGCCCTGCCATCCCCAAGGGACGGAAGAGTCCTGGATCCCGACGAAGCCTTTAGCCAGGGCCCTAAGCTTTCCCTTTTTGTAACTGTTTTTTTCCCTAAAAATGTGTCACGTTCCACCTTTTTCTAAACTGCTCCCACTTAGTCAGAAAGGTTGAAACATTTACAAACATCGATTTTGACAGTAACTCCATTGATGGTTGCACGTGGCCCTCTGAACAGGTCAAAACCGGAACAAACCCTACTTCAAGGGCCCATCTCCTATTTCTATGCCAAAAACGGGGGGTGTAAACAATGTCTCAATCCAATAGTTGGTATGGGAATACAAAGCTGTGATGGTATTATCTCGTGCACAATTCTCACTCTCCCTTGGGGAGTGATCCAACGGCCGAAAATCCTCGGCACAGAGGCTTTTCCGGAATAAAGGATCTCCAGCCGGGGACTCCTGCCATGAATTTATTTAGGACTCTGGTGCGAGATCCTTTGCGCATAGACTCCATGTGTCTCTGTGCTGAGGGGGTTTGGGCCGTTAGATTGTGTGTGTTTTGTTTTTGTTTTTATTTATTTATTTATTTCCAAGTGATCCAACGGCCGAAATCCTTGGCACAGAGGCTTTTCCGGAATAGAGGATCTCCGGCCAGGGACTCTTGCCGTGAATTTATTTAGGTCCACCTGGAACTGTGACAAGCGAGTCTATCGTCTCTTTGTTTTCGGGTAAAACACAAACATCATTCAAGTATCCAATATACAAGTCAATTTCTTGTAGGAGAATTCTACGGTACACACCACCTAAAAATTACTCCATATGAGATTTTGTGGCTCTAAATATGGGATTTTGTGGTTCTAAATATGGGATTTTGTGGCTCTAGATATGGGATTTTGTGGCTAGATGTATGAAAAGGCATACGGTATGTACCCTCATACGGATAGTCACAAAATCTCATATAAGTCCACAAAATCTCATATTTGGAGCCACAAAATCTCATATTTGGAGCCACACAATCTCATATTGGAACCATGCGGATTTCGTGCGGACCTCAGACGGATAGTCACAAAATCTCATATTGGAACACCAAATCTCATATCTAGTCCCACAAACTCTCATATGAGTAATCACAACAATTAATATTGGAACCGTCACAAAATCTCATATTAGAACACAAAATCTCATAATTAGGCCTAATTTGGGTAAATTGAAAAAACTGGTTTTTTGGTTTTTTTGGTTTTGTCCTTGTTCAAATTTTTTTGCATTTGTTAGTTTTCGGTCGATTTTTTTTGGTTTCTTGTCTTGCATCGACGAGAGGAATCTAAAAGGTATAAAATTATTAGCCAAACTTAAAGTTTTGTGAATAAAAACGAAGGTGACATCCAAAAAACCGGTTTTTTGGATTATTTTTCGTCTTTATTCACAAAACTTTAAGTTTGGCTAATAATTTTATACCTTTTAGATTCCTCTCGTCGATGCAAGACAAGAAACCACAAAAAATCGACCAAAAACTAACAAATGCAAAAAAAATAAATTAAATAAGGACAACCAAAAAACTAGTTTTTTCAATTTACTTAGTCCACAAGTTCTCATATTGGGAATCACAACAATAAATATTGGAATCCACAAATTCTCATATCGATACACACACTATCTCATTTAGTCAATGGTCAAAGGTGACACAATTCCACACGTCATATGTGGCGCAATCTCGGCCGTCCATCCTTATGGGGTGCATACCATATGCCATTTCATACCTCTAGCCACAAAATCTCATATTTGGTGCCAAAAAATTTCATACGGAGTAATTTTTAGGGGGTGTGTACTGTAGCAACACTCTTTATTGTATTTGGGCCTACAACATCAACTAGATTTTTGCCAAGGAGACTAGCAAAAACTCAAGATTGCTCCAATGATTGATCATACAATATGATACGTTTTCACTTTAGTCAAGCAATTGGCTGCCAAGAAAACAAAATAAAAATCAAGAAAACGAGGAAATAATATTTCAGTTCCAATGATCAAATGGACAACACGACCAGAAGTCTAAGAAGAAGATGAGTTGTCCTTTTCTATTTATTATTATCCATTCGAAAAAGTTGACATGCATAACAGATAACAGATACAATCCGGAACAAGTCGCCGGTGAAAATAACACTTAAAAAGAATCAATCGATTTGACAATCAGCCAAATCTCCAAAAAAATGAAGAACAGGAAATCGTTTCGGTTTGAATATTGATCTTTTGTGCCATCACCAACTTAATACTATATTTGAACAGCCTGCACCATGACATTGTTTTGGCCTATTCTTGATGTTTGACCACTGGAAAAATTAATGAACTAGTAGTACATAACTAGAGTCGTGTACCCTGTTAAATAAACCTACCTCTTTTATTCTCTAATGGTGTTCATGTACCACAATTTGAAGCCATTGCAATTGCGTCTTTTCAATATACATCTATTTTTTATTTTGATTTTGAGTATGTGTTTATAATATATTGAGCTTGATAGATATTTAAATTCAATGAGGCGTATTACTTAAGCATGTTCTCAATATTATCTGCAGAATGTAACCTACCAGTTACTTCTAGCGATGGGCAATGATTTGTTTTTTATTCGGCCTTTCATAGGATGAACCGCGATAATTTAGTATTTTGTGTATTAATGTTTATATCAGAGCGCCGGGTACATAATCTTGTTCTCCTTGATCGCTCTAAAAACAGACCTGCGATCTCTAATATTATAAAAGACTTAAAGTGAAGTGAAGTCCTTCCTAACACCGTTTGGTTTGAGCAGAGATTGTGAAACTCGATCAACAAGGTAGAGTCCCGTAAATTCTGAAAATTCCCCATTTTATTTCTTGTTTGAAATTTCCCTGGTGCTTGACAAATGATCTACCCAGAACATTACTTACCTGTACCAAAAAAATATAGTCAACCCTTTAGGATTTGGAGACGTGCTAGGATGTCTTCCCAACAGCCATACATCATACATGGTGGTTGCTCTCAGGACCACATTTGCAGAATACTTCTCAAGATTACTTTTGAAAACAAAACTCTAAAATCTTTTTCGCACGGTACTCAAGAATACGAAAGATTTGCTAATATGTTCTGAAATAAGCTGTTTTTTAAAAGTTGCCGTAAACAAGTTTTAGAAAACAACAGTGTTAGGTACCCAGAATAAGTTTGCGTGCCGGTTGAAGATTCAAAATTAAAGCATGTTTCTCACTTGGCAATGCTTTGACTTTCTCTAAGTCAGGGGACCCTTATCTGTATATAAACTTCAACCTGCCAACACCCTATACCAACAACTGAAAAACTTGCTTCATCTGTTTATAATCTCCTCTTCAACTATTTTTTGCATCATTTGAAACATGAGACCTCAAAACTTTCAAGTACCACTCATAGTTCTCATAATCGTGCTCGCGCTAGTCCAGGTATCCAGTTGCCGGCGCCTTGATCGCTATACTAGAACTGAAGAATCGGAGCGAAGATTGAGGGCCAAGTTCAGCTCTGCATTTTTCCGGTACTTCAACACCCTTCCTAAATATCAACGAGCCGAGGATCAGGGGTACGACCCTGTGTTTACAGTTTCGCACCGGCTTGTTCCCTGTGGACCAAATCCACTTCACAATTGATTGGATCTTGATGGAAATCAAAGTTATGATGTACTCCTTTGGGCTTGAAATGTAGATTATTATAGTATGTAGTTTTGGTTAAGATCAATAGAGAGTAAGTTATTTCCGCCGGCGGTGGAAACAAATGTTTCCTCCAAATCAATCACAGCGGTCCGTGTGATTGTGTACTACACAATCATATTGACTACACAATTACACGGACAACTGTAATAGATTTGGAGGAAACATTTGTTTCCGCCGGCGGTGGAAATAATATTTTCTCAGATCAATATAGTTTTTTTCTTTTGGGTGTAAGTTTTGGATATTTTCTTGTAAGTATTTTGGGATTTCTTTTATTTTTTGAACTGCAACTATGTTGGGATTGGATTGGCAAAAAACATTGCAGGGGTTCAACTTCTGTCTTTTTTCTTTCATTTCCTCTCAGAAACCAAACAAAAAAATTTATGAGTTCAACTCTCCATTTCTATCTTGTAGCAAGCAACCAGCATCAGAAATGGTGAAAATGGCGCTTCTGGAATTGAAATCACTATATTAAGAATCTGTTCAAATGCTTTGTACATACACACAATGGTGGAGCCAGGATTTGGACATGGAAGTGACAGTAATCGATCGATGGAAATCTCCTTATGTTGTTGCGTAAAAATAAGGTTAATAGTGTAAAATCATATGAGTAGGCTTTGTTCAAGGGCTTTTTTTTGTTAAAAAGAAATAAATGCTTGGTCCAATTCTCGTTCGGGGAAGTCGGGGGCATGCTGTTGACCCCATCCAAGCCGTCCGTGCTTGATGATTAACGGCCTAGATTTGCTCGGACCCAAACAGATCGGCACCATCCATTACCGAACTAATCTAGGCCTTAAAAGAAGTAGAAACAAAGTTTTCCCATAAATCATGGTTTGGAAAATTGCTTACTCAGTACATAAGGCTCTCGCTGTTTCCATGACTCGAACACGTGACCACCAGATCATATTAGTACAGCCATACCGTTGTGTCCGGTCGCCCTTCTAGAAAATTTGCTTAAGTAAAATTAATAGGGAACTGGAAGATGGTTTGGAAAACAAAAAAAAAGTAGTATATGTCAAATCAATAGCATGACAAGTAGTGACAATTGATTGTATTGTTTTTATGTTCAAACTTTGGTTGATACTATTAAGCCTGCCTGATGACAACAAGCTGGCTCTTGTTGTTAATTAGGAGTAGAAAGATTATGAAATTGCTAATTTCTGTTGGTGCATGCCTATCATGTGCTTTTTTGTTCTCTGTGGATGGTAAAACAAAACATTTTCTCCCTCTAAAGATCTCTTAGAATGCCATTCTTCATCGGAGCTTCGATTCCCATTGCCAGTAAACTCTTGGGGTCACCGGAGGTTATGTCCGGTTGTTACCTCCAAGGCCCCGGAATTAATTGAGGTGAGCCCAAACTGACCCGGACATCTGGTTATCACACCAAAAAAAATGTCATTCTTCTTTTAGATCACACAGCTGTTTCCAAGGCTGCACCAAGAAGTTAGGCTTGTGCTATTTGTAATGTAAGATCAATGTCAACTAATGAAGTTTCATAGATTATTCAGGCAATGACAGAATTTGGATCTCTTGGAACAGGTTTCTTCTTTTGACATCAGTCTGATATATATATATTTTTTCCCAAACATCATAAATTTCATTCACACTACTATTACGACGACCTACATAGGGATTTCGTTACAAAAACAAATAAGAGCTCCAATCACCCAAACCTAGATGCGAGCTTCAAACTCCATTAAGTATTGCAAAGAGCACTCAAAAAATAAAATTCGGAGTTGGCGACAGTCTAGAGATAGATCAGAGTAGAGACCCCGAAAGAATGAGTTATTATTTTGTAATAGCCGGTAAATAATCTTGTCTCACACATGCTGGATAATTAGAATGTATAATCCTAAGATGTCCAAAGAGGATCAATAGCTTCATCACCTATGCTTCACCTAGCTTATCTGTGTCGATTTAGTTGATGTCGTTGAGTGTTTAGCTTAAAAAATTGGCAATGTACTCTCACGAGGCAAATGATCTTATCTAACCATTTATTCTGAATTGTTGCAAGAAAATTAACACACACAAAAGAACCCTCTAATGGGACATTATTAATTAAGAGCGTTAAATGGTCATGTCAAAATTGTGGAATAGTAGAATGCTATTATTAACTTTTAAGTTGCTGGTGAAGTTATTTTGGAAATTACATTGGCCAGCCAAACCATGTTAGGAATTCAAAACACAAGCATTACATTCACTCCAAACGGTTGAAAGTTGTTGAGTTCAAGAAAGCAAAACACTTATCATATTGATGGGATTACGTTTTAGTAAGACTCACATTCACCCTTATCAACGGGATTGAGGGCTTACTTGATGGCCGTTCTTGGAGATGGGTTTGAACTACAGCCTGCGTGGGACTTCCATACCAGTCGTTTCTTCATATTTTTGAGGGCCAAAGTATTAAAACATACTCCTATAAGATTATAACCATTTATGCATTTGATTACTCACCTTAATCCCTTCACTCCCCTGCTAAACTACTAGTAATTCCATTACTAATTTCTATCCGCTACCAATCGAGATCGCAATCTCATCTCCGCTATTAACCTTCATTAAGGCCCCACTAATCGTGATCCCAATCTCATCTCCGTTATTAACCCACATTAAGCCTAAAAGTATTACAATGAGGGTGAACAAAATTATTCTGTGGACATTCATCCTCAATATTAGTGAGTTTTAATGAATTAAACCCACGACTTCTACATAGGATAAGGGTATCTTTCCCCTTTAAAAACCAATAAAAAACAAAACCGATCTGTTTCAATTGGGTGGGAAATACTCTACCTTGGACAGAAGTTATTGGCGATTCCAATGACCCAATTGGGTAGTTGGTGTGCAATAATTTCCCCTGAAAAATGAGCGAGAATTATTAGAAAGAGGGGTTGAGATTACAGGATTGGGGGTATTATCACGGCCATACCGCCTAAACGGAATTGTCTTCTTCGAAACGGTTCAGGGTTTCTCGAATTACAAAGCATAAAAAGTATGGCAACACGTGGTTCGGGAGCTCTTTTGTCCCTTACTCCAAATATAGCATCAGAGCCATCACTCTCACTCTAGATTGAGAAACTTTAGTAAGATTGTGGAGAGAGAGAGAGAGAGAGAGAGAGAGAGAGAGAGGGGCCGGAGAAACTCAAGATCCGGCTGAATGGCGGAGCAGAATTCGTCGGCGGATTGGCTGCCGCCTGGTTGGACGGTCGAAGTCAGAAAACGGAAGAACGGAAAAAGAGACACGGTAATTTTCACATTTTTCCTTCTAGGTTTATCTCTAATTACTTGAAATCATTCCCCCATTACATATTTACATTGATATCACCGTAAAAATTGAGACTTTGTTGTCACTTACCCAATTTTATTTTTTTTCCTTGAGACTTCGTCTTTCTGTTCCTATATCTGTCGGTCGTTCCTTAATTAGGGATATTGTATTCGTGCATTTCTCTGTGTTATTGTGAAGATTCGAGAAGAGGGTGACTTAGCTGCTAGGCTAAGAAAAAAAACTTGAATAGGAACTCGATAGGCTAAATTTCTAACAATGTCATTTATATGAAGGGAAAATGGTCAACAAGCTGAAATTATCAGAACATTGAAAGAAGGAAAGAAAAAAAAATAGTAAACACATTTTGCTACTGGTTTTAGCTCTACTTTCTTGAAATCATTGCCCAACTTCATTGATTTCACTGTACAAATTTAGGGTTTGGCTGTATCTTCTATACTTTCTTTTTCTTTTTGTTTTTTTACATTATCTGTGAATTTTTATGGGTTTTTCCGTACTTTGGAGAAAGTTAAGCATTTCTCTGTATTGTTAGAAAGAATCGAGTTGAGGGCTTTATGCCTTAGCTGCTAGGCCAAAATAAGAACTTGTATAGGAATTACTCCTAAAATTTCATTTATGTGAGGGGAAAATGCTTGACAAGCAGGAATTTAATCAGAACATTGAAAGAATGAAAGAAAGTAACAGTGGGTTTTTGCCAAAACCTCGCGGGAGTAAATCGCTCATTTATGATCATTTAACTGACATTAAACGCATTATTTCTGCGTGGGAGTCCTCAAATATTCTGTTTTACGCCTCTGAAAGATTTGTGGGCTGCAAAGTTCTGAGTGAAATGATGTAAAATTTGGAAACATTGTAGGTTTATTAGAGAGCTGAGATTCAAATGATCTGTAGAAAAAATTTCGAAGATCTCTTGAAAAAATTCATTGTTATTTTTTTAAAAAAATTTCTAAGAACTCAATCGTTGTTTTCATGCCCCAAGGTTTAAAGAATATGAACTTTGATTGGAAGCATCATTACCCATCACACTAAAATGAGAATTTGTTTGTTTCAAGGATTTCGTTATGTACTAGAAGCACGTGATTTCACCTCTCAATTTGAATAAACCTCATATTTTCTGGCAAATTTGTACCGGGGAGACCTCTATAAGTTGATAGCCTTGTTTTGTAATGGTTTTTGTTGTTTCTGAGAACAGCTATTTGTGTTTGTTGTAGTGCTATTCTGATCCCTCGAATAAACTCAAATTCTTTTCCAAGCCAGAGGTGTTGCGGTATCTCAACAACACAGAAAGCAATCGTTATAAATCCAACGGGAAGAGAAAAGGGAGCCGCAGCCGCAAGCTTTCTGCAATAAATGTTTGTACTTTAATCTATATGTTGTAAATTTGTCTAGTGTTTTGTCAATACTTCAGAATGGCTTTTTTCATGCTACAGATCGCATATTTTTGGTTGGAGTTTTGATTTGAACCAGTCTAGTTTGTAGTTGACAAGATTGTGGTAGAAGGGTTACCTCATGATGAGTTGCTGTAATTGACAAATGGTAGCCCAAAGAACTTCTACTCCTTGAAATAAATGTTATGCTACTAAAAGAGCGATGGATGCCCTGGGGGGGGATCATAACTTTCAAATGTTATAAACAGCTTGAGAAGCTGCACACATAAACACTGGATTCGGTTTAAGCATTCACTTTATTTCAATTTCATTTTCTTATTAGTTTTCGCACTTAATTCTCAATATAAGTTGATCATCAGATTGTTATATTATATCAGAAGGGGTTTTTCTGGCAAACCAATCTGTTCGGAGAATGAGTCATTTAACTGGAAGTACCCAATACTTGGCCATGATTTCTTTGGTGGCCTTATTTTCATCCTCTCCAGACATTTTATCAAGCACCTTCAATTGTTCTATGAAAAATACATCACTGTCCTCCCAAAAAATGCTTGGTTCAATTTTCCCTTGCTTGGTTCAATTTTCCCTTGTCTGCTTCATCTCCTATTCCCAAATCAGGTTAATTGTGTAAAGTACCTTACTACACCGTTAAATCTGGACAGATTCTAGTTTATTATAGTTTTGTCAGAGCATGTAAGTCGACGCCTACCAGGGTTTTAAATCGCGGTATCGGGTTACATTACGGTATCAGTGGTATATTGGCCAATATCGGACGGTATTGGCCGTATCATTGGTAAATAGCTATACCTGAGGTCCAAAATCCAGTCACGTAACGGCCAATATGATATGTAATGGTCTTTATTTAAAACCCCGATACATACATATTTCACTCTATGAAGGTTGCTCTTCATTACATTAAACCTTGAGGGCTGGCTTTAGGTTTGCACCTAATTCAAAGGACAAACTCATTAATACAAATAGATTAAATGCGCCCCTCTCCTATTAATGTATACAAACAGATACAAACCCATTTATACAAAATAGTCAAGGGGTCTTCTAGGATCGATGGAAGATTGCGATTGATCCATTACTGTTGCCACTAATTTCTTCCTTTGTCTTTATACTTGTTTTGCTTTTAGTTCCAAATTATTGTCTTCGGTTACTACAACCATTGGACCCACCTTCCAAGATGGTTGGATTGATTAACTTTATGTGCATTGTTGTTCCCATTTCCTAACAACTTTTTTGATAATTGGTGATGTCACATGGTAATTGGTATTAGTTTTTTGGTTTATGGGAGGTTTTTGGTTCAAGTCTCTCCATTTGCATCATTTCCCCCGTTTGTAATCTGCTTCTCTCCTTTGCATTCAATGTTTCTGCCTCCGCATAACATGTGGTTAGCTCTTGCCTACTTTGCTACTACCTAAAATGGGGAATCATTATTACTGATTTTAATGATTCTAGGATAGGATGGAACCGGGGTTACCACAATTCGATATTAAGGGTTATGAACGGCGATCCGGATCAAGCGATCCCAATTAGGGATCGATAGTGAATTGGTACAGGGTTCTAGCGATCTGACGGTAAAATTCACGTACAGATGACAAATACGCTCTCATATAACAAGAAAACCTGCATAAATTGATCCCATTGATGATTCAATAAGTATAATGTCGTATACAGATGCTAATAGTACTAGAACTACCCGGAAAAATGGTCTTCATTCGGAAAGAACTAATTTCGTTTGGACCAAATGATCTGAAGAAGCCTACCTCCACCGTACTGCATTCCGAAGGGTATGGCGTACTGCGATCCAGTTAACCCTGGATGGAACTTAAATTTTTTAGGCAACTTCAGATTCATTTGCATCTTTTGGTTTTCAGTCTTGTAGATGCTTTAGATTTTTCACTGTCAAGAGTCAAGACAATCTCAATTCCCCAAAGTTGACATTCAACTTATTGTGTCATACATATGCCCTTCGCAATGCTTCCTCTTCCCCCAGTTGTTCTCATTGTTGCATCTCTTTTAATACGATTTTGTGTGCCATGGCAGCTCTCATGATTGTTTCCCCTTCTGTCAGAGCATTTTGTTGTTTTGTGTTGAATCATTTTTAGCTTGAACATAAGTTATTATGTGAGAAGTCAGACACTTCTTTTCATCTCATGGTTTTTTATGTCTCTTAGTCACCTGGTGTAGCCGAAGAACTCAGCTTAGCAGACAACAGACCAAATGAACCGATGACCACAAATCAGAACTCAAAGGTGGCTGGAGTACTGAAGGAAGACCAAACCTTTGAAACCTGTACAGGTGATTGCATATCCCTTGGTGAAACTATGATTTTAGTTATCTTCTTCATTTCATGGTTCATCTTTCCAGCATGTTCTTTCTTTTCTTTAGGTGGTTCCTATGTCCTATGTAACCCGGATACGGACATGACACAGACACGGATACGGGACACGGGAATTCTAAAAAATGGACACAGACACGGCGGGGACATGGCAAAAATAAATAAATAACTATATATATAAATATATTATACATGTTTGTGGTAACAATTTATATACATAGATATATACACTTTTCTTTTGATATGTAAGATATCTACACTGTTATGTACCGGTATATATACCAGTACACACACTCACACTCAATGTAAGATATACACCCACAAAGCAACGGAAATATATGTATGTATGTACGCGCGCGCGCACACACACACACACAGAGAAAGAGAGAGAGAGAGAGAGAGTGGGGAGGACACGCGTGTCCATGTCATGTCCCCTGCGTGTCCCCCTCCAAAAAATAATTTAATTTAAGGGACACGCCACGTGGCGTGTCCGATACATGTCCCCGCGTGGGACATGCGTGTCCCCGTATCCAATACGTGGACACGGCACCTCTAGAATTGTCGGTGCTTCATAGGGTGGTCCTATAGGGCACGGCGACCTCTAGAAGTGTCGGTGCTTCGTAGGGTGGTTCTATATGTTTGTTGTCTATTCGATATGAGAAACCCTACTAGTTTGTAGAACAAAAGCATGATTCAAGTACAGCAAAAATGCCTCTTCTCTGGTATTTGACATGCACAACCTTGCTGAAAACAACAATGCATGGTCAATTAGTTGTCTTGCTTGTGATGTCGTGAATTTTCTACATTCGAACTGACATAGCTTTATCCTAGATCCGAACACAGAATTAAGATGAGAGTTTGGGTTGGTTTATAATATCTACTCTTAGAGGATATTAGGACCTTGCTTCTGATCTCAAATACTGCTGCAGGTGGGGAAAGAACTTCAATGAACTGTTTTAATCTTTCAAAAACTTCGGACTCGGAGAAAAGAGGGAAGAGTGATCATAGTGCTGTTGATGGGGCAGACTCAGAAAAGCTAGCAGAAAATGGGCTGGAAAATCCTGGTAACAATAGATTACAAATTCAGGCTAGCGAAAAGAATAAAAGAGAAAAGCCTGACTTGCCTCGTCGAGCTTCAAAACGACTTGCTGGAATCAAAGTTGGCCCAATAGCAGAGCTGAAAACCAATAACAAAACTCATCAAGTTTCAGCTAGAAGGTTAGATGAGGCAGATGCCAGTAAAGCTAAGAATTTGCTAGACTCAGCTGCTCCAGAAAAGTGTGTTGACCAGAGAGCCTCGGAGGATGATGGGGATGACAAAGAGGCAGGTCAGGAGAGAGGAGGATCACCTCTCAACTTCTCTTTGGAGGATTTGTGGAGAGATCCGTGCATTGAGTTTGCGATTAAAACTCTCACGGATGCGATTCCAATAGAAGATGAGAATCAGGTGGAGGAGAATCCAGGGTCCTCTAGTGACTTGCCTTTTGGAGATTCGTGGGGAGACCCGTGCATTGACTTTGCAGTGAAGACTCTCACTGGTGCAATTCCAGTGGTCGATGAATTCGGTATGTCCGAGTGCCTACTCACTTCCTCGTCAGAAACAATGCAGGATAAAGGCTCGGAGATTTCAAATGTTGGGTTACATAATTCAGGTGATGCTGGTATTCACCCTCATTGCGAAGAAAGAAGCGACGACCTCCAAAGAAAGACAATCCGCGGGTAGGAGATTCATCTGCAGACTACTTCGAAGAAGTGTAGTTCCCGCGGCAGCTAATTGTTTTCTCTCATGTTGTTTGTAGAGTAGTCTTCTTCCATTTGTATTGTAGCCTTTAATTAACCAACTAGGTGATTCGTGCTGGATTTTCGGGTGATCTGGTGGTGGAATTCGCCAGTGTCAGTCAGACTTCATTAGCTGTTCTTGCCCTGTACAAAGCACCTGCCTCTCCGTTTGTTATGATTTGGACAATCTTTGATTCTTCATTAGCTGTTCTTCTGATGAAATCCCAACTGAAATGAAAAGCCGATGAATAAGGTAGGTGAACATAACGCGTTTCATCTAGGAAGTAGGACCGATGAGGCCAAAATCTAAACAATTGATCCTAGCGCTCCGACGAGGTTCCAGCAAAATAACTCCAGATCCTCCAAGAATCAAGTTAGTTAATCATGCAATCTATGGGTTTTGATAATTGATGCAATCCTAATTTTATACACGAATTATTCCATACTGGTTTGTAGTTTGTACCCTCCTCGGGTGTGCTGAGTAGTTCGAATGATACGTGACAGTCGACTGAGTAGGTTTTAAGAACCAAATTCCGAATTATAACTCATCAGGGACCAATTAAAAATTCCACGTCAAGGATCGTAGTCGACCATTTTCGTAGATTTTGATGTTCTTATTAGTGTTCCTTAAAATTAAGTTCAATGGATAACAGCATCAAATCATTTAGTTCTTGGTTTTAACTTTTTGAGCAAAAAAAAAAACCTATTATTGGATGAAACTTCAACTGCATGTATATGATTTTGAGAGAAACTTATTTATGGAGGGGGGCAAACCGTTTGCACAATTGCACCCAAATAATATGGGCCACTCATTTCGAAATTGAACGGCTCGGATTCAAATGCTCGATCAGTACCTTTTCTTTTTAATTCTGGTCGGTATTTAATGAGGAGAGAGAGGGAATTAATTTGTGCTATTAAAAGTTAGAAACGTATAGCCCGAATCTCGCGAGCACAAACACCCTGTTCGCGCCGAATCCATAAAGAAGATTCTCTCTATGATTTTTTAAACAATTTTTTTTAAATCAAGCTTTAAAATAGACAGTTCCAATGTTTTTGTTATTTTTTTTTTAAAAGACGGTTCCGGTAATTAACGTGGACCATGTTTTGGCTTAGCTCGAAGTGGGTGATTCCTTCTTCTTTTTTGTCATTCGTCATTTCTAATCTATTGCATGAAGAGGGGAGAATGAGATTCGATCCTAAAATGCAGTGGTGGGTATCCAAGAACTCACGAAACAGGTGATTCTACTAGATGGATTATTGGTTTTTTTGGTTTTTACACTTTACCAAAAATGTCATTTTGCTCAGTTTGGACGGAGGGCGCGGTCAGATTTTGCCGCCAAATTCATTTTCTACATCTTCCACTTCGAATTATGCCCTAATCTGTCACAATCCTTCTTCACAGAGAGAGAGAGAGAGGGAGGGAGGGAGGGAGTGATGCAGATTCAATTGAAGTGCAATTGCGGCGACCAAAACTGTCCAGAATGGGCAATCGTTGAACTACAGGGCGTAATCGAACCTCAACCCGCCTTCCAAAACCGTCTCCAAAACCTCGAAATCGGACAACTATGCCGCCCTTCTTCTCAGGTACTCTTTTCTTTGCCTCCATCGATCCAATCCGTATAGGTTTTACCCACTTCAGTTTCCTTTTCCCTTATTTTCATTTCCATTCGCATTTGTTTTGCAGGAGACCTATACTTTCACTGTCGGATACCATGAATTGATGGGATCCAAAATCCCCTTGAAGAAGCCGTTGCTTGTATTGAAGAAAATGAGAAGAGACTCAGATGCGGAGAACAGCGGGAGTGAATCGTCATCAAGGGTAGAATTGGAAGTTATCGGGATCATTCGACATCGAATTTTGTTCAAGACCAGACCCAAGGCCCTAATTTCCAGTAAGATTCAATTTTGTTTCTTTTTTCCCTTTTACTACCCAATTTCATGTGCTTGCCATACCAAAACATTGATATTATCCAATTTTGCAAGCGGGGCTAAGTCGCATAATGCATGAGCGAGAGCGAGAAAGTGAAAGTGCTTTTAGAAAACATCCCAAATTAATAAAATTGTGACTGCGACGATTGAAAGTGGGAGCGCAAAGCAAAGATTGAGAGTGGTTGCGCAGAGTCTCGTCGGGGGAGAATGTAACTTAGGGGCTGGGTAATGACTGTAGATCTTGATCGTTGAACAATGTTGCTGGGATTTTGCTTATCATCTGTCACATGCAAAACATATGCAAAAAAGCTGTAGGGAGTAAGGAAAAAGAAGTTACTTCCCGCAATTACTTAAACTCCAATTCCAATAGAATGCTTGTTTTTGTTAGAACATTGATTGCTTGTCCAAAAGTTTATCGCTTTTTTCTCTTTCCTTTCATTTTGTTTTCACTCATGGGTAGTGGAAATAGAGACATGAGATCTGTAAATACTCCCTTGATTGTTAGAAAGGACTGATAATGCTTCAGAAACACATTCTTTGGTTGCATTTGATACCTGTAAAGACCATTGGGCTCCCGCGCATCTCATGTTTGGTGGACAACATTACACTTCGTCTATGACCGAGTATACTTTGCTTTGACATAATGGAGGAGATATAGCCACCGGTAGGGCTGCAAATGAACCAAGCCGTTTGTGAACCGCTTGGTGTTCGGCTCGTTTTGGGCTCGTTCGAGCTTGGTCCGTTAAGATTTTTATTAAACTTGAGCTCGCGAAAAAATTAATAAGCAAGCTTGAACATTAGTACGCTCTGCTCGGCTCGAGCTTGAGCTCGCGAAAAATTAATAAATAAGCCTAGAAACTATCATGATAGGCTCGATAAGGCTCATTTAATTTTAACAGGAGAAGATTACATTGCTTCTTATTAATTTGAAAGTAATATGTTGATGTACAATACTGAAAAACTATAGTTAATTGTATCATTGTTTCGAAATAGTTCCTTTTTCTTGTAGGTTAAACATATATTTAAGACACATGTACATGCGCAATTAAAACTTTTTCTATTATGCAAATAGGAATATATGTTTGTAGTTGGCTCGTGAACAAGCTCGGGCTCAATTCAAGCTTTGACTGGCTCAGCTCATGCTCTGCTAGTTAAAATTTACTATGTTCGAGCTTGAGCTCGAACTCGGTAAAATTTTAATAAATAAGCTTCAACACAGCGAAGTTTGACTCGACTCGGCTCATTTGCAGCCCTAGCCACCAAGTAGATTGTTTAACCTAAAAGTGCAGGACAATTTCCTTTTACTTGTCAAGCTCCTAGCAGGAGAATTGCCGCAGTTACTGTATGCTGGATGTAGTTTCCTAGTAGTTAAGGGACTTTCATTGAATTGTTGAATAAACATTTGATGCATGAACTTCCTTTATTCTGACTTAAGGTAGAATCCTGTTAATGCACTTGTTATTGTTAGTCATCTGCTGCTCATTTGCGTATCAAACTTGCAGGGTTTTTTTTTTTTTTTTTTTCATTCACTCTTCCAGATGGAAATAAGCATTTAAACTCGAAAGCTTATTTCCTTCGCAGGACCAGTCGTGAAGGAAAGAGTCAGTACACCAGGTTTGCTCGCGCCTAACCATTTAGCATAAAGATCTTCTGCAGTACTTTTGAGGAACTTGAAGAAGTCGAGACTAATGATTTTAAGGATCTGGATGTTCCTTAGATGACGAACTCAACATCAATTTCATTGCGACAAACGACTTGAAGTAGCTGGATATTCTTTAGATGACAAACTCGACCACTTCCGTTGCTTGTTTGCCTCTTAAATTCTGTGTTTCCTGTGCTAAAAGAAACTCTAATTGGTCACTTCTATGTATTCTGATTTGATGAACTATCTACGTAATATCACGTATTCAACTTTTCAGGTTTTCTTTATGCTTTTCGCAATGTATTACTATCCCCTAACGCCGGCCCGACTGTTTTGCTCTTTTGTTGGTAGTAATTAGCGGCGACAAGTTCAGACTGTTTTACATTTCATTTTTAGATACATTTTGAGAATGCCTTGTGCTAGAGAATGTTTCTACAGTTTGGATGTTTTTTGGGTAAAAAAGTTATGCCCTCTCTACGAATTCAGGGGCCTATAGTGAGCAAACTCACTACACACCCGTACTCACGGTTTCATAGTGATTTGCTCAATCCTACAAAGCAAACCATGAATTAATCTATTGGCCATTTAATCAATTATTTCTGAAAATAAAATCATATCCAGTTGAACCAATAAAAAAACCAATACAAAGGCATAAGCTGTAAGTATGTAACCAATTGATGATCAAGTTCCAATCATGAAGGTTCCAAGTGGAACCATGATTTACGTTTTAAAGTTACAAAAGCAAAACAAACAAAAAAAAAAAACCAAATTATACTGATATAATCTCCTCTATACAGGTCCTGAGTTTGTTACGCCAGCACGGATTCTCAGCATTTCTGTTCTCTTGCTTCTCTCCATAACCTCGACAAGCCAATCCACGCTTTCTTTAATTCCCGTCCTGCAATGAAATTCCAAAAAGTGGCTCTTCGTATTTCAGTCATTTCACATTTGATTTCCTTTCAGATGGAGAAAAAGAAGAAAACCCTAAATTCCAAGAGCAACATCATTATCCAGAATGGTTCTCTGATTTCAAATTTTCGTCTGTCAATCGTTCCTTTTTTGGGGGGTTAAAGAGTACACCATCACCTTATAATAGCAGGGAATTGAAAGTCGTAAACTATAAACTCACCCATCATAAGCTGAAACACCTTCAAATGTGTAAGCCCTTTCATCCAACTTCTTAAGATCTAGATATCGAGCAAGTTCATCAGCTGATACAGCTTCGGCAAGGTCCTGCATCAAAATGATATATGCATGAGTAAACTAAAATTCACATGGAAAAAGATGCAAGAAAGTTAAAATTCTCTTTTTGGCTCGAAGGGCAAAACCAAGAGTACCAAACTCTATGATTGTTTGTCACCCCACATTTCTCACTATTCAGAGAACCAAAATAAATACTCCAGAAAAACAAAAATGAACACGATCTATTCTTCCGATCAGTATCAAAAGCTGATTAGGTGCAACAAGAAATCAACATATAAGAAGTCCAATCAATTTACTAGATGGAAAATAGGAATACGAAGAGCTCCAACAACACATGATCATCTTAACATATAAGAAGTCCAATCATCTTAAGGCATAGATGTCAAGCTGTCCTGCCTACACCAGTCTTGCCCGTAGCTCGGAACCAACCACGCCCTACTGACCAAACCCATAGTCATACTTATGCTAGTCGTACCGAGCTTGATGATTCCCCTATGGCACACCCAGAATATGAGGCCAGAAATTGCATAGGATCAGGATCCGAAGCGGTGGCTGCTACTATCCAGTCTGCTAACAAATACCACATATATCTTGCGAAAGAAGTGTGGAATCTTTAATATCCTGTTATATAATATCCTCACAGAGATAAGTTATAAACGTCAAGATTATAGTACCGGATTTCGGGATCACGAGTAATTTTTATGAATCTCAGTCGTGTGTATCTTTTGGGTTTAAGAGGCAACATATGTGTGGAATCTTTAAAATCCTGTTATATAATATCCTCACATAGATAAGCTATAAACGTCAAGATTATAGTACCGGATTTCGGGATCACGTGTAATTTTTATGGATCTCAGTTGTGTATATCTTTTGGGTTTAAGAGGCAACACATGTGTACTACTAGAGCCACACAGGAGGTGGTAATAAAGCAAAAGGTTGCTCACCTGTTTGTTTGCTAATATCAAAAGAGGAGCTCCTCGCAGATCCTCATGTCGAAGGACCTTTTCTGTGAAGCAAATTTACATTATTAGAGAAGCATTACACTATTAAGTTACAACTTTACATCAACAACAACATTGGTATTAAAAGATAGATACCTAGGGCAGATTTTGAATCTTCAAAACGCGATGGACAGGCAGCATCAACTACAAATACTACAGCATGTGCTTCTTCATAGTACTTTTCCCAGATCGAGCGAAGACCAAGCTGACAGAATAAAGGTCTCGCATCAATGACCAAAAACATCAAAAGATATCAAAATTTGAAACCTGCTTTGTATTGGATATCTTCGTTTCTGCTGATGTATAGACAGCACAAGTTTAGCTAAATTACCCTCGTCTTCTTTTGCTTTGTTTGTTTGTTTGCTTCTTTTTTTTCATCACAAAGAAAAACAAACAGACTACAAAATTGTGAGTACATATAGACCTCATTCGAGATGTCTTAATATGACTTTTCAATGAAAAGTTGTACTTAGCAAACAACAATAAGATTTCAACTACTCCTGCTATACATGCAGTAAAGAAATGACACTTTCGTTCATACAAAAACCAATAGAACAATATCGGAGTTCTGTGAAAAAGCATTTTGCACAAGCCTGGTGGTCACCGAGCCTTGAATGGTAGATGTCAATTAAATTTCTACAAGTATCTAACAATTTACATTAAGCCTGAAAACAAGCCGCTTAGAGTTAGCTGTCTGTCTTTAACAGAAAACCGTTCTGGTAAAGCAAAGTGGTGGCACATGGCCCCATTCTACGTGCATATACTTTTGTTTTCCCCTTCTCGGAACCAAATCTATTTTGGGATAAGAAACACCAATTTGAGCAATACAGAAACTTGCCATTTGAGTCATAGCCAAGACACTATTTGAGTTGTAAACAAGCCTGACATAACTTGGGGTCATCAACAAAGCACTATAGTCATAACCAAATACCAATGTGGATTGTAAGTCATAACCAAGGCTAGCCCCATTTTCATTTGATTATAGGCAAACCATAATGTTACTGCAAGTCATTAACAACTCCATGTAAATTCTAAGTACAACCAAAACCATTTTGGGCATAACTTTCATATGGCACACACCCTTTTAAGGGGATGTGTAAAGTTCTGTTGACTTTTGTACTGCTTCAATGTCACGAAAACATAAAAACATCCCTCATGTACATGTTGATATATTATAATGCCAATGGTAAACTCATCTTTGAATAGATCTTAAACCATTATCTTTAATTTAACTAAAAAGTTACGACACAAGTGATGGCAAAAATAAACAGACTGGGAAATGGCTCTTTGGAATGTCATGAAGATACAAAACCACATTTGGAGAGAGTAGTAGGAAAGTCAAATGTCAATTACTATTACTAATTCATCCTTATTTGAATTGAGGGCAATGTAACATACCTGACCTCCCAGGTCCCAAAACACTAGCTTTGAATTTAACACTTCTACACGCCCAATGTTTAGCCCCACAGTAGGAACTATTCTATCAGGAGGCAGGCCTTCCAGTTTTGAGTACTGTGCTTTCAACTTCTCCAGTAAAGTCTACAAATGTATAGATAAGGTACACAAAGGAGATAAACATAGACCTAGACGTAGATCCAAAAACCAGGAAAATAACTTGATTTTGTTCTCTAGGGTTGAGGATAGCATTTCATAAAATAAGACGGAAATGATAAAGTGCAGAAAAGTAATAAACATATTACCGTCTTCCCAGCCTTGTCGATTCCAAGAATAAGAACGTGAAACTCTGTCTTGCTGAATATATATTTCCAAAGTCCATAGAACAATGAAAACATCTCTGTAAGATTTTTCTTCTCTTTAATCTATTCTCTAAGACCTTTAATCAGAAGAAGACACTCTCTGCATATCTTCTGATTATATTCGCCTAATGCTCATCCTAATATTCTGAAAAAAGAAAACAAATAAAATGATCAACATCTAAGACAAACAGTACCATCAGGGAAAAAAATCCAGTCCCGAATTCAAATGTTCCAACTTTTCTCTCCACCAGGTCATAGTTCGAAGTACTAACACCATTTAAAATTCAAAGGTTCAATTTGGTCACAAGATTCCTTCTGACATCACAATTGACAACTAGAAACCAAATTACGATTCACTCTCTGTGACAAACTTACAAAAAGCAATCACAATCACGTTGTGCAGTCCTTATTTTCTAGTGGCAAGTCTGATCAATACAATACTCTAACAGTAGACACATCAAGAAAGATATATGTTGTAGAGCACCATTGATGAAGATGTATGTTGTAACGCACCGTTAATGAACTAACTGGACTTATATCAGTAGAAATGCGCATAACTAACTTTTACCTTTCCAAAAAAAGTCAATTTTCGGTAATAAAAATGTATCAAGTTGGTAAACACTATAATGAGAATCATAGGTTATTAGCAAAAAGAGAAAAAAGAAGCAAAGTCAATCACAGCTACATTAGTGTTCCTATTCCGTAACTACATCTCCTTTCTTTTTTTTTTTTTTTTTTTGAACAGCAATGCCTTGTTTCTCATTTGCTAAAATGGGAATTCTATAAAATTAATGGGTTGATTTTAGCAAATGAGGAAACCGTTAGCTAAAATCAACCCATTTTAGCAAACAAGGCCACATGAAAATTTGTCACCCTGTACCAGTCACATCCAAAGGGCTTGTTTGATCAGCCAAGTAACAGTCTCATACTCTCCAATCAAAAGTGTGTCTCATCGCCTCTTAGTGGCAAACCATGCAACTTGCCTTAAATAATGAACAGAATTGAATCAATAAACACCAACACAAAATTACGGTGAACTCAATACAACGAAAGGAAAAAAGAAACTAGGACACTAGATATATTCGAGATCTCAGCCAATAAAAAATTGGAAAACGAAGACCCACAATCAGAACATCAAGAAATCATCTACCCAGTTTATTTCAGCATCAGGCACTTGAAGGAGCTAATTAGATGAAAGTCCCAGATCAAGAATCAATGACCAAATATTGAACGATTGAAGCAATAAAAATAGCGTCCAAAAAAGGTAATTGCAGAAACAAATAACGCATTAGAAGTGGATTCACACTTCCGGGCGCAGAGAGAGGAAAGAGCTATAGTGAATTGGCCGAAATTGCAGAGTTCTTGTAGGCTGCTTCTCTCTCTTAGCCCTGCAATCCCCACTTTCGAAACTCTCGACTTCTTCGGTTCTCTCTCCATTCCCCACTTTAATTTCCCATTTTGCCCTCCAACCCTGCACCAATTATTGCCCGTCGATGGACCGGATCCGATCCGAATCCAAATCGGATTTTGGCAATCTGAGTCCGAACCCAAAATTTGGGATATCCAATCCGAATTTTCCACTTATATTGAATTTTAGCAAATAAACCCCCCCAAAAAAGAAAGAAATACAAAAAAATTCAAAACGGGGGGAGAGACAAATTGCCCTGCTTCTAATTTCTACCGGTCAAGAACAAATTTGCCCTCCAAGAGCATTACAGCAAATGCGATATCAGTTAATCAACAACCAATTGATCAACTAGTAATGATATCAAACACGATTGAAGCACAAAACAGAATATAAAACTTCGATCAAAACCCTCATATCTCAGTCAAGCCCAACTCAAAATACTGAAACATAACCCCAGCAACGAACCTTAAACCCAAAACTTAAAACACCGGAACAAATGAACATGTAAATAATTACCAATAAAAAAATCAGCATGTAAATACCTCAAAATCGCATCAAATTGGTCGGCGATTACGGGTTAGAGTCTCGAATCGGGTGATTTGCAGAGAGAGCGCGTGATTTGGAGAGAGAGAAGGAAAGTACAGCTTTCGAAACCCTCAATACAGACGATCTGATTTGTATTAGAAACCCCGGAACGAATTTGAATCGATCTTCTATTCTGTTTTAAAACGCTACTAGAACAAAATTTGGGAGGACAGAGGACTAACCAGGTGGAGAGAGAGAGAGAGAGAGAGAGAAGGGGGAGACATTGGCCTTGTTCGTTTCCTTGCTTAGTTTTAGTTAGGGATGGCAATGAATCGGTTTGGTCCGAGTTTTGCGATTACCATACCCAAATCTAAAGTATTTATCCGTATCCAAATCCAAACCGATATCCGATGGGTATGAATTTTAGTGCACCATAACCAAACCATATGGATTTGAATTTTATCCAAACTGCACCAAACCCGCATTAATATTTATTCCATTAATGAACATATGAAGGAAAAAGATAAAAAAGTAATATACCGTCTGATTTTTCCATTAAACATCAAAATTCCACCATAATCAAAGAAAATAACTAAATAATAAACTTTTCTTAAGAGGTTCTTATAGAGACTCTTGAGATTTTTACGGGATTTGAGAAAAATAAGGAGGGATATAAAATAAAAAATCACTGAAAGTTATGAATTGAAAAATAAAAATTACATGTACATAAAAAAAAATTACATGTACATAAAAAATCACTGAAAGTGATTATGTGTGTGTGTGTGTATATATTATATGGATCGGTTTGCGTTTGGGTTTGGCCGAATACTTGCTAAGACCAAACCCAAATCCAAACCCGCTGGGTATCATGTTTTGAAAACCAAACCCGCCACATGAGTAGGAAAAAATATAAAAAACCGCACCAATTGGGTCGGTTTGGTTTAGGTATCCATTGGTTTTGGGTGAAATTGTCATCCCTAGTTTTAGTTTTCATGATATCATCATTTCCCTAATTTCTCTCTCTATCTCTCTCCACTCATTACACCTGTTGACATCATCAAAACTAAACTAAACTATCTAACCAAACACAGCCATTAGGTTTCTTTGTTTTTGTTTTTTTTGTTTGTAACGGGCCACTTAGCCAAAAATTCAAAACATTTGACATTTTTAAAGGAAAGACAAAGAACATTTACAATCGAGCATAAAAAAAAAAAATTTGACATTTTTAAAGGTAAGGACAAGGAATTTTTGCAATCGAACAAAAAGACAAAATAAATTAGTGAGATGTCACTAATTTTTAAAAATTCTAATTTCGAACATAAAATTCAAAAAAATCACCACCCCACCCCACCTCCTACCAACCGCCACCCCACCTCTGGCCGACCACTTCCGGCGACCAAAAAAATTAGTGAGATGTCACTAATTTTAAAAAATTCTAATTTCGAACATGAAACCCCACCTCGGGCCGACCACTTCCGGCGATCAAAAAACTTAGTGAGATGTCACTAATTTTGAAATTTTCTAATTTCGAACATAAAATTCAAAAAAATACCACCCCACCTCCGGCCGACCCCCACCCCACTTCTGGCCGATCACTTCCGGCGACCAAAACAATTAGTGAGATGTCACTAATTTTTAAAAATTCTAATTTCGAACATAAAATTCAAAAAAATCACCACCCCACCTCTGGCCGACCACTTTTTGGTGACTAAAAAAATTAGTGAAATGTCACAAATTTAAAAAAAATTCTAAGTTCTAACATCAAATTCAAAAAAATCACAGTCCCATCTCCAGCCAACCACCACCCCACCTCTGGCCAACCACTTCCAGCGACTAAAAAAATTAGTGAAATGTCGCAATTTTTAAAAATTATAATTTTATACAAAACATTCAAAAAAAATCACGAACATAGTGAGTCACTTTATATATCTATTGAGATAATATCTGCTCTGTTCCGACAACAGAGCATACCCGATAGGTGGGTTTCTCTCACCACCCATTGTTCAGGTAAGCCTACCTTGGTGTGCTTTAGTTTCTTTCAGTACCTCTTTTATACGCCAAGAGTCAACTAATGACATACATTGAGTATAGTGACAATGGTACTCGAAATTTGGAAAAGCTTACATACGCTAGCAGGGGCTGACAATGACGGTGGAACCTCGTCATGATTTTTAACCGGATATCTAAAGGATTAGATTAACACTAACCCACCCAGAGCTTGACCTTTTAATGAAGGAGATGATGAAAACGAACTCCAATAATACCATAAACCTCAAATTATTTTGATCATTTTGGAAGTTAATTTCCGATTTCGGTAGCAGTTTTCGGGACTTGAGGTCTGATTCTTGTTCTCCGTTTTGTTTATGGAGAAGAACAAATAGATTGACAAAGTGGAGTTGATTCTAAAATTTTGGGAAAATATTGTGTCTTTGTGTTTGATTGCAAATGTTCCTTGTCTTTATATTTTATTGCAAATATTCCTTGTCCTTCCCTTTAAATAGGTAAAATATTGTGTCTTTAGGTTTGATTGCAAATGTTCCTTGTCCTTCCCTTTAAATAGACAAAATATTGTGTATTTATGACTAATTATTCTTTTTTTTTTTCAGGAAAAAAATCGGATTCGGATTATTACCGATATATCCGAATTTGATCCGTTAAATTATCGGATTCGGATTATCAGATTGTTGGATTGAAATAAGCGAGGGATTTTTTTCTTCGGATTCGGATCAGATTCGATTTATTGATAGGCCTAGTCCCGGTTGAGTGGGATCCTTCTTTCCCGCCCTGGTTCAGGGACAGTTTTGTCTACTCTACTCATCCTCCAAAAAATGAGAAAAAGTAGTTCATCGTTAAATAAAAATGGAAAAAGAATGTTATGCACAAGAAAGTTTACACCAAACCATACACAAAATGTGTGTAAGAATACTATGCGTAGGGAAGCTTACACCGAATCATATGCGCTAGGAAGCTTTTTTAAACTCACATTCTGTTTTTATGTTTCGGTGTAAACTTCCTTGCGCATAACATTTGATAATAATATTTCAATATAATAGGGAAAATATAACGTTAAAATGTACTCTCTCTTTTTGGGTAATATTGAGAAAAAATCTTTATCTCTATGAAATTGTTAGTACAGACTTTTACCCGTGAGAAGCGAAGACTTTAAAAAAATTCATTATTTTTTTTAGTATGATTCTAAAAATATACGGATGAAACTATTACTATTTTATAATAGTAGGGTAAATTTCACTTACCTCCCCTGAGGTTTCTAACAAATATAGAGACCTCCCTTATACTTTCTAAAATTTCACTGCCCTCCCCTACTTTACAAAGTAATTGGCAGATACCTCCCCTGTCGTTACAAAATGCCTAACGGTGTTAACTTTCATGGTAAAATACCGTTAATGCCCTTAAATTCAAACTTTACTTTATTTTTTTCCTTGTTTGAGTTTATATTGTATAAATTTGAAAGGGGTGAAAAAGTAACTAAATTATTTACTTTTTTAGTAAAACTTTCTTTTCTTTGACTCAAACTTTTTATTTTTTTAATTTTTTAGTTCCCATAAGATATATTTTCACATTTTGATAATTAAAACAAGAGTATTAATAATTTCTTTGACTCAAACTGTTTGCATTGGTAGTTTTATTATTATTACTTTTTTTAATTTTTTTTAGGTTTCTTTTTCTTTCTCTAAATCTAAAGCTCTAACTAGACTCCTTTTTCTTCTCTATAATTTTAGATATTTTTCCTACCTGCACTCTTTTTTTTTTTTCCCATTAGAGGTAATATCTAAACAAAACTATACGCATGAAATTTTACGGCTAATTTTTGTAGACCAATTCAAGGATCCCATTGAGAAAAAGAAATAGTCTATTTTTTTTGTTTTGTTTTGTAAAAGAAAACTCATTAATACATTATTTTTTGCGTGGATAATGCAAAGCAAGGTTCTAAAAAATAATGGATAGTTGTCCCATAATAATAATAATGCATTTATGAGTTTTTTTATAAATAAAAAAGACTATTTTTTTTCTCAATGGGATCCACGAATTTGTGTAAAAAAAATATCTAAAAACTTTCATGCTAATAGTTTTTTTTTTTTGGGCGAAATGCTTGTTTCTCCTAGAAGGATTTTCATTTTTTCTAAGTCCATTATTACCTCTAATGCAAAAAAAAGAAAAGAAAAAAGAGCGTGGTTAGATAAAATATGTATAAAAAAAAAAGGGAGAAGAAAAAGGAGTCTAGTTAGAGCTTTAGATTTATAGAATGAAAAAAAAAACCTAAAAAAGTAATAAATAAATAAAATCATCCAATGCAAGCAGTGGGCTTAGTTGATTATTGGTACGCTTGTTTTTATTATCAAAATGTGAAAATATATTTTATGGGAACTAAAATTATTATTATTTTTTATAGTCAAAGAAAAGAAAGTTCCAAGAAAAAAGTAAATAATTAAGTTACTTTTTCCGTCATTTAAAAATTTTATGCACTATAAACTCAAATAAGAAAATAATAAAGTAAAGTTTGAATTTAAGGGCATTAACGGTATTTCACCATCAAAGTTAACACCGTTAGGCATTTTTTAACGGCATGGGAGGTATCTGCCAATTATTTTATAAAGTAGGGGAGAGCAGTGAAATTTCATAAAGTATAGGGGAGGTCTCTGTATTTTTCAAAAACCTCAGGGGAGGTAAGTGAAATTTACCCTTATAGTATGTACCGGGGCGAGTATTTGTACCCCACCCGATTTCAGTTAATTTTTGTAGAAGTTTTAAGAGCGTGTTTGGGAGCCTCATTTTTTAGTTTTTCATTTTAACTTTTTAGATTTTTATATTATGATAAGAATGTGTTCTGAATCTGAGAGAAATGTGCAAAATGCATTTTGTGAGATGAGTAGTGTTTTAGAAGTAGAAGGAGAAGTTAAAAAGTTCATCCAAAGCTCATTTTCACTTATTGCCTTCAATGTCAAAATCTGAAAATAGTGTTGTGGCATAATGTATTTTGTCATTTGGCAGCCAAATACCCAAATGTTAAAAAAAGAAGTTGAAAATGCAAAAAACACAGGGCCAGCCCAAGAGGCCTGGACTTGTGACATCGAAGAAACTTATCATTTTAGGCGGCATTCCCATAATTTTTATTTTTTGGCTTGATTAGGAGTCTTTTTAAGACTAGTATATATAAAAAAAAAGGGGGAAAATTATTGAAATGGTTCCTGTAGTTTCACTCGAGTCTCGATTTAGTCCCTCTAGTTTCAATTGCACTCTAACGAACCCTGTAGTTTCAATTTTGGTCGAATTGAGTCCCTGCCGTTAACTTCCGTTAGCAAATTAGACGGAAAACCCAATTTGGGGATTTTTTAAGGGTCAAACTTGTCTTTTCACCCACCCTTATTCTTCCCCAATATGTAACCCTAACCCTAACCTTAAAAAAAACCTTCATCGCCCATCCCCATCGTCATTTGAACCGCACCACCACCTGTTACCGCCATACCCACCGCCATTAGGTCACCGTTAGTCACTCCTGGTACTTCCACAACCGTCACAGGAGCTCCACCCACTCTCTCCGCCATCGTCGGAGCCTCACCGCCTCTTCCCGTTGTAGTTTGGTCAGCACCAAAAGTTCTGGCACCCCCTGAGCACTGAATTTGCTCGTTTTCCATCACCACCCGACTGGTGGTGTTGCTCGGCGGCCCAACCAGTCCGGCTGGACTATGGGTCTGAGTTTTTAACTCAGATTGGGGTTTTCCACCCTTGTACCGCCGTGGTCCGCCTCCGTGGACGCTATTTGTGGCTCGGTTTGGCCGGAATCGGCCATGGGTTGAAGAAATTTCTAGGTTTTTAACTCAGATTAGGGTTAGGGTTAGGGTTACATATTGGGGAAGAAGAAGGGTGAGTGAAAAGACGAGTTTGACCCTCAAAAATCCCCAAATTGGGTTTTTCGTCTAATTTGCTAACGGAAGTTAACGGAAGTTAACGGCAGGGACTCAATTCGACCAAAATTGAAACTACAGGGTTCGTTAGAGTGCAATTGAAACTAGAGGGACTAAATTGAGACTCGGGTGAAACTACATGGACCATCTCAATAATTTTTCCAAAAAAAAATTAAGGCTCACTTGGTCTCTGGCCCAATAGATCTTTTAGTACTAAGACCACTAAAGCATTGGGTTCCGCATGTGATCAACTCACTAGTTTAAGAAAATGGGTTGGGCCTTTTATAATGGAAGTTGGCTTCACCACTTCTGTGACAGCCCAGGACTTACTTGGATGCAACAGAGTTCTATAATATGATATAAGAGAATAGATCATGTACTAACTTGCACAAGGCCTTTTAAAGTCGTGCGGGCATTAAAGCTCGTTGGTTCTTCACAATTAAGCATGCTCACCCTGGAGCAATTTAGGAATGAGTGACCTTCTAGGAAGTCTATAGAGCTTGGGCGGACAAAGCGAACAATATTGTGCAAGGCCGAGGCGGGTCATTACAACTTTTATGAGTACCCAATGTGGGACTAAAGGGAGGAGTGACAGTTTCACTTTGGAGAAAGTTTTTTTAATTCCACACCAGTAAAACAAGTGGAAGTTTGCACTCCCCTCTTTATAAAGCCTCAAGGCGACTCTCCTTTTTTCCAAGTAGCAGAACAATCCAACAGCCAATGATGTTTTTTTTTTATGTTTTTATATGCTATTGTCTGGTTTAAATTTTTTTGTTTTAAAAAAAGTTGTTAAAGGGGAATGGCACATTATTATGAAAATAGGCCTAGAGCACTCCGGAGCCTTAGGCCAGCCCTGAAAAAACATCATCCAAACACTATACTACCCGAAAAGTATGACAGGAACCCACCCCGATGAAATTGGGTTCGGGTGGGACGGGCTAATTAATATATATATATATTTATTTTTTTTCCTGCACTTTTTTGTTTGTGAGGGAGCCCTCATAGGAAACTTCTTGTATATATATATATATCTATATATATTTAACAAAAAAAGTTGTTAAGGGGGGATGGCACATTATTATGAAATAGGCCTAGAGCACTCCAAAGCCTTAGGTCAGCCTTGGAAAAACCATCAGCCAAACACCCCCTAATTCCCTATACTACCCGAAAATATGTCAGGAACCCACCCTGATGGAATTGGGTTCGGGTGGGACGGGCCGATTAACATATACTCTCTCTGTCCTTAATTTTTGGTCTCAATTATCACTTTTTAATGTCCTAAAATTATTGTCTCAATTTCAAAGTAATAGATAAAAAGTGGTGATTTTACATTTTTATCTTTATTTTTCAAAACTAAGTACATGCAATGATGATATTTGGAAATTGGAAGGTTAAAAGAAGGGAAGAAAAAATATAATAAATGCAATGACGATGCTCCTATAATACTCCGTAGTAAGTTAGAATTCCAAAAAAAACCAATAAATTGAGAGGTATTTCACTTGGCTGGGACGATGTTACAATCGTAGAGAAGGGTCAGTTTGGGAAAACAGAAAAATAGCCGACGGTGTAAAAATAGGGCCAAGCTCCAAAGCCCAAATATGTGTAATAGCGGATTGAAGAACTCGCGGGTAATCGACAAGATCTTCTTCTTCGTCTCGACACGCAAAAACCAGAGGTATCAATTCTTCCTCTCAATTCCAATTCCGTAATGAATCGTAATACATCCATCTTGTAACATATGATTTCTTGCTTTTGACGTGGTCGCTCCATTTCCTTCGAATATTTTCAATATAGGTTTGGGAAAGTGGCAATTCGTTTGCTTCTGTTGTACATCATCATTATCCTTAGGTTAACGTTTATTCAATTGCATGCGTTGTTATTGGTTTGATTGTGTTACTAAATTTTGAATTTCTACTGCTCGTAGGAGAGAAATGATTTTTTGCATTTTTTGTTTTTTGGGTGCAACGGAAATTCGATTGTTTGCATTTGTGTTTTTCCTTCCGTCTGAAATTCATTGTTTTGTAGTATCATTTTTCTCGTACCGTTGTTTGAAGAGTTTTGCCTTAGGCAGTCCTGTATTGTTTAGTTTTTCGTCAAAACTTTTGGGATCAATGATTGTCTTAACGAGAGGATTAAAAAAGGTATAAAAATATGACCCGCAAGTGAAATAAATTCAAATAAGGCTACAATAAAGAGAAAAAAGACAGCTGTTTCAAACGTTTTTTTGTCCTTTGTGAATTTATTTTTTTTACTTTTCGTAGTAATTTTTTTACTTTTTAGACTTCTCTAGGCAAGATAATAGACGCGAATCGAACAAAATTTCAGAAAAGAGGCCAAAATATTAATTTAGTCCAAAGTGCCCCGAAGGCCTAAATCATGTCATTGATCTGTGATGTGCAGTTTTGAAATTATATTGTGCAATGAGGATCCTGTAATTCTAGTTGGATAGAGAATTTGAGATCACGAGTCACGACTTGGCTTTATGTGTTGACTAGTTCATATCATTGCTGTTTGAATTTCTTAGTGTTGAAACATTAATTTAGTTTTTTAAACTCTAGGTTTTATTCTGTCTATTAGTTTTCAGAAATGCTATATGCAAGAAAAAGATTTGCAAGGAATTACGCATGGAAGGCCATGCGGGGCCCAGTACAGATCCCAAACAACTAATCTGAGCCGCTCAAGAATTTTAGAAACGCATTTCTAGTGGGCTTGCTAAAAACCAGCTCCATCCGATATGTTTAGGGCTTGCTAAAAACTAGCTCCATCCGATATGTTTAGATGCTCGATCCAAACTTTCATTTTTCTTTTTTCATCCGAGCCATTCAAAAATGAAAGTTTGGATCAAGTATCCACACATATCGGATGGAGCTGGTTTCTCGCAAGCCCACTCAAAATGTGTTTTTACATTTTTTGAGCGGCTCAGATCAGCCGTTTGGGATCCGTACTGGGCCCCGTAGAGCCTTCTTTGCAAGATTCCTTGCAAATCTTCTTTGCACATACTCCGAAGATCAAACCAGGTATCTTCGTTCTCCTTTTCTCTCCCGATTTCTGTTTTGTTTCGATTTTTGGTTGATCTCTCTCTCTCTCTCTCATTTTTGTTTTGGTCGATCTCGTCAACCGGAGCTGCGCCTCCTCTTCGACCAAAGCTCCGTAGCTAAAACCCGATTTCTGTTTTGTTTCTCCCCAAAGATATGATTTCATTTTTGGTCGATCTCTGTCTCTCATTTTTGGTCGATTTCTTCTGTAGTTCATTGATATCAACTGGGTTAATCGATTTCTTCTCTCATTTTTGGTCGATTTCTTCTGGGTTCATCGATTTCTCTGTCTCTTATTTTTGGTCGATTTCTCTGTCTCTCATTTTTGGTCGATTTCTTCTGTAGTTCATCGATTTCTTCTGTATATGCAGCTTTTCACACCGTGTTCAACCATATCTCTTTGTTAATCTGGAGCTTTTCACCGTACAAAAAATGGGAGTTGGTTTACAGTAGGTCATAGAAAGATTGGAATTGGTTTGTGTGTGTGTGTGTGTGTTTGAGAGAGAGAGAGAGAGAGAGAGAGAGAGAGAGAGAGAGAGAGAGAGAGAGAGTCCTGAAATTAATTCCGAAATTTAGTTTTGGAAACCAACCATGGGATAGGCCGAAACATGGGATATTCCGATGTTAATCCCGCACAAATCAAACAGGGGATTGTGTGAGATTTAGTACTTTATGAGTCCCAAGACAACTAATCCAGGATTATCAATCCCACCTATTTTAGGCCTTAAAGAATTGCGGAAGAAACCTTGGACTATGAACAATTTTTCCATGTGAAAGATAATCATACCTAGCAATTGAATGTAGAACACAAAATCTCAAAACATCACACAACAATATAAGCGAAGTGTCGAACTCTTCGTTTGATAACTGCTATAGTTATTGTTCATTTTTCTTATATTTCACCATTAAGATATGTGTTCCTCTTTCTCACATCTCACTCATGAACAGGTCATTATGGACCTGAAGCCTGAGCACAACTAATTTCCGACCTACTCTGTTGTTTTTTCAGCTTTTGTTGTGATGCAGTTATACTATACTCATCTTGCCTATAACAGGTGCAATGGTGTTCATTTCAGGATAATCAGGTCTACTGGCAACTACTTGGCGTGCTTTGTGGATTTAGAACATCACCGGATTATAGAATGAAGTAATACATGCCATGTGCCTTAAATATTTTGGTTCACTATTGGTTCATTGAGCAGGTGTTTACGGTTGTATTGTTTTAGAAGATTAAAGCATCAATATGATTACTGCAGACAAAGTGTTAAGTTTTTAGTTTGTTTTAATAGTGTTGTGGGTATCCGAAAGGCCGGTGCTGTGTGGAATATCCCTACGTGGCCTATGTCGTGCCACCGGCTGACTCCCACCTCTGGGCATGCCATCTCCAAGAGCCTGGAACCCACCTCCACAAGACCTCCTAGGAGGATGTGCTCGCCTTCAGTGAGCTCTAACTTGACTGTTCCTAGAGAGAGCGGGGGCGTTGACCGACTTCCGATGACTCGAAAGAAGTACCATACGACTCATACATACCATCTGACACCTCAGAGCCCATATCATACCTACCACCTGACTCGAACATATGATACAGGCCTCCATGTGTCATTCAAATGGCCTCTGTTGATTCCATGAAACAAGCCCCAATGTCTGAATTTGGACTCAAAGAGGAAGGCATGTCAACCTCCCCTTTGCTTGCCAATAGGGATGACCCCAACAGCTGGCTGTCTCCTCCTCTCTCCTCCCCAAGGCTCGTATATAAGGGATAGTTACACTTGGCAAAGGACAACATTCAAGACCCCTATTGAAGGCACATTAACGAAATTGGGATGAGCCGACCAATGGGGATGAGCATGAGAGCTGGCTCTCGTCATATTGCTGGAAGGCACGCTTCTGCCCCTCACACCCACAAGAGTCATTGCTTTCCTCCGTCAATTAGTTAACTAAAACTCAAAAAAGCAATTCCAAATCATACACAACCTTGGAATGCCCGCAGGCCATCTTTTTGGCAACCTTTATCAACAAATCAAACTGGTTAAATTGGCCGCAAGTGCTGTTCTGGATTATTGTTGACATCAGAGTTTTTGGGGATGGTGCTTAGTGCTTTACCTCACTTGACTGTTTATAATGAGCTTAGATAGGTGTACTGAAAGCTCGAAGCTCCGAAATTGTTTGGTTCTCTCTAACTAAAGATTAAAATTTATTTGCTCGTCACCTTCCTATTTCAAAATAAGCACCGTAATGATAAGGTTTTAATATTGGGTCACTGCATCTGTAAACAAAATTTCCCTTATTGGGTGTGCCACTGATGTAATGATATATCGTTAGCAGAGAGTGGCACCTAACCAGACACTTCTATTGTATGCTAAGAGGCGATGACCAAATTCTGTTATATTTTATGACATTATGTTACTGATGTGAGGTGTTTAAAATGTTGCTTGACTACATTTTCCCCTGTGCATGAGGTATGTATCAAAATTGTGCTAACCTATGATTTTTATCTGGGTACTAGAGGCCGTGTAAGATGGGATGAGGCTAATCTTGGGGACATTGAAGCAAACAAACCAGTGAGGCAGAAAATCACTGAACCAAAGACACCATATCACCCCAGGATTGATGATGATGGTGCGTTGAATTTCTATTATATGATGTGTGTTCATATGTATTGCTTGGAGTTACCTTGCCTTGAAGAATCAAAATTTGCGCCACTGACTTGATTATAGCTGTATTTGAGTTTGTCTTTGCTTCTTCTTCTTCTTCTTCTTTTTTTTCGTTACAAAAGAGTTACTGTCACTAAGGGCTGAGTTTTGATAAAAATATCAAGTCCATGAATGTACTTTGTTGCGTTTTCTTCCATCAATAGGAGTTAATGTGCGAAGGTTTTCCCTCCTCTCGTGGTGGAGCTGCTTCAATGTTTAGAAGCGCTTACCTGATAATAATCTCTTAAAAGGGTCTAGACTCTTGATGTTTTAAAGTCCACTTATGTTTTCTGCTTTTGATTCAGATGACTCTATTGCACTTATGAGCTTCATAGTAAGTGAAATACTTGGAGAACATACTTTTGGAGTGGTCATATTGACCATTCTATGAGTATGCTTTATAACAATCCTCCTTTACAATGAATGGCTCCTAGAAATGGTCTCGTGATTGCTAGTAGGAATCATCTCAAGGAAATAGTAAATGGTGCCATGTTTACATAATTATTGGTGGAATGAGGCCTGCCACTTGCTTGCGTATGGACCTAGTAAAAGGAACAAAAGAGCTCATGGTCTTTTATACTTGCATTGTGGATCATATTTTTGTGGAGATGAACACGCTGAACAGGGACAGTGTGGCAGGGTTTGCATCAGCTTTAGTCAAAAGCACTCCTTCCTTCCAGCCTCCCAGTACTATGCAAGAGAGCAAAGAGAAGGAAGGGATGGGGAAGAAAATGTCTGAGTGAGTTTGAGATAAACAATTACGTTCATTGACTGTTACTAGGGTTTCTGTGGTAAATTTATCTCTATGCTCATTCTGGTGCATTGGTGGCTTTATACATACAAAATAATGCCCAAGATATTGGATCAGTAAAAGCAAATCTGTTTGTGATGACTTTTGTACTCGTATGTGCACTCCAGCTATACAGATACTACTTGTATTATACCCATAGATACAAGAGAAGAAGAAAAAGATAAATTTACAGACGTCTGTATCTATTGAATCCTTGTATTGAGTTGTGCTGGTATTGGATATGTATATGAACATATTGAGATGACATATTTTTGGATTTGTAGTATTTTGAATGAAGTACTGTCTTGGTGAAGAGCTGAGATCTTAGGTTTTGGGACATTGTGGAATTGTCCCAATCAATATGAGCTGGATTTCCTTGTCATTGCAGGATCACTTTCTCCTTCAATGGGTAGTTTTGAGGGTTCCACTGTCGATGCTGTGCATGCAGAAGCAATCCGTTCTGCTTTGAATGATGTGGCTACTTCTAGTGGCAAAAGCCCTCTGATGTCAGGTGGCTGGACTTCATCTGATGATGAGGCAGAGCCTATGGATCAAGATGATGGAGGTTCTAAATTTGTCCTTCATGTTCTTGTTTTCATGTAGTTAGAAACCTGTTTTCCCCCCTCTATTCTGTGTTCATTGGTTTCTCATTTAACGGTAATTGGAGGTTGACTCATCCTCCATTCATTGTCTTAATTGAAGGTATCCAAACTTTTTTTTCTTTTCTTTTTTTGTCGATTTATCACAAGGGGTGATTATATTGGCCCTGTTCGTTTTCCAATTTAGTTTTAGTTGTAGTTTTGATGACATCATCGTTTCCCTCATTTCTCTCTCTATCTCTCTCCACTCATTACATCTGCTGACATCATCATAACTAAACTAAACTATCTAACCAAACATAGCCATTGCTTTTAGGACAATTCCTTTGTTTGTGTCATCTGGCCTTCGGAGTACTACAGTTCTACTGTTGTTCGTTTGGAGATTATTGTTTTGCAAATTCAGGAAACTATGAGGAATCTTTTCCTACCTTTTCTTTTCATTCTTTTACAAATTTTTTTGAAAGACCATCTTAATTGAGTCTCAGCCGTATTGTTGCTGATTTTGCGTGCTTTGCCAATTTTCTGCCAGGTTCTGAAACAGATAAGAGCGATAAGAGCAGCAGAGATTTTAAGGAGCTGAGGCGAGCTCATTATGATGAATTCCGCAAAGTGAAAGAACTCCGGTGGAAAGGCTCCCTACTTGAGGGGGATGACGAGGATGAGGAAAAGGATGGGAAGAATGACCCATCGTCTTTGTTAACTGCTGGTGTGAAAGATATCGACATCGGAGACAGTTCAGATGCCCATGGAAGACCTTCCACACGTCTTGATAATGGAGATTAGAAGCTGCCATACCGCAGTAGGAAGTGATGAGGTTTTCTGTCATTCTCTTAAGAGTTCCATTAGCAATCGGGGACAAATTCCGTTGACTATGACTTTGTATCTTTCTAAATGCTAGTTTTTTTGTAAGATCTTCAACAGATCAAAAGATGAAACCAATATTGCGCTTTCGCTTGGATGGCAAGCTTTTTTGAACCGAAAAATCTCCCGACTGTGGAGCTACATCTGTGTAGTTGAGTCGGTATAAATTTGTTATTGTTGATAGCTAGGTTAGGGTCAGTCGTGGTAGTTTTAGATCAGCTGCCCGTTTTTGGATATGGTAAGTGGTATTTTCTGGAGCAACCGAAACATAATGCATTCATTGCATTAACTAGTAAATACATTTTCTGGCCTGGGCAGGAGCAGCCCCAACCATTGGATATGGGTAAGCGGTTTTTGTATGGAGGTTTTGTGTTATAATCAAGTTTCTAGTTCATTTGACAATTGTGACATTAGGATTTGGAAGGATGAGAGTCGAAAGTTGAGGGCGAGTTCGTGCTATTGTCTAAATGATATTTTGGGTATTTTTAGCTTCTTGTCTACGCTGTGAAGGTGACATATTGTCTAAATACAGTAGTAGTATTTTATGAAAGGGTATTTTGACCGTTAAAAATACCAAAAACGTTATTTAGACGAAAAATACCAACCTTGATTTTGTTTCCGGAAGAAATTGGTATTTTAATGTTATTCTGAAAGACAAAAAATTTAGCATGAAATGAGCCTCAAAGCCTAGAGAAAACATCAAGATACTCTTGGTAGAAATTAGAAATACACTTAACTTATTTCTTATTTTTACAGTGAGAACCGAAAATTCGAGTCAGCTTATGTGTATCTGAAATTGACGATAAGACAAATCACCCATCAGGCCATTACCTAATTATTATTTTTGTTGTTGAACGGTTGAAGTTGAGTAATTTCATACAAACAAAATCCGAAAATAGGATTTTCCTTGAACAACTTAGGGGGTGTTTGAGAGCCTCATTTTCAGCTTTTCATTTTAACTTTTTGGCTTTTTGGATGATAGTTAGAATGTATTTTGAATTTGGTAGGAGTGTTTGGGAGAAATGTGCAGAATATATTTTGAAACAGGAGTAGTGTTTGGGAGACGTGTAGAATACATTCTGTAGGTCTTTTTGTAATCGAAATGAGAAAAGTAGAAAATGAGAAGTTAAAAAACTACTCTCAACTTATTTTTTACTTCTCTTCTCTAAACGCAAAAATCAAAAACTGATTTTGGCAGAATGTGTTTTCAATCTAGAAGTAAAAAATGCAAAAACCAGAATGCAAAAATAGGTTGTCAAACACCCCCTTAATAGACACGTCATTTTTGTGAACTACGTTAAAAAAAAAGGTTTTTAGCCAAGCATTACTTGAATTTTTCATTTTTTAATATAAAGAGAGAAATATATTTATAATATGAAAGTAAAATAAAACAACTAGAACCAATGAAAGTAGGCGTTGTGGTGCAAAGAAGATATGGGGATCGTTGAAGTTATTGCCAAAAATACTAATATTGCATGGGATGAGTTTCTACTTTCTATTATAGTCGAAGACTTTATAGCATTGGAATCTTGGGATGGTCCGGATGGAGTTTGTAGACCAACCGACTAAAGAACGGACTCGTAAGCAGTAATGTTTTTTTCTATCACAATTGTGGTAGAAATGCTGGGTTCATGCAAAAAATTTCCAAATCACAATTCATAGGTTGATTGAAAAGCCTTTTTTTTTTAACTCGAACCTCAACAACTGAGGCTTCGTTCAACAGAATTTTGTTTCATAAAATCTCACATTTTATGACACTTCAATCTCAACACATAAAATGTAAAAGTGATTTTATGAAATTTTCATAAAATCCTCCTAAAATCTATAAGAAAACCATTACATTTTATCAGTTGGGAAAACAACTCCATTTTATCACCCCTCCATAAAATGTTCATTTTATGAGATTTTCATAAAATTTTCTTAAAATCTATTGGAGAACAAGGCCTGAGATACTAGCTCGACGAAAAAAATTGAAAGGGCACATTAGTTTCCAAGGATAGTTGAAGGTTCCAAGCATTCCTCTATTTGTAACTCTTTTTTGTTGATTGATTCAAGGGAGTGATTTCTATAACCCAAATTGATATTTACACCTTTTTTTTTTTTCCCTTTTAATAAACATTTTACTTTAAAAAAATTAAAAGAAAAAAAAATATCGGTTTGGGGGTGTGAAGATTAAGGTGTGTTTTGGCTTAAAAAGTCGGTTTGACTTCTTTTCTTTTTTTTTGTCTGTCTTTATTTGCATCGAATTTTTGTGTATTATTAGTTCGTCTCGACGAAAAAAATACAAAAAGATAAAAGATTATGATTAGAACTCTCAATTTTCTGAATAAGATCGAAGAAAGTGTAAAAATCTGTCATTTTGACTTATTTTTGTTTTTATTCGAAAAAATTTAAGTTTCGATCATAATTCTTTACTTTTTTTATTGGGTCACTTAGCCAAAAATCCAAAGCATTTGGCAATTTTAAAGGGAAGGACAATGAACTTTTGCAATCGAACATAAAAACAAAAAAACATTTGCCATTTTTAAAAGGAAGGACAAGGAACTTTTGCAATCAAACATAAAGACAAAAAAAAAATAGTGAAGTGTTACTAATTTTTAAAAATTTAAATTTTGAACATAAAATTAAAAAAAATCACCACCCCACCTCTGGCCGACCACTTCCGGCAACCAAAAAAATTAGTAACGTGTCACTAATTTTTTAAAATTCAAATTTTGAACATAAATTTCAAAAAAATCACCACTCTACCTCCGGCCGACCACCACCCCACCTCTACCCGAGCACTTCCGACGACCAAAAAAATTAGTGAAGTGTCACTAATTTTTAAAAATTCAAATTTCGAACATAAAATTCAAAAAAATCACCATTCCACCTCCGGCCGACCACCACCCCACCTCTAGCCGAACACTTTCGGCGACCAAAAAAATTAGTGAAGTGTCACTAATTTTTAAAAATTCAAGTTTCGAACATAAAATTCAAAAAAATCAACACCCCACCTCCGGCCGACCACCACCCCACCTTTGGCCGACCACTTTCGGCGACCAAAAAAAATAGTGAAGTGTCACTAATTTTTAAAAAATCAAATTTTGAACATAAAATTCAAAAAAATCACCACTCCACCTCCGGTCGACCACCACCCCACCTCTGCCCAAGCACTTCTAGCGACCAAAAAAATTAGTGAAGTGTCACTAATTTTTAAAAATTCAAATTTCAAACATAAAATTCAAAAAAATCAACACCCCACCTCCGGCCGACCACCACCCCACCGTTGGCCGACCACTTTCGGCGACCAAAAAGATTAGTGAAGTGTCACTAATTTTTAAAAATCCAAATTTCGAACATAAAATTCAAAAAAATCAACACCCCACCTCCGGCCGACCACCACCCCACCTCTGGTCGAGCACTTCCGGAGACCAAAAAAATTAGTAAAGTGTCACTAATTTTTAAAAGTTCTAATTTCGTACAGAAAATTCGAAAAAATTAACTCCTGCCTCCTGACCAAACACCACCCCATCTCCGGTCGACCACTTTCGGCGAAAAAATAATTAGTGAAATGTCACTAATTTTTAAAAGTTCTAATTTCGTACCAAAAATTCAAAAAAAAAAAAAAAAACAGTAAAACAGTGTCAGCTAACTTCTCATTCACTTGTCAAATAAATTCCATTTGTTATAGCAGTTGTTGGTTAATCATTTAACGGATTAACCTGATTATCATGTTTCCTATTAATCTCTCTCAATTGCGCAAACGCATTTGTGAATGCTTATGGGAAGGCAGATAACTTGGGGCTAATTCAAACCAGCGCTTGGCGTCCTGAGCCTCGAGAGACGATTCAAGCCGAGTGAAATCATAGAAGTGAGAAGCATCAAACTCGTAATCAAAATCGACTTCTGAGACCTCGAAATAAAATAAAAAAAATTATTGCAAACCAAAAGTTGAGGTGCACGTAATCAAAATCGACCTCGTAATCAAAATCGACTTCACAAAATTGATTAAGGCGCACGTAAACTGACCCTTATATCCCGCGTTATAGAAAAAAAATTATTGCAAACCAAAAGTTGAAATAATCATTTCAAGAGCATGATTTCGTTCATTGGTCACTGACACCCATAGATCTAAGCAATTTACATTTTTTTTTTTGATGCTGTCAATATTTTTTTCTTAAGAAAAAACTTTAATATTATTGCATTGGTATATTTTGGTGTCATTTTGGCATGCTTTTAAGGTATGATGATCATTCATTTTTAACTCACCTCATTTTTCAATGCAGATTTGACGGTATGCATGACGAAGCAAAATTTGTGAAATTCGTGCCAACAGAAATGAGTAATGTTGTCATTTTTTATGAAAAGTAACAATAACGAATAAGCCTTTTAAATTTTCCAACAATGAAATACACAAAAACAGGACTTTTACAGCCCCATATAATCGTTAGCCTCAAGAGATACCGGATACGAAGAATTTTAGATGTATTTGAATCCATAAAGGGTGTTTATGTCAAAAATAAAGAGAGAGTGTGTGTTTAGTCCTTTTGTTAAATGAATAATAAAAATTATGTCTTTATGTTTGATTGTAAAAGTACCTTGTATTTATTTTTTATTACAAAAGTGCTTTGTCATTCCCTTTAAAAAAAAAGCAAAATATACTGCATTTATGACTAATTTTCCCCTTTTTTTATTCTTCTCGCTGAGACGAACCAATAAATACAAAAAGTTAATGCAAAACTAAAAAATACAAAAAAATCAAATAAAGACGAAAAAATAAGTTAGGTAACTTTTTAGGCAAAACACTCCTAATTACCTCAAATTAAACATGTAAAAGCAAATACATTTATCATCTTGTTCAACCCCAGAAGTCGTCAGCAGGAGGATCCAAACATACACACAAGCACACGACAACAGAAACACAACCAATCTCAAATCAGATATTGAGATCTCTCACTCCCACATCCCTTCGCTTTGTCCTCACTTTGCCACCACTCTCCAACAGATTTGCGTATCTTCCGCTCAAAATCATGTCACTCCTCCGCTTCCTACCCACCAACAACCACCTCCTCCTCCAATCCACACTCGCCCTCTCTCTCTACACGTTCCTCTCTCTCCTCAACATCCCCACCTTCTTCCTCCACGGCCTCCACACCTACATCCACCCAGACGACGTCGCAGCCACCCCCGCCAACTCCAACGGCCTCCGAGCCGCCATCCGCAGGCCCGGATCCGACCCAGATCCCAAACCCAGAAAAAGATCCAAACCCAGTTTCCAATTCGACGAAAACAAAGCCCAGATCTTCAGGCTCAAACTCACCCACGCCCACCTCCAGTCAAGACTCTACTTCAACCAGTTCAACGCCGCTTTCAATTCAACCGCCATTGCCCTTTCCTCTCTGTTACTTCACCATTTCTTACCCAAATCGGAAAATTCCTCAGGTATTCTATCCAATGGGCTCATTATTCCTGTTCTATTAGGGTTTGCCACTGTTTGTAGGCTGTTTGTGTTTATTACTAGGGTTGCATTTGAAACATCGGCATCGAAGAGGTCAGAGAAGCAACTGAGTGTTTTGTTAGGGTTCCTAGGGTTTGCATTAGGACTTGTGATTGTTCTTGAGATTGTTCCTAATTTTGTTATTGGTTTTGCGTTTGGGTTCTTGGATGGTCTTGGTAAGTTTCTTGTTGCCACTTTCATGGGATGTACCGCGGGTTTGTTGTTCATGCCGGCGGGTAGGAATGGCCGGTCATTTTGGGTTGGAACTGACCAGGTTCGATGCAATTTGTCAATAATTCATTGTGGGTGGTTTGCAAGAATGCTACTTTATGCTAACCAGTTGTTGGTTATATTCACTTCATTGCTTTGGATTGGTCCATTTGCTAATATCCTTGTTAACAAGAATGCTGATGCTGGGAAAGGATCAGTTTTGATTGGTGATGTTGATCAGTTGGTTGGTAATGTGGGTATGTCGAAGTCTGATTTCGATAAGTTTAGGATTTGGTGTTTGTTGGCTTCTGGTCTTCTGCAGATTATAACTTTGCGCCCAAATTTGCAAATGTATCTGAATGAAGCTGTTTTATCTTGGTACCAGAGGTTGCATGCTAGTAAAGTTCCGGACTTGGATTTCAGTAGGGCCAAGGTTTTTCTGCATAACCACTACTTGTGTCTTGTGGTTCTGCAATTTGTTGGGCCACCAGCTTTGGTACTGCTCTTTCTTGGATTATCTCAAATTGATGGTAAGTTGTTTAAGGACTTGCAACAGGTCTGTAGTTCACTCCCCTGCTCGGATTTAGTTAAAGAAATACCTTTGTTTATGGCTTGGTGGATTACTTTTGTTTGGGGTATCTTTACTTCAGCAAGCATTGTTCTATATAGGCGGGGCATTTTGTACGTTTCATGAGGTGATATTTGACGTCCATCGCTTGTGTTGATTTTGCATCTAGTTTTGAGCCAAGAGAGTGTTGGGCGCATAAGTATACAATATTGTTGTATCCAATTGACGAGTTTCAATTTTGGGGCTAATGGCATTTACAGATGCGGTACAAGTATTTGATATCCAGCCTTCAAGTTGGTTTTACATCTAGTTTTGAGCCAAGAGTGTCGAGGCTATAAGGATGCTTTTTGATTTATTTAATTGACGAGCTTCAATTTTGAAGACGAATTAGTGAATTACTATTTCTTGGAGACATAATACACTTTTCGATTTTCTTTTCCCAGAAGGATTTCATGATTGCAACGTACTGAAGCAATAGGTTATTTGTTTACACAGATACATGTCCTGCATAAAGTAGTTTCTTGGAAATATGAATTAATGAACCGGTGTTTTCACTTTACCTTTCCTCGTTTAAGTTTACTGTTCAAAAAGTAAACATGGTGCTTCCTATTTAAGTTTGCTTAGTATATTATACAGCAGTCTACTCACCTAGATTTTGCCAAATTTCCATGTGCTATGCATATGGCAAAGTCATGGCGATCGTCCAGTTAAAAAATTAGTTGGCTATAACAGAATGGATATCTCATCTTCATACGTTCAGGTACAGCATGAATCTCGAGCAGACCTGATTTACTTCTCATCTGGTAATCGAATATAGAACATATATAACTTGCAGTCATCGCTTGATCTGAGTGCCTTAGGACTTCCGCCGTTGAATTGTGGATCATTTTGGTGGTAAAACTCGTGTGTTATTCCTTTTGTAAGAGCCACACTAGTACATGTTTCAATACAGGAAATTCTTCCATCAATGTAGTTATATGAGAAATGCTGTACAGACGCACTGGGATCCTTCAAAACTGCTTGCCGCATGTTCTAAATGAACAACTTTGAAGGTGGATACCATCAATGCTTGTCTCACATCTATAATGCACCAACCCCAAGGGGTTGGCCTAGTGGTCAAGGCTTGGGACTTAGGGGTTTGCTCTCTCCTAAGGTCTCAGGACTTAGTGGATGGTGAGATTGGTCTCCCAGGATTAGTCAAGATGCACGAAAGCTGGCCCGGACACCTGATTATCAAAAAAAAAAATCTATAATGCACCGATGTGCACTTCGATATTATAGATGAATGATTGAGAATTTGTTTTGCTGTTCATCAAGTGGTTATGTTGACTACCTTTGGTGATGAGCTGCTTGCCTGCTTGTCTGCTTGAAAATCAATAATCAACACTAATAGCTCTTGGTTATCTTACTCCTGGAAGTTAGGTTTCTTGTCGAGTGGTTCGTCCTTTAGTCGAGGAGTCGTTTGGAGAATTCTCTTTTTGACCTCTACACTCAAGTAAAGGTGTTTATGGTCTTTGAACAGCAGATACACAATGACTTAGAAGACGATGAATGTGCTTGTTTTTATTGGACAGGTCGAAGCCTGGGATAGGAGATAAATACTTGTTACGGTTATTTTTTCTGTTATTTCAAATATTAATCGAGCTGAATAATACTTTGAAACCATTTTTGATCATGAAAATACTATGTAAACTGTAATTCACCAGATCTGGTTATGCTTGGGGCAATGCCTATATCGCTTTTATTGTACATAATTTTATCGTACAATTTGGATTGTTACTTGATGAATTAACTTATTTGTCATAATTATTCGAACGATGCTTTCCAGTTTTTTCTGGGCAAGTAGGATGCTTTATTTTTTTGGTGCACTTTCATAGTCTCCGTCTCATTAACAATTATTCTGCTGTCGTACTTTTGTCTTTACAATTAGCTTCTTCCATCCATTTGATATATAAAAATAATAATAATAATAATTCATTCACTTTGGGATTTGAAACTTAGGGGTGTTTTGGCAAAAATAATCCATTTGATTGCCTTTTTGTCATTATTAAAAAAAAGTCCGCATTTGTTAGTTTTGCTTCTATCTTTTTGTGGATTAGTATTTCGTCGAGAGGAATCTGAATCTAAAAAGTAAAAAATTATGATCAAAATTTTAAAAAAGTTCACTAAAGACAAAAATAATCCAATTTTTCGTGGATTATTTCTGTTTTTATTCAAAAAAATTTAAATTTAGCTAATAATTTTTTACTTTTAATAATTCACAAAAAATTGACACACCACTGACAAATACAAAATTTTATTAAATTAGGATTTTTGCCAAAAACACCCCGTGGATAAATGCTCTTGGAAAATGACTGTCGCATTATCTTGGTTGGATAACGATACACGTAGGAAGGAGTATAATTTGTCATCTGCTGGAACTCTGGAATGAATGGTGGTAAAATCTGTAGATAATGGGACATATTTGGATCCTATAGGGAGGGGGGCAATGGATAGAGGTTTCAATGAGAGTGATTTTCCTCCACAGCCAAAAACTGGGGAAAGGTTTGGTGCCTCGTTGGCTTAGTATGTCCAATTATGTACTTAAAAGATGCAAGGATTTAAATGTTTTTGTTGAAACTTGTGACTCATACGAAAAGGTACTGAGAAGTTCTAATGAAGGCCAGATGCCGAGCGGAGCGAAGCGACCGAGGACCCAATTTTGGGGAACCACATAAATTCCTGTGTCGATTACAGTTTTCGTATTCTATTATTGTGTGTGTGGTAATCTCGCTAACATTTTTTTTTATTCTTATTATTTTTTTATTTTGTCGTCCAAGGAATTCAAGTTTGAAGATTGTTAGATTAGAGCATCCACTATGGATAAGTTAAATGGTATGTTAGGAATAAGTTAAGGCAACATGTTAACTATCTAGCTAGTAATTAGACATTTTTAGCATGTAGTGGATAGGTTAGTACGTGGGTTAAAATCTAGCCAGTGATAAAGGGTTGGCTAAATTTGGCCAATCCTCTAGCCATCCAAGTTTGAGCCCTTCTAACAAATTAAAACATTTATTTAACTTATACCTTAACTAATGAACTCTTTTAACTATCGAAAAAACATTGCACATGATCTCATTACCTAACTTACTATGTCTTAACTAAGGAAATTGCTACAATACACACCCCTTATTTAGGTGTACTATATGCACCTATTGTATGGTTCAAATTGTGTCACCTCATTGACAATCGTAATATTTTTTAGTTTTTCGTAACTTTTCAGCAATATAATTCGTAACATTTTCTCCGATTCGTTACATTTTGGTGTGTCTCGTAACTTTTATAAAAAATCGTAACTTTTGTAGGAGTGTGTATAATATACACTCAAATAAGGGGTGTGTATTGTAACCTTTGATATCTAAATTTAGCCATATGAGCACTTTAGCATGTAAAAATTTAACCTATCCATAATGATTAGTGGATGCTCTTATAGGGTAGGATTGAATAAACTGAAGTTAGAGCACATTCATTAATCGTTAGTGGGTGTTTGCGAAAAAATCTAGAAGCAGGTCTTGAGATTTTATCTTATGAAAAGTTGTTATAAGTATTTGCCAAAAATTGTTATAACAGATTTTGGAAATCTACGGCATCTTTGACCATCAAAATGAAATCATGTGAAACCCACACAAAATGGGCAATGTTCACACTTTTGGAGTGGCTTAGCAAAATTGCACACAACTTTTGAGAGAGAGAGAGAGAGAGAGAGAGAGAGAGAGAGAGAGAGAACAGTACCAATTACAAAAACACACTTGACATTGTAATTTTGGAGTCTGTAATGTGGAGCTGCACTACAGGATTGTAGTGCGGCATCCAAGGTGTTAATTGCGTAATTAATGGCTCTGATTTCATTTAGACACTTGAATGATCTGAGCCGTCTATTGCCAAGATGAAATCCGAGCCATTGATTACCGAGATCAACGGCTCGAATGCCACACTGCAGATTTGCAATGCAGTTCCGCACTATAGTACCATTCTCATATACACCTCTAATGCTTACTCATTCACTCTCTGACTAGTAATAAGGAAAAGTTTATAGGCACTACCTAAAGTACTAACTAGTGTACCAAATGTGGAGTGCTATGTGTACAATTAATGTAATAGTTTATAAATTAGTTAATGTCTGTAGCATTGCTCAACTAATAAATTCATTTTCACAAATTTAAATTTTGTCTTTAGTGTAGCACTTTTTATCGGGGTACACACACTTAACAAATTTTTGAGGGAGTTAATTAATGTTCTTGGTTAATGTAATGCTAAATCTGGTACAAAGACAAGGTTCCTCTCCTCCTTCTAGTTCTAGGACTTATTTGGTCAGATATCTTTTGGTTTTCTTCTTTCTTTCTCATTTGGGAGGGGGTTCGCCCTCTTTGCGAAGTCGTGATTAGTGTGCCTATTTTAGTGGGTGAGGGTACGTATTGGTGGAAGAGTAAGAAATTCATTGACTATAAATATTAATACAACTTTCCGTGTCTACACGGTACAAATGAAAAAAGACCTATCGCGCATCAAAGAGATAAATAACACAACTCAGTATGTGGTGATATATCTAAAATATGGAGTATTCGGCTATTTATGAAAGGTCATTTTATTGACAGCCCATTAAGCTATTAATAAGCTCACAAAATGATACAAGCAGCACACTTCAATGTATTTCTTAAACTTTTTCAATACACTTTCACATACTCTAATACACTTTCAGTCGAACAGAGCTGGATCATCACCTTGCTATCACTTTTAATAAGCATTAGAAACTTGGGACTCCTCTAACCGCTCCGGCCAAGCGGATAGTCAGGGCTTCCCCTTACAACAAAGAGGAATACAAGTTAAAGATTTGGTAGCCACGCTCTCTTCTTGTATAAACAACTAAACACATGTAAATTTTAATTTGATATGCGGTGAAATATGAATACAGGATCGATTGTCAACTCTGATACCCTATTATATTGTTAAACACAACTCATCTAAAAGTTTAAGTTGATAAGATTTTTAATTTGGTGAGAAAAATTAAAAAGATTATGCAGTTGAGTTCTTTTTTTTTTTCCTTAAAAAATTGTAGGTCTTTTCGCAAGGAATAGTGATAGGTGTATAACAATTTGTCTCCCAGATAGCTCCAGAACACAATCACATGGTGTATGAAGCCTACACACACTTGAGTGTGAAGTGTGTGTGGAGCCTACATACCATGTGAATGTGTTGGAGTCAGATTGAAGATTAATTGTTGTACCATCGTTTCGCGAGTAACACTTATTTAAAAAAATGAGTACTCCCTCTGTCCCGCAAAGTTTGTCACTTTCACTATTCCAGCCCTATGAAAAAATTGATTATTTCTTTTAATCTGTAATGTTTTATATAAGCAATATGGATCTCGTTTGATAGATTTCAATTAGATCTTTTGAACAAAGTTTTGAAAATCACATAAAACGTTATGAATTGAAAGATATAGGCAATTTAAAAATGACACGCACTCCCGAAAGTGTCAAACTTTGCGGGACGGAGGGAGTACAAAGTTTAACAATAGTAGTAAAATAAGAAATGACAGTGGTCCAAAACATCTAATAGTAATTTTTAGGGAAAGTTGCTCTAAAATGGTAGTAGGGGCAATTAATTGCAAAGACGTGGACTACTTTTTAGAAATTGCATATACATGAAACGCACAATTTTAATTGCATATACATGGAACCCATAATAATGTTGACCGAAATACCCCCTTATTGAATCTGTGATTTCGAGTTCAATGAATTTATCGAGGAGTGCAACTGTTGTCAATGTAGAGTGCAACAAAAGTGGATGAAGAGTGCAATTGTCAGAAAATCTTTCCAGTGTGACTTGACCACACCTTTCTTGAATTTGGACCAACGTGGGTGTAATGAATTTGTTGAACTCTTCTTTCACTTTTGTTGAACTCTTAATGGAGAATTGTTGCACTCCTCAACAACTGCTTTGCACTCATGTTGCACGTTTTTTACTCGAGTCAAACTTTTTGGAAATATTTTTACTGACTATTGCACTCTTCTTCCACTTTTGTTGAACTCTATGGAGGACTATTGCACTCCTCAACAACTGTTTTGCACTCATGTTGCACGTTTTTTTTATTCAATTCAAACTTTTTTGGAAATATTTTTATTTACTATTGCACTCTTCTTCCATTTCTGTTGAACCCTTAATGGAAAACTGTTGCATTCTTCAACAACTACTTTGCACCCATGTTGTACCTTTTTTACTCAAGTGAAAATCACATCTCTTTTATCCAAATTCAAGAAGGGTGTGTGTTCAAGTCACACTGGCAAGATTTTCTGACCATTGCACCCTTCATCCACTTTTGTTGCACTCTACATTGACAACGGTTGCACTCCTCAACAAATTCATTGCACTCGAAATCACAGATCAAGGGGGTATTTCGGTCAACAAAATTATGAGTACCATGTATGTGCAATTAAAAAAGTGCGTTTCATGTTGAGAGCAATTTTCAAAAAAAATTCCATGTTTTTGCAATTAATTGCCTCTACCACCATTTTAGAGCAATTTTCCCTAATTTTTAAAAGGGAAGTGATATTTACACTCACGTTTTCTCTATTTGCACTCCATTTTTTTTTCTCTATTACGCAAAGTTACTAAATTACCCTTGTTCAATTGTAAAACCCTTGTTAAATCGTTAGCAATTTACTTAAGGGGAGTGACTTTCACACCCCAAATTGTTATTCACACTCCTTTTATTGTTTTCTAGAGAAATTTTCATGTGTAAAAATTTTACTAAAAGACAAAAAGGGGGTGTGAATATCAATTACCTTTACGTAAAAGAAAAAAAAACGAGTGTCAATAGAGAAGAAGAAAATGTCAATATCAGTTTTCTTTTAAAATCGGACCCTCTAATCTATGGACGCATAAGATGCTCCTAAAAAAAATTCTAGAATAAGAAACCTTCTGGATAACACGTAGCTTCTCGTTCTTTCCATTCCTTTTTTTGTTCCGCTTTCTAAGAATTTCCTTCCCCTTTTTCTCTCTCTCTCTCTCATTATAGTACCTACTTATATTTCCCTTCCTATCTTTTCCTCAACAGAACCTTCTAGAATTGCCACAATAACCCCCTCCTCCGCCCTCGCCTAACGCCTGTCTCTCTCTCTCCCTCTCTCTCTCTCTCTCTCTCTCCATTTCCTTCTGGATCTGGTTCCAAATCCTCACCTGCAAACTCATCGATAAGGTATGGCGGTTGCTCCGATTTGCGCTCTTTGGGACTGAGAGAAAAGGATTTGTGGTCTTTGATTTTTTTGTTTTTTATGTCAATTTGATTTTATAGGAAAAAAAATGGCTCAATTGTCTGATTTTTCGTTTCTATAGGTGGAAGGCGATGGCTCCACCACCGGCAGAGCAGAACGGCGGAGAATCGCCGGCCGGAGATGCGTCGAGGTCACTTCCGACGCCGTTTCTGAACAAGACGTACCAGCTCGTTGACGACCCTGCCATAGACGACGTAATCTCGTGGAACGACGACGGATCTACCTTCATCGTCTGGAATCCCACCGAATTCGCCAGCAATTTGCTCCCCAAATACTTCAAGCACAACAATTTCTCGAGCTTTGTCCGTCAATTGAACACCTATGTAAGTCAAATTGTCATGATCTGATCAAAGATTATAGCTTTATAGGATTTTGTATTTTTTTCTTCTGCTGTTTTGTTTTTCTTATCTTTTGTTGTTCCGTTTTGTGATGATTCCTTAGGGATTTCGCAAAGTTGTTCCCGATCGATGGGAATTCTCCAACGAATTCTTCCGTAGAGGTGAAAAACGACTTCTTTGCGATATCCAGCGCAGAAAAGTAGTCACACCAGCAGCCGCTGCCGCCGTGGCAATAGCTGCCGTCACGGTGGCCGCGCCCCCACCGCTGCAGCAAGGGACGGGTTCTCCATCGGTTTCCGGAGACGAACAAGTCATCTCGTCGAACTCGTCGCCCGTTGCCACACCCGTGCTGTGTCGACAGACGAGTTCCGGAAGCACGAACGAGCTCGTGGACGAGAACGAGAGACTGAGGAAAGAGAACTCGCAACTCAACAGAGAGTTGAGTCAGATGAAGAATCTGTGTAACAACATATACGCCTTGATGTCCAATTACGCTAGTAAACCGGCCGAGAGCAGTTCGCAGGCCGTAAAACCGCTGGATCTGTTGCCTTTGAAGAGGTACTGCGGCGGCGAAACGGATGTCGCAGCCGTCGCCGTCGCCGTCGCCGCCGGCGGTGGTCACGAGTCGAAACCGGAGGACGAAGTAAGTCCGCGGCTGTTCGGCGTCGCGATTGGTACGAAACGGTTGAGAGAAGGTGACGCCGCGGCGGCAGAGAGCCGGGGTTTGAAGCTGCAACTGGGCGGGGCGGAGGTGAAATCGGAGCCGTTGGATCATCACAGGAACGGCGACGATGAACAGGAGCCGTGGATTAGGCAGTGTAATCGGACGGATCAGAGGGTATGTAATTGATTAGTAGTAGTTGTTTGTGGATTGTTCTAGGTGGGAATTAGAGTTTGGACTAGAAACTTGTAGAAAGTGTACACACGTGGACCAGGCACGTGCCGGATGGGGACGCTTGCTTCGGGAACCTTCTGTGGGGTCCATTTTCAGGAAGTTTCTTCGCACTTTGTAGCTTTTCTTAAGGGAAAATTACAACTTTTTATTTATTTATTAGTAGTAGTATTTATTTTCTAGTGTTGTTTAAATTTTAATAATGACACATGCACCAGCCAAGTATGACTATTTATGGGATGCTGTATGATGGAGTGTGTTGCTCACATTAATATTGCTTGTATTATATGCTCTTGGTGCTCTATACCATATACTTCTATTTTCTTTTACTCCCCGTCTGTAATGGTCCTCCACGAAATTATGTTACAATTTTCAAGCTTAAAAATTATGTACTTAGCAAATATTTTTTTTGTGCAGTATAAATATTGTTTGATAGTTTTCGATGAGATCTTTTCAACGGTGCAAAAAAATTGAAAAATTAATTTATTGGATATATTATTTTTAAGTTTGAATATTGCATGTAGTTTTGTAGGAGACGAACTTTACGGGATGGATGGAATAATAATTAGTAAGTGTTCTGATCAGTTTACATGTTACACTTCTTGATTAATTTTTGGATAATTGGGTGTCGTGTGTAAGAGAATGGATAATATGGTACGGGAAAAATTTGAATTTGAAAGATGTCTAGACTATCAAATCAATTTGGAGTTATGTGTTCTTTTTTAAAGGATTCTCACCCGTCCGTCGTCTTCGATTATTCAATTGTTATTTAATTGTGAGGTAAAGATCTTATATTTAGGGTAACACTAGAAATTTGGACCATCAAAAATACTTTTAGATGATTTGAATCGAACACTACAATGGTATAGTGTCTTTGGGCTCTATTCCACAATTATTTAGCCAAACCACCTTTAAGTAGAATTTGTATAAATTAACCAGTGTTCTAAAATTCGGTCAAGTCGGTCGACTAGTCGGCCATAAGTCGTTAGTCAGGTCTAATGGCGGAGCTGGGAATTGAATTTTTCCTAGGCTAATTCGTATAATTGGATATTTACATAGGCTAACCATATAAATGTTTTACAGTATTCAACAAAAATTTTACATGTAAATTTTTAACCTTTTTTTGTAACTTACCTGGGCTATAGCCCACCTCAAGATGGCTATAGCTCCGCCCTTGGTCAGGTCCCCCGACTTGATCGAAACCTGACTAGTCAGCCAAAAGTCGGCGATTAGTCGGTTAAGTTGGCGATTAGTCAGCAAAAAATTGCTAGTCGGCAGCTGATCGAACTTGGACCGACTAGCATCGTTTAAGAACCTTGAAACTAACTCATAAAAGTTAATCTGGTATGGAAACAATATCTATTCTATAATCTTATTGTGCTCGTGTGGACTCAAATGGAATCCAAGAATTTCTTCTCCAGTATGCCTTTTTGGAAAGAAACAACGTGCTATATTTACATAAAAATCGAAGATCGACAAAAGTCTTTCGATGGTTGAGTGATAGCAATTGTGTGCTGGTAAGCTCGAAATAAATACACGAACAAATAAAGTAAAACTTTTCGGCTAATAAATTCAAGACGTGGATTGACCACTGCTCTTGGATCCTGTAGTGCCTGCCGCCTGCGGGGTGTACTACATGATTGTAATGCACAATTCGAGTCTTCAAAAATGTTTTCAACGGTCCAAATTATTTTATAAGTAAAATGAGCATTTTAGAAGTCAGATAATATTTAAAATTTGGACTGTTAAAAACACAATGGACGATCTATAATTCACACTATAACCCCATAGTACACCCATGCATTGCAGAGTTTCTGCTCTTAAACGGGCTATTTTGGACTTCTAAATATTGCAGGTCCATATTGGACGCTAAGATCGGGGGTGTTCCACTAACAATAAACTGTTTTTTCTAAATACCGAGACAGGTCACTCTCTCACAATACATCACATAAAAAACCGTGAAAAACAAATTTTTTCAAAAAACCAACTTAGTGGAACACCCCCTAAAAACATCGGAGGTTGTCCACAATTAAGGGTAAATTACAAATATTAACCTTAAGGTTTCTGACAAATACGTTGCACCCCTTAAGGTTTCCAATCGCAATACAAAGCACCCTAGGTGTAAGCCAAGGCCTAACTACGCAAAATGTGACATTTGCTATTAATGGTTACTTGAATATGACCGTTTTTTATACTATGTTCTTGGTGCTCTTTACCCACTTCTTTTTTCCTCTTAAATACTCCCATCGCTCTCTCGGAAAAGGTAAGTTGGACATCATCTGTATGTACTGCAGTGATCCTTGTATATATCAAGCTAATGGAAAAAAAAAAGAAAAGTTTTTCAACTCCTAAGGATCTTATGGTAAGAAGATGGTGCGAGGTATATGCCATAAGATTTGAGCCTGAAAGGATAATAAGTGGGTTGAAGTAAGAAAGATGGGATTAATGGGGGTTGGCACTAGGTTGGTGGTAGAGATTAATGTTGCCATTGGTTACTAGCAATGAGAGAGACTTGGGGGTAGAGAAATTATTTGTTTGACTATTTTAAGCATAAAGAATAGAAGAGTAACTCAGTTAAGTGAAAAGGGGAAATCCGTAATTTCCAGTATGTTAGGGATTTGAATGTATTTGACCAAAACGTCGAGGGTTGTATTGGTAATTTGTCCTTAAAATTTGTACCAATTTGTAGCAATATTTTTTGGGCCATACATTGCTAACTTGGCTATTCAAATTCCAATTAGTGTTATTCCCAATGGCATACTCAAAACGAAAATATTGTTAAAGTTAGTAATGTGTGGCCCAAAAAATGCTCACAATGAAATAACCAAAGTTAGCGACATTAAATTTCGGCATTTGGATACTCAAAACTAACAATATATATATATATATATATATATATATATATATTTTTTACAATAACAAAATTTAATGGACTCCACATGTACACCATTAAGTACACCCATTATTATACAAAAACATTCTCTCTCTCAACAATGATTTCAAACAATTATTTTAAAAACTGATTTTTCAAAAAAGATTTTTCACAAACTGTTTTTTTTTTTTTTGAAAAAACAGGTTTCTACAAAAAGAAATTATTTTAAAAAAAATGTATTTCTACAAAACTGGTTTTTTCATAATACTTTAATTTCAAAAATGTATTTCAACAAAAACTAGTTTTTTCATAATACTATAATAAAACTGTTTTTTTTTATATCAAAAACTTTTAAAAAAAAAAATTGTATTTGCACACTTTTTTTGGTAGTTTGAAAAAGTTATGCGGCAAGTTTTGATTATCCAAATTTGAAAAGTAAATAAGTAATCAGGGGACCTTTGTTTTTTTATATTATGAACAAAACACACCAATTTAGGATTTGACATTACGAACTTTCGCAACCTCTAAATCGATAACCAAAAACTGATGTGACAACGATTGCGTATTCAAGTTTGATTATACCGTTAGTGATACCCTTATCAAATAACTGGTTATTTGGATCAGATAAAAATTTATACTCAAGAAAGACTTGTTAGTAAGCAAAAATGATATGGGTACACCTAACTTGCACCACACATGCACACCAAGGTGATGTGGCAGACAAGGAGAAGCCCAATGTGTGGCCCACCTGAAATGATGGGTTTCTCCTTATTTGCCACATCACCTTAGTGTACATGTGGGGTGTACCCATAGCAGCATTGGTTAGTAAGTACTAGTATTTAGTCAGTGTCAACAAAGTACACCCTTTTTTTTTTTTGGAATTAAAGTATACCTTTTATTCAGACGTGTTATTGGGCTGGAGGACCTAGAGGCCCAAATGCATCCGAGGTAGCATTTAAATGCAGACCATCCTCGATCCGTTTGCAGATCATATACCCAGAAACTCGAAGCATTCTCCACCGAGACTCATGTGGCCTGACAAAAGCAAATTTACGTTAGCTAGAGGTTAATCTAAATTTTCAACAAGTTGGACACATTTTTATCGTATTAGCTGTGAGTAAGTACAGTGATAGCATTTGCTAAATACAGAAATAAATAAATAAATAAATGAAAAAGAGAGAGATGGCAAGTCTCAGTACTACATCCGTGTCTCCGTGATTGGTTGGAATTTTTAGAAAAAGTTTTGAGACATATTTTTAAAATTTCCGAATTGCGACTAAGAAACATACTCAAAATCAGTGCATGAATGTTGTTTCCATCAAAAGAGTGAAACAATGCCTTGACAGTCTGATTGAGTTATGTGGGCGTGCTAGAATCACGGTTGGTCGGACTATGGATGGACTGACTTCTGAACAGGGAAAATGTGCGTGGTAATGAGGCGCTCGTGGCTTGAAGAAAGCATATTTACCTTAGCTTTGGTTAATCAGTTTTGTTAACTTGCAGGTAGTGGCAGATCTAGGAATTCCACACGGGGGGGGTCATCTTTCAAGCATAACTTTGAAAAAAAATCACAGGCTAATATATCGAGAAGATAAATTGTTTAAACATTCTTCATTATGTAAAAAAGTTAAAACTTAAAACATTATATAAGCAAAAAAAAAAATTATAGATTTGATCGAACTTTTCAATTTTTCGATTGGTCTGGTAAAAAATTACCTCAATAGGATAATTATCATGTTAATGGTGAATAAGTAAAGTAATCTTTCCCAAATACACATAAGAGAGAGAGAGAGAGAGAGAGAGAGCGAGAGATTCTAAGACTTCCCAATTGCACCAAAAAAAAACTCAAAATTCATAGTGCACAATTGGATTCACTTGAGTACATTGTGTGGGGCTACAACTTCTAATCTCAGCCTTTCTTGAACCGCCTGGTTTGTGGATCAACCTCCCTTGCCTCAGCTCCTCGCTTATGCACTTAGGCACCCACATTAGCACCGGATTGGACCGTGGAGTCCAGAATTGTACTCCGACAGTCTGGTAAGTGGATGAAAAAGAAGGCAAGTACTTAGATCAAGGGTTAGAGTGAGAGGGACGTGTATACCTTCGTTTGGTTGTACTTCACCTTTTATAGAGTGGGCATGATTTGGGCTCTAAGTCCCCTCGTGCCTAGCACGCACAATAACCGTTTGGCTGATGTCCCTCCTGACGAGGGCGAGCGAAGCAGTTACGAGCACACACAACCACTAACCATTGGACACCTGGCATACACCTTTCGGTTGACGTCACTATCATCATTACAGTTGGTTATGAGAATGTGTTTCCTCTACTAACATGCACCATGCCCATGCCGAGTCAGCCCCTAACCAACCCTGGTCTCCATCCTTCGGCATTATGAGACCGATCGGCATCACACTTGATGACGTGAATTTAGTTACTCATGGCCCTTTGCATCGAGCAACACAATAGCCAATGCGGGCACTCGACTGAGCTATTACGATGCCTATGTGCCGCATGAACTATCGCGTGGCTATGGCAATCGTGACCCTTTAGGCCACTTCGGTGTACCGAGCCACTGATTACCCCAATGGGATCTAGCTTCCTAGCCTTGCCGACTGGTCCTCCCGGTGTCATCTTCCGGCGAAGCGCCTTAGAGGTTTCTAGGTTTACGGTTGGCTTGTCTTAAGAAACTCAGTTGATTCTTCTGGCGTAGGCCTACTGTTCGAACCCTACACACTGGTCCTACACATCTTATTAAATCTGAACCACACAATGTGAAACTCTGAGAGCAAATCAACGAACACACAAATGGGGAAGAACTATAAAGAAAAGAATGCAAACACAAACTATACAATGATTTTGTTGGAAATTTCTCAGAAATTCGGTGTGAATGAAATGGGGTGTTCGGAGTGTTTCTTGAGGCAACCGAAAGGACCCACGAAGTGAATGTTGCACATCTTTATGGTTGGTTAAAACACGTGATTAAAGCTGGTCAACACACCCAATGATGGAGATTGAATGGCAATTCAAATTTCAGTATTATTGTGGGAGTTACATCCACAATTCAAATGCACCTTTATGGTTGAGAGGTATCATTTGCATTAGGGGTGTCAACGGTCCGGTTTGGTGCGGATTGGTATGAATCCGAGGACTGAACCAAAAGTCTACGGTCTAATGTAAGGCAATCCGTGTCCAAACCAAAAGTCGACGGTCCGATTCCGAAACAATAAAAAAAATCACGGTTCGGTTCATGGTTTATCCACAGATTATAACATTCCACAAAATAAAAAAACATATTCCACATTCACATTCTCAATGTAACTTTTGGAACAAATTCATCAGTAGCTTTTAAGTTTTAATAAACAACACCAAGTCACCAACAACATTGCTTCAAAATGGTTCAAAGAGTTTCACATTCAAGAGAGCACCACTAGCAGTAGTAAAAAAATGCAGAAACAACATAATATAAAGCAAGTAAACAAAAGTCTTCACCACAACCAGTCCTGAGTCCGGGAGTAGCTAATATACGTGCAAGCAAAATTACAATTGTTAATTACAATTTGCACATTTACTTTTCTGTTATACCACATTCACCTATTTAGGGTATAAAATTAAGAATAATATGTTTAATTATAATTCTTATCCCAATATTGTATATATAAATATATTTATTGATTAAATTCTCACAGTCCGGTTCGGTTTATCCACGGTTCTTTTATGAAAATCCATGGACCGAACCGTGAAGCACGGTTTTCTAATTTTTCAATCTGTGTTCGGACCATTAATCCACGGACCCAATCCAAAACCTACGGTTCTGTTCAGTCCGGTTCGGATTCACGGTTCGCGGGTATTTTTTTACAGCCCTAATTTGCATAATTCAATTGTTGAATTCATTTTTGGTATTGATTGGGGAGGCTCCCATTGATTCCTGTATTGATGGTGTTGGCCCCTCCTTCACCTATATAAGGGCAACAAGAGCCTTTGTTTCAACACAGTTTTTTTTTGTAACAATCCGAATTTTTATAAATAAAATTAGGTTTATTTTAAAATTTTATTTTGTGTAGCTAATTATATTTAATTTCGTAATTTCATTTTAACCCTAACAAAATCCTACTACATATACATATACATGTACATTTAGATTTATACACACATGGCATATATATGCATATAAACACATACACAATACATATATGCATACTTATGCACTCTACCAACTCCCTCTCTCCTCCCCACTCTCCACTCCTTCAACCACCAAAACCAACACCACACACCACCCCAAACTCTGAAAAATCAGACCTCCCCTCCCCCCTCTCTCTGCCATTACCCATTCCCATCACTCTCCCATCAACCCCTAACACCCTCATGTGGTGTACACCACCTTTACACTCCACTCCATCTTATTCTCCTCTATAATACCACCACCCATTCTCCCTCCCCATAAATTCCAGGAGAGAGAGAGAGAGAGAGAGAGAGAGAGAGAGAGAGAGAGAGAGAGAGAGAGAGAGAGAGAGAGAGAGAGAGAGAGAGAGAGAGTCTGGAAAATAAGAAGAAAGAACGAGAAGAAGAGAAAAAGAGAAGAGAGAGATCACCACCACCATTTCCATTTTCGTCCATATCACGTACCACTTTTTACAGCCAATTTTCTCGTAGTTACAATCGTTTTTAGTATTTGACTTCTCAATGAAAGTTGTAGAGGACGTCGAGTACTTCGATTTCGATATAAGAATCACCCAAAACGGTTTAGAAATGACCCAAATATCCTTGCCCGAATTTCTGTTGGAATATGTTTCTATTTTCAGACAGCTCTCTGCCCCTCTGTAAATCTTCATTTTGCTCCTTGTTCCAATCGTTTTGAAGTTTACATTCCTTCACCAACGTTGTAGAGGGTTTGAAGCTCTTCTATTTCGGTACAAGAATCAACCGGATCGGTTGCTATCACAAGCTGCCACGTGTTGCTAGGGCACATAAGTTGGCTAATTAAATGTTGTCAAGTGTCACAAATCAAAGTTTTACGGACGAGCCAATTAAATGTTGCCAAGTGTCCATAGGTCAAAAGACTAAGAACGATAAATGGCGAATCAAATGATGCCACGTGTTTACAAGTCAAAAGTCAGAGATATGTGTGATGACCAATTAAATGGAGCCACGTGTCAAAATGATGCAGTTATTAATTTATCAAGTCTGGCCAATCAAATTGTGCCACTTGGTAACATAAATTATATATCTCTTCATATATAATTATCTTTCTTAAAATATATAAGAAGAAAGATATTTATTAAGTTTTAATTATTTTCCTTTAAATCAAATAAGGAAATAATTAGAGAGAAAAGTATGGAAAGAATTGCAGTCTTGCCATAACTCTCCATCTTACATCCCTATAAATAGAGGTGCTCTCTCTCATATTTTTGGAGACATCAAGACGTTGAAGCTTCAACAGCTCTGAAGATCAAGCATCGAAGCCCTTCAAAACTCCTTGAAGTCATCAAGACATTCAAGCTCCAAGTTCTGAAGATCAAAGCTCCAAAACCCTTCAGAATTCCTTGAAGTCATCAACACATTCAAGCTTCCATCAGCTGTCAGAGCTCTGAAGATTCAAGCCTTTAAAGCCCTTCAGAACTCTTCAAGTCTACATCAAGCGAGACGGTTCTTCAAATCAAAGCCTCAAGGCTTCGAAGAACATTCAAGCTTCCATCAGCAAGCAGAGCTCTGAAGATCAAAGCATCCAAAGCCCTTCAGAACTCCTCAAGTCTTCATCAAGCAAGATAGTTCTTCAGATCAAAGCCTAAAAGGTCTGAAGAATATTCAAGCCACATCATCAATCTTTTCCACAAATCTCGGAGAAGATTTCGCCGTTTGATTCGGGATCAAGCTTCCAAGCCCTCGTTTCAACATTCGAAGAGAAGAATCAGAGGATTATTTCCTTCTTCAGAAATTACTACAGAGATTGTAACCCTCATTTTTCAATCAATAAAATCATCGATTTTGGTCAACATATTTCCGTCTTTTTCGCAGACTCGAAATTTGTGTGATACACCAGGTACCGAAGAGGGAAGAGGAGGACATTGCAACAAGTATCAAGACCCTGCAGCCAATCAAGTAACTTATGGGGTGTGGGACCTCAACCTAGAACTGTAGAAGGCTCTGTAATCGCCTTACTTTTGTGTTGGACAAATGTAATTTAACTTTCCGACAAGTACTGTTTCTTATTGTATCAGACTAAAGTACTTTTCTATTTATGTTATTCCGCTACTTTTTAAGAAAACCCTATTATTAAATGAATCTTTTTAGATCTCTTGTTTTAATTAACGTGTCCAAAAATCGGGGCGTTACAACATGGTATCAGAGCTCTTGGTTCAAACCCTCGGCCTTGGGTAGATTGGGTAGATCACTTTCCGAGAGCGTGAACTGAATAGTAATACTATCTATTGTCTATTTTACTTTATGATATTCTACTTAAGTCAAACTTATAAGTACTTACTAACGGTCATCTGACTTAGACTCTGAGTGTGTACCGTAAGAAAACATAAGTTCTGCATGTTGGCTAGCAAATAAGTTGACTGTATGTGGTATTTCTTGTATACATCGGTGTGGATAAAATCATTATTATGTTTACTAGTTCGTGAAATTTTCATTATTTCTAAAGCTTATGTTTTGATTAAGCGTGAAAAAGTAGAACCCCCTCTTAACATAATTTTGAATTGAAGATGGTTGAGGTTAGAAACGGAACCCACACCAATCTCAATAACGGTGGGCCCCAGAATGTGCGGAACATAGACATCAACACACAATCGAACGGCCAAACCAATGGCCATGCCAATGGCCAAATTAACGGTACCGGCAATGGAGTACCAGACCTAACCCAGTTGCTTCAGGCAATAGCAACCGTCGCCGCCAATTTGGTCCCACAACCTAACCAGCGAGTTCCCTTACGTCATCAGATGAACAGGAGCCAAATGCTTGACATCTTCTGTAAGCGCCGACCTCCAATCTTGTATGGAGAGCCAGACCCCGCGACTGCTGAGATGTGGCTTAAGCAGATCACAAAACTACTGGAGGTTGTCAATGTTGAGGACGCGGGCGATCGCATTGCTCTAGCTTCCTTCCAACTATAGGGAGAAGCAGATCATTGGTGGGATTTACTCAAGACCACCCAAAATGTGGAGACGATGACATGGACGAACTTTGAGGACGCCTTTAATGGCAAGTACTTCCCGGCCCCAGTCAAGCAGACCATGCTTCAAGAGTTCCTAGATCTCAAACAAGGAAGTCGCAACATGACTCAATACGCGGCACGTTTTGAAGAACTGGCCCGACACGTGAGATATGTTGCGAAGACGGATGAGGCTAAGGCCAAGAGGTTTGAATGGGGACTGGACACTACAATCATTGGGATAGTAATATCCCACGACTTTCGAACCTACGCACAAGTAGTTAAATGTGCGCTAATGATTAAGAGAGAATCTTTGGATTCAAAAGGGAAGGACAAATCCGGAGGTCCCAATGCCGGAGGACCAATCCGAAGTAACAACAATCAGAATAGCAATAACCTAGGGTATATTGCACTAAAGCCCTACGTTCAGAATAACGCTTAATCCAATCAACCCTGGAGGAACAACCACTAGGGATGGCCATCTCGGCCGACCCTCCCCTATCCAACCCATCCCCTACCCATTCGGGGAGGAGATTCGGGGATTTTTTCGGGGATCGGGTCGGGGATGGGGATTATTTTTAAAAAAATTCGGGGATCGGGTAGGGGATGGTATTGTTAGTCCCCTACCCGATCCCCTCCCCGATCCCGGCCCCTCCCCCGCATCCCCGTTTACATATATATATATATATATATATAGGGGATGGTATTGTTAGTCCCCTACCCGATCCCCTCCCCGATCCCCGCCCCTCCCCCGCATCCCCGTTTACATATATATATATATTTTAAGAGGGGTTGTTGGAGACTTACTTAAACAAATTTATGTTTTTTGTTTGATGTTTGTTGAAACTGAGTTGTGTAATTGAAACTGTTAAAACTGTTGGAGAATTGTTGAAACAAATTTATCTTGCATCCAGATTATAGCCATAAATATGAAGCCATTTTATGCATAGGCATTGGCAGTAGGCACATTCCTGAATTTTGGCCATTTTATGAAACCATTTTATGCATAGACTTGTTAAAACCATTCCTGTGTGTTGCAAATGCAAATTACATATTGAATTTAATGCGTAATGGGAACCAAATTGCATGGATGGAATGGAATTTTGGCCGTGGGGGTTGAATTTAATGGGTAATGGCATGGACTAGTGCATGAATTTTTGGATCCCCGATTCCCCGTGGGGATCCCCGTTCCCCGCATCGGGGCGGGGATGGAGGTTAAATTAAAATCCCCGGTGGGGATCGGGGAGGGGATGGGGATTGATATAGGTTCGGGGATCGGGGATGGAGGTAGTGGTATCCACCCCCTACCCTCCCCATGCCCATCCCTAACAACCACCAAGGACATAACTGCAACAATGGACCAATAAAGTCCTACAACTGCAATGAAGAGGGTCATATCAAGAACAACTGTCCACACCCAAAGAACAATGGAACCAATAATTATGGGAACCAACAACAATACCCAATGAAGCAGATTGGGTATGGAAACCAGAACCAGGGTGAGCCAAATCAACAGAGGCCAAAATGGAATCAGAAACAAAATCGCCCATACCATAACAATGGAAATGGTCATGGTACAAATCAAGGACATGGAGGCAGGATTTTTGCACTCCAGGCTGACAATGACGAGTAGAACCCGTCTATGATACGAGGTACACTTATACTATTTAGTACTTGTGTACAAGCATAATTTAATTCTGAAGCATTGCACTCGTTCATATCATCTGCATGTATGAAATCACTACAACTAGAAATAGAACCCCTAGGAACGACGATGCGTGTTACTTCACCATTAGGGGAAATATCTTTGTAGGACTAGACTGTAAAGCGTGCAAACTAGATGTCTCCGGACTGCGTTTGACTTGTGACCTCTGAGTCACTAACATGAATAATTTTGACATTTTATTGGGGATGGATTGGCTATCTGCCCATTGAGCTGTCATAGACTACCATTGAATGATGGTGACGGCTTATTCTAAAGACGACAACGGTTTGAAATTTAAAGGGATAGGCAAGACTCATCTGCCTCATTTGCGATGACGTTTCAACGGTCACAGTGGCATAACCAACTGCCTAGACGGCTAGCAACCCTAACTCTGGAGGAGACAGATCTTATGGAATTGGGACTAACTCACCTCGTATGCAAGTACAAATACGTATTTCCCGAAGAACTGCCCGGACTACCACTGCATAGAGAGTTGGATTTTACAATTGTATTGCAACCAATAACTACACCAACCTCAATGGCACCGGTCGAATTGAAAGAATCAAAGACTCGATTGCAAGAACTACTAGAGAAATGATTCAACTGTCGAAGCACGCCACCAAGGGAAGCACCAGCCTGTTGTCTAAAAGAAACAAGGAACTTTATGACTATGCATCGAGTACTATCAACTGAACCGTGACGAGGCATCGCTTGATTTGGGGAAAAGGGGAGAACATTATAATATGTTAAAGTGTTGTGGAAACATGGAGGAATTGAGGAGTCAATGTGGGAACATGAAAGCGTGATTGGAGCCAATTATCCACATCTCTAGTTACACCCTAATTTCGAGGACGAAATTTTGTTAAGGGGGTAGATTGTAATAATCCGAATTTTTATAAATAAAATTAGGTTTATTTTAAAATTTTATTTTGTGTAGCTAATTATATTTAATTTCATAATTTCATTTTAACCCTAACAAAAACCTACTACATATACATATACATGTATATTTAGATTTATACACACATGGCATATATATGCATATAAACACATACACAATACATATATGCATACTTATGCACTCTACCAACTCCCTCTCTCTCCTCTCCACTCCACTCTCCACTCCTTCAACCACCAAAACCAACACCACACACCACCCCAAACTCTGAAAAATCAGACCCCCCCTTCCCCCTCTCTCTGCCATTACCCATTCCCATCACTCTCCCATCAACCCCTTACGCTCTCATGTGGTTTACACCACCTTTACACTCTACTCCATCCCATTCTTCTCTATAATACCACCACCCATTCTCCCTCCCCATAAATTCCAGGAGAGAGAGAGTCTGGAAAAGAAGAAGAAAGAAGGAGAAGAAGAGAAGAGAGAGATCACCACCACCATTTCCATTTTCGTCCATATCACGTACCACTTTTTACAGCCAATTTTCTCATAGTTACAATCGTTTTTAGTATTTGACTTCTAAATGAAAGTTGTAGAGGACATCGAGTATTTCGATTTCGATATAAGAATCATCCAAAAAGGTTTAGAAATGACCCCAATATCCTTGCCCGAATTTCTGTTGGAATATGTTTCTATTTTCAGACAGCTCTCTGCCCCTCCGTAAATCTTCATTTTGCTCCTTGTTCCAATCGTTTTGAAGTTTACATTCCTTCACCAACGTTGTAGAGGGTTTGAAGCTCTTCTATTTTGGTACAAGAATCAACCGGATCGGTTAAGTTTTGAATAAGTTATAGCCATCCAAAGTTCAGCAAAATTCTCGAATTCCCTTTTCCAGGCAGTTCAGCGACCCAATATAAATCACCATTTTTCTCATAGTTAGAGTGGGTTTTAAGCCTATACCTCTTCATCGAAGTTGTAGAACATTCCAAGAACTTCGTTTTAGACACAAGAATCGTCCTAAACGGATGAGTTTCAGGTGGGATATCAGTACCCGAAGTTTCTGTCTGAAACAGTAACTCTCGCTGTCAAATTATTCCACCACCGAGCTTTTCGTCCGGAGCAAAGGTAGAAACCTCTTATCCATTAACCCTAAGTATATTTAGTAGTCTTAGACTTGATATTGGGGCTTGCAATGAGCCCAAACGAAACGATACCGAAATATGAAAAATGGGTCAAACCCTGCCGAATTGATTAAGGCCGGAAGGCTTGGCGATGAATCAAATTTCTATCTCTTTGATAAGTAATAATGATGTGCATGAACCTAGTGTTGGCTGTTAACACGTATCAATGTGATTTGTTTTCTTTTTTTTTACTTATTTGTTTTTACAATAGTTGGGTGCTTGCATTTTTAAGAGTAATCAAATCAAAAGGATAGGCTAAATTATCTTTATAATCTAGCACTTCAGCTTAATGTTTAGTATAGTGTTATTATTTCGGGAAAATACTATGTAGTACATTATCTAACTCTTGAGTATGATTTTTTATTTTATTTTAGAAAAGCTATGTTATATATTAAATTATAGATATATGACTTATGAAGAGTTTTATAAATAACCATCTTATAAATTAAGATATAAGGTATGGAATTATTTCTTTAAGAAGGAAGTTAGATATATGTATACCTACTAACTTTTTATTGACTTTTTATAAAGCTATAAGCTAAATTACTCTATAAACCTTTTTTTTTTCTTCCTTAAATCCCTATTACTTATGAATTGTGGATTTATGGGTGAACATCCGGAGAGTCATATGGACATTGTAAATTATTTTGTAAACATGTGCACCCTCGAATATCGTTATCGCTTTGCTTTGCTTGTTGTGTTGCAATTCCATAAAATTATTGAATTGTTTGATTGGACAAATAGGTTCCCGGGTTGGTACTTACGTACACTACGCCAAATATAGGCATTTCCGGCATTTTTATTCCCAACATTATAATAAATGCCGCAAAAAGCCACTATTACCGGTATTTCAAGAAATGCTTGGAAAAAGTCATTTTTACCGGCATTTGTTTAAAATAATGCCGGCAAAAGCCAAATTTCCTACCAAAATATTACCGGCATTTTTATGCAAATGCCGGTAAAAGTGTAATTTTTTTTAAAAAAATCCGACTTTATAATATATATATTTTTCATTGTGCATTTTTGAACAACATGTGGGCTAGCTCAGTTGGTAAACACGCGCGCGCGCGGAGCAAAGCTCATGGGTTCGAATCTTGGGGGAAGCATTTCTCCCCAAATTTTCACGACACGCGGACGACACGCAAGCACCACGCGGCTGCCATGCGGGCGCAAATAGTGTCGAGTATTGCCGGCATTTTTGAAGACTTTTCCCGGCATTTGTGGCATTACCGACACCTGTGTAGACGACATTTGTAATAAATGCCGGTAATACTCTTTTCCGGCATTTTAAGTGGTTTTTCCGGCATTTGAAAAATGTCGCTAAAGGCGAAATTTCTTGTAGTGGTACGTAGTAGATCACATAGACGTTTCTAAGTTAAAGGAAACCGGAAAGTAAAGAGTATGTGTGGTCAGCGGAGCCAAAGCCTAGCCAGCTGAAAGGTCCTAATTATCGGGTCAGTGGAACTAGAGCCTCGCCAGCCGAAAAGTCCACCAGGAAATTAAGTAATGGTCAGCGGAACCAGAGCCTCGCCGGCCGAAAAGTCCACTAGGAAATTAAGTCGTGGTCAGCGGAGCCAAAGTCTGGTCAACCGAAAGGTCCCAATTATTGGGTCAGCGGAACCAGAGCCTCACCAACCGAAAAGTCCACTAGGAATTGTGTATATCAGTTTTGAATTGGAGGGACGTTCCGAAGGTTTATAATCTATGAGAACACTTAAGTTAAAAAGAAGATAAGGAAACCAAATGCTTGTTACTTATTTATGCACTCATTGATATGAACTGTTGATGAATTGTAATGTAAGGGTTAGTTGGTAGGAGTTAGCTACTGAGTGTCAAAACTCATGGTGTTGTGTGCCCTGACGTTTCATGCCAGGTACCGAGAGGGAAGAGGAGGACATTGCAACAAGTATCAAGACCCTGCAACCAATCAGGGAACTTATGGGGAGTGGGACCTCAACCTAGAACTGTAGAAGGCTCTGTAATCACCTTACTTTTGTGTTGGACAAATGTAATTTAACTTTCCGACAAGTAATGTTTCTTATTGTATTAGACTAAAGTACTTTTCTATTTATGTTATTCCGCTGCTTATTAAGAAAATCCCATTATTAAATGAATCTTTTTAGATCTCTTGTTTTAATTAACGTGTCCGAAAATCGGGGCATTACATTTCTGTACTCCATCATGCACCCCTGAATTTCGTCTTTGAGAGAGAGAGAGAGAGAGACAGACAGACGCAAGTCAGTTCGCTAAGGCAACCGACAGAGGTGTTCCGGCGGTGCGTGGTTCTAGTCGTTTTATCCTAGGACGAAGGTGTCGGTGAATCCTACAATACCCACGATAGGTGACGAATCTTTGTTAAGGAGATTGTGGTATCACACAGGACTTGGCTCGTGTTTCTACCAACTTTTTGTATCTCTATTTTATTTCTGTATTTATCGTTCAATTTCTATTCTTTGTTATATGTTCTATAATTTGTTATAGAACATATTGTTCTTTGGAATTTGTGTTTGTCGAATTTTTCCCAATAGATTTTTACGAGGTTCTCTAGTTGTGTACTTTATCCTTTCCTCTTTAAATGTCCCCAACGAAATAACGTGTACTTTTCAAATAAAAATAAAGTAATTCCGTACATAATCTTTTCAATTTTTTTGCACCAAATTATTTGAAAAGTGCATGTCTTTTCTTATGAGACATTTAAAAAGGAATGGAGGGAGTAGTAGTACATTTATGCTTCATATAAGTATACATAATGTACACAATGAAGAAAAATTATCATTTACGTCCACTGCTTTGCATCACAAGTATTTATAAATTAAAAATTTACATCATCAATTACCTTTAAATCCTTGTCTAGATTTTGGAAGCGCAATCCTCGAGTCCCCACCGTAAATACTACCCCACCAACAGTGGCGGAGCCAGAAATATCATTCAGAAGGGGCACCTTGTCACAATAAAAAAAAAAATCACAGTGAAATATAGAGAATAAAGAAGCACCAAGAACAAAGTTTAAACATTCTCCATTAGATCCAAACTTAGCATGATATTTTAAAACGATTCTAAACATAAGAAAAAAATTAATTATTTGTTGGTAATTTATTTACAATTGACCCAGACAAGTTTTCATTTTTCGAAAACTTTGCATAATTGTTTCATTACTAATCCCATAAAAACATCTTGCTTCACAAATATTGTCAGTGCCGGTTCAAAGACTCTAGCTAAGTTCATTTTTGAAGAGATCATAAAATTATGATAGCTCACTTAACTATTTGGTTCTTAATCTTTAAAACAAAAAAATTAAATCAACTGTAATAAAGATCACTAAGATTATTTTTCAATTATTTTTTCCGTGTGAAAAAAGATAAAAAAAAAAAAAAAGATAAAGAAAAAAGAAAACAATAATCGCACACGCCAGGAATTGAACCTAGGCATCAAGGGAGGGAAGGCTGGCACTTGGCCACTTGAATTGACAAGCCCAACATTAGGAAAGGAGATAATTATATAATATATATAGTTAACTTTAAAACCGGTTGGAAAAAAAAAACCGCAGGGGATAAAACAAATTAAATGTAATTTAATTACTATAGATAATTAATAAAAAATATAAATAATTTTTATTTGACATACTTAAAAATTAGGATAATTCTACAATGTCATATAAATTTTTCTCAAACCGTTCAAAAAAATGTAATTTTTTCTCAATTTCTTTTATAGACGAAAATAATTACCCTTAGGTGTTGTAATTGTCAACATAACAATGTACTATTACAAGTTGCACAATACGCTGAGTACATATTTTGTTAAAAATACTTTTCGTAAGTCGTCTACCCTCAATCTAAAATTATGACTCCGCCGTTAAATCAGACTTCACATGCTCAAGCAGCTACGGCTACGAACTGTAGGAGGAGCCTAGGAGGACACACTGCTCAATTGATTGAAATAAAAAGATTGAAGATTAACGATAAAGATACGGGTACAGAACAAGGGGGACAGAAAACGCACCGATTGCGTTCGGGGACCCACTTTTGGATCCTACACGAGTGATCCGAACCGTTCATTGTTCTTAAAATATTTTTCCTAGGGGTCCCACCAAATTTCAGCTCAATCGGACGGTTAGAAGTGGTTCAACCAAAGCCCCACCGTTTCAATCAAAATCTTTGTGATTGAAACGGTGGGGCTTTGGTTGAACCACTTCTAACCGTCCGATTGAGCTGAGATTTTGTGGGGCCCCTCGGAAAAATGTTCTAAGAATAATGAACGGTTCAGATCACTCGTGTGGGACCCAAAAATGGGTCCCTGAACGCAACCGGTACGTTTTCTGTCCCCTTTGTTCTGTACCCGTAGAACTGTCCGAAGATTAAAAGGGTGTGAGACGTGTCAAATTGTCAAGAAAAGAAAGTGGATTTTTCCCATGATTTAAGCTGATGAGGATAATTGATGAGATGAAGGGAGAATTGACACTTCAAGGAATTTGGGAAAAGGGTTTTGTTGTATATGATTATTCACATTCAAACTCAGAGACGTGTCATCCCCTGATAGGTTTATTCCGTTTACCGTTTGTTTTAGACCATCAGACTAATGGCTGCTCCCACTCCTTGATTCTTTTGTCATTCTTCAACAAAAATTGTACTTTTGAAAAAAAATTAAAATGAAAATATCTAAAATCAGGTTACTGGACTATCGTTAAGATTTAAAAGTATATCAAAATGTGTAAAAAAATGTGTATATAAAAATATGTGAAAGTGTATAGAATAGTAAACATTGGAGAGTGTGTTTATTTGGTATTAATCTTGCGATTTTTTTATTTTTGAAATTTGCATTTATTTGTTTCATTTACACATCTGCATGATACGCATTCACTACTGTTTTTTTGTAACTCAACGTGTTTTGAGCCTGTATATGTGCACATTAATTAATTGTGGATCAGTTTGATGGTCCACAAACAGGAGGCTGATTAAAAAGCTCGGACAAAACTCCACATGCACTAACCCAAAAAATTTATAGTGTGGTGGAACTTTCGAACCTATAACAAAAAAAAGAGAGCAAACTCTTAAATTTTAGATTTTTTTTGCATAATATACATTCAAATAAACATGTACGTCATGAAAGTATAATGTAGCCAATGTAGGCCGAGAGAAAGAAAGCCAGAGCCGACTTATAGTTTAAGCCGAGAAGCCGCTGTTTCGGGATCTTAAAAAATTGTTAAAAATAGAGGCCCAAAATATTTAAGGTCCTTATATATATTTGGTCCAATTATTTTTTATTTAAACCTGCTACAAATGAAAATAAGCACACTCCAAGCTTTAGTACTTTTGCAAATGAGAAGATTAATGTTCGAATGATGAATTTTAAAGTATCATAATGGTTGTTTGTTTTAGAAATATTGCTAAATTTCGTAATGGAAAATCTTTTGTAATAGTAGTTTTTTTTATGAAGACTCTGTGTCTATCAAATTTTATGTGCAAAATGGGTCTGGGGATGGTGTTGTGCACTGGGTGCACAACACGCATGCTGTGTAGTCCCGTTGGGGCCCACCCCGGGTCCCGTTGTTTAATCTGAATCGTTCATGTTGTTCATCTCGTTGAGTAGGTAGTCCATGTAAAAATTCAGGCTAATCGAACACCGTAACTATTTGATCGGTGACTATTTAACTTACAATTTGTAGAAAAAAATCACCTACAACAGTTTCTTGGTGTGTTCCATTTCCGCATGAAAACATAGTTAATTTTTCTCAACCTAAATTTTTGCATGGACTACCTAATCGACGAGGCGAACAAAACGAACGATTCAGATTAAACAACGGGACCCGGGGTGGGCCCCAATGGGGCTGCACAACATGCGTGTTGTGCACCCAGTGCACAACACCAACCCCAGACCCGTGCAAAATATATAGAGGCCCCATTTAAAAAGTTCGTTCCGGATACCTAAGACTGTTGATCCGGCATTGCCCCCATCTATCCTATCTGAGAGAGGGGTAGAGGTAAGAGGCCTCAACCAACATTGTTTGCTGCAACTGATTAATGACCAGAGAGAGAGAGAGAGACCTATAATCTGTATGGGCATAGGTTCTGCTTAGGTATACATGAAAGGAAATTGTTTTATTTCAGTTTTGCATTCACTTCAGATAACCTATAATCTGTTTGGATGGTAGAAAACGTATTCATGCATGCTTATGCATGTTTTGATCTTATTTTTCAGGGGAAAGAATTCAGCTTTGCATTTTCATGTATATCAGTATATGTAGGGAAACCTAGTATGAAAATGAAGTGGTTATGGGAAGATCATGCACAGTAACATTGAGAAACCCTAATCCTTAATGATAAGAAAATTAGCTAAACATGCAGAATTATCAACTACTACCAAACATAAAATGGCAAAGGCCCTCCTCTTATTTAAGAATAAGAATAGGGGAGACGAATATTTCTCTACTTTATAATTAACCTTTTAATTTAGTTGTTTTCGTGGTTAATTAAATTGAAGGAAAAATAATAATTTAAATTTTTTTGACCCCACCAACTATTTATTTTGCCTCCGTCCCTAGCCTCATTGGCCTGGAATTTTCTAATTTAGGACTTAATAACTCACCAGCATCTTGAATAGGATAACACTGCTGTGGTAGTAGTAAGTGGTAGTAGTCTCTTTTTACCTGATGATTGAAATAAGTACAAATTCCCATGCTCTTATCCATGCGAAAAGGCATGAATATTGAAACAATAATGATACGTTCCCTCCCCACAAGCCACACCCAGCCACTCCCTGCCACTGTTCATGTGGGGCCCACCCACTTCATCCCAGGAAAAAAAAAACAAAAAAACAAAATCTGAAAATTTCAAAATCCCCCATTCCTGGGTTTCATGCTCATTTTCGCGGGATTGAGAGAAGAGAGGAAGAAGATCGCACCCACGACCCACTGAGGAAGAAGATCGATCGCCACCGGCGACCCACGACCCCACCCTCCGACGTTCGAGTACCCTTCACCGGCGAATGCCCCTTCACCGGCAACCCCACCCTCCGACTGCATTTCAGCAAACTTTAAACCAAAAACTGATTTTGCTCAAGCAAAATTAAGGTACAATCTTTGCATACTTTGAAAGGTATATGAGTCTAGTTTCAAAATCAAGAAACGGTGCGCGATTTCGATACTCGTGCTAAAAGATATGACTGTTTTCCCAAAGTGTGTTCGTGCAGATTGTTGAGTAACGAATCTGACAGTAGCCATGTTAAGAAATTCTGGAGAACTCGATACTTCGAATTTGGTTCTGAAATTTTTATACAATACAGTAGACTCATAGACAAATACTTGAGCCGGAGTTCAGTCGCCGGTGAAGGGTACTCGAACGTCGGAGGGTGGGGTCGTGGGTCGCCGGTGGCGATCGATCTTCTTCCTCAGTGGGTCGTGGGTGCGATCTTCTTCCTCTCTTCTCTCTCTCTCTCTCTGTGTCTCTCAATCCCGCGAAAATGAGCATGAAACCCAGGAATGGGGGATTTTGAAATTTTCAGATTTTGTTTTTTTTTGTTTTTTTTTTTTTCCTGGGAGTGAAGTGGGTGGGCCCCCCATGAACAGTGCGCATAAACAGTGGCAGGGAGTGGCTGGGTGTGGCTTGTGGGGAGTGAACGTATCATTATTGATATTGAAATGTGACAAGCACCATGCTCTTGTGTGTGTCTCTTTGTTTTATTTTTCATCGTGTACTTCCATTAGTTGTAATTGTGGTTGTGTTTGACTCTCGGTGCTTGGGTTCTTTCATGTTTAATCCCAACAAAATGCAACTAAAAAATTGTCCAAAAATTGAAATCAGTTGAATTTGAGCCATTAATTTTAAATTCTAAATAAATTGTGTGTGTGCGCATTTTATGAGTATGTAGCACCTGAAGTTGAATATTCAACTGTGACAAGCACCTTGAATTAAAGTTGATTTGCAATTTGCAAAAGAATAGTGGGGGGAAAGGACTTTTCTTCATTCTCACTAAGCCAATAGTGTAAAGCCATGTAGATTCTCCTATTAAATAGTGGTGGAAATTTTTGGAAGAGAGGGACACTCGTCAATTTGTCTCTCTTTCAATTATGAAAAAAGCAACTAAATTTTCAATCCTCTTTTTAACATGTTGAATTTGTTTGGGTACTAGGGTCAAGAATTTATCAGTTTATGGCAAGCTTCAAGTGTTCCAAGAATCTCTTTTTGAGCTTCTAAGCCAAGCATATGCATCTCTTTGTTCTCTATAAAAGCCCTAATAATCTTAACACTCCATTGCACCAAAACTTCTTCAAAACATCCTCTCTCTCTCTCTCTCTCTCTCTCTCTCTCTCTCTCTCTCTCTCTCTCTCTCTCTCTCTCTCTCTCTCGTCATGATGTCGAGGCTTGTCGAACCGCTTGCATTAGGGAGAGTGGTAGGGGAAGTAGTGGACAATTTCACTCCAGTAGTGAAAATGGATGTAATGTACAACTCCAAGAACCATGTTTTAAATGGCCGTGAGATCATGCCTTCTCTCATTGCTGATAGACCTCGTGTTGAGATTGGTGGTGAAGACATGAGGGCTGCTTACACCTTGGTAACCCTCAAATTCAACTGCATTCTCTCTCTCTCTCTCTCTCTCTCTAAAGATTTCTCTCTTAGATTTTTCTTTTTGGGTTTTGTTTGTGTTTTTTGGATGGATTTTGAAGATTATGACAGACCCAGATGCTCCAAGTCCTAGTGAGCCCTACCTACGGGAACATCTCCACTGGTTTGTTTCATCTATCCGCGGTGGTCTTTAAACCCTTTTCCTTTTTGTTTGTCTCGTTTACAAATCTATTTGTATTGGATTTTTGGTCTCGTACAGACTTTTTTTTTGCTTTGTTTTTAAGCCGTGCTTGTTTATTGGATTTCCTTCCAGGAATCCAAAATCCAACACTGCCAACGTTCTCTCAAGAATTTATAAGCATAACAAACCCTTTTGTATTTTCAGGATAGTCACCGACATTCCCGGTACGACTGACGTTTCCTTCGGTGAGTTGATCCTCAGAGCCTTAAAACCCACTTGTTATTTACTGAAATTGTGGTGTCTGGGTATAATACAAACCAATTTAACAGGAAGAGAAATTCTGAACTACGAGACTCCAAAGCCGGTGATCGGCATCCACAGATACGTATTCCTGTTGTTCAAGCAGAAAACAAGAATGACAGTTAGGCCTCCAGATTCAAGAGACTATTTCAACACAAGGAATTTCTCAGAAGAGAATGATTTGGGTCTACCAGTTGCTGCAGTTTTCTTCAACGCACAGAGAGAAACTGCTGCAAGAAGAAAATGAGAATGAAGAAACTCAAACTTTGTGTCTCATCTGATGGCTGATCTTTGATTCAAAGAGTACAACAGAGGGTGTTCAAACTTGTCGGCAGTTTTTTAGGGTTTTTGGATTTTTTGTGTTTGTTTTTCTGATCTCTGTGTCCTACAGTCAGTTGTTTGTTATTGTCGTGTCAACGTAGGTAACTGTTTTCCCTCTACCAGGCTTAAGGGATTGTGGGTCCTATCTAAACCCTAACTTTTGAGAGAAAAACTTGTGCGCCCGCGCAACCGAGCCATCCAAACATGTTTTGGACGGCCTAGATTGAATGGTGGCATTTTTGTAAATTTTATGTCCAAACTTACCCCAACAAATCTGGGTTTTGGACGGCTCGGATGTGCCGACGGATACCACGTGACGGTACCCATCCGGCACACAATCTAACTTTTAGATATCTTTAAGGATCAGGCAGGGTAGGAGTGATTATTCAGTGCTCTAGAGCATCACTACGTGTTGCTCCAGAGGCCTTTACCACCCACACATTCTCGTAGGTCCATACATTTAATCGTGAATCCAGAGTAAATGTGCAGCGGTGAATGTCCCTGGAGCACCCTGTAGCGGTACTCCAATAGCAAGTACTAATAATTTCTCCCACAATAGACAGGGCATCAGGTCTAATGGCAACGTGTCGTGTCCTGAATCTCTTGTTCTTGATGTGGTCCCCATATAGTCTATGTCAGCCAAAAAATAACAGAATGATGGGTTGGATTTAATTCAACCTAATGATTAATCTGAAGTGTTTCTAAGCATCTGATCTGGACCGTCCATAAGGATTCATTGATCAAATCACATTTTCGATGGACCTTCGCCAAAGACTACTCATGACTATTCATTGATCAAATCATAGAGAGGAGATTTCATTCTGAGAATTTACAGCCAAGACTCCAAGTGATTGTATATACATACGCGAAAATAGCGAAAACAGTTTCCAAAATGACATATATATAGGAACTCAATCGTACATAACAAAATGATCGCCACTCCTTTGATCACATTCACTTGCAAGTTGCAACCAATCCATAGCCCCACCGTACAAATTTCTACAAGGTGGTCGCTAGATATTTTCACCAAGCAATCCAAAATGAGGTAAAAATGCCTAAAAACCATAACTCTATTCACCGCCGCAACGCACCAAGCCAATAGAAGCAGAATCAAAAAAAGAATCGAGAGTACCAGAGATGTGCCGTCGTCGAAATTCCATTCAATTAGATATGAAAAGGGAATCATACGTAAATATAGTCAGGCGTTAATCTCTGAATTGCACTGGTGCTCTCTGCTGCAGCTTCTTCTGCTCCAAAACATGCTCGAACAACTTGTTTTCTCCAGCCTCACTCTTTCCAGTTTGTCTTGGTCTACTGTTGTGGACTGGGAGCGATGAGGAGATCCTTCTCGTGCTTCAACCTCATGTGGCCCACAAGTAGGGCAGGGTCCATCACTACAAGCGCACGTAGGGATAACAGAAGGAAATGGACTGCAAGTGACTGGGCAGAAGAGATCGGGGGAAACAGAAGCCACACGATTCTTTCGTATATCAGGAGTTGAACGATCTGATTCACGAGAGTGAAGCATGCACGGAGTACAGAGGCTGAGGGATAGGTGGAGTTTGACTTCCTTTATTGGAGATCCGGGGAGCTTGGCAAAGGAGACGATCCCGTGGCGGCAAAGAGGGCAAGGGATGGACCCAGGTGGACCTTGTAATAAAGAAGGGATGTTGCTTGTTGAGCAGAGGTAGAGAGCACATCTTACGCAAAGCTCGTGCCCGCAACCTGAGAACAGAAAAGGATAATCATCGACATTAGTACAGTTCACGCAATAGAATAGCAGTTCCTGAGGAAACACATGAAGGAGAAAAAAGTAGCTTCAATAAATTGGTGCAACAAAACAAAAAAACCATAAAACTTTTGTGATTCCCACTTACAAAAGTTTACATCAAACCAATCAGTATATGACAACTGGAAAGACTTGAAAAAGTTACACACACACACAGTTTCACTGTATAGTGATGAGGGCTTGGTTTAGAGTAGACGATGCTAAAGGGACAATAGGAAGAGATGCATCAAGTGATGAAATGGAAGTTTTCTAAGTGGCTTGACTGCAAAACTAATCCATCTATTTGGATTACGTTGTCAACGGTGTTTATGCAGATGTTGGTCATGTACCTAAGACTTGTGCATTCCTAATTTACGTTAATGTGAAAAAATGTTTAGGAAGATGATGTGCACTCTGCCTCTAGCATGTTCCTTCAAAGGCGAGATACTGGGAATTTTTCTTTGAGACATCAATACTGAAAGCAAAACTATGGAAGTAATCCGTTAATTACCCCAAGCAGATCACTACTTGGTTTGCTAGATAAGTTTCCATTAAGTCCCTCTGCCATGAACCTACTCTAGTACTCTTACGATCTCAATAGTGTACCCCATTCCAGTAGGCTTGAATCCTCGATCAGCTTGAACTCGAGGTTCAAAAAGACAAAGATAGAGACCATCAACTAAATGTTTCAGGGAAGACCAGGCACTTATCTAATAGGAAAGTAAAGCGCTACGTGATCCAGGTTGGCGGAAGAGATGCTGGTGTCTGGCTTAAAGCAATCAATCACTCAACATACTTATTTTACATCAGAATCAATAGGCGTCAGTATATCAAAATGAATTGGGGTCGGCCACATGTATCCTGTTACACTATTCTTGTTTGTCAGGGGCTGTAAGATAAATTGAAAACTAAAGGGAGAAAGAAGTCCATTTGAGAGTAACCCAATCATGAACTATTAAGGAGTAAACCAATTGGATTTTCTTCTGGGAAACAGCAAGTAAACCAACCTGAAAATAAAAAAATCTTTATGAACATAGAGACTTCCAACTAGCCCTAATAAGAGGAAGGATACATCTCTACATAAGGATCACAAAGCCGTCCCTCCCAGCTACAGTATGACCAAATACAAGCACAGGCCTCCCGTGGACAACACAATAAGATAGCTTGCCACTATCCTAAAATTTCTTGTAACTCTAAATGATCTCAGCTACAACCTAAACTTGGCCATCATGATTTACAATAACCACATGCTGAGCAAAGAGGAGAGGAAGAAGATCCATCAAGGAGTAATGGATGATAACTCTGATGACACACTAAAATAGTAAAATGCAACAGGAAGTTTTACAGACTTGATGAAAAAGCTGACCTTCAGCAGCTACTGTGCACGATCTCTCCAGGCAAACAGCACAGATCTCAACATCATCAGAGGAAGTTGTCGAAGACTGCAACCCACACTCTCTGCAGAAAATGATTGCTTAGAATATGTCATTTCAAGTATGGCTTTCGCCAATAGCACTTTGTTTGAATCAAACCCTTTTTGCATACAGATAAATGCATAAAAAACAAATTATATTCCAACCAGCGGAAATGCTCATCATGCATATCTTTCTTCCATTTTTTTTCCTTGTTGCCAAGTTAGGGAGATGAAGATCAGCATGACTTTATAAGACATTTCAATTAGCACAACCCAGAGTTTTCCCTATGAAGATTCAATTGTGCTAGTAGAAGCGGGAAGCATTTATGCACGTCAAGTGGTTTGTAGGGATACGACTCTTGAGTGTTTCTAACATGCTGTTAGGACATGGTCATGCATTGCATTATATGAGAAAAGGCAGTCAAGCATAAGGCCCTAGCCACTGCGAGGTTTTGGGAGGTCCAGAATTCAGATATACGCATTCTTATCCTCATGTGCCAACGTTCACTTTTTGAACCCATAAACCAAGTTGCAATGGACCAACTGTACCAATGCACCGAGGTTCACCACAATGAACGGATCCCTACCCAGAAGAACCCACCCATGACATTTCCAATGACAGCTGGTAGGTAGTTCTTCTTCTTCTCGCTTTTACCTTTAGAAGCCAGAGAAAGAGAGAGAGGAGGGGATACATATCTCAACAACAATAACAAAACACATCTAGTCCCAATCATCGGGTTATGGGTGGGGGAGGATTGGAGACAATCCTAACCTTTGGCAATAATATATATGCACAAAGTGTACCACTGAAATAGTGGACCGAGGATCTAAAGGGACGTTTTGCTACAAAACCATGCCGCCAAATCAAAGCCGAAAGGCATCAGAAAGGGCAGATCTAAAGACCCAAATCAATTATGTGCAAATTACCATGCTTCGTTCCTTCATAGTCGAGAGCATCGGAAAGCACAAAGGGATACATTCATATATAAGTAGTAAAATGACACCATACTCTTGAAAATTTGTAATCCATCGGTAACATAACTACTAAATCAAATCAAAAGGGTAGATGTAATTAGTTGCAATACCTAGCTATGTTAAGCACGCTCATGAGGGGTAACGATAAATAATTAGAAGGAGGAAACAACGGAACCGTGGAGTCAGAATTGGGTGCCAGCAATGGCTCCAGCCAATGACGCCCCCACATCCTGGCAACATCAAGGGGAAGCCACCTGCGAGAAGGTAGATATTTCGATTAGACATATGAAAAGCAAATAATAATCACGAACCATTCAATCACTTTGCACTAGAAAAAGCATTCGGTCTATATTACCCATTGCAGTTTAGAGTCATCCGACTGGCACCTCTTGAGAGAAGGATCTGTAGATACAACAAATTTATCATTCCAAACAAAGCAAAATTTCGAGTCTCAGAAATTCACTTAATAGAATAGAAACCCACCTGACAGCATTTCATATTCCCCCCACAAGCAGCATAGTGCAATGGGGTGCTTCCAGCCCCTACAGAGTAATGCATTTTCTTTTTTATGAGTTGGAGCACAAACTGATCACTGTAACACAAGTTGAGCCTCAAATAAAAGGCATACCTATTAAATCCATTGACGTCCCATAGTGAAACGTGACAGCTGAGACATTTGCATGAAGATCAAGTAGGAGCTGTACACAGTCAAAATAACCATTCAATGCAGCCATATGAAGAGCAGTGATACCACCATCGGCAGCCCTATTTACAAACTTGGACAATGCACTGCAAGTGAATTAAAATGTTGAATCAATAAATGAAAACAATAAAATGCTTCATGTCATTTGACTCTTCAATCATCATTGACAAGTCTCTTTACGAAAACATCTAACTCAAATTTTATTCTGCAGGAAAAGCATATCAAAGGCCAGTTTTATTGCACCATTGAGTAGTGGATTCTGTACTCGAGCTAAGAATGCAATATGGGAAACACACAGAAACAGCAGCATGAATAGCTTAAATAAAGCATTCCCCTTATCCATCCACAATCAGCTTCTATATGGTCCACCATTCGTGTTGTTGCATTGGGAAAAGGAGCATATCCATGTAGTCTTACCATTCTCAGAAGAAAAAAAAAACACTAACCTAAAGTAATAGATATACCTCTGGTCATATTTGCTCCTAATATTGGAAGCATCAGTTCTCTCCCCGTCGGATAGATCATTTATCGAATCAAAGGGAGCACTAGGAACAAAGTCAGCCACAACAAGTCTTATGCATCTAACATGCCCATTCACAGCTGCAAAATGGAGAGCTGTCCTTCCGCTGAGATAGTCAGCCCTTGTAACCTGAAAGGAGTAACTGAAATCTGTGAAGCCTCTGAAAATAGGAATGGCTAGAGCTTGTTCCACATTGGTTAATAATAACATCCAAAGCTAGTATATGATCTTGGACGGCTTCTCCACTCATTGCCAATTGGTTTTAACTTTTGAGTTGGATGCTTTAACAAAAATTAAGGCTTCTGGGGATAACAAGAATAAGAACAATGGAAACGAAAGATTCGCCATCTCTAAATTAGGAGACTATATGAGTCAATTAAGCCCATTTTATAGCACGAAAGACACGCGATAAAGCAAAAAACAAAAAAATATATATGAAAAAGAAAACTCACATTGCATTTGAAGAGCAGGAGAGTCTGTACAACCTCCCAGTGCCCATAACGACATGCTTGCATCAACGCCGTCTATAAATTCAATTTTAGAAGTTTAGCACACAGATCCACCGAATTTTAATCATCCAAACAAGTTTCCATCTTTAATTCTTTGAACGTCATAAATTACAAGAACCAAACTGATCTAGGAAAATTGCGGTATCAATGATCCAATCCAAGGGCACGACCAATAAAATAGAAAGAAAATAACCAAAAAAAAGACAGAAATGCCGAGATCTCGCACCTGACCACAGTAATTTCTGGAATTCACGTCAGCTCCATTCTCAATCAACAAAGCCACAATCTACAAATCACCAAACAAATACCACGAATAAAAGAATTGCACACATTGACACACACAGATACACATATCCAAACGTACAGATAGATAGAAATGATAAAGATTACCTCGTTGTGGCCTTTAGCGGCGGCGAAATGGAGAGGGGAGTTGAGGCCTCCGAAGGTGGAGTACTTGGCGAGGCAAGGGTTGCAGTCGAGCAACATCTTCGCCTCCACCAAATCGCCGTCCCTCGCCGCCGAGACCAGCCTCTCTCCCGACGCCGAGCACCCGAACGAATTCCCCATCCCTCTTCTCTCTCTCTCTCTCTCTCTCCCCCCTCTTCACCCTCTCTCTCTCTCTCTCCCCCCTCTTCACGCTCTCTCTCTCTCTCTCTTCCAAATTTTGTATGTATATCAGATATATCTATTAGTAAAGAATTAGGTCAACTGTCGGTTAACAATGTTTCAAAAATACAGGGGGGAGAAAATCCGAGGAGAGAGAGAGAGAGAGAGAGAGAGAATTGGATTTGGGTGTATTAGATTTTAGGTAGGGTGACGCGGATGTTTTCTCTCACTATATCGAGCCACTATATCGAGCCAAAGAAATGTGAGTGCTGTTAGAGAGAGAGAGAGAGAGAGAGAGATATGTTTTTTCTACTTATGTTTGGAATTTGGGTGATACTGTAAGCCGGATGGATGTTTCCAGTGCTTTTTCTGAGTCTTGCTTTTTTACTTTTGGAAACAAAATGGAGAAGAAAGGGGAGACTCACAGAGGACCATACATTGGATTCATATAGCAACTTTATTTTCCCCTTGCTACTAAATTCAAAAAGGAGAAAAGAAAGGACAAATTGTTGCTATCACATTAAAGACAATGTTAGCCTCAATTTCATTCGGTTGACTGGTGGGTTTATTTTCTACACATTTGTCTAAAGTTTGATTTTTGAAATTAGGCACCAAGAAGGTAAGTACTTATAAATACTATTGTCCCGGCGTGAATAGTCTGTCTTTGACCAGACCTAGGAGAAAATTATTTGAGGTCGTCGAAACAAAAATAAAAAGAAGGTCATGTTAACTTCTTTTTTTTTATTTTAAAAAAGGCGTAGAAATGATTGTTAATGCGTTTATGATGCTAGAGTACGAGAGCGTGTTCTGAAAACTTTTCAAATCATACTAATATAAGTAACGAGAGCAGAGAATTCTGAAAATCTTATGTGACTTTCATTAGGTAATGTATTAATCACAAAGTTCCAAAAGCAAACAATAAAATTTACATTGCTTGGTTGTCAGTTTTGAGATAAGTTTTTGAGATAAAAAGGTCATACAAGGTTGCGTATTCTTTCATCTTTAATCAGCTTTTTAAACATTTTGACTAACTTTTTTACTTTTTGTATAGGACTATGTCATATACATTTAAAAATATAATAAATAATAAATAATTTGTTAAAAATAAAGAAGACCATGTTAATTTTTTTTTTTTTAAAAAGAAAATAGGCATAGAAATTGATTGTTGATGAGTTTATGATGCTAGAAAGTGAGAGCATGTTCCGAAACTTTTCAAATCAAAGTAATAAAAGTAACGAGAGCATAGAACAACGATTGAGAACAGAGAATCCTAAAAATCTTGTATGACCTAGCTCATAAAAGGCAATGTATTAATCACAGAGCTCCAAAAACAAACAATAATCACGTCACCCCACATAACTAATAATGGTCCATTTTTTGAATTTTGTTTTCTCATTAATAGTATTTTTTTAGAGCACACACTAATATGGTGTTATAAGCTCACAAGATAACTTCTCCATGTAATAACATAACCGAACCCCAGGAAATTGCAAAACCCAACATCATCATAACTCACCCTCGATAGGTAATTTTTTCTTGATAGCTTACCAAACACCACTTTGTTATTTCTTCTAATTTTGCTTTTGTCATTGTTTTTTATATTTGTTTTTTCCCAGTTGTTAGATACCACCTTCCAAGCAATAAAAACCAAGGAGAAGTAGACAACAAGGTTGTCTCGGGTGGCATAATTTTAGGAGTTATCATCATTTTTGTTTTTTCAGTATGTTGTGATGTTAAAATGAGAATACTTGAGATGTTGTCACCAAAAATGTTATGGGTATAGTTTTGGGCACACATGTGTTTAAAACTTTTCGATGTGTACTATACATTGGAGAGACATGTGCATCAGACGATTCCAAATACGTCAATATCTAATTTTGTACATTTATATCGTGTGTGTAGCATTACTCCTGCAAATTCACGTGGGACCTATTTTACAAAGATTTTTGGTCCCTGCAAAGCCCCAAAACCATACCCTCGTAGTGACCTCAATTGTGGGCCGTCTAAAATCTCCATTTGTGATCTGAACCGTTCATTTTCTAGGAAATGTTGAGTAGATTATTGATGCAAAAAAAATAAATTGATAGGATATCAGTAACCTATGGTTGAATACTATTTATTTTACAAAAAATGGATGGCTGATACGATTTAGATTGAACTGTATGACAAATATGTCTCAATCATGTGTCTAACAATGTCCGATAAATATTATTTTTCGCACATATATCATGCTAAACATTCTTGAAAAAATGAACGATTCAAATTAGAAATGGAGATTTTAGAGAGCACACAATTGAGGACACCGTCACCTTGTTCGGTTTGGGTCTCAAAACCCACCCTACACAGTCCCCAATAAATTTTCTTTCTATCTCTCTCTACTCATTACCCCCAAAAAATTCCCTCAAAACCCAAACCGAACAAAGCCACAGGGACCCAAGTCCATTTTATTGGTGTGTGACAAATCTATATTTGATAGTTGGATACATAATGGTATATTCTTTATCAATTGTTGTTGGGTATTATGCCGTACAAAAATGATGTAAAACTACAATTAGATTTTCTAATCAATGGTCTTAAGAAAATAAGAATCGTGAAGTGCATGTTACCAGCTATTAATGTATTTATCTAATCAATGGGCTTATGAAAACCACCTACCAACCGACCTTAACAAGCTTTTAGATGTTCATAACGTTGGAGATGAGATTTTTGGGTTTCAAGAGATTCTCCCCAGAAACTGAAACAACCCATTTTATATGGTAACTTAGGTTTAGCCCTTAGATTTTGCAAGTGGTGTCCTACCAAATATTTATCAGAAATCAGCTTGCAAATATCAGATATCAAATTTGTGAAAAGAAAGAGGACCTGACAATGGGTACAGACGGAAACGTCCAGAAAACCTACTGATGGGCGCTGGGAGACCAACTCTTGTGTCTCACACGAGTGATCCCAACCGTTATTTCATCTTGAAACATTTTTTCGAGTGACCCCGCAGAGAAATCAGCTCATTCCAACATGCATAAGTAGTTAATCCAAAGTTTACCTCTTTCATTCAAAGGTTCGCATCAATCTTATGGGACCCACAAGTGGGTGCCTGAGCACGGTCAGTATGTTTTCTAGACGTGGAGGTACCCCTCGCAAAAACATGCGCATCGATATGCTTTTCCATTCCTTTTCTCTTCCCCCATAAATTCACTAAAAAAAAATACAAGGTGTCATTTGCCTTGAGAGAAAATTATTCAACTTTCCTGGAGCGATGCGAAAAATTACTCAAAAGATATGTGAAAAAGCATAGCAACAAAGACACAATAATCCAGCAGCAGCAGCAGCAGCAGCATCAATAGCAACAACAAAGATGGATAGAGACCAACAGAAACCTTCAAAAGAAACATGGACACCGTCAACCCGTAGCTTCACAAGATATAAATTTTGATTCGTTACGTGAACACACCAAAGCTTTGGTTCCATTTCGAAGCTCGCAGGGTATAGTTTAGTTCAAAAAGCTCATGGGCACTGATGCTGTATATATAGGAAAACTAACTACTCAAGTTCAACTCGCGATCAACTTGACGGAAACTTCGTTTGACATCAGGTAAAATGATACAAATGACAGGACAATAGGATAAAGTCAACGCTACGAGAGTGTATATGACTAGGCCTCAAAATCACTAATTATTTACGAAATTAGTATCCAACGCTACAAGACAATAGGATAAAGTCAATTCAGCTTAATCTGTTTCAATCACTTGCATTGATCAACCTACAAGTTACATTATACAGGAAAAATATCTAAAAATTGCTCTTATTGTTTATCACTCAGTTGCAGATCGCATGCCAACCAATCATGTACATGTTATCATGATTTACCCAGTGAAAAAGAAGTAAAACAGATGATTTACAGTAATCAGAAAGGTAAATTGATCAACCACTGACAAGAAATGTGAACTCCAAAAAGTAGTCTTAAGCCATGTTTGGATGACCGGTTCTATAGTGGAAATGCCAATCTTCTTAATAGTAATGGATTCAATACCCAACAATCTCATACATCAACCATTCAAGGGTTTACACAATTCCTGAATATTCCAGGGAAAAGAATTTAGAGGATCTAGAATTAACTTCTTGTGTTTCATCAAGATTCCCGCCATCCAAACTAAGCCTTTCAAAATATATCCAGCTTTCTACGTCAAATGCGTACTAATGACTGTTTCATTAGCCTGAAGGCGCAGCGCAACGCATTTTAAACACCATCTATATGAAGTGTCATACCCCATTTTTCCCTTCTCTCTGACAAACTCTACTACCCCGAAATTGTACATTCTCTGAATAGTCCATCTAACAGCTTTCAACAAATGAATTCAAGAAAATAAAACTTTCAAAAGCATACCTGAAGGCACTTATTCAAAAGCATTGACTACCGATAATGTAAGACTTTCTTGCACCATGAACACCAAAATAATTTACTCTCAATTGAAGATATCATCACTCAAGGAATCAAGCATACCCAAAATTCAAAATTCAAATCACATAAAAATTTGGTAAAAAAATTGCAAGAAGGGTAGACTCATGACATGTACTACCACAATCGCCCCAGTTTCTCATAAAATAGAGTTGCTGCCAAATTCATATATCATTTGTTTGAAAAATTGGAGAAAAATCATTCATGACCAATGAAGTCTCAGCACAATATAAGGTCACTAAGTAGCGAGTAATTTTTCATATATTCGAAACAAATGCTAAATTCATCATCCCCATGAGCAGTACCATTCATTTCAAGAAGAAAAAAAAGATTAAAAAATGAAAAACACCACTTGAAGGGCAACTTACATACAGAAACCCAATGCAGCTGGTATCCCCAAAGTTGACCTGTCAATGCACATAGGTGTTATTAGTGTAATCCCACCACCTATCAATAACCAATATGTGTGCCCTTTACTAAACTGTAGTAACAAAAAACGCACACAAACCCCAAAATCTAGCCCCAAATAACATCTAACGAAACTCATAAGACTTAAATCCTTCTCTTTTGTGACTGATTAACCAAAGGCCAAAGCGAACAAATTCCGATAAATGAAATGATTGCCCCACCTATCTTTCAAAGGAACTCAGATGCAGGGCCCGTAACGAAGAACATCAATCTGTCATTCTTGATACTATCATATCCCAAAATGCAACCAATCATAATGTTGGTTTGAGAAATATAAACAGGTGTATACCTATTTTCCCACTCTTAAAGTTGTCCCTAGTTTAGTTCACCTGCATAAAAAACATGAACCAAAAGGAACAAATACCATTTAAAGAGGATATGTACACACAGAGAGACCATAATTCAGCGTAATATGCATCTTTCTCACTACCCAAAACTTACAAAGCAGTAAACTTACATTCCATTCAATTGATCAGATGATAGCTATATTTATTCAAATTCAAAAATAATATAAATAAGAAAGAATAAAAAAAAATAGGGATAAAGATCCCGTCAATCAGCTTAGAATACCTAATTAGGAACCCACACAATCAGCTCAATTATCTGTTGGTCTCTCCATGGTGGTGATGCGAGGGAGAACTTGGAAGTGGACGTGGACGCATTGCATTGCTCCAAACTCAACACCCTCATGTTGCTTTGCCATTGCACCATATCAGCTACAAATACACCCCTACAAATATACCAAAATAGAAGAAGTATGTCATTGGGCAACCAAATATGCACTTTAAGCTCAAACCTTACTATGCACTAAAGTATTCATGATTCAAACAGGGGAATAGGAAAAGAGATTGAAGGTAAAGCTTGATAACCTGACATGACAGAGCTGCAACCAAATTTTTGAAGGTAAAGCTTCTACCCGATCCTTCCCCCTTTTCTGAGAGTGGGATTACGCAGATCACTCATTTGGCCTTTCTTCCGCAACAAAGTCATCTCTATCTCTCTTTCAGACTTTCCCGTTGCATACCCACCATGCACACCCACATTCTTTGACCAAAGGATAAACAGTAGCATTCGTTGGGTGTAGCTGTGTACAAAAAGACGACCAAATTAATCATTAAGATTCTTGTTGTCGCCTAAATAAAGCTACAATGAGGATCCCAAAAAAACTCACATCAAGATGCATAGTTTTAGCGGGCAAGATGAAAGGTAGATAAGTGTAGTGCCATTAGGCCGCAAGATAGATTCCAAAAAAATATATATATTTCACCCCAATTCAACTTACTGGAGGCCACATAAAGTAAATGGCCGTCATGGAAAATAAGATAAGACAGAGCAAGGGAATACAAAGAGGGAATAGAGATCACACCTCAAACAATAAACACCTAAGGTAATAGAGATCAATAATTAGTATCCATTGTAATATCTCGATGATTAATAATAAAAAAATCGCCGTTCAAAAAAAAGAAAAAAATTAGTATCCATTGAAGGGCCATTGTTGATTTTGGATTGGACAACAGAAATACAAACTCAACCACTTAGTATTCGAAACTTCGTCTAAAGTAAACTACATAGTAAAAATGCCATTTGCTGCATAAAACATGGGCCAAAACTAATTATCACGGCAAATAATACACCTGCAAAAGCAAAGCAAATTCAACACTAAGCACCGTATGGTTTCAAAGAATAGGAAGAATGAGAGTATACTATGACATGTCTGTGAAATGGTTGAATGAGTCAATCCGCATAAAAATAGTAACAATAACTTATTTACAGCATAATTTCCAATATCTCTCGGATCAACAAACAGTGCGGAAAGATACATAAAACCAAGATGCCTAAATTCAATACGGTTAACACAGTTTCTTCCATATTCTTTGTCATAAAATTTTCTATCTATTCTGTTTAACGGATCAAACTACTAAAAGCAAGAGAATCAATGAGTGAAACATTCGATAGGTAACCTGAGTCTCCACCCAAAAAACACCAATTTCAACAATGATACTGCAGACCTCGTTTACTTCTTGATGAGATCTCATTTTGTGCATCTACGCAAGTATTTCACATCTAGGGATGTTTAGCTAGTAGTTAACACATATTCTGAATCCAGCTTCATCAGACCCCAATACCGATACGATTCCTCTGCAACAGCCATTATCAAAGCCATTTTAAGGCTCTAGTATGATCTCCTATCTGAGAAGATGAAACGGTTCAGAAAATGTGCTCTCTCTGCAACGTTTCCAAGAGAATTAGCATGCGTTTGTGGTTAGCCAAAAGACAAATCGGTACAATGAAAATGATACTGGAACAGAAGCACAAACAATGGTGTCCTAGCTCGAGGTCTTCTAATTGATAAACAATTAGACCAATTTTGAGGCATCAAACAAGAGCCACAATTCATTCAGTCATGCCCGGCTGATTCACCAAGGAAGAGCTCAACTTTCAAATCTTTTAGGAGGAAGGCAATCTGTGTTTCGATACACTTCTAAATTAGGAAGACGAGCAAAATGCAAGGTTCTCCCATGAGTGTTATTTGCCGCTTTTCTAATGTTGATAAACAGTGACACTACGAAGAACGGATATCCCGTTCTGAGACGGGCATATACTTCATAATCGCTCTCTAAGAGGCTATCTTATCTCAGTCACTCAATACACGAGGAGCCCCTAAACCCTCAACCTCCTCACTATCATCATCCTCATCAGTATAATCACAATCGACATCCTTTTCTTCCTCCTCTGCATCTTGTCCACTGTTCTCATCAGGCTCAAAGTCACCAAAAGCACGCTCTCTGCCAATGTTCGCCATTTCTTCATTTTCTCCACCCCTCCTGTAACTGACCAGTTCTCTATCCACGTTAACTTTCCTAGGACTCAACAAAATCAACTCAGCAAGCTTTCTCCTTGCCAAATACAAATCATTCGGTTCTATCAACTCTCCCTTTTTATAAGCCTCCCTGAGAAAAACCGTATGAAGCTTCCCATGATTACCCCTAGTTGAAATATAAAATATTCCCTGATGTTGAAGAAGGAACTCCTTGAGCTTCTTCGGCAAATCCATTGACCACCGAAAATGTGCAATCCTCTCCAAAGTAATCTTCTTTTCCACTGTCAACGACACCAATTCGTGAACCATCGCAACAGCCCTCTTCTCCATCCGCTTCTGCGCCTCAAGCGACCTCAAATCATACCCCGAAATATCATCATAGGGCGACCAGTATGGAAGCCGTTGCCATTTCCACACAGCAATCTTATAATATTTCCCAATCTTAAACCCAGGTGGGAAATTCACAATAAACGAAAACCGGATATTCTCAGCATCAATTCCTTTCTCCCTATACTCCTTCTCCCTAAGTCTCTCTATAGCACACACGGCAAGCTTCTTATCTCTATCCACAGCCTCAATGTACTTACTCCTACTGTCCTTAGCATCGAACAATCTAAAAAACTCAGGGTACTTGAGAATTACCGAGAATTCGAAGTCATCCGGTAGCCCAAAGTCTTTTCTTGCAATCCTAACGTGTTCAAGCGGAAGCCGGCCGGTATTCGACAGCATCAAGAGCTTTCTAAGACGGGTCACTGCATCTGGTACTTGGGCAAGAAGTGCTTGATTTTCTTGATCAATCTGGAGCTGGGCTTTCCGGGTTAGCCGGCAATAGAGTATTCGCTGAACCGGGTGTTCGAAAATCTCAAAAACGTGGGGGAACTTGAGGATGAAACGGCCGGCTTCTAACTGCTTGAGGCCGAGGCTGCGTTGAGCAAGGGCGTCGAGGCGAGAGATGGGTAACATGAAGCTGGGATGAGAGAGAATGATGCTTTGGAATTTGAGGACTTTACGGACTTTTTTCTCGACTTCCATGTAGTTGTCGTAGCCGTGGTCGCGCACCCGTTGGAGCTTTTTGGGTATGGAGGTGGACTGTGACATGAGTCTTGTTTGTAGAATTGTTTGGAGCAGGGAATTGGGTTTGAAGATTTTGGTTTTGTGTTTCCACATTTCTGGTTGGATGAGGGAAGAAGATGTGGGATTTGTCTGTGATGGGTCGTTAGGGTTTAGGGGGGATTTTGGAGGGAGAGGGTGGTCTCGGACTCTCGGTGAAACAATTTCTACAAGAAGGTTAATAGGGGGGGCGGGTGTAAATTTTTGGAATGTTGTGGGGTTATTTTGAGTTTTATAGAACTAGATGATGTTTAAAGGTCTGTGCAGAATAATGGAGTACCTTGGGTCTTTTCGGGTCCAGGCCCAAATGTGGTGTGTTGGCCCGCCAATGGAATGATTGTCGAAGTTAACAGACTCCACACAAATCCAAATGCAATTGGATCCCCTCCGATCTCCTATTATCGGCCCCTTCTTGGGTCGATTTTCGGTTTTTAGATTTCTTTGATTATATTTTGTACCTTTTCACTTGGGCTTTAGTTTGAATTAGGCCTTAATCATCCAAATCAACGTGCTAAAATGGGAAATCCCGTAAAATCATCAAGTTGATTTTACAAGATTTCCCATAAAATTTTATGGCAAACCCACCCTTAGTAATGCATACAATTTTGACAAAAAGAATAATGTAATTTTCATGTCGGTCTCACTTTTATATGGGCCTATACAACTTGGGGCCCCCTTGGTAGTAAAAAATTGCAGGCTAAAGTGATGGTTTTATAGGATTTATTCCAAAGCCAACTCTGATCGCTTGGTATGCTTTCGTAACACATTTGTCTTGCAAGAAGTGGAATTTCAAAAATGTTGCAACATCGGATCAAATCCCATTTCTCTCAAGATAAATGTATTCTTGAAAACCCGCTGGAAGAGAGACAAATGTATTCTTGAAAACCCACTGAAAGATATCAATCAACATGTTTTTATTGTGGCTAATGTGCTCACGAGATCTATAAAATAAACAGTTTCCATTATAAAAAAAAATGGGTCTGATGGGACCATTTAGGGGTGTTTTGGCAAAAATAATTTTGTACTCTTTAAATTCCCCTCGTCGAGACGACCCAATCCACAAAAAATCAACGCAAAACTAACAAATGCAAAACATTTTTTGAATAAAGACAATAATAATCCATTTAGACTAGTTTTGCCAAAACACCCCTTAATATCTGGATCTTACGCCATACTTTTACAATAGTAATCCTTAAGCCTAGATTTATTTGCAAGGGGAGAGCTTCTCCTCCGGACTCGGACCTCCAGTCCTCCATGATCCGAGTATTTTTTTGACGATCCGAACCGTCCAATGTGTTCAGAAGGTGTTTTCAAGGGTCCAATATACAGTTTTTGCGAAAAAAACTACTTGGATCAAGCCCTACCCGAATTTATCTATAAAAAAAAAAACCCCTTCCTGATCTTTTTTTTTTTTGAAGATTTCTCGCGTGGACCCTTGAAAACACCTCATGAACACATTGGACGGTTTGGATTTTCCAAAAACAATTTTTAAAAGTGAAAAAATCAATTTTTTCCTTAAATCCGGGGGTCCGGATAGGAAATTTTCCGTATTTGCAAGAATCTTTATATGTGTGAGACCAGAACTTCCTTTGCAACACAACTTTCAGCACAATTAAATGGGAACAAGGCCAAAAATAAACATCATGTTTGAATAGTAGAAAAGGAAAAAGCATGCATGCACATCTTGCAGACTCGAAAGAACATCCCATTCAATACAAAGGAGAACCAAAAACCAGAATCCGAGACAGGAATCCCTTCGACCCACACTAGTACTAGTTTCTCTACCCTTCCTATACCATGCGACATAAAAACAACAAAAAACAATTGACTGTAGAGAACCGAGTCCATCTCACGAGTCAACTGAGTCAATACCCGAACCACCACCCTTCACCAGGGTTCGTTCTTGACTCAACCCATTCTTTGCAACTTTTCATATGTCCTACATGTGGTTTTGCCGTTTCCAAAATAGACAATAAGTTAGAAAAACTTGTGGAGAACAATAACCATGCATCCACGTTAACTGCAGTGAAGGCCAAAAACTTGTGCAGAACAATAACCATGCATCCACGTTAACTGCAGTGAAGGCCAGATTTGATCCTCCGAATCGTGCGAGAGATGAGGCAGTTCACAGTGTCGACAGACTCCATTGTGAGCTTGGCGGTAGGAGGATTATTAACCAAAATTTGGAACCCCAGAGTCAATAAGGACCCGCCGCTGCCTTTGATCGAAGTGTCGCTAGAGTTGTTGGAGCTAGTAGAATCAGGAAAACAATCTGGAACTATAGCGAATCCTGATGGCAGGAGAGCCACAGAAGTGGAATCTCCCCCGTTCATAACCATCTGCATCGCACCTACATCAACTGCTGAGTACACTATGAGCGAGCCTGATGCATCTGTTTGCGTCTCTTGCAGTATCAACATGGCGTTCTGGTTTGTATTAGCAGCCTGCAACGTTGAACCCATACAAAATTAATGAAAATTGCAAGGAAAGCCATGTGGCATCTTTTCCGCAATTGTTTTCTGTTTTTTGTTTCCAATTTCCATTGCAGGAAACCTAACAAAGTTGGTTGCAGAATTGTTTCTGAAAACAATGAAAATGTGGATGACTGTTTTCAGACGATATTGTTTTTTTGTCTCCGTAACATGGAAAATGAAAACACCACCAAACAGGCAATAAACCCATTCGGTAAAGAGTGGATGACTACTCACCGTAGCACGAAGAAGAGAAACACGACTGGTACGATCTTGTCCCTTGGCAACATGGACCATCTCTTGCATTGGCCCACCATGAGATAACTCATCCCACTCGCTCCTCAGTTGCTCATCTCGCAAGAAATCAAACAAACTTTGATGGGATACAGGCATCCAAACCGATGTTGTGGCGCTCAACACAACTCCAGATGGTTCGCCGGGTTTATCCATGCTATTCCGTATAATCAACCTTGCCTCTTCGCCCGCATTTCCAGCTTGAACTAGCTGCCACGCGTGCATGGTACCACAGACCCCGGCACAGAAGTCACGAGTCATACGTTGGGCCAACTTAACCATGCTTGTCTTACCATGCAATGTAACTCCTGTTGACCATGGGATTTTATTAGAATCGAAGAACATGTTTTAAAAGGACAGAAGAGTGATTTGAATGAAGGTTGGGGGACCTGAATGATCTTCGGTGGAAGAGATGGTAGAGAGGACTGCCAAGCATTCGCATTGCCTTTGTAGGGTGGCAAGCCATCTTTGTGCACCAAAGCCCGTGCCAGAGCTGAGTAATGGCCGGTAGAGATTGTGGACTACACTATCATCATATTCTGTATGTTCAACCCAAGTAACCTGTGATTTACTTTTCAGAATTAGCGCCTGCTTCTGGATTCTAATTTGCAATAGTTACATTTCTTAATGTTAGCTCAAGTATTTGCTTGCACTGTTAATTACTTATGAAGGACAAAAAACTGAAAAGATAACACGTGTGTGTGTCAGTGTGTGTGAGAGAGAGAGAGCATATATTTGGTCGTCTAAAGATGGATAAATTCGTTAAATTTAATTTCATGAGGGTAGCACTGAAAGTTCAGTGGAGTCCCTGCATAACTATTGAATGTTTTATTATATTAAGGCACGCCACATTTCCAGGATTTTCCAAACAGACCCACATATTTCGATCTAAGGGAAACACACCTCATGTTTTGTTGAGAAGTAATGATCAATGATTATCACAATGAACTTGCGAGCGAGAGCGAGTGCATGTTCATGTGCATATGCGCGTGTATGTTCGTCTGTGTGTACGCGTGCACGTGTAGATATGTGTGTAAATGTGTGTGTGTGTGTGTGTGTGTGAGAGAGAGAGAGAGAGAGACTAAAAGACACAAGCTACTAAAAATACAAAAAATCAAGGCTAAACGTCCATAAATATTGCACTAAACAGGCTTAGGAAATAGGAAAGACAAATTGTGAAGTCAAACCATAAAGAGGCAATGCTACCGAGGATAAGATAGGAACAACACGCTTTCCTTTCACTTAAAAAACAGCTGCATTCATAGAACTTGATATTGTAATTAGAAGATAAACAAGAGAGAGGCAAACTTTAAAATTGGAAAGAGTACAATCTAGGACTGTATCCAGGTAATACGGCCTCGAGGCGAATAAACAAACATGAGAGAGAGAGAAAGAGAGAGAGAGAGAGAGAGAGTGGCAGATCAGAATAGAAGCATCAAAACATATTCTATACAACACTATATAAAAAAAATCCAAGGCCTTCACGAATACAGATGACATCTCTAAGTACATGTGAATGAGCAAATACTAATAAAAATTGCATCATCGAAAAGGGGATATCCTCGGTTTACTCTTCTTCGAAATAGTAGAATAAGCATAGTCAACACTTCTAAGCCATTTTGGACACCGACACTTGTCGGACTTTCAGTTACGTCCTACTGTTGCTTTGACTATGTTCAGCCTGGATACACTTTGGATGCTCGCGTTAACCATATAAAATACAAATAAAACTCCAAGTTTGACAAAGATCCATATGGGAAGTATCAGGGTGAAATCGGTTCGGTCCGGTCAGATTTTTGGGGCTGGTTGAGATTGAAACGATTGGTTCAGGGAGGATATGTGAAAGGTTTGATCCCGGCCGAGACAATGGGGAGACCGAAATCGGTTCGGGGTAGGTTGCGCAGGGAATTTGGGTTGGGCTCAAAACACTTTGGCCTATCAAAAAAATTTGGAGCAAAATACAAGAAGAAAAATAAAGAACAAAAAAGGGGCATATAACTGAAATAAATGGGCTGGAGGCCCAAAACTTAGCCAAGATCACTAAAAATAAAGCACCAGAATTCAGATGGACAGCTGCGATTTGTCCTAGACTAGCAACAACAAAAAAAAAAAGCCATGTTTGGTCCACGCGGTGTAGATTTTAGGAGGGTCAGGTCGGGTCGGCTTCAGGGGAAATTTCAGGCAATCGGAACCCTACCGAAAATTCAGAATTTTCCCTTCAAAAACCGAAATCTACCGAGGACATCTATGGGCGAACCAAACCCCGATAATTCTAGTCGGTTCAGGGTGGTCGATTAAATTCTCTCCCGTAGGAAGGTATGGATTCAAACCGGTTTATCTTAGGTACCCGAAAGGCCAATGCTTCCAAATTGTTCTAATCACAGTCGGTTCTCTTCTTTACAATAGGTAGGATGTAAAATTGTTTTCTAAGTATTTTGATATCTTAAACGGCACTTATAACTAACAAATAAAGAAAAAGTCTGTTCTCATGTACATAAAAAATGGGTATAAACTTGTGCAGTGTCCCTGCAATTCCGTTATTTTGAAGAAAATTACTGTGTCATGTTGTATACTTTCCTTGAGTCCTATTTCCGTGGTTCTAGCTAGGAGTAGACCAAATCATGGAAATAAACAACCCTAGCCTTGAAATCTGGAGATCAGTAAAATAGTCATAGAAGGTTCAGATTCTTAGTACAATCCCACTACCTATTATTAAAACCAAGACCCTCTAAGATATTGTCGCCTGGTCACTAATTAATAAAGACATGTTTATTTGATGCATTCCGAAGTAACCTCAACATAGGGTTGTAAAAACCATTTTTTAGACCCCAAATGGAAAATATCCAGACACATGCAATCTCAAAAAATATTAAGGCCGGTTTGTTTGACGGGACTAATAGTGAATGAATATATAGTACCTCCGGCTACAAATCACCCCGTAATAAAGTAATCATATTAATACCCACACTTTGATGGATTATATATCCGCATTCTGCAGCATGTTTAATTCCAGGTCATAAACATTTTAACCAAACACCTTCGGATATATTGTTCAAGGCGATGCTCATATGCGATCAAACAAATGGACCCTAAGAGAACTAGAAAATGCTTATGTAAAGCAGTAAGGTTAAAGTTGAACCAATAATACGCTACACTAGTTTACCTTGGAATAACCATTTGGCATATCTTGAACAATACAACCAGAGGGAAGCCTCCGGCAATTGGCAAATGAGTGTGCATCTGAAACTTGTCTGCTGCCGTCAACAGACACATCAACCACAGCCCACACGCCGTCTGCAATCTGTTTGCATAACCGTAGAAACTTGATATGACGAACAGGGACTAGAGGTGAAAGAGCCTGGAACTCTGCATGCATCTACGGAGAAAAACAAAAGTCTTACAGGATTTACGGTGAAGGAGGAAAAAAAACGAATCAAATAAAGTTTCAAAAGAGGAAGATACCAGTTGCAGAGCACAATTTCTAGATGCATCCATGCCGCTAAAAATCACATCTATAATAGATGTTCTTCCAATCATGCAAGGGAACATTTCTGACCATTGATTCTGCAATGCACATAAAAATTGATCCAGAATGCATTGGTAAATACAGCAAGAAAATAAGAGAAATATTTGCAGCAAAAACAGTCAGCTTCTCCACTAAGATGGAGAAATGACTCTAACATCATAACAAATGTATTAAAATCTTATATGAAACTTGGGATCTGGAAAAAGAACAAAAATGACTTTTCTATTTCTACGTTATGAAGTTACATGAGACGAATAACTAGATACAAACCCGGAAAATATTTCAAAGGAGAGAAAACATGAACAACAAGATGTCTAACGATTGAATAACTTACTACATCCATCAATGTCTGCACAAGAGCCAAGCTATTGGCAATCACCGTACCCGTTGCCCTTGTAGCCTCAGTTACAAAGCCACTGGGTTTCATTCCAATACAAGGAGGACACAACTTCATGTATTCCTCCTCATTCAATGCTTCCCTAACCCCACCATCTAAGCTTCGGATCCAGAGAGGATTATCAATCTGAGCCAACTTAACTAACTCGTCCAAGGCATGCAATGCCAGATCTAAGAATACCGATTTCTGAAACGAGTCATCATGTGCCATGCCAGTAGGTTGTGTTGGCACTCTGGGCATAACTGGTAAAGAATTCAAAATGCCCTCTTTAGAATCAAGTCCAATGGGAAATGTGCTGTCTACTGAGCTTAAACCACCAAACCCATTTATTCCAACAGCAAGTTGCAAGTTAGTGTTCGACATTTGAGGGTGGATGGAGCCGGCGAATGAAGACAGTGGCCTTCCCAAAAACTTATTTGCTAGGGCTGAGATCCGATTTAGTTCTTCCTTCAATCTGGCATTCTCAACCCTGAGATGGTGTTTCTCAATAGATATTTCACCCAGAATCGCTGGCCCACCACAATTACTGCAAATCGGGTTCCCCATGGCCTCCTTCATTCTGATGTTCTCAATCACAAGGTCCTCATTTTGTTGTTTGAGATAACTGTTCTCATGGCGCTCCGCTTGAGTCTGATTAAATCAACTTATTTCAGTTTAAAAAATTCTTTCCACATAAAAAATAAAGAGATACAACAATGAAAACCTGGGGGTAAAAAACCAAAATCACCTTCATCTGGGTCCGTCGATTTTGAAACCAAAACTTGACTTGCTTGCCCTCCAAGGATAGCCTCCTGCCAAGTTCCAGCCTTTCTTTTTCATCAGGATGATTATTCATCTTGAAGTAACTATTAGAATCAAGAAAACACAACTTGCATTAGCAAAATTCCCAAACATATACAGAAATGACAATAAACAGCAAAAGTAACAGAAATTACGCTTCAAGCTCTTGAATTTGCTGGGGAGTATGTCGATGGTATTTCTTCCTCGCTTTCTGTTTATTCCCGGGGGTTTCTTGATCATCCCCGGATGCACCTTCCACATTTTCGCTCTCGGACCTACTATCGCGCCCGTCCTCTTTCAGCCTTCCCATTAGATAATTTTCCCCCATTAGAGCCATCTCACTTCTTTGTCCCTCCATCTTAGGTTTCTACACATGCAAATTTGGAGAAAAAAGAAACCCAACTCAATAAATCAACACAATGAACAAAATCTTGAATAATATCAATGCATTGGTTATTAGACATGAGGCCTACAAAGGCAAGAGAAAGAGGGCGGGCAATGAGCTGCCCCATGGGAGCAGTGGCCATTGTATTGTACGGACTAGCAACCACCACCATTCTAGAGTCTCCGCGGCTGCTGCCGCCACTACCACCAATGAAACCCCCAAGACTCATCACTCCTCAAGCGGAGAAAACTTGTTCTTGCTTCTGTTCTCTCCCTAACCGTTTCTTTATCTACAGGAAATTTCTAGACTGATTGCAATCACTCCCAAATTATCTCAACACTTTTCTCTCATTTCCTATCTTTGGCACCGCCAAATGACTCAACTCACCAACCAAAACCCACAAAATTTAAGAACAATAAGGGGTTGGTACAAAGCCAACCAAAACCCTTACTGCTGCTTAATCTTTCTCTGTCTAGTTTCTCTCTTAAAAAGTACTATTAAGAAAACCAATCTTCAAAGGGATTATTTAGAAAACCCTAGTTTTAGATATCTTGACTCTTTATAGCTGTCATCACTCATCAGCAGTCAAGGTGCCCCAAAAAGTGGAAACCGAAGCGTTGATGAGAGAGAAAAGTGAAGAAAAAGAAAACCCATTAAAATAAGGAAAAAATAAAACAAAAAAGTTGAAAGCCAAACCACTGCATTTCAGTACAAAAATCATGCGACTTTTCAATAACTTACAAAACCCATAGTACCAAAAATCAGGGGGAAAAAAGACCCAGTTGACTATTTTTTCTCTACGGGTAAAAAAAGCTAACCTTTTTTAATATCCCAATTGCAGGTAAACAATAGTGGGGAGAGAGAGAGAGAGAGAGAGGTGATAGATACAAAATCTCAGATTTGTGGGCCTATGCTTTTTATCTCCACAGTATCTCTCTTCTCTAGTGGTGTTGGGATCTAACCCAGAGAAACTATATACAATTGCAAACTTCAACAGAAGTGTATAAAAAAAAAAGTTGGTCTTGAGCTGACTTACAATGACTCCAATGGCGCACGCTAAACAAGGGGCGGAGGTGGGGCTTTTAGGGTTGATTTTTCAATACCCTTTTCAACTCTCAATTTGTTGGAGAAATCGAAGCTCTAGAAAAAAAATATTACTAGTAAAAGAGTGTTTTCCTTGAGAAGAGAATCACCCACCAGCAGCGGGTTTAATGGATTCCATGCATTTAGTTTTTTTTTCTTCCTCAATCTGTTCTTGAAGCAAAAAGGGAAGAGGGAAAGGGGAGGGGGTTTTGGGCAGAATGGGAGGGAGGTGGGGTCCGGAGTCGCTGCTCCTCCTAAAACTGTGTTCGAGATGTCCGCCAGGCGCCCCCACGCTGCTCTCTGACTCGTGCGCTCCTGCGCGTGTGAAAACACACCCCTCACTACTAGATTGGGTGGCATAAAATCAAGGAGGTGATTTGGCAAAGGAAAATGATATGGGCACGCTACATGCACACCAAGGTAATGTGACAGAAAATGAGAAGCTCAATATGTGGCCCACCTGAAATAATGAGTTACTCCTCATCCGCCACATCACCTTGGTGTGCTTGTGGGGTGCAAGTGTAGTATACCTATAGGCTATAGCATTGTTGATTTTCATTTTAGAAAATGGGAAACTAGGCCAAATTTGGTGGCATGCATATAGACCAGGGATCTTAAAGGGCACCTTGTAGGGCAGCTCTCAAGTCGTTGATCTCGGCAATCAACGACTCGAATTTTATCTTGACAACAAACAAATCGGATTTCGCCCTACAAAGTTGTCTTACAGGGAGCGCCCTCTAGGGTTCCCAAATCCGTGGCATAGGGGATGGCAATTAAAAGAGGGGCCAATCTCCAAAAGTAGGGTTGCATTCTCATTTTTTGGTTTTTTGTATTTTGTATTTTGATTTTTTGGCTTTTTAGATTATGTTCAAAAAGCATGAATCTCTAAAACTTTTGAAAGAAATGTACAAAATATATTTTGCAACAGGAATAGTGCTTAGGATATATGTGCGGAATACATCTGTAGGTTTTTTATATGACGAAAGTGAGAAAAGTGAAAAAATGTGATTATTAAAAAAGTACTTCCAATCCCACTTTTGGCTTCTCTTTTCCTTCATCCAAAAATGATAATGCATTTTCATAAAACGTGTTTCGGCTTTTGTCTCCCAAACAGCCAAAAGTAGAAAAACTAGCAATGAAAATGCAAAATAGAGCTACCAAACACGTCCCTTGTTTTCATTTGCGAAAATGGAATGGAGACCCGAGGAGGTGGCAGATGGAGCTGCAAACAAGGATGGAGCCAAGGGGGGACAAGTGGTGTCGCCACCACCACAAGGTTTTCAAAATATGCAATTATTATATAGAAAATAGATTTTTATCCCCAAATTATATAGACTTGTCACCACTAGATTTTTTTAATATTTCATTTTCATAATGCAGTTTGTCTTTTTATTTTTTAATTACATTTTTTCACCACCACAAAGGTAAAATCCTGGTTCCGTCCCTAGCTGCAAACAAACTGAGTTGCTCGCAAACAGCTCAACACACAACTTGTTAGACTCAACTTAACTTGACTCTGCTTGACTAGTTCAGTGATGTAGCTAAGCTCGAGCTCGAGTTTTAGGCTCATGTAGTAAACAAGTTGACCTCAACACTCTATTTATAATTTTATCAATAGATGTTTTTGTATTTACGGGTACATTTTGCAATAATAGTGTCTTCTTAGGAGGTTTTGAAAGATTGTGGCAGACAATTACTCCAACGTACCTAGCTTGTCCGAAAGGGTTTGGCCCGAAGGTATATTGCAAATTATTGTCTCGAATGTTAAACATTATCTAGGTAAAAAATACTCGTATTATTCTTTCACAACCCATGGTGTTTGGGTGAGTTTTGGTGCACCTCAATGAATTTTTGAGAACCCAATTTCACCCTAACTGGCGAGGAGCCCAATGAATGTCATAGCAAAGTCCATTGTAAACCGACCCCATAAAAATTGATAAGCATATGAGACATTTTGAAGTGAATCTTCAAAAAGGACCAAATTAACTCTTCCAAGTCCTCACCATAGGCTCAACTCCTTGTCTCCTTGAGGTTTACTATACTACCATTTATCATGCGGCCCTAACGGTATCAAAAATTTATGAAAATGCAGACTCCGTTTCATTAAGTGGATTTTTGGATTTTTTGACTTTTCACATTTTATGTAACAAGTCATTCTCTTCGTATACATCAATTAAAAATACTTAAAACATTAAGAAGTCAAGCTTAGTGGTACGGGGCGAGGTCTAGCGTCATTGTGTTTAACAGATATTATAGTCAGATATAATAAAGTAAATTAGGGGGTGATTTGGCAAAAAAGTAAAAAATGATTTTTTGGTTGTCTTTATTCAAATTTTTTTTTTGTTTGTATTTGTTAGTTTTGCGTCAAGTTTTCATGAGTCACACGTTGCAGTTAAGACAAAATGTGTGTGTGTGACACACACACAGAGAGAGAGAGAGAGAGAGAGAGAGAGAGAGAGAGAGAGAGAGAGAGAGAGAGAGAGAGAGAGAGAGAGAGAGAGAGAGAGAGAGAGAGAGAGAGAGATTGATTTTCCTTACCTCCGGTTTACGTTGAAGAGTTTCCCACCTTTCTAGGTAGTAGTAGCTACCAATATTAATGCATGGTTTGTGCTCCCTGAATAACAAATCTGTGTGACACGATCAAAATATTTAAGGACAAAAATTAAATTGTAAGAATATCTTATATCTTGCATGGTGAAATCATTTATAAATTAATGCAATTAATTGTGTTTGCATTATGTGATCTTTGTTAACGCAAAATCATTGGCCACCCAAAACATGCATTAAACCCTTTCTCCGCCATTAATGATTTAACATTTTGAAAATAATCATTGGGTAAATGTTAACCTGATCAGGATTTTTGTTTTTGTTTTTGTTTTCTTTCTTTTTATAGAATTTTCTTAAATTAGTCGTTCGTCTTGACAGATGGCTTTAAAAAATACAAAATTATGACCATAAGTTTTAAACAATCTCTAGATCGAATGGAAAGATTCTATATAAAAAAAAAATGTTTGTTCAGTATTTGTTCTATGAACATTCTTTTAATTTTGGCCCATATTATTATACTTATCATAAATACTCATATTCTGATAAAAGTAATTAAAAATATCAATAAACACCAGGAATACCCATTGTCTTTAAGAAAAATTAATTTTAGACTACACTTTGAAGTTGGTTTCATCTCGTAATTTTCTTCAAAAATGGATCCATGGCTCCATAAAACTCGACATCGACTCTACTCCTTTGCCAAAATTCCAAACAAGTTCAAGGCGAATATTAATGGAAAAAAAAAAACTGCACTTAACAAGTGGGACGGAACATAATTGAGCATCATGCATAAAAAAATTAACTCCGGTCTCATTCAGTTGCCCAAGGGGTACTTTGGGTAAAAAAACCAGTTTGGTTTTTTAATTTGTCCTTATTCAAATTTTTTTTGAATTTGTTAGTTTTGCATCAATTTTTAACCAAACTTATAGTATATGGAGAGATGATATCTCAATTTCAAGAGAATTGTGGTTCAAAACGAAACTAAACCGTATTTTTAATGGTTTGGATTGGCTTGGTTCTATGAATTTTTATGGGTTGGTTTCGTTCTCCAAATTCATAATCCATAGGTAGCGGTTTGATTCTTGGTTTATTATAAAACTGGACTAATCTGGTCCATGCACCTTCCACCATTTTTAAAAAACTCATCCAACAATTCTTATTATCCAAACTTCAAATTAAATGCAAACTTCACTTTATTTCATTAAATAAATTTGAAAGCTAAATTTCGAAATAAACTTCACTTTAGTTTATTATAAAATCGGACTAATCTGGTCCATGCTCACACCTACACCTCCCACCATTTTTAAAATACTCATCCAACAATTCTTATTATCCAAACTTCAAATTAAATGCAAACTTCACTTTATTTCATTAACTAAATTTGAAGCTAAACAATAAGCGCAACATAAATAAAGAGAGTTGGGTTGAGTCATCTTTTGCTGGCCATGTTGACTGGGAAAAAAAATGATCCATGTGAAGTAGTTTTTATTTTTTATTTTGGTCTTATGTGGTAGTATTTGATACAATTTAGTCAGTTTAGTTAGGAGAAATGATTTGTGTTTAAGTGCGTACAAAATAATTGATCCATTTAGTCAAAGTGTGAACTGGGCTTTACTTTCCGGAGGGAGACTTCTGGTGTGGGCTTAATTTGGGTTTTCCTGGGCTTAGACTTTTAAAGATTCTTTGTGGGGCTTTTAGATTTTGGGCATCCAGAGACTATTCATTGTGACCGTATACATACAATTATAAAAGCATACGAGGCCTTGGTGGGTGACTGAGGCCTGAAGCACTTCTCCATGTACTTCTTGGTGTGGGTGAGACATGGAAATGAATTATTATTTCTTACAAAATAGATGAATTTCAGATTTTTAATGAGAGTTATCAATAAAACTATGGAAACATGTAAAAAAAATAACTTTATATTCATTTCAATATATTTCTTTTACTCCATCAATCCGATAAAAACCCACGATTCAAGGGTGGTTTGGCCTAAATTTATTATTTTATTATTTACTATTGAAAACACGATGGCTCAAATTGGGCACTACAAGAATGTAGTGCCTTTGAACACTACAAGAACCCCGGTTATTCGTTAATTCAATTGCTATTGTAAGTGCTTTTCAATATGGACATGACGTAACGGAATTCACGAGAAACTAGTTAGCGTACTAAACGATGATAGGTCTCGAATCCACGAGAATTCTTGAATCCACAAGAAGAAAGAGAATAACTCTGAATTATAATTGATTAAAAACTGAATAATAATAGAGATTACATGCCCTTTCATAGGAAAAACTAGCAAACCTAGCAAAAACTTACCTAAAAATAAAGTATCCCGAAAATTGGGGAAACTCCCAAAATTGAAAACTAGAAAGAAAAATAAGAAATTCTCAATTGGAAACAACGAAAACGGAATTACACGCTAAGAGTAATTCGAAATCTAATTATCACGTAAAATAGCAAAATTACTAAATTGAAGGCCTAAACGAATGAATTTGGCTGAATTCCACCATCAGTCATGAACTTAGGGTGGTGAGTAATGATCGCAGCGCGATTCTGCTTCAGCCCACCAAGTTTGGGCCTATTCCGGGCTCGTCGATAAATTGCCAAAATTGGCAATTTTCAATTAAGAGTTGTTTGGGCCTCCTAGGCTACGACCGGTTCAACTGATCATAGAATTGGGCCGCTACTTGTTTTGCATCAATCCCCTCTTCTTCAAAAGAACTCGACCTCAAGTTCAAATCTGGATATAGCGGCTCCTCCTCATGATACTAAAAAATATCCGCAACGTTGAACACATTGGAGATCTACATAGACTCGGGGAGATCAATCACATAAGCATTGTCCCCGATTTTCTGCAAAATCTTGTACGGACCATATTTCCTTGGCTTTAACTTGTTGTAGGTGCCGGCGGGAAACCTCTTCTTCCTTAGAAAAATCATCACATCATCGCCTTCGTTGAATAGTTTAACACGCCTACCCATGTCTGCAGCTGCCTTTTCTTAGCATTTGTCTCAGCCAACTTTTACCTCACATAATCAACCACCTCTTGGGACTGCTTAGCCATTGCCTCAGCCGCAACGCTAACTTCAGGACCCCCCGAAAGACGAACTAAATCCACTGCATACTTGGGAGGTGTCACATAAACCAAGGAAAAAGGTGATTTTCCCGTGGCACTGTGAGCTGCACTGTTGAAAGCAAACTCAGCTTGTGGCAATGCATTATCCCATTGCCTTGGCTTGTCCCCACATATACTGCTAATCAGATTACCAAGCTTCTGTTAGTCACCTCCGTTTTACCATCAGTTTGTGGATGCGCAGTAGAGCTCCGCTTTAGTGAAGTCACAAACATCTTCCACAAAGTGACCCAAAAATGGCTAAGAACTTCACATCCCGGTCAGAAGTAATAGACTGTGGAACCCCATACAAGCGTACCACCTCTAAAGAACAAACGAGCCACATGCGATGCATCGAATTTCTTTCGACACGCAATAAAATACACCATCTTGGAAAACCTGTCTACTACCACAAAAACAGAATCCATACCACGCTGGGTACGAGGTAGCCCCAACACAAAATCCATAGACAAATCTTCCCAAATATTATTAGGAACAGGTAAAGGTGTATAAAGACCAGTATTTTGAGACTGACCCTTAGATACCTGACATGTATAGCACCACCGCACAAAATTTTCAGCGTCCCTCTTCAATTGTGGCCAGAAATACCTCGCCTCCAAACTTGCAACTGTCTTGTCTCTTCCCAAATGACCACTTAATCCTCCACCATGAAGGTCTCGGATTAAGCTCTCTCAACGAAAACCTTGGTATACAAAGACGATTGCCTCGAAATAAATACCCATCAGTAACGTGAAAGTCACTAACCGGTTGATTCTGACTGCACACTTCCCAAATCTCTTTGAAATCCTCATCCTCTGGATACAACTCCTTCAAGAACTCAAAAACTATGTTAGTATTTCATATGACTCTGTACATCTCTCGTGTGGTTTTAGATTTTTTGGTCGAAAAATTCCTACCCTTCTCCATGTCTGTTGAAGCATCCAAGGTCCATGTAAAAAGTTGCATACTTGCAAAGGCAGATCCCCTTCAATAAAATAACTCAGCAATGCCTCCTGCAATATGAAGTAGAAACTACAAAATGGAGAAACAAAACCAATTCATACTTGTAAATCCACCCAGAACTCGTACATGCATACCAGTTTTGGAGAGATCTCCGACTACCTTTAACACCTTCTTATGGTCTGCATCCATGTTAAATATTTTATCTGAAAGCTTGACTCAGGTTGTAACCATTCCATTTGACCGAGACAACAAATTCCAGCCTATTTGCAAAATCATACACGTCATTTACACAACGCTTCTCAAGACATAAGGAAATTATAGAGGAACTGGCAAATCGAAATTAGCAATCAGGTGAATGTGGCAGAGAAGTGTGTCTCTAGGCTTCTGAATGACAAACATGTCCAAAATGCATCATATGGATGAAGCCAATAGCATTGCTTTGTTTCTAAAAGTCTATAAAGTAGGGACCGCTCTGGGAATAATAAACCAAATGAACTACTGAATCAACGGCCATTTAGAGAGTCCCTTTTGTATGAAGCCATTCGAGAATCTCGCTGCCATATATGCTCTCATAGACCCCTGCACACATGGAAATCGAGAACGTCAGCATAAAAATAACTAGTTTTGAAGATAAAACCTGCACAAGCTTCTGTGAAGAATTGTTTGTTCTTTTTAACTAGAAAGGATGGAAATAATTACAAACAGAGAGACCTTCCCTAAACAGAAGCCAGAAAGGAAACTAGAGGAACAACAGGAAAAATTGAGGGCACCGCACAAGGGACAACAGAAAGTCCCCACATGATCAAATCCAAAGAGTCAGTATGAGTTGATTCCTACCACTATTTCCATTACCACTTGGAAATACCTAAATCCAAAGAGTCAGTACTTACGTACTGTACACGTTATAAAAGGTTTATAAATACCTAAATTCTCCAAGGAAACGTCTGTCCAAATGCCAAACAAACACAGCAAGGCAAGCAAGGTCAACTTGATGAATCTCTAATTTTGTACAAAGGGGTCTTCAGTAGATTCAATTGATCAAAACTTTTAGATAAACTAGGCCTAGTAAATTCATAGGGCTTGTAATGGATAAACTCATGTCTATTAGAATCGAAAGAATATCCATATAAAAATCATAAATATAAAGAAAAAAAAAGCGATTCAATAGGACTTAGATAATCGAGAGAGTATTTAATAAAACATATAGATAAAGAAGAAAAATGATTCAAAAGGAGGAATAAATATACAGTGACATTCCATTGTGTCAGATAGAGAAAGGCCTCAATGATAATCGAGAGAATATCCAAACAAAAATCATACAGATAAAGAGATTAAAAAAAAACATCATCAACACAAAGTACGGGTTCTGATAACAAAGTAAAAATGAGATTCCGAAGCATAACTCATTCAGGTGAAAGGGTGCATTCAATATCACAGAATAAACAGTCGTCCCTCATGGAAACAAGTTGAAATCTCCAGGCAGCCAAAATATGAAGCAAATCCATACGTGGTAGTTGGACATACTACCATCTCAATCAAAACTAGCTTGTGGTAAATCTCAAAGATTATCTATCAGCAAGTTAACTCCATCATTTGTATTAAATTGAACAGTTTTATGCGTATGCAAGTGAACAATTTGCATCAGAACTCTTGTAAAGTTATGGTACTGCAAGAAACTTTCTTTCAAACATTCATCAGAATTCTTGTGAAAGATATAATTAGATAAGCAATACTTGAGTAAACTCAAAATCTTACCCTTCTTTTTACTCAAAATTTGAATTAAAAAAAAAAAAAAAACTCAAAACTCACAACTACCCTTTTTTTCTTTTTCTTTTTTCTGATGAGAAAACTCACTACAACCCTTGAATCAAATCTATACCAAATTGAAAATTACTCAAATGAATGAAGACTCAAACATTTACTCAGATACTAGAAATTTAAACTTCCCTTTGGTATGCAAGAGTACAGTGGCGGAGGGAACACCAGCCCAACGGAGGCACATGTCCCCACTGTAATTTTTAATAATTTTCCTCTCAAACACTTGAACTAATTTATACCTTTAATTTTAACCCATTTATTTCACAGTTTAAACTTTAAACATTATGTTTGCTTCTTCAAAAAATAAGTCCCCTTATAGAAATATAACAGATAGGCAACTCAAGCAAAGCGTTTGTTAGATGTGTATACAATAACGAGGGCTTACTTGCTTATTATTTTCCTTGGTCCTTTTTGTAAAGAGGTAATTTTGTTACTTTTTCGATCAAAAAATTCTTTAAGCTAAATATGCAAAAAGTTCACTAAAGATGATTTCTTTTCTTTCAAAAGGTAAACAAACAAGACAAACTAAACATACATACTGGATTCATTCTTGTTTTCAGTGCAAAAAAATTTCCTTATCTTATCGTCAGCTATTGAATTTTTTCCCCTTGAAATTGTCTTCAATAGGTGGCCCTGATAATGTCAATTTTCGGCTAGGCCACTGCAATATCATCTATACCTCTATGATGTCCTTTGTTAACCATGGTACTGGAGATTTAGCCAGAATTAATCTGTTATGGAATGACACTTCTTTGAATGTTCAAGTAATTAGTTATATCGATCAAACTGTAACCATTAGAGTTAACCACAATCGCAAATAGAAGGGACCTAAGGGTTTCTCTCAGGACAATTGGTAAACCTGACTTCTTCTATATCCAATGATCACTCCTGGCTGCCGATGAGAACAAAGGAAGACATGATATTGTCATATTGGTGAAGGAGCTACTTAGGATTTTGTAATTGTATAAAAGAAATTGGATATCTTTGGTCTTATGGTTTTTTAGTACAACCCAAACCCAATGTTTGAGTAAACCCCCTTAAAATCCACTCCAATCTTTGGCTCAAACCTATACTAAATTGAGTTTTTAATCGGATTTCCACTCAAATTTTGCAAAGTTATTTTCTCCTGTGCCAAATTCACAATCATGCAATAACGAAGTCTTTACTAAAACTTGTGTTTAGATATGAATTTCTCCATTAAGTACTTGATACGAAAATGAAGTTTTTACTCAAATGTATATCAAATTATGCATCTTGAAGAGCTATGGCACTCAATTGTGCAAACTTTTTCAACTTACGATAAGCTACTTGTTCAAATAGTGCTATAAGGGACGTAGAGAGAGAGGTTTGTGTCTGATTACCTGAGTTTCTTAATGAGAATGGACTTGAGCTTTCTTGCGAGATCCTGAGACCGAATCTTCCGTTCAAGGTTTTTGCAAGCCAGAACACGTTTCTCTGAATTCTTGATGCGATGAGTCTGTTCGCGCTTAATCATCCATTCCATCCCGCTCAACTGCATCTGCCTCTACAGAAACGTCAACGCCTGTTCCAGGTTACCGTATCGAACCTTGACCCTGATCCCCCTCCATTGCTGAAGCTCAAAGCTTGGCGATTTCAGCCCACCAAGTTTGGGCCAATTCCGGGCTCGTCGATAAATTGCCGAAATTGATAATTTTCAATGAAGAGTTGTTTGGGCCTCCTAGGCTTCGACCGGTCATCCGAATCATAGAACTGGGCCGCTACTTTTTCTCCATCAATCCCCTCTTCTTCAAAAGAACTCGACCGCGAGTTCAAATTCGGATATAGCGGCTCCTCCTCATGATACTAAAAAATATCCGCAACGTTGAACACATTGGAGATCTGCATAGAATCAAGGAGATCAATCACATAAGCATTGTCCCTGATTTTCTGCAAAATCTTGTACGGACCATATTTCCTTGGCTTTAACTTGTTGTAGGTGCCGGTAGGAAACCTCTTCTTCCTTAGAAAAATCATCACATCATCGCCTTCGTTGAATAGTTTAACACGCTTACCCTTGTCTGCAGCTCCCTTGTTCTTAGCATTTGTCTCAGCCAACTTTTGCCTCACATAATCAACCACTTCTTGGGACAGCTTAGCCATTGCCTCAGCCGCAACGCTAACTTCAGGACCCTGCGAAAGACGAACTAAATCCACTGCGTGCTTTGGAGGTGTCACATAGACCAAGGAAAAAGGTGATTTTCCCGTGGCACTGTGATTTGCACTGTTGAAAGCAAACTCAGCTTGTAGCAATGCATTATCCCATTGCCTTGGCTTGTCCCCACATATACTGCGAATCAGATTACCCAAGCTTCTGTTAGTCACCTCCGTTTGACCATCAGTTTGTGGATGCACAGTAGAGTTCCGCTTTAGTGAAGTCCCAAACATCTTCCACAAAGGACCCAAATATGGCTATGGAACTTCACATCCCGGTCAGAAGTAATAGACTGTGGAACCCCATGCAAGCGTACCACCTCTCTAAAGAACAAACGAGCCATATGCGATGCATCGAATGTCTTTCGACAAGCAATAAAATGCACCATCTTGGAAAACCTGTCAACTACCACAAAAACAGAATCCATACCACGCTGGGTACGAGGCAGCCCCAAAACAAAATCCATAGACAAATCTTCCCAAATATTATTAGGAACAGGTAAAGGTGTATAAAGACTAGTATTTTGAGACTGACCCTTAGATACCTGGCATGTATAGCACCTCTGCACAAAATTTCCAGCATCCCTCTTCAATTGTGGTCAGAAATACCTCACCTCCAAACTTGCAACTGTCTTGTCTCTTCCCAAATGACCACTTAATCCTCCACTATGAAGGTCTCAGATTAAGCTCTCTCTCAACGAATACCTTGGTATACAAACTTGATTGCCTCGAAATAAATACCCATCAGTAACGTGAAAGTCAATAACCGGTCAATTCTGACTGCACACTTCTCAAATCTCTTTGAAATCCTCTGGATACAACTCCTTCAAGAACTCAAAAACTATGTTAGTATTTCATATGACTGTGTACATTTCTCGTGTGGTTTTAGATTTTTTGGTCCAAAAATTCCTACCCTTCTCCATGTCTGCAGATCGCTACTGCAGAAGCATCCAAGGTCCATGTAAAAAGTTGCATACCTATAAAGGCAGATCCCCTTCAATAAAATAACTCAGCATTGCCTCTTGCAATATCAAGCAGAAACTACAAAATGGAGAAACAAAACCAATTCATGCTTGTAAATCCACCTAGAACTCGTACATGCATACTAGTTCTGGAGAGATCTCTGACTACCTTTAACACCTTCTTATGGTCTGCATCCATGTTAAATATTTTATTTGAGAGCTTGACTCAGGTTGTAAACATTCCATTTGACCGAGACAACAAATTCGAGCCTATTTGCAAAATCATACACGTCTATTACACAACGCTTCTTAGGACATGAGGAAATTATAGAGGAACTGGCAAATCACAATTAGCAATCAGGTGAATGTGGCAGAGAAGTGTCTCTAGACTTCTGAATGACAAACATGTCCAAAATGCATCATATGGATGAAGCCAATAGAATTGCTTTGTTTCTAAAAGTCTATAAAGTAGGGACCGCTCTGGGAATAATAAACCAAATGAACTACTGAATCAACAGCCATCTAGAGAGTCCCTTTTGTATGAAGCCATTTGAGAATCTCACTGCCATATATGCTCTTATAGACCCCTGCACACATGGAAATCGAGAACGTCAGCATAAGAATAACTAGTTTTGAAGATATAACCTGCACAAGCTTTTGTGAAAAATTGATTGTTCTTTTTAACTAGAAAGAACGGAAAAAATTACAAACAGAGAGACCTCCCTAAACAGAAGCCAGAAAGGAAACTAGAGGAACAACAGAAAAAAATGAGGGCATCGCGCAAGGGACAACAGAAAGTCCCCACATGATCAAATCCAAAGAGTCAGTATGAGTTGATTCCTACCACCATTTCCATTACCACTAGGAAATCATACAACTTTATTGCAAATTATGTACTGTACACGTTAAAAAAGGTCTATAAATACCTAAATTCTCCAAGGAAACGTCTGTCCAAATGCCAAGCAAACACAACAGGGCAAGCAAGGTCAACTTTGATGAATCTTTAAGTTTGTACAAAGGGGTCTTCAGTAGATTCAATTGATCAAAACTTTTAGATAAACTAGGCCTAGTAAATTCATAGGGCTTTCAATGGGCAAACTCATGTCTATGAGAATCAAAAGAATATCCATATAAAAATCATAAAGATAAAGGGAAAAAAAAGCGATTCAAAAGGACTTAGATAATCGAGAGAGTATTTAATAAAACATATAGATAAAGAAGAAAAATGATTCAAAAGGAGGAATAAAAATACAGTGGCATTCCATTGTGTCAGATAGAGAAAGGCCTCAATGATATTCGAGAGAATATCCAAAAAAAAATCATATAGATAAAGAGATTATAAAAAAAAAAAAACATCATCAACACAAAGTACAGGGTTCTGATAACAAAGTAAAAATGAGATTTCGAAGCATAACTCATTCAAGTGAAAGGGTGCATTCAATATCACAGAACAAACAGTCGTTCCTCATGGAAACAAGTTGAAATCTCTAGGCAGCCAAAATATGAAGCAAATCCATACGTGGTAGTTGGACATACTACCATCTCAATGAAAACTAGCTTGTGGTAAATCTCAAAGCTTATCTATCAGCAAGTTAACTCCTTCATTTGTATTAAATTGAACAGTTTTATGCGTATGCAAGTGAACAATTTGCATAAAAACTCTTGTAAAGTTATGGTACTGCAAGAAACTTTCTTTCAAACATTCATCAGAATTCTTGTGAAAGATATAATTAGATAAGCAATACTTGAGTAAACTCAAAATCTTACCCTTCTTTTTACTCAAAATTTGAATTAAATAATTAGATATAATTAGATAATCTGCAGAAGAAACATAATTTCATGTATTTACAAACACGACATGCAAGGTCGAAAATTGTCAACTTTTAACGTGGAGAATCCGAAAATTTAACATAGTGGGGTCACCTATTAATCCTAATTCCTAACCGTAAATCCTTTTTTCGTAAGCAGTTTTCAGAAGTTCTAAGGAGTGAAATCTTTTTTCGCAAGATGTTTCAAAAGTCCTAATTTCCTAATTTTCAACCAACGGAAACTTTTCACAGAATCACAAGCCTTATTATCCACACAATACGTAATCCATAAGCAAAAGTCTGCAAAATTAATCTAAACAAAACCCATTGAAAGCCCTGATTTTGCCAGCAATGAACATAATGAGAAGTTTGAATTTATTTCACAAGGACAGAATTAAAAATATCAAATTATTATCTTATATTAAACACCTACAATCGTGAATTGCAAGAGAAGGGAGAACGTTTTATGAAAGTTTGAGAGAGAGAAAATAAAGAGGTGTATTTTCAACTTATAAAGTAAGGAGTCTGGTGCAATTTTACGGGGGCACCAGCAAAATGGGGATAGAACAAAGTGATACGTGTACCAAATATTTAAGACTGCAGTGGAGTCACGTCCCTTTTATCCTGTCTACTGATCCTTGTACATCCCCGTGCCATTGTATGGTAATCAAAGTAAGAAAGGGAAAATTGAAAACAAAGAGACAAGGGTAAGATTTTGTCGTGTAAAGCTCGAGTGCCTCTAGAGATCCATCCTCCCTGTAAAGAGAGTTATCCGGTTGTTCTGAAGATGCATCTTCATCCAGCTTCTTAAAGACAGCTGGATGTTTTGGGACGGGTGTCAGAAGAACTTTTTCAGATTCAGGATCATACCAAGATGTTTTCTACTTTTCCCAACCTAAAGCAAAAACAAAATGTTAAATGGACTGCATTTGCCCTAATATGAGTTGCAGAATCACGAATGGTATCAGAGGTATACTCGGAAAGGGGAAAGCTCCGGTGTCCAGGTTTATGATAACTCTAGTAGACGATATGCAATCACATCACCTTCCTGCAAAATAATGGCGACATACCAACTGAATAGTCTAGTAAACGTAGGAGAACTAAATGTCAACGGGGATTGAGAATGTTCATTAGATTGTCAAGCAATGAGAAATGAAGCCCACTAACATCAACTAAGAGGAGAAATACAGAGACTCGTGGGAGGTGAATATGCACAAGTACGCACATGCATCTATGCATATGTAAATAAAACCTACCTTGGGCGAGCCAATAAATGGTGCAAGCTTATCGAAGTCAATGGGATCATTCAGAGGTTTCACTTTTTCAGCAGTTATCATCTCAGAATGTTCATGGTTGGACTCCTTATAGTCTCCTCCGGTAAGGAAGTTTTTCTTTACCCCATTTTTGACCCTTTTTCTTGCTTGTGATTCCGTTCCACTGAAATGTTTCCTGAAGCATGATTTGAGAAGTTCAATCACCATATAAAAGCATAGAACTGGTGTATGAATAAAATTTCTACCAGCCTTGACAGGACTTGCTGCAAATTTAAATGCTGATGAACACATTGATTGATCCAAACCTAATCAATGATAATGCAAAGCTTGCATGAGTCAAGGACAAAAGGAGAAGTCGAAAGACGCGCATGTAGTAAAGCGTACCCTCGCACAAACTTGATATTTCGCAAAAACGGAGCTTACAAGAAGTCGAGTCCAACAAACGTATCATACAAAACTGCTGGATAATGGCTGATGAATGATAGAAGTATCAACTATCTTATTACGTGCACATTTGTATCTGCTTTTTATAATGAACTATTTGTTAGACTGGTAAACAGTAAACTGGAGTTCACAAGGAACCAAATACACTTGCAATGACTTGAATCTAACTCCAGACAAAAAGTTGCATGAATAGAGAAAAAAAGTCACACTTGACAACATGAGTCATTCTTCCATCTTCCTTTCACCAAATCCTTTCCCAGCAATTTTATTGGATACACATTTATTTAGAAACAGTTTCAGCCTCATGTACTTGTCAAAAAGTGTGGAGCTAGCCAGCACACAAACATTCAATATCATGGGGAGATTCACTTCCTGATGAATAAACATAAAGCATAAACTCTTGGTTAGGAAGATAGGCAGCTAGCTCTTCAAATTGAGCAAGTTGGAAAGCAAACAATGCAGTTAAGTCACAAAAGAATAAATTGCAACTGAAGAAAAGTACTGAAAATATAAATAGAAGCACGAAATATTAAACATACCACGTAAACTTGGTTTTGCTGGACAGCCTGGTCTGCATTCAACAACAATTCCCCAGTGTTAGAAGATCTGTGCATTGGTATGGCATCCAAGTAGTGGTGATCTACCTAGCTCTCTGTTCTAAAGTCATCAAAACTGCTAACTTTGTGTACCATTATGGTGAAAACAAAAAATAGGTAACAGCAGCCAATATTTACTTATTGCAATGTGAGAAATAGTTTGTTGTGGTATGCAGTTCAAATGTGTTGTTTTCTCAATCAAGTTCCTATCCAAATTGCAAGCATCTTTATTCAGTTTATCCAACGATTCATACTTCATTATGAACTAGAAAAACCAACGGGTTTCTAGGATCAGCTAGTCCCATCTCATACACACGTTATGCGACATTCTTCAGGACGGCAAAAAACTTCAGGAAGTTTGGATTCATGTTCCCCATTCATGTATACTATAGAATCTCTTTATGCATAACTTCTCTAAATGAATTCTGCGATGAGATCATGGTGATCTTAACCGACAAGTTACAAGCAACTCACCCATCAGTTGTAAGAGATCCCCATCTAATTTTTTTTTTTTTAAACAGCATACCATATTTCAACAGATAATCAAAAGCTCAGATGTCGAAAAGGAAGTGATAAAAACATCAATGGCTGTGTAGAATGAAGGCCAGGGATTTAGACATGCCTTTAGTAAAAGAAATAATCCAGCAATTGCCGGTACCATTCAACTATAACAGCTGGTGTTTAAAAGAAATCCCAAAAAAAGGGGGATTGCAATGTATGACGATCCCTTTAGACGAAGAGCCACATAGCACAAAAACATAACGATGTGATGATTCTAGACAATTGTTCATCATCTTATTCCAATACGTCATTTGACAGTTCTAAACAGGCAAAATATTGGAGTCAGTGCATAGTTGTCAAATCGTGAATCGAATATCGAAATGGTCCGGTTGCGAATCGTGAATTGAATCGTGAATCGCTTCGATTCGGTCACTTTTTAAAAAATGCATAAAAAAGGTAGATTTCAAGATGGAATCAATAAAATAAATGTTTAAGAAGATAAATAGATGATCAAGTGGTCTAAATAGGCAAGACACTTGCTTTTATAGCAAGGGATGTGGTCGTGGTCTTCCGAGCAGGTGCAAAACCGTAACTTTTTCCAGTACAATCTTTTAAAAAGTGCTATGGAAGCTTCTGAAAAGAGAGTCGACCCTTTATATGTCAGAAAAATTAAAGAAAATCCCGCAATTTATCAATTATTTTATTTTGGCCCACATGCAAAAAATGGGTTTAAAATTGAATTGAATCGTACGATTCATATGATTCGATTCACGATTCACGATTCACCGTGCGATTCATACTATTGGTTTGTATCGAAAACATCCTGAATTGAACCGAATCGTACGATTCGAATTGCGAATCGCACGATTTCGATAACTATGAGTCAGTGCCTCACTTAATCAAGTCAAATTGTTCTTTTTTTTAGGACACCACAAAAAATAAAGATGGTAGTGCCCGATTCTTTTTCCATTCTGGGCCACGAAGTTATTCAATCAACAGCTCAAACTTAAGGCAAGCCAGTGCGGTAACTGAAGCAAGATACTTATCTTTCGTGGCACCTCAATTTTCCTACAAATCAGATCAATATAGGCAGATCTACACGCGCGCGCGCACATAGAGAGATTCACCTTCTTCCAGAGGCTCAAAGCGAATTTGTCCAGGCCTAATCACAATGGGAACGATCTTGTCATCTTCAACAATCACATTAATCTCATTATCTGCTTCACTTTTTTTGTTTTGTACCGCATCTTGTAGAGAACTGACAAATGTATCATTTTCTTGCTCATCCTCTTCAGGAGATTGCATCTCATGCACCTGTATATTAGGCGTCACAAACTGTCCACAGAGAGCATAACTTGAGGAGGGGGAGAGGGAGCTCGAGAGGGGTGAAACAATTTTTTAAGTCCAGAGTGCCAAGGTACCTCATTCTTTTCAGCCTTTGCTTTGTCCCGCAGCCATTGCCTCTTGGCTTTTTTCCGCCGAGCACTTCTACTAGGGACCTGAAATAAGATCAGCTAGGTATTAGTCAAACCATTAAGCCATTAACAGAAACCACAGTTTCAAGTAGAACAGAAGGAGAAAAACACCTAAACTCGTATGTAAAAAGACACACCCATTAGAAAAGCTTAAAACTAATTGAAACATTTGTGTCATTCCAGACCTTTATGGTTCCATCAGGTATCTGAGTTGTGTTATTGCATCTTATGCCATTTTCTTGAAGCTGACCAGACCTACAAAATGGTGATTCATAAAAATAGTTCATCGGCCAGAGAAAGTTGGATTCCAGCAATCAAATCACAAAGATGCACATACATACCAAGACTAAAGTTCTTTTTGTGCATAATTATATGGAAAGGAAAGAAAAAAAAAATCAATGCTTTGACAACCCGGAACACCCTGGCAAAAGAAAGCAAACTAAAAAAAAAAAAAGACCAAGACAGATGAAAGCCTAACTGTAGCATATAAACAAGCTCCTCCACTCCTTGAAATGTCCTCTTGTTGCTCTCTCCAAATCAGATGCGGGCCCGTTTCAAACAAAACAGGGTTATAAACCAAGCCTTGCGCCTCTGTTTCCCATGTTTCCCACCTCTAGCCACCGCCAGGACATGACTCCTGCGCTCAATCCCCCAAATACCAAATGCTTCCTTAACAAACTAAACCCTAACTCCATAAATGATAGGCAAACATACAGCGAACTAAATAATCCACCAGTGTAAACTTTTCCTTCCAGTCTAATTTGCAATACATCCAGAGAAAAAGAACCTTATGCCAAGAAAACTGACAATGTTTGCACATTATCAAGACAACTACGACTTGGCTAGCGATTTGCTGACAATTTTCAAAGATGCACTGAATCATAATTTCATAGGGGTGAACATAGAAAGAGGGCTGTCTTCTCCAGCACCGCACGTGTGCAAGTCTTGCATTCCTATGTTGCATACACCATGTGATTTTGATATATAGTTGAAGGATGTATATCCATAATAGAACTATATATTGGCACAAAAGTTTTCTACAACTCACAGCCAAATTCATACTAAACTTAGAGCTGCCTAATCACACGGGAGAGCATGAAAAAACAATACTAGCTTATACGTAATGATAGGGCCTGAAAACTCAACCTTAGAATAAAGAGCTCAACTAGATTATGTTTTCCACCCAAATTACAAAAAGTTATTTGCCAAATTACCTCACAAACAAAAATAATCAAACCCATGAACACAAAAGAAAGAATTCCGACACTACCCATTTGAAAAATACTAAAGAACCAACACAAACTACCTCTTTAGGCTAGGCGAATGTTCCAAAATGTCACCATTTTTTTCAGATGTGCTGGGGGTGCTTTCTGCCTTCGGTTTACTCTTTACACCAGATTCTTTCTTCTTTTTCTTCTTCTTGTCCTCAGGGTGGAGTTCACAGCCCTCCTTCTCCTCTTTATGGAAATCATTTTTAACGTCTTCAAGATCCTTGTAACATTTTCTCTTCTTCCTGTCGTCCACAGAAAATATGATTGCAAGATACGGGAGTTGGTAAATCAACAGAAAATATGAACTTTATAAAGTGAAAACAGGCCATCCGCCATTGTTGGGAAACTTTTAGTTCCAAAATAACAGATGTATGAACTCAGTAAAACAGCGATACTAAGCTTATAATGAAAAACTAGGTAGAGAAAAGAACGCGTAAGAAGAGGATTGTAGAGCTTTTGCAAAACACTTTGAGGATAGATAAATTGGGACTGAAAGGTGAAATCAAGTGGGCTGCTTTTAGATAATGGAAATTTAATACAAGTTTCAGGTTTAAGTCCTCCAACAGGGCTCTATGAGCTGTAAACTTAAAGGATGCATCGTTTGAGACGGTATTTGGAAATCAAGAAAAACTGGAAAGGTTCTGTTTATAGAGGTTAGAAGCCTGTGGGAATATTCTAAAGATGGACTGCAGAATATAAAGAGGAAAATCATCCTTCAGTGGAGCAATAAGTGCAAGGAGGCAGGAAAATTGAGAATCACGTGCTTGTTTAGGTAGAGACTGGCTGCGAATGTGCAGGTTGTTCTGCTTCCTTTATTTGGTATGGATACCAATATGGCACACATGCAGTTATTCACATCACAAGAATAGGGTCCTAATATGGGTTGTAAAACATACTTAGAGCTCTGAAGTTTTTTTGATGCTTTTCTTTTCTTGGAAACAACAGGTGAATTCTCCGCATGCAATTCATCCTCTGACTGGTTGTCTTCATCCTCTTCAGGTTCACTCTGGTAACCACCGGTCTCCTCTTCAAACTCCTTATTTGCTAAAAGTGGCCCATCAGTGTGCACAGGTTGCTTATCCACAATTTCATCTTGATCAATTAAATTTGCTCCATCAGATACCTCAACAATCTCATACAACAGTTCTCCCTTCCTTTTGACGCTGATACAAGGAGATCGAAAATGGCATGCATAACTTTCAAACTACAAGCAAAAGGAATCAGAAGGAATACAAAGTCCAGTGTCGACAAACCTGCTTACATCTTTATCCTTTAGAATACGTGTTGACTCAAATGGTGGCAACACAAAGCCATCCATCTGCAAGCAAAAATAAAGGCGTGCTCAAAATTAATCTAAAGCTGAAAAGACCAAGCAAACAAAAATGGCTTTCTCAACCGTGGACAGGGAAAACTGTCATGCCTTTTTTAGGATGAACTTGCTCCAATCAAACACACTTTGGGCCTGTCTGACTAGCCAAATTAGACATGCAATTGGATTACATATCCCGCAGAACCTCATTTCCGGCATTTGAATGCAACTACTAGTACTAGCGAAGGGATTACAAATTCATTGCACATCCCAACAACAATGCATGGGGAATATAGTTCTTTCGGATGCAGTATTTGTAATCCCTCACTATCAGTCCTCTAGGACTTCTGGTAGGGTTCCTCGTCATATTAGATGAAAGTGGCCTTACATACAAATTAAATACAAATCATGTCAAGTCTTCCAATCAGTAGCAGCAGATTGGTCAAACTAGCAAGTGATTACTTAATAATGAAAAAAAAAGATCTATAAACTACTTAAGAATTATTGAGCAACCATAGAGATTACCAGAAGCACTCTGATATCTAGCTCCTTCAACATGCGAATTAACGCTATTATCAGGGGCTAATAAGTATATCCCTGTGAATGAACTCTAGTACTAATTTACCAACAATTCTTCAGTCGGGCGTGTAAAATAACATGATGGCTACACAAATACACACAAATTTATATCTAAGTAGCAATATATAACTATAGAATGTAATGTTTGTTAATTTTTATCACTATAGACATACTGGTTTGGGCCCAGGGAAGTACAGAATCTTGCGTCCGCCACCGACTATTATTTGTCACGAAATCAAGAACTAGCAGCAGATGTAAGGGGATTTCGGGAGGTGCCCGGGCCCCGGGCCCATGCACAACTCCAAATGTTCACTTTAATTATACTCGTTTTTCAAGTTAATTTAGAAAATGTTCTACAAGATTGGCCCCTGCAAGTTCATTGGATTAAAAAAAAAATCTTAAATTAAGTATATATGTAAGGAAAAAACTCCCTATAATTCTAAGTAATCAACAATTTCTCAGTCGGCTGTGCAGAATAAAATGGCGACTACTAATATATACACACAAAAGTTAGACATACAAGTAGCAACATATGAATATGGAATATAATTTTTCTTATCAATGCAAAACTACACGGCCCCCGCTAGGTATAAATCCTGCATCCGCCACCGTCAAGAATAGTGGTGGACAACACTGATTACATCGAATATCCAGTACAAGCTATGCAAATTTGAGCGAAACAACATAGTTCAACACTTGAATGGTACGCACTAGATCGTTTGAGTCTCTTCGTTAGAGAAGCCAGCTTCATTAGTGCAACATAAACGTAGGAACGGTGCAAGGATAAGAATATATTTCCAGAAAGTGTGGCTTGACAACACACTGCAACCCCGTTTGGACCAACTCAGGTGCAATTAATTTTTTGAAGAGTGCAACCACATTCCATGAATGATGCAACACAAATGTAGGAACGGTGCAAGAAGAAGAATATATTTTCAAAAAGTGTGACCTGACAACACACTGCAACCCCGTTTGGACCAACTCGGGTGCAATTAATTTTTTGAAGAGTGCAACCACATTCCATGAATGGTGCAACACATACGTAGGAACGGTGCAAGGAAAAGAATATATTTCCAGAAAGTGTGACCTGACAACACATTGCAACCCTGTTTGGACCAACTCGGGTGCAATTAATTTTCTGAAGAGTGCAACCACATTCCATGAATGGTGCAACACAGATGTAAGAACGGTGCAACACAAGCGTAGAAGGAGGGAGAGTGAGGGGGTTGGTTTAAGGAGGTTTTTTAGGACAAGGGTATTTCGGTCCACACAAAAATTAGTACCATGTATGTGCATTTAAATTTTTTCTTTTCATGTTGGGAGCAATTTCAGGAAAAGTACACCATGTCTTTGCAAATAGTTGCCCCTGCTTTTAGAGCAATTTTCCCAATATCGAAAACCAAACTCGAACCAACCATTCCGATTTCACCCCTAGACAACTCAAACTTGTGCGGGTGTGAGCTCCACAAACTATGTTAGTATTTCATATGACTCTGTACATTTCTCGTGTGGTTTTAGATTTTTTGGTCCAAAAATTCCTACCCTTCTCCACGTCTACAGAACGCTACTGCGGAAGCATCCAAGGTCCATGTAAAAAGTTGCATACTTGCAAAGGCAGATCCCCTTCAATAAAATAACTCAGCAATGCCATCTGCAATATCAAGCAGAAACTACAAAATGGAGAAACAAAACCAATTCATGCTTGTAAATCCACCCAGAACTCATACATGCATACTAGTTCTGGAGAGATCTCCAACTACCTTTAACACCTTCTTATGGTCTGCATCCATGTTACATATTTTATCTAAGAGCTTGACTCAAGTTGTAACCATTCCATTTTGACCGAGACAACAAATTCAAGCCTATTTGCAAAATCATTCACGTCTATTACACAACGCTTCTCAGAACATAAGGAAATTACAGAGGAACTGGCAAATCGAAATTAGCAATCAGGTGAAAGTGGCAGAGAAGTGTGTCTCTAGGCTTCTGAATGACAAACATGTCCAAAATGCATCATATGGATGAAACCAACAGAATTGCTTTGTTTCTAAAAGTCTATAAAGTAGGGACCGCTCTGGGAATAATAAACCAAATGAACTACTGAATCAACAGCCATTTAGAGAGTCCCTTTTGTATGAAGCCATTCGACTGCCATATATGCTCTCACAGACCCCTGCACACATGAAAATCGAGAACGTCAGCATAAGAATAACTAGTTTTGAAGATAAAACTTGTTCAAGCTTTTGTGAAGAATTGATTGTTCTTTTTAACTAGAAAGGATGGAAATAATTACAAACAGAGAGACCTTCCCTAAACAGAAGCTAGAAAGGAAACTAGAGGAACAGCAGAAAAAAATGAGGGCACTGCACAAGGGACAACAAAAAGTCCCCACATGATCAAATCCAAAGAGTCAGTATGAGTTGATTCCTACCACCATTTCCATTACCACTTGGAAATCCTACAACTTTATTGCAAATTACGTACTGTACACGTTAAAAAACGGTCTATGAATACCTAAATTCTCCAAGGAAACGTTTGTCCAAATGCCAAACAAACACAGCAAGGCAAGCAAGGTCAGCTTGATGAATCTCTAATTTTGTACAAAGGGGTCTTCAGTAGATTCAATTGATCAAAACTTTTAGATAAACTAGGCCTAGTAAATTCATAGGGCTTTCAATGGGCAAACTCACGTCTACGAGAATCGAAAGAATATCCACATAAAAATCATAAAGATAAAGAAAAAAAGTGATACAAAAGGACTTAGATAATCGAGAGAGTATTTAATAAAACATATAGATAAAGAAGAAAAATGATTCGAAAGGAGGAATAAATATATAGTGGCATTCCATTGCGTCAGATAGAGAAAGGCCTCAATGATAATCGAGAGAATATCCAAACAAAAATCATATAGATAAAGAGATTCAAAAAAAAAATCATCAACACAAAGTACAGGGTTCTGATAACAAAGTAAAAATGAGATTCCGAAGCATAACTCATTCAGGTGAAAGGGTGCATTCAATATCACAGAATAAACAGTCGTCCCTCATGGAAACAAGTTGAAATCTCCAAGCAGCCAAAATATGAAGCAAATCCATACGTGGTAGTTGGGCATACTACCATCTCAATGAAAACTAGCTTGCGGTAAATCTCAAAGCTTATCTATCAGCAAGTTAACTCCATCATTTGTATTAAATTGAACAGTTTTATGCGTATGCAAGTGAACAATTTGCATCAGAACTCTTGTAAAGTTATGGTACTGCAAGAAACTTTCTTTCAAACATTCATCTGAATTCTTGTGAAAGATATAATTAGATAAGCAATACTTGAGTAAACTCAAAATCTTACCCTTCTTTTTGCTCAAAATTTGAAATAAAAAAAAAAAACTCAAGACTCACTACTACCCTTTTTTTTCTAATGAGAAAACTCACTACAACCCTTGAATCAAATCTATACCAAATTGAACATTACTCAAATGAAGGAAGACTCAAACATTTACTCAGGTACTAGAAATTTAAACTTCCCTTTGGTATGCAGGAGTACAGTGGCGGAGGGAACACCAGCCCAACGGAGGCACATGTCCCCACTGCAATTTTCAATAATTTTCCTCTCAAACACTTGAACTAATATATACCTTTAATTTTAACCCATTTATTTCACAGTTTAAACTTTAAACATTATGTTTGCTTCTTCAAAAAATAAGCCCCCTTCATGGAAATATAACAGATAGGCAACTCAAGCGAAGCGTTTGTTAGACGTATATACAATAATGAGGGCTTACTCGCTTATTATTTTCCTTGGTCCTTTTTGAAAGGAGGTAATTTTGTTACTTTTTCGATCAAAAAAATCTTTAAGCTAAATATGCAAAATGTTCACTAAAGATGATTTCTTTTCTTTCAAAAGGTAAATAAACAAGACAAACTAAACAGACAGAGTGGATTCATTCTTGTTTTGAGTGCAAAATTTTTTCTTTATCTTATCGTTAGCTATTGAATTTTTTTCCCTTGAAATTGTCTTCAATAGGTGGCCCTGATAATGTCAATTTCCAGCTAGGCCACTGCAATATTATTTATACCTCTATGATGCCCTTTGGTAACCATGGTACTGGAGATTTAGCTAGAATTATTCAATTATGGAATGGCACTACTTTGAATGTTCAAGTAATTAGTTATATCGATCAAACTGTAACCATTAGAGCTAACCACAATCGCAAATAGAAGGGACCTAAGGGTTTCTCTTAGGACAATTGGTAAACCTGACTTCTTCTATATCCAATGATCACTCCTGGCTGCCGATGAGAACAAAAGAAGACATGATATTGTCATATTGATGGAGCTACTCAGGATATTGTAATTGTATAAACGAAATTGGATATCTTTGATCTTACAGTTTTTTAGTACAACCCAAACCCAATGTTTGAGTAAACCCCCTTAAAATCCACTCCAATCTTTGGCTCAAACCTATGCCAAGTTGAGTTTTTAATCGGATTTCCACTCAAATTTCGCAAAGCTATTTTCTCCTGTGCCAAATTCACAATCATGCAATAACGAAGTCTTTACTAAAACTTGTGTTTAGATATGAATTTCTCCGTTTAAGTACTTGATACCAAAATGAAGTTTTTACTCAAATGTATATCAAATTATGCATCTTGAAGAGCTATGGTACTCAATTGTGCAAACTTTTTCAACTTACGATTAGCTACTTGTTCAAATAGTGCTATAAGGGACGTAGAGAGAGAGAGGTTTGTGTCTGATTACCTGACTTTCTTAATGAGAATGGACTTGAGCTTTCTCGCGAGATCCTGAGACCGAATCTTCCGTTCAAGGTTTTTACGAGCCAGAACACGCTTCTCTGAATTCTTGATGTGATGAGTCTGCTCGCGCTTAATCAGACGTTCCATCCCGCTCGACTGCATCTGCCTTTGCAGAAACGTCAACGCCTGTTCCAGGTTACCGTATCGAACCTTGACCCTGATACCCCTCCATTGCTGAAGCTCGAAGCTTGGCGATCTCAGCGTAACCCCAGGTCGCGAGAAGATGGTTCTTGCAATCGAATTCATTTTCTAGGGTTTCTGGCTTCGTTTCTTCTGTGTTTTGACCCTTAAACATAACGCGTAAGGTGGATGCAAAAGTGGTTGCCGACACCTCAGGGTGTGATCCAGTGCTTCTCGCACTCCACCACTTGGGTGGACTCGGTCAACACATTGCTGGCAAAATCAGGGCTTTCAATGGGTTTTGGTTAGATTAATTTTGCGGACTTTTGCTTATGGATTACATATTGTGTGGATAATAAGGCTTGTGATTCTGTGAAAAGTTTCTTCGTTGGTTGAAAATTAGGACTTTTGAAACATCTTGCGAAAAAAGATTTCACACCTTAGAACTTCTGAAAACTGCTTACGAAAAAAGGATTTACGGTTAGGAATTAGGATTAATAGGTGACCCCACTATGTTAAATTTTTGGATTCTCCACGTTAAAAGTTGACAATTTTCGACCTTGTATGTCGTGTTTGTAAATACAGAAATTATGTTTCTTCTGCAGATTGATTTCGTGTCACGTGTTGATGTCCGAATCGTCAAGCTTGGAAAATCAGATTCTGCACAGGGCCGGCCCTAGGCCCACTAGGCCGCCGCTTAGGGCCCCCCGTTTTTGGGCCAATAATAGGGCCCCCAAATTTTAGAATATATTATATATCAAGTATGCCAATAGTTTTACAACTAGTGCTATAGTAGGGATGACAACTGGTAGGGTTTGGATCGGAGGTGTTCCTTCCAAATCCGATCCCCAAATTCCACGCTCACCTCTATATCTGTACCCATACCCAATTGGGGATACTTAAGAGTCACCAAATACACAACAAAAAATATTATAAAATAATTTACACATTATAAATGCAAGTGAATGCAACAAAGATATATAAATAACCAAGTGGCTAGTACAAAATAAAAAGAAGGATTATTCGTCAATGACTAGGTAAGAAAAATATAATTGTCCAAGAGAGATGTGTATATATATAATGAGGAATATGTATGATGGGGCAGGTACGGGTATTTGGATATGGGGATAACAAAATCATACCCTCCCCATATCCGACTGGGTATTATATAATTATCATCATACCCACTCCTATTGGATAAGAAAATGGGTAATATCAACATCCAAATGACTGGATCGGATCAGGTATCCATGGGTATGGGTATAATTGCCATCTCTACGCTATAATGGTTCAGTGGCAAGGTTGGTAAGTTTTACATGTTAGGTTGCGCATTCAATCGTTCCTGACTACATTTTTTAAACCACTATACAATGAAAATGTATCAAAAAAAACACCACATACTGCAGGTGCCATGACTGTAACACGAGACCTCAAGGTAATGAGTTCTATTTTCCTCACAGAACCACTGTACCATAGGGCATCTGTTAACACAGTGTCAAACAACTGATATATATATACAATTGTTAAAGAGACCCCATTGTTAAATCATGCTTAGGGCCCCGAAAATCTCAGGGCCGAGCCTGATACTGCAAAAGCAGTAATCAGTAGTGTTAATAACGATTCCATGGCCAATGGAGCTTCCACATCAACGACTATGCCCGTCAATAACGGTAAACAGACAGATGCCAGCACCTCAGGTACTTATGGCCTCTAAAATGTTTTACTTCAGATTTTATATTGAGTGGAATGTCTTGAAAGCTGTGCATATTATTGACTGCAGGAAAAGATGGTAATGCCCGGGACGAAATTAGCCAGGCTTTGAGCGCTAAGAAAGAACAGCTGATTCGGGAGAATGGATGGAATAAGGAGGGTTCTGGCAAGAGCTGGAGGCCATAGAGCCTTGAGAAGCAGTGCGCTTGGCCCAACAATGGCTATTCTACGTGCAAGGAATGACATATAAGAAGCAGGCCTTGTTCTCCAATAGATTTTAGGTACATTTTATCAAAATCTCATAAAATGAACATTTTATAGAGGGGTGATAAAATGAAGTTGTTTTCCCAACTGATAAAATGTAGTGGTTTCCTATAGATTTTAGGAGGATTTTATTAAAATCTCATAAAATCACTTGTTACATTTTATGTGTTGAGATTGGAGTGTCATAAAATGTGAGATTTTATGAAACAAAAATCTGTTGAAGAACGAAGCCTCAGTCGCAACTTCGTTCCGGTGGATGAATATGTTATAAAGTTTTTACAGGAAGAAAAGAATCTCCCCACCCTTCTAGCTCTTTTGAAACATAAGAAGCTTTTGAGCTTTGAGCTTTGGGCTTTTGTTCGCTGGCTGGAGCCCGAGTTTGCATCTTGGTTAGTCTGCTTTATATGGCGGAAAAATAGCAATTTTGTTTGTACCGTTGATTAATCATGTAGTAGTTGATTGGGTTCCATTCCACCAATAGCAACATCTGGCATTCTCTATGGACCTTTCGTTGTTGGGGCTTTCCGCCTACTAAGGCATCTTTGCTCCTCTGGTCCACGTATCTTGGCTAATTTTCCATTCTTGGTTGTGCTTTTTCCAACGGCTGCCCGGAGATCAACATTCCCAGCATTGCTTCCAAGAAAAAACTTCGATGAGAAATGAACTTAAAACCCCTAGGGGTTGGCCTGGTGATCAACCCAAAGTTCGAGTTTGCTTCTTCTTTATGGTCTCGAATTCATAAACTCCAAGCATTATCAATTTTTGTGTCTATGCTATGTTTTGCCCAAACTTTAGTTAGGCCTCTCGTTAGTGTACAATATGATTAGTATACAAGGATTAGTTGATGTACGCTTAAGATGGTCTGGACACCTTGAGCTATTTAAGTAAAAAAGGAAAAGAAAAGAGACATGGACCTTTAACCTCTAAGAATCTAACCTTCAAGTTAATAGCCAGGAAAAATATGCCGAAGGGTCAAGACTTGGTAAGAATCAGATTTGGTAAAAATTTAATCCCATACTTGAAACGAACTAAAATAAATAAACAAACGCAGCTTTACCAATTTCAAACTCAGCAAGGAAAAGAAACGAACAGCAAGCTTCCTTCAGACATTCCAACTGAAAGTAATGGAAAATGCAAAGATTTGCAATGGAAGTGTTATTTATGCAGTAAAAAGCAACCCCTTTGGCATCGTATTTTGCAAAAGCTAGATCAACAATAAGGTTTCCGAGATTAACAACATGTTAAAGATTCAATCATTCTCCTGATTGCGATTATTCACCTATATACTCCTATATGCGTATAAAAGGCTAGTCTTCTGCACATGATTTGCCATAAATCTATAGGCATACATCACACAAGCAGAGAACAAGCACTTCTACTGCTTGGGATGCCAATTTGTCTGAGAAAAGCTGTACAGATCATTGCACTTAACCTAGGAGGCTGGATGAGAAATGAGAAACAGTTTGTTGCCTCAGCCCTACGCCTTGTGAAATGAGAAACAGTTTAAATGATTCAGGAGCTGCTCCGGCTCCTCACCTTCTCTCACGATCTGCACAATCGATTGAATCGAAAATTTAGTCCATAACATCTTACAGAAGACCATAAATAAGAACCACAAATGTGCCGAGCAACTTAAGCAAGATGATGAAACACAAGTTTTATGTAAATAGCAGTGTACTAAAAGAGGAATAAAGGTAAAGTTACATGATGCAGTATGTTACAAGAGATCTGAAAAGGAAAGCATTTCCCATGATAGTCACGAAGGCAAGAGAGCTTCAACTTGTTTTAATGACTTCCTTTTCGATGGAAGTCTTCAATTATAATAATAAGTACCAACCCTATAATATTTTTGAAACACCTCACTAAAATTCCGGAAGTAATGCATTATTGAACCTAATGCTTTACCAAGTGAGCTATGATTTTCTGTTGACTGGGTTTAAGCAGTGGACAAGATGAATCTGAACTCTGAAGCATAAATCGGTATCAATGGCATTGCCAACAATTCCAACAAAATATGATATAGGCACAATAGTGGGTCATCACTCATCAGTTTAAGATACTAGGACGAGGGAAACAAAAATTTCGTCCCTTGCGCACCTCTGCGATTTGTAGATTGTAAAGTTTGGTAGGAGTTGGTTTTGCGACAAGTCAATTGGGTTTTGCCAGCAGTATTGCCGACGGGTGTTGGTAGTGGACTTGAGCAGAATTCATGGTTCAACAGGAGTTGTTTTGCTTCTATGAGTTGCATGTGTTAGTGACCCTGACCCACTCCCTCTTTTGGAGCCTTTGGACCCGTGGTCTTTTACCCCTTTCGTTTTTCCCTGATAGAAACTCCAAGGACACATTGTGTGATTGTAATTACATGCAATTGTGATTTTGTGCAGTTAAATAGCTATAGATCTATATGAACAATCAACATAGGTTTTTCAAACAGTAATCAATTTGATATGTTTTAAGCTATGCTAAGTAACAGGACACAAAGATAATAGAAATACAAAAGAGGCAATGTACCTGCATGGAGGAATTCAACGACAAACCCTTCTGTTTAAGAAAATTGCAGCCAACTGTATCCCACTGGATATGACTATTTTCGCTTCCCTCATCACTACGGGTCAGTTGATTCTTCCCTTCTCCACAAGAAAATTGACGCCCCAGCCATATGTATAAAACATTAGCATTATTTGTCCCTGAGGTTCCATCTGAGACAACTATTATATACGCAGATGTAGAATCTAGGATATCAAAGGGTGCATCTCTACTTTATCCAAAGTACGCCACTTAAAAAGAACCAAGTTAGTTATTTCCGCTTCTGTAACCCTACTTGATGTATCACTTAATGGAAGATTAAACATATCATTTTCTCTCCTACTTTCAATATCAGACTGTAATTCATTGCGAGCATCTAACATTTCAGCATCGTAAAACCCTTCTTGCTCACTCTGGTTGCACTCAGCATCCCTCATCACACTATCCTCTGAATCAGGTAGAGAAAATGAATATGATCTCGTAAGGCGATATGGAACTTGAGATGTCTCGTCAACTGAAGGTAACATCATGCACGGCGGAGGATTACTCCCCCTGCGCTCAGCAATAGAGAGAGTATTTCCCTTGCATGGGAAACAAGTATCTGACTCCCCCGTAACATGGTTACCAGAAAATGCCTTCTCCAATGTATGGGAAGTTCGTTTACAAAGTAAACAAACATTCTCTGCCAAAAAAGCATCTTTGGCACGGTAAGGACTTGGAGATTCTAAACCAGAAGGTGAAGACTGAGATGATAAATATGATAAGTCAGACCAGTTAGAAGAAGAGGGTGAGAAAGTAAAAGAACTGGAGAAATCAGACGTTAAAGGGGAGAGTGAAGGTGATTTGGAACCGAACTTTGGGCTACTTGAAGAAAAAGAATAACTACAACTAGGCGTTGGTGATGACAAAGGATCAGAGAGATCCACTTCTTTACAAGAAACATCTGCTCTATTTGGGCTGCGGGTTGGCGAACAAAAGAAGACATCCGGTGAACGAGATTTACAGCTCGAAGGCAATGGAGAATCAGGGTAGTCTGATTCATGAATTGATATAGTGGCGTCACAGCTTAATTTAGATAACTTGATAAGCTCTTTCAAATTCCATCCAGCTAACTTCTTCCTCAATATGCCCCACCCATTTTCTCTAGCCGGAAGACGAGTCTCGGATCTAGTTCCAGACAACAGAAAAGGGGAACAACCCCACCGGAAAGTGCCTTATGGAACATGTTAAGTCCATATCGTAAAGATCAACCATCCTTTCGCCATCGAACGGAGAACCATTTTCACCACTACCATCGGCTAAGAGTTCTTTGTTTTCAATAGATGCCCAAAATTCAGGTGGCTCTTTACCTTCTTTGATGGTCACAACTGGTCCCTGTGCCATTTCATATCTGATTACCTGAAAGGTAGCTTCCCTTGCACTATCTGACATCACTGAGACACAAAGCTTCCCAATCCACACATACACGGCTTAAGGAACATGAATAACGAACGCTCCCCTAGAATCAAGGCCTTCTGCACCTGTCTGGCTCAACATTTTTGGCACAAGATGAAGGGGATCGTACGCGGAGTGAGGTGCCATACGATACATTCGTAGCACTGAACCCAGGGCTGGCCAGAAAGGCCAGTGTCCGATCCTGGCACAGTAACAGCTGGCAAGCAAAACCCATGTTGGGATTCGTTACCCCACGTGCAACCTTCACATATTGGAAAGCATCTTCAAATGTCTGCTTCTTCCTCCACATAAGGTACGCAATGACCAAAGTGGTCGATCGCGACACCCCTTGGCAACAATGGATGAGAGCTCGCCCGCTTTGTTCTCGAACATCCTCAAAGTAATCAAAAACATCGTAGAGTATACTCGTGATATCCTCAGATGGGCTATCATGAAGCCAGAGCGTCTTATAGACAAGCTCATCCTTGAAATATTCAGGACAAACAAAACCAACGCAATTCAACACATGGGTAATTCCATTCTCGCGCAGAACTTCCCGGTTCTTTGCAACCGCATCGCTCCTGTAGGGTTCCGGAAATACCGAGCGGTTTCATCAAGCACGAAGACGACCAAGGTTTCAACATAACGGTCCGAAGGGATACCTTTTTAGGGACCCTTTGATATGATTTTAATAAAACTGAGCTCGGGCGACCCCGATAAGGCGAGCGACTGAAGGGATATCGTTTGGGGACCCCTCGGTTGATGGATCATCATGGATCCGTATTAAAGAGAACAGTGTTTCTCGTTGGCCGTGTGCCGAAGGCCTCCCTACGGCCCTCCGTAGGATGGCCCGGGGAATGGCTTAACCGAGAGGCGTAACAGCCATCATTATCACGAGAATCACCTTGGGGGCTGATTCAGCAGTGCAGTTAATGCTGCGAATGCGTGTAACAAATCGTGATCATGACAAGTGACGTCACTCGAACGGTTATGACACGTGTAACGATTTTACTGGAGGCATGTGCTCACAGTATATTCCTTCAAGCTTGTCATCGTGACGTCAGCCGAACGGTTAAGTCACGTGACGAGCACAGCCGTGCTTGGAGGCCAAGCCGAGGCTCACTATAAAAGGTAAACTTCATCACCTAGAAAAGGTATGCACAACTCTTCTCTCTGAACCCTAGATCTGGACTTCATCTCTTTCATCTACTAACTTGACCGTCGGAGTACCGTTCTGGGCTCAACGGTCCAGTCCGGTGCTAACGGTGCGTTGAGTGTGCAAGTCTAGGTATAACTCGAGAGTGAGGGTGTCGTCTTCATCACCGATCGTCACCAGAAAGAATCACAGAGAAAAAGGGCTCCACAGCTCCCTAAATAAATATGATCCGTGATTCTACAACACTCCTTGTCGAAAAAAGGCAAGCTTATCTTTCCTGCATTCGAATTCTCTTTCGGGTTGTTCTGAGTCCAAGTTCTGAGTTTGTTTAATTGACCCTTTTGCCCCAGGTGTAGGTGTTTGAGGCCATATGCCAAGATCATCTGACCCTGCCTTTGGCCATTCTTCAAATCTCCGTCGGGATACCGCAAGGGGTTGAAGAGGTGGAAGACACAACCTTGACTTATTGTTTGGTTTCGGCCGAGGGCTAGGGGTTCTAGGTGACTGGTCAGTCCATGAAACCGACCGTAAATACGATTTCCGGTTAGCACCACCACCACCCACGGCGGATGCCCGGCATTGCACGTGTTCCTCTAAAAAAACCTCTTTTTGGCCATTTGCATTGCACGTGTTCCTCTACTTTTGTATCACGACAAAGAACACGTTCGCTGTCAAGAGTGAAGTTAAGACGTACATGTAAATATATAGAGAAAAACACACAGTATACGGTATATAATATTTCATACAGGTATATACATATATTATGGGCTCGTGAACCAACCCAAGCCAAGCTTAGGCAAACTCGAGCTCGGCTCGTTTGGTATACTAGTCGAACACCCCAGCTTGAGCTCGTTTGTTTACATCATGAACCGAGCCATTTTCGAGCCGAGCCTCGAACGGCTCGCAAACAGCTCAGTTCGTTTGCAGCCCTAGTCACCAGTTGTTTACTAGAATTGCTAGAAGAATATTTCAGAATTTTAACGCAAAATGAGTCATCTTGAATATGTTCAAGATACAAGATGTCTGTTGCATAGAATCAATACACAAAGTAGCAACTTTTCATTGTTCACACTGCAGATGCACCGGATGGAACACAGACTCCATTCCTTTCCTGCGTATTTAATGAAATGTCTCATATATGTAACATAAGAGTTTTAAACCAACTAGAGCTAGCCTAGTTGGTCACCCTAGTAAACTCTCCAATCTACATTGAGAGGTCAAGGGGTCAAGTCTTGCTGAAGGTAAAAATTGGATATAAGTTATCCAGTGAAGGTGTCTTTAACTTCTTCCCAGTGTGGAACAACTTCTTCGGTTGTGGTGCATTGGGCTTGATTTAGTCATTATAGACCTCACATGATAGATGTAATGTCCTCTTATTGTTGAAAGAATATCTCCTTCAACGTAATTCTCCTACTGTTTTGAAATTTAAAAAAAAAACAAATATTGGTGTTTAATACCTGTCATGAACAGTACATACTTGAGCATGCTAGAAAGGATTGAATCATATACATTTGGATTTACGTACAAACAATAAATACATACAAGTCCTCTGTTTCCCTTTATTTCTTATTGCATTCTATGTTTGAATGTTTCCATTACCCTCGTGCAAGACAGGTTTTCACATGAGGGAAAGTGTTGCAGAGCTGGATATACTGGACTCACCAATGTCGGGATAAGAAGAGACAGGCAAAGGTTGAGACGTGGGAGGATAATAGGGAAAGTTTTTGGAACAATTGGTTATTATGTAGCGACATGGTGCAGTGGAACCTAACCTTTATACCGTTCAAAAACAAGAGTATCAGCTATCAAAGGGAACTCATGAATCAAGGTTTTGGTTGAAAAAAAAAATACATACTTCCTCACAAAAACTGCAACATGAACGAAAAGCAGAGGTAAGAAAGAGCTACTGGTCAAATTGAATACCTGTCCATGTCCCTATTGCCCAGAAATCCTCTTTCCCTACCACCTTGAAAAGATCTTCTATCATCACCCTGCCTTGACCACATATCTCTAGTGCCGCGTGATCAAGGCTTGTCCATATACTCCACACTTCTGGGCTCTTCAAATGCCCCTGACAGAGAAGGGGGCCTCTCAGGAAAGCTAGAAACCCTGCCTGCTCCAGAACCCGGCCTTTCAATGGCTTTCTGACCAAAGCGGACTTTGTCATCCAATTCCCTGGTTAGAAGCTCCAAATCCTTTTGTCTAATAAGTATTTGATCACGCAAATTAGTTTTGTCCTCACCAGGCCCTTCCAGGGGTTCATGGTTTTCATGTGAAGAAGATTCTTTCTCGAGTTCCTTCTTTGGACGCTCTATTTCTTCTTTCAAGTTCTTTTCAGCCTCTGTCTCAGGTCTGAAATGATTTCCCTTGTTTAGAGACCAAGAAAAATGTTCTGACAGTGGGAAAACTCACTCACACAACAAACCCATATAAGAGTGGAAAACGTATATGTCAGACAGTACACACAACCATGAATGGAGCATCATGACACTTCGTAATGCACCTTAAAAAACAGCAATTATTTTGAGCCCTTCAAAATTAGCCTCGGGGAATAAAAAAACTTCGAAAGCTTGCCCCTACAGAATCTCAGAAAAGGTTTTCTATAAAAGCTAGAAAAATATTAACAGGCTAAATAGTCTTAGAATTGCAGACAGAGCAATGAAAATTGCTGGCACAAAACTTAAGGCTCTACAGGGGAAAAATAACTTCGGCAAAGCAAATGCATCCCTCATGTCAATCCACAAGCCTCTTATCCATTCTAAATTTAGTGGAATTCTCAAGTGCATGAACCGCTATATATCTCATAACCATCCCACTATAAGAATAGTATTGATTATAATCTAATGGCCATATAGAAAAAAAATAGGATATGGAAACCTATTATTTTATTCAATTCGGGAAAAAAAAAAAAGAGAGTAAAGCAGCAATGTGGCAATGCGCTCTTTTAAGTTCTAGAAAAGAAGAGTTTATTGCTCCTTTACTACATTACTCTCTACTTTCTCTTTATTATCAATATCAGTCGTCTCATCTCTCGTCTAAAAGACCATTAGATAAGCTCTCGCCTTTTCACATGATAGTCATCACCACCAAGAATTTTAAAGGAACCAACCACGGGTAAGATAGTTTGAGAAAATAATTATGGAACAAAAATTTCCTTCTCTGCAGAGAAAAAACATAAATACAGCAGCAAAAATGGATTCATCACAGCCAATGGGTCAAAAACATGCTAAGCCAACATATAACTCCTTTCCCATAATCAATGGTTCAACTGTGAATGTATGCATGCGTGCGTGCTACTATTAGTTTATCTCTTATTTCAAAGACCTTATTCACATAATGGTCATCGCCACCAAGACTTTTAAAGGAACCAACAAGGCGTAAGATAGTTTTAGAAAATACTATGGAAAAAAAAAAAATATTTTCTGCAGAGAAAAAAGCACAGGCACAACTGCAATATGGATTCATCAAAGCCAATAGATTTCATGCTAAACGCGCATATAACCCCTTTCCCAAAATCAATGGTGCAACTGCGAATGTATGCATGCTACTATTAGTCTATCTCTTATTTCTAGCCTCTGTCTCAGGCCTGAAACAACTCTGACTGTGTCTGTTGTCTAGCTTAGCTAACGAGCTTCAGTTAATAACTAACTTAAATGGCAAACACATTAGTCAGGCAATGACCACAACCATGACAAAGAAAGTTTTTTGGTAGCTTCAATCAGTAACTAACTTAAATGGCAAAGTCAGAGAAAAATGGCAAACACATTAGTCAGGCAATGTGCACAACCATGACAAAGAAAGTTTTTTTGTGGAAAACAAAGCCCCACGGGCAGGAAACATGCCACGAGTCAAGTAGAGAGCCATCAGATCAGCTCTCACTCGCTCCAAAAGTTCCTTAGATATTTCATCCATACAATAGCAGACGAAGAAGACCTTCCTTCATTTGATGTCCAGTCAGCAGTCGATCGTTCGTTAAGGACAGTTTATAGATCATCAAATTCCGACAAAAGGAATGTAAAGCGGGTATGCAGCAAGATGACACATGGTAGGGCATCTAACAATCAACACTTAATTAGAGCCCTTCAAAATCAGCCTGGGGGATGTAAAACTTAAAAAAGCTTGCCTCCACAGTATATTAGAAAGGGTTCTCCGTGAAGGGAAAGAAATTAAGGACTTGTCATCAGCATCCCTGAGAAAATTAGTAACACAAACATTGGAATGGAGATGCTTATGGTAAGTGGTAAGCGTCTCTGCCTATCACCAATGTAATGAAAGTTAACGATGCAAAACATAAAGCTTTACCTATCTGTAGAGGAAGAAAGAAAGAACAAAAAAATAGAGGCTGTAGCAAATCAAGTGACATCAAAGACCTTGTTCACAAGGCATTCATCACAAACGAAACCTGTAAAGTAACCAACTGGGATAAGGTAGTTTGAGAAGTTGAATATTTGACCTAAACTTTCTAGTTATTGAAGAAAAAAAAAGTCGGGAATATATAGATGTGAGTGCAAAATACAAAGCCGATTCACAAGAATCTCATGCTAAAACCACTTATATCCCATGCCCAAAAAAATGGTCCACATGTTTCATATATTTACATATGAGTGTGCATGTATGTCACTATTCAAAATCTATCATCCGGTCCATGCCTTTTATAACTGCCCACAACTTTCCAGCTCTCCATTATTTCCCCATTTCCCTTATCAGTGGATTTCAACCCAAAAACATAATGATAGAAGAAGACAATCTACCAACACCCGAAAAGTTTTACAAAATACTGTTGTTCAAGTAGTTTCAAGTTTCAACAGCAAAAATGTCCCTAACTAGATTGAGACGTATTTTCATAAGAGTAAATTTGACCACTTGTTGCTTGGCAAGTGGCAACATACATAATTCGAATTTTCCAGTTGTTTATATGAACAAGAGGAAGGACCTAACTAAACATCAAGATACGTTATTTATAAACATTGGTTTCCTTCGTGTTGCACCATTTCATTTGTCTTGCACTCATTGGATAGTGCCTTTTCGAATGGTAAGGGTCGGTTTTGTACCATGGTTTCTTCAAACTAGCAAATGACAAACAGGGCTAGCAGCAACAACCTAATTTTTAAGGAACCTGGTATATTTTGTATGCATATTTGCAGATAAAGAGAAGTCAACTGTGAAGATTGAAGGATAACAATGTGGGATCACGTGTTGGGGACTCCATACTATCCTAACTACCATCGTTTTTGCATGCTATCACTGAGAGAGTTCTCAGTCCCTGAGCCTAAATAATGACAACACCTTACATTGGAATTGAGAATTGTTGTTGCTACAGTTGTGTGCCAATTTTAGATAAGGAGAAACACAATAAATGAGCCATCTTTATCAATCGGTAAAGAACTATGCAAGGGGGCACGTCTGAAATGCCTAGTCCTTTTTAAGAGGAATTCTTGGACAGTTCTCCAGTGAAGTATCCAAAGTGCAAATAAACAGGAAATGCAAATTAATAACAACTATGTATGAATACCTAAAACAGCTTCTCCCTAGGCTTCGCATCCCCAATCCAGACCTTTCTCTTGAAGCAAGACTTCCCTAGGCTTCGCATCCCCAAAAGGATTCACCTTCGGCCTCGGCTTCACCACACCACCTCCTTCCATCCCCTACAACCCTAACCCTTGATTGTGCACGCGAAGGCCTACTAGAATGCTCACTCGCCGGCCAACTACTACTACTCTTCTTCGCCTCAATCTCCAAATCCACTTTCTTCCAATCCAAACCCTTTTCAGCCAACACGTCCTCTCTAGGCCTTGCTGTCCCAAATGGGTTGGCTTATTACTACTAGCTTTCACTTGCTCAACAACCTCACCTCCTAATCCCTCTCTGCGTGGTGGATCCAATACCAATTTTTGCCTCTCTGATTGCACTTCCCTCTCTCCTTACCCTCCTCTAGAAGACCAGCGATCAAGCTCTAGCCTAGAATCGCGAAAACTCGACCCGAACGTTGACGACCTAACTGGTGCTACTGGCTTTTTCCCAGCTCCCTAATTATCTACCTCGTCAGCCCTAGACATACGCATACCCATACCACCACCACCACCTAGTCCACTTGTAACGATTCGAGGGCGAACAGACTCACCACATAAAGAACTTAAGAGAAGCTTGTCTTGGTTTGTGAGAACCTCAAACCTTGGAAGTGGGCAATCATATCCAAGTCTTTTCACTTTTGTGGGCCCTTTTCAAGATAATTTTAATAATGGAAATCACTCATTTTTTAATATTTATTAAGACAATTAATTACACAAAAAATCCTATTCACCGAATATAGATTACATGTTTACATTGCAAAATATGAGAAAAGATAAATTTGGAAGAGAAAAGATAGAGACATTAACACTTGTATCAACAATCGCACAAACCCTCTAACATGGAGTATGAGTGATCCACGTTTGAGTGGTAAGTCCCTCTTTTTTTTTTTTTTGAACAAAGCTTTAAAGACTTCGAATGAGTTGTAAGTCCCACATATCTCATGTGAGAGAGTTTGTAGAGTTGTTGGTACAAGTGTTAGTGCAGGTAGCAAACTTGAATTTGAAATACAAAGGGCAATTTCCCTTTTTTGCTAAAAGTGTTACACGGACTAGAGTAGGTTCCACGAAACTAGCTTATTGTGCTTTACAAGATAGATCCTTCTATCACAATACATCAACCCAATTTCAATTAATAATCTAGTTTCACTGACTTATTGCCAATAAGTAAGTTTTACTAAAAATATTTGATGTATATGAGGAGAATGACATGTCTCGAGATCCTTATTTAACACTCTCACTTTTAGCAAAAAGGGGAAACTCACCCATTGGGAACTCATTTTTCATAACATAAATGGCTTGGGAAAACTCGTTTATGAACATTTGATAAAAGACTTTTGACCTACTTTGTTGGTCTTAGCGTGTTCTAAATTGTGAAGACCCGTGTTTTTCTATAATTTTTCGTAAATACTGTTGGGGTAGTGTGAGAAATGTTTTAAAGTGCGATATGGGGTCAATGTGCATTTGGTAATTGCATTTGGGTGTTGGTGAGACACATTAGAGACACTAGGGGGTGAGGGTGTAATTTGGGAGCATGTAAAGAGGGCTAACATCAGTTTTTTTTTTTGTTTTTGGCAAAACACACTCTCCTCTCTTCCTCTACACACCGACACACACACTCTCTCTCTATTCCTCTCAAACTTCCTCCAAAATCCACCACAAAATCCACCCTCCACACTTATATTCTTCAACATTCAACCGCAAAACTGTCATCTGTGCGTGTTTTGGAGTCTGGGACTCCGTGGTTTCACTTAGAGCTAGCACATTTCGGTTGGGGTTTGCAAGAACAACTTGGGGCTTTCACTTCCTTCTCATTTGGAGCTCAAACCTTGAGGTAGGAGACACATTTCTACTTCCTCTAGTTGTATCTAGTTGATTTGTAGCATATATCTTGGAGTTGACCACCAATTTCTAGTAAAACTTGTTCTACACCATTGAAATGGGTTTCCTCCATGTTTGATTCTTGATCTATGCATTTGTAGCATATATCTCGGAGTTGGCCACCAATTTCTAGTAAAACTTGTTCTCCACCATTAAAATGGGTTTCCTCCTTGTTTGATTCTTGATCTATGCATTTGGTTGGTAACTTGATCAATTAGTTGATGTTTTACTATTGCACCATGTCTAGTTGTTCTTTGACATCTAAAATTTGAGCTTAAACCATCATATTTGCACTTGGGTTGAAATCCCCTCTCTTTGAGAAAAATCTGTCAAATTTTCGTCCCTTTCTGCCACGATGGTCCGGACGGGAATTTGGGTGGTCCAGACCAAGCCATCTGTTAAACTTTTGGTACAATCTGTCTCGATAGTCCGGACGAGGATTTGGTGGTCCGGACCATGCCATCAATCAAAAAAATTCTTTCGTTTCAAATCGTTCCTTGATGTTTGGTTAGTCCCCGTTTGCTCATATCATTGTGTACTTGACCTCTAAACTCGAGATAAATCTTAAATAGATTTTATGACTATTAAAATGAGATTTTAATATGACAAATGGTTAGACCCGTCACGATACGATCCTTAAAAGTGTTTTGGTGAATGAATGGTATTAAATGGATTTATGAGAATGATTTTACAAATACTAGGGCCACCTTTCGGTGCGTCCCTAGCCATGGGTGCACGGAGCCCACGAAAATCCGGCAGGGGTGCACGGAGCCCACGAAATCCGGCAGTGGTGCATGGCGCCCACGAAATCCGGTAGAGGGATTAATTCCCTATTAAAAATAAATAGATACTTTTATGAGATGTTGGAATGAAGTGTTTTTTACTACCATGGTATTTTAATGAAAATTGGATACTTGGACACGCATTTGGACACGTGACACGAGTTGGTAACGGTTAGGAGGAAAACAATGGACACTTGGTGTTTCTTTGGAGACTTTGGGATTCTTTGGACACTTAGGTGTTTTGGGGTCACTTGTAAACTATTTTTGACCTATCATAACATACGTTGTTCATCTCATTCACATCATTACAAATTCCAGTGCACTTATCATCTTTATACACCTAGCGTTAGTAGAATGATTTTTCTACTGGGCTAGTGAGCTCACCCTATCATTTTCAGGTACTCGGCAAGGCTCATGACTTGGATGCTTGGAGTGTTGTGGAGGGCCCACTGAGATCGCGCGAAAAAGATTGTGATTATTAGAGTCGCCACCCGGATTTGAGGTCCGAACCCGAGAAACCGATAAAAATATGACTCATTTGCCCATTTGAAAAAGACTTTACTGATCACGGCGGAACCAAAGATTTCTCGGATTCGGGGGTTTGGTTACGAGAGGGGAAGGGTTTTACGGCACCCCTCTCGCCCGGTCCGTGAACCGGTCTCTACTCGATATTTTGTGGGATTTTAAAAATGTTTGAAATTTAATTTATTCACGAAAACAGGGAATCGGGGACGGGGATCATATAAATAACAATATATACAAGAAAGATACGAATTTACGGTGAATGCTTGTGCGCTTGGTCTACATGGATGATGATAATAATAACAACAATTACTACCAATGTCCACAGAAATAAACTACAACAGAAACTGTACAATCAATCCCAAGGAATTATGAGCATGGGATTTATCATACTGTTTGCAATCTGGATCCCAGAATGGGGATTGAGCGCTCAAGGGTGATGACTTGAGCGCTCAACCCTCATTCCCCCCACACATCTTCCTTGCTGGTTTTTCATGTTTGATGATATTTTAAGACTTTGAACCACTACAGAAACATCACACAAGTATCACCTCGCTTCAGAAATCACCAGAAGATGTTAAAAACATACTTGCTTTCGAACCAGTTTGAGCGCTCAAGGCTCATGGATTGAGCGCTCAAACCAATTTTGAAAGAGAGAGAGGGATTCGGATCACAAACGCTGTATTGACAACTCATACACACCAACAAGGAATTAAACCATAATCAATCGTCAGAACTACTGGAAAATTGCAAATAAGCCAAGAACAGTTTGAGCGCTCAAAGATTTGACCTTGAGCGCTCAAGCCATAACATGGCTTTCTAATTTTTGACCTTCAAACAGATTTCAATACCTCCTCAGGATCACAAAAGGCATAGAATAAAGTTTCAAGAGGTTAGACAGCCACTGTTTTGCAGTCAAATATAAGAAATTTGAAGATTTTGATGTTTGATCATCATAAAATGGTTAATTTACATTCATGCATGTAGTTTTGGTGTAGAAATAAGCTGTTTTGAGAGTTACATGAACGCAATTAACTCTTAAATAATGATCAAAACCAAAAGAAAGCTCAGAAATTAGCAAAATAGAAACTTGTTCAGAATTGGGCTTGAGCGCTCAAGGCCAGAGGCTTGAGCGCTCAAACCCTGTTGTAACTGCAGATTTGAAAAATATTTTTGAACAACTTTCAGACCTTTGTGAGTCCAATGCAAGTATAGAGAACTTGCTTGAACTCACTGGTCTTCCTCAGATGGGCCAAAACAGCGAATACATCACATGTTTTACTACCTTTTGGAAAATGCTTGTGATTTGAACTTGATTCTGGGCTTTGGGATGATGATTGTGGATGTTTTTGGCTTATACTCTGGACGAATTGAACAATGTAGGTGGTTGATTGATGATCAAGAACCGAATTTCTGGGTTTGATGAGTGGTTTTGTAAGTGGTTTTGATGGTGGAAGAGTGGTTTTGTAGAGAGAGAGAAAGAAGATTGGTTTTCTGGTGGAATCAGGAGGGGAGGAATGTGAGAATTTCGTCCCCCAAAACCAGGGGTGTTAGATGGTTTTTATAGAGTGAGTGGGAGGGAAAAGAAGGGAGAGAAAGAGTGGGTTTTTGTATTTAGGAGTATTTTTGGTGTATTTTTGGAGTTAGTGGAGTACATTGTACATATAAGGATCGTATAAGATCATCCCCAGACGCTCCCATGCAGGAAATCTCATGATGAGATACTCTGCAAGTTGCTGACTGGATCAGAGTTGAGCGCTCAAAGCCGTGGGCTTGAGCGCTCAAGGTGTGTCTCAGGGGTTTGAGCGCTCAAGGCCATGGGCTTGAGCGCTCAAGGCTATGGATGGCAATTTGCTGGCTTGGCTTGGTTCAACAGTGCTTGGGTAGGTTTGGAACATTTTGATTGTTTGGGTGGTGTTTGGTTGATTTTGATCAAATTCAAGTCATTCTTACAAGTTCCAGGTAATCGGTCCGTTTCATCATCGGGGATGCTCGAGCGTATCTCGGGTTCAAAATTGGGATGTCTACAAGTGTAGATTGCAAGACATGAAGCTTACTTTTACATTAAGTTATTTTATCCTCTCCATAGTTTACTATATTTTTAGAAGATGATTTTGTAACTTCTATTTTTTTAATCTTTTGACAAATCCAATATATGTAATAACTTTATTTATTGTTGAAACTAAAGTACTTGGGTTCGGGTACCTTTGATGAGAAACATGTGGAATTGTAATTTGGAAGTTCTACTTTTGACTTTGACTATTCTATGGAGATATGTTGAACTGTGATCTATCCTACGTGGATATTGTTTATATTTTGGTTATTAAAATTGAGGGCATGACATAAATGAAGAACGATTTTGATAATTAAAACAAGTCTGTAAAAGATCTATAATAAAAATCTTTGACCGGTTCAACTTTGTTTAGTTTGGTTTTTTAAGAAGGTTTTTGGGATAATGAGAGAGAGAGAGAGAGAGAGAGAGAGAATTATAATAATGATTAAGGAGAAAACTTATTAAAAAACATGCTGAGAAAAAGGGTGGTTCTTAAAAACCAAAACAAGCCTCCGAAGGGATCAGAAAGGATTCCAATCTATATGAAAATAAAAATCCTACGACACACAACCATCCAACCATAACCATCACTGTGGTACTCAATTATATTTTTCTTACAATTTGCCCTTCTATGATAGATTTGAGGGGCAAAACCGTAACAAAAGAATTAGGATTCCAATCAATATGAAAATAAAAATACTAGAAACACAACCATCCACCTATACTTGAAAGAAAACACTGGTACTCAATCCTATTTTTCTTACAATTTGGCCTTTTACGGTAGAATTCAAGGGCAAAACCGTACCAAAATAATTCAATTTGGGGGGCACTGAGAAACAGACAACGTGAATTTAGAAAAGCACTTCGTGACTCGTCGTTGTGGTACTCAAAAGAAAACACAGAAGAAACGAAGCCAGAAACCCTAGAAAATAAATTCGATTGCAAGAACCATCTTTTCGCGACCTGGGATTACGCTGAAATCGCCAAGCTTTGAGCTTCATCAATGGAGGGGGATCAGGGTCAAGGTTCGATACGGTAACTTGGAACAGGCGTTGACGTTTCTGCAGAGGCAGATGCAGTCGAGCGGGATGGAATGGCTGATTAAGCGTTAACAGACTCATCACATCAAGAATTCAGATAAACGTGTTCTGGCTCGTAAAAACCATGAACGGAAGATTCGGTCTCAGGATCTCGCGAGAAAGCTCAAGTCCATTCTCATTAAGAAAGTCAGGTAATCAGACACAAACCTCTCTCTCTCTCTCTCTCTCTCTCTCTCTACGTCCTTATAGCACTATTTGAACAAGTAGCTAATCGTAAGTTGAAAAAGTTTGCAAAATTGAGTGCCATAGCTCTTCAAGATGCATAATTTGATAAACATTTGAGTAAAAACTTCATTTTTGTATCAAGTACTTAACGGAGAAATTCATATATAAACACAAGTTTTAGTAAAGACTTCGTTATTGCTTGATTGTGAATTTGGCACAGGAGAAAATACCTTTGCGAAATTTGACTGGAAATCCGATTAAAAACTCAATTTGGTATAGGTTTGAGCCAAAGATTGGAGTGGATTTTAAGGGGGTTTACTCAAACATTGGGTTTGGGTTGTACTAAAAAACTGTAAGATCAAAGATATCCAATTTCTTTTACACAATTACAATATCCTGAGTAGCTCCTTCATCAGTATGACAATATTATGTCTTCCTTTGTTCTCATCGGCAGCCAGGAGTGATCATTGGATATAGAAGAAGTCAGGTTTACCAATTGTCCTGAGAGAAACCCTTAGGTCCCTTCTATTTGCGATCATGACTTGGATGCTAGGAGTGTAGATTGCATGACATGAAGCTTACTTTTACATGAAGTTATTTTATCCTCTCCGTAGTTTACTATATTTTTAGGAGATGATTTTTTAACTTCTATTTTTTTAATCTTTTGACAAATCCAATATATGTAATAACTTTATTTATTGTTGGAACTAAAGTACATGGGTTCGGGTACCTTTGATGAGAAACATGTGGACTTGTAATTTGGAAGTTGTACTTTTGACTTAGACTATTCTATGGAGATATGTTGAACTGTGATCTATCCTACGTGGATATTGTTATATTTTGGTTATTAAAATTGAGGGCGTGACATAAATGAAGAACGATTTTGATAATTAAAACAAGTCTGTAAAAGATCTATAATAAAAATCTTTGCCCAGTTCAACTTTGTTTAGTTTGGTTTTTTAAGAAGGTTTTTGGGATAATGAGAGAGAGAGAGAGAGAGAGAGAGAGAGAGAGAATTATAATAATGATTAAGGAGAAAACTTATTAAAAAACATGCTGAGAAAAAAGGGTGGTTATTAAAAACCAAAACAAGCCTCCGAAGGGATCGGAAAGGATTCCAATCTATATGAAAATAAAAATCCTACGACACACAACCATCCAACCATAACCATCACTGTGGTACTCAATTATATTTTTCTTACAATTTGCCCTCCTATGATAGATTTGAGGCGCAAAACCGTAACAAAAGAATTAGGATTCCAATCAATATGAAAATAAAAATACTAGAAACACAACCATCCACTTATACTTGAAAGAAAACACTGTGGTACTCAATCCTATTTTTCTTACAATTTGGCCTTTTACGGTAGAATTCAAGGGCAAAACCGTACCAAAATAATTCAATTTGGAGGGCACTGAGAAACAGACAACGTGAATTTAGAAAAGCACTTTGTGACTCATCGTTGCGGTACTCAAAAGAAAACACAGAAGAAACGAAGCCAGAAACCCTAGAAAATGAATTCGATTACAAGAACCATCTTTTCGCGACCTGGGATTACGCTGAAATCGCCAAGCTTTGAGCTTCAGCAATGGAGGGGGATCAGGGTCAAGGTTTGATACGGTAACCTGGAACAGGCGTTGACGTTTCTGCAGAGGCAGATGCAGTTGAGCGGGATGGAATGGCTAATTAAGCGCGAACAGACTCATCACATCAAGAATTCAGAGAAGCGTGTTCTGGCTCGTAAAAACCTTGAACGGAAGATTCGGTCTCAGGATCTTGCGAGAAAGCTCAAGTCCATTCTCATTAAGAAAGTCAGGTAATCAGACACAAACCTCACTCTCTACGTCCCTTATAGCACTATTTGAACAAGTAGCTAATCGTAAGTTGAAAAAGTTGGCAAAATTGAGTGCCATAGCTCTTCAAGATGCAAAATTTGATAAACATTTGAGTAAAAACTTCATTTTTGTATCAAGTACTTTACGGCGAAATTCATATCTAAACACAAGTCTTGAGAGAATCACACTCTCCAATAATGCAGCTAGAACCCTAGACTGCATGCCCAAGACTGTTGAAGATAAAACTTAGAACAAAAAGAACATTTAGAACCAAGACTCATATAGGAGAAAAACACCGAAAACTTTTATTTCATAATATCTCCTTTCTCACTCTCTACAAAAGCTACACAAAAAGGCTCAAACACATTTAGAATTTATAGGACTCTCCTAACATGTATCTAGTCAAGTACGCAACTCTAGACAATAAATAGATTCATGAATGATCCTTGGACTCCATTCATGAATACTACTAATAACCATTGAACTTAACAAAAGACCCTTGAACTACATTCATGTACCAAGCCATGTACATGAACCATGTGTGAATCAAACTAATAAAGTAATAAAGTTAGCACAACTTTCAACACTCCCCCTTTGTGCTAACACGAGAAACCAAGCCCAAAAACTCTTGGAACTTCTGAAACTTTTCCTTTGGTAGCGCCTTGGTGAAAATATCTGCCAACTGATCATTAGTATCCACCTTAACTAGATCAATCTCATCTTCAAGCACCTTCTCTCGAATGAAATGGTAATGGACTCCAATATGTTTGGTTCTAGCATGGAACACTGGATTTGAGGCCATTCGAATAGAACTCATGTTATCACACAATAGTTGTATTGGCTCGTTGATTGGATGAAAAACTTCTCCAATAAGCCTCTTCAACCAAACACATTCCTGAGCTGCAAGTGTAGTTGCGTTATACTCAGCCTTTGTGCTTGATAATGCAATTTTGCTTGTTTCTTGCTACACCATGAAATTGCTGCAGATCCAAGACTAAACACAAACCCGGAAGTAGATCTCCTTGTTACAGAATCTTCGGTCCAATCAACATTAGTGTAACCTTTGAGACTAAGGTTAACATCACTCTTATACATCAGACCAAAATTGATTGTCTTGATGAAAATTTCCTAAATTTGGAAGCCCATCAACCAGTTTATTCGCAGAAATTTCCTTTAACTTTTCATAACCAACATGTGCCAATCGAGCATGCCACAGAGATGCATTATCTTGTTTGCTAGTCTTCTCAACGTATCCATCACTAACTGACAAGACATAAAGGGACTTAACCCTCTTCCCTTCCAACAAAATATCAGCCTCCATATTTCGAATGTTGGACAAGACTTTAACATCATCCGGACCAAACAGAACATATTTCCCAGAATTTGAAATTTGAGAAACAGAAACCAGATTTTTAGTCATACCGGGAACATGGTAGACACTATTAAGAGTAACACAACCAGCATTTGATGCATTCACTTTGACCGTGCCTTCATCCTTCATTTTTCACTGGGTGAATGGAGTTCAAAATATTTAAGGACAAAAATTAAATTGTAAGAATTATCTTATATCTTGCTACTTTATTGCTAAGTTGGAAATCCATGGTGAAATCATTTGCTGTATAAATTAATGCAATTAATTGTGTTTGCATTATGCGATCTTTGTTAACGCACAATCATTGGCCACCCAAAACATGCATTAAAACCCTTTCTCCGCCATTAATGATTTAACATTTGAAAATGATCATTAGGGTACATGTTAACCTGACCAGGATTTTTGTTTTCTTTCTTTTTATAGAATTTTCTTAAATTAGTCGTTCGTCTTGACAAATGACTTTAAAAAATACAAAATTATGACCATAAGTTTTAAACAATCTCTAGATCGAATGGAAAGATTCTATAAAAAAAAAGAAGAAGATGTTTGTTTAGTATTTGTTCTACGAACATTCTTTTAATTTTGGCCCATATTATTATACTTATCATAAATACTCATATTTTGATAAAAGTAATTAAAAATATCAATAAACACCAGGAATACCCATTGTCTTTAAGAAAAATTAATTTTAGACTACACTCCCTATTGTCTTTTTGAAGTTGGTTTCATCTCGTAATTTTCTTCAAAAATGGATCCAGTTTATAGCTCCATAAAACTCGACATCGGCTCTACAGCTCTACTCCTTTGCCAAAATTCCAAACAAGTTCAAGGCGAATATTAATGGAAAGAGTAATGCTACTATCACGTTCAAGGCGAATATTAATTAAAAATATCAATAAACTGGATGTATGTGATAGTAGCATTTTTGAAAGAAAAAAAAAAAAAACTGCACTTAACAAGTGGGACGGGACATAATTGAGCATCATGTCTAAAAAAATTAACTCCGGTCTCATTCAGTTGCCCAAGGGGTACTTTGGGTTTTTAATTTGTCCTTCTTCAATTTTTTTTGAATTTGTTAGTTTTGCGTCAATTTTTAACCAAACTTATAGTATATGGAGAGATAATATCTCAATTTCAAGTGAACTGTGGTTCAAAATGAAACTAAACCGTATTTTAATAGTTTGGATTGCCTTGGTTCTATGAATTTTTATGGGTTGATTTCGTTCTCCAAATTCATAATCCGTAGATAGCGGTTTGATTCTTGGTTTATTATAAAACTGGACTAATCTGGTCCATGCACCTATCACCATTTTTAAAAAACTCATCCAACAATTCTTATTATCCAAACTTCAAATTAAATGCAAACTTCACTTTATTTCATTAAATAAATTTGAAAGCTAAATTTCAAAATAAACTTCACTTTATTTTATTATAAAACCGGACTAATCTGGTCCATGCTCACCCCTACACCTCCCACCATTTTTAAAATACTCATCCAACAATTCTTATTATCCAAACTTCAAATTAAATGCAAACTTCACTTTATTTCATTAACTAAATTTGAAAGCTAAACAATAAGCGCAACATAAATAAAATAAATGAAAAAAAATATATCAATTAACCAAAATAAAAAAGTTACTGGATCATATAGCCATGGGGAAAGAGGCATAAAAATTGATGAAATGCTTGTTGGTGTTATTAGCTTTTGCACTATTTCAATCTTGTGCAATATATAATAATGTTAGATATTGAGGGTTCATGTTGGGGGTGTCCAAGATCATAATCATCATCTCTCTCTTTCTCTTTCGCTTCTTTCACTATTCGTTTCATTTTCTTCAGCTCCTCCAATACTCAAACTTTTGTTTCTCACAACTTAGTCTTCTTTGTTTCAGCATCACACACTCCGTAATGATATAATTGAACACTTATGGTCTCGACAAAGAGAGTTGGGTTGAGTCATCTTTTGTTGGCCATGTTGACTAGGAAAAAAATGATACATGTGAAGCAGTTTATTTTTATTTTTATTTTGGTCTTACGTGGTATTTGATACTCCATCCGTCCCTTTTTAGGTGATCCACTTGGGAAATGTGTATTTTTACCGACGTTTAAAAATACACTTTCTTATATCGTTGTTATTTTTTTTTTTGACACCAAATTAAAGTACTCAATGAGCACTTTAATTTGGTATAAAACAAATTAAAAAGTTATATAGAGAAATATATTTTTTAAGAGTTTGAAGTTGCACGTATTCTCATATGGATCACTTAAAAAGGGACGGAGTGAGTACGGGCAACATATTATTTAGTCCATTTAGTCAAAGTGTGAACTGGGCTTTACTTTCCGGAGGGAGACTTCTGGTGTGGGCTTTAATTTGGGTTTTCCTGGGCTTAGACTTGTAAAGATTCTTTGTGGGGCTTTTAGATTTTGGGCGTGCAGAGACTATTCATTGTGACCGTATACAATTATAAAAGCATACGAGGCCTTGGTGGGTGATTGAGGCTGAGTTTTCCGTTTGATTTTAGCAACTATGAGTTGGTAAAATCAACCCTGATTTTAGCAAATGAGTTTACCAGGTACTAAAATCATGGTTGAAAAATAACTTTCATATTCATTTCAATATATTTCTTTTACTCCATCAATCCGATAAAAACCCACGATTCAAGGGTGGTTTGGCCTAAATTTATTGTTTTATTATTTATGAAAAAATTCGTCCAAAATAAGTTTTTTTTGCGACATGATTTTTACTTATATATATATCGTCGACATGAAAAGATTATGTCCTAAGAGCATCTTCAATCCTTACCCATTTTTCTACACATATTTGGGTCAAAAGCTTCATTTGGGTAGCAAGATCCAATGCTATACCTTTTTTTCTACCCAAATCTATGTTACTCAAGTTTTCCCTTCAAAATATGGGTCAAAATGGCACATTTGTAAATATGAAAGTGAAAAGAGTGTTGAGAAAAAATGGGAATGGATTTGGGTAGTGAAAAGGGTATAACTCAAAATGGGTGTCGTTGAAGATGAGTTTTTAAACCTTTTACTTAAATTTTAAATATGGGTAGAAAAAATGAATAATAATGAGATCTAATCGTAACCACCAGACAAAAAGGAAACCAAAGGACATTTAATACTTAATGGTTTATTGGTTCATCTCGACGAGAGATATATATCTAAAAGGTATAAAATTATATCAAAATTTTAAAAAATTCACTAAAGACAATAAATAATCCAAATTTTTGTGGTTTATTGGACTATTTTTGCCTATATTTATAAAAAATTAAGTTTGGTTAATTTTTTCCTCTTGTTGAGACGAACCAATAACCACGCAAAACTAACAACTGCGATTTTTTTTTTTGAATAAGAACAAAAAAATAATCCACTTAATTTATTTGGCCAAAGCAACCCTATGCTTGTTTGAGAATAGAAGTGTTTTTTCTTCTTTCTTTTCCATAGGCATTGCATTTTGTGTTCAATGTTCATGTTTGCGATATCTTATGAGAATTTGGTTGGTTTTCCCTCTGGTAAGAAATTCAAGTAAATAAAAAAAAAATCAAAGGAAAGAAGGGAATTTAATTCAGTTAAAATATTTTTCAGAGCAATAAATAAATAAATAAATAAAAGAAGTAAAAAAAATGGTACCTCTTTTTTGCATTTTCTTTTTTACTGTTTTTACTTTTGGCTATTTAGAAGGGGTCACCCAAAATGATTTATGGGAAAACTCATTTTTTATTTCTTGTTTTAGGATGAGAAGTCATAAGTAGGGGGAGAGGAGATTTTTGACTTTCCAATTTTGGTCAACAAAAACACCTACATACCGTATTATGCACATATCTCCCAAATACTATTCATGTTGCCAAATGCATTATATACATATCTTCCAAATGCCTTACAGATTCATAATACATTTTAGTCACAATTCAAGATGCCAAAAAATGTAAAACGAAAAATGCAAAAAATAAAAAAATGAGGCCCCCAAACACCCCTAATGTTTTTAGGGGAACAAACGATATTTAAAAATAAAGGGGTCGATCAGTAATAATGGTAAACTTTGGGTTCGCTCGCGACTATATATAGATCAGAGATTTAGGGTTAGGGTTTTTCCCCGCTAGAAGAACAGCTCTGCCGCCATGGTTCTCAAGTACGTGCTTCGCCTCCATCTCTCTCTTCCTCTCATTACACTTCTTCCTTTATGCTTTGTTTGTTAATTTGTTCTGAATCTTATCTGATTTCTTTGAAAATGGATGAATTATGATGAATTTTTTTGATTTGTGTTTTTCCGCTTCGTCTGCGATTAGTCGTCCTGTTTGTTCTTAACAATCATTAGGCGTCTGTACAAGAACTACACCTAAATGAATGTTTTCAAGACCCCCATGGAGCAATCAACATTACTGCTGTCCCCATTTCCTTCTATTTTGTTATATTTTCGCAATGCAACATTAAGAACTGGGAAATGAAAAAGTTATGCTTGTTTTAAGAAATTGCTGCTGTTGCCTTTGGATTTTATGTTCCTCGGAACGCCCGGTGATCAGGACATGTTGCCGAGGTCGGTGACAAGAACATGTTGTGGCATTAGTATGGAATCGATTCTTGGGAGTATTGACACATGGTTCTGGAGTTCATACTTGGTATCCCTTCCAGTGGCTTTCGAGAACACGCTTATCTTGTAGGATGGATGTAGACATTAGAAAGAATAACTTTGTTTCTAAACATGCAACTGCGTAGACTTCCAATTACAAGACGGTGACAGGAACTAGAACCTGTTTCCTTTTTCTGGGGTGACTTGCGTGGTGGAATACGAGGTCAATCTCACATTGCTACTAAAACTCATGAAATGGCAGTCAATAAACTTATGGAAGAGCACAGTTAAAACTTAAAAACATGATTTTGTGCCTTTTGTAGGAATAGTGTATTTTGTCTTTTGAGGTTGTCTATAATGCCAGTCGATACAATAATTGAACACCGCAAAACATCGTGAATGTTGTTTGTATTACATGCCTTTGCAGTCCATAATTGGTTAATGTAAATTTGTTTGCTGAAACCGGTTCAGTTTCAATATCAATTACGGTGAATCTGTGAAGATAGGTGTAGCCGTGTAGGTTTTCGGGACCTTATGTTCTGTCCTAGTTTCCATATCAATTGGGATGCTTGCTTTTATTTTGCCTGATATGTCATAGGACTCATAGCTCTTCATCTATGTAATTTGAGAAATCCTTTCAGTGGCCTGTAGCAATGTGCTTGCTTTATCAAATTTTGCTGTACAAACTGTCTCAAAATGGTTTGATTGCTACCTAAAAAATAACATATTGTAATTTCAGGACCGAACTCTGCCGCTTCAGTGGGACCAAGATATACCCTGGTAGAGGTATCAGATTTGTTCGTTCAGACTCTCAGGTAAAATTGATGGTTATGTCAAGCTTTTTCTTTTTATAGAGGCTGTCTTTAGACTTTAGGGGCCAGGTGATGCAGTCCTGTGTCATTGTGCGACTGTTTTATTGTAATTTTCCCAAAAACTTAAAGTTGTTTTCTCTGTTTGATCAATGAAGGTCTTCCTCTTTGCCAACTCCAAATGCAAGAGGTACTTCCACAACCGGCTCAAGCCCTCAAAGCTTTGCTGGACTGCCATGTACAGGAAGCAGCATAAGAAGGTAGTTTAAATTGTCTGGTCTGTTTTTCTGCTTCATCATTGTATCGGCCCTATGGGGGCTTAATCCTTTCATTTGATTTCTGGACCATTTCTTTGCTGTGAGCTATCATTTAACCTATGTTACATGGGTTTCCCTTCCTGACCTCTCAGGACATCGCTCAAGAAGCTGTTAAGAAGAGGCGTCGTGCGACTAAGAAACCTTACTCTAGGTCTATCGTAGGTGCTACTTTGGAAGTTATACAAAAGAAAAGGGCAGAGAAGCCCGAAGTTCGTGATGCTGCTCGGGAGGCTGCTCTCCGGTATATGTTTCCCTTTAACTTTGTGATGGTCGTGTTTATGCAGCTATTGCTGGTTGCTAATTTGGGTTTCTTTGTAAATTTCAGTGAAATAAAGGAGAGGATCAAGAAAACCAAAGATGAAAAGAAAGCTAAGAAAGCAGAGGTGATGTCCAAGTCACAGAAAGCCGGTAAAGGTAGCATGGCTAAGGCTTCTGCTCCGAAGGGCCCCAAGCTTGGAGGTGGTGGTGGGAAGCGGTGAAAGTCTGTTGTCTCCTGTGTTCTTTTTGGGTACTAAAAACTTGAAATTTTCTTGTTTTTACGAGCGCTGATGTTAGTGCTATGGTTTCAGTCGCACTTAATTGGGTTCACATTTTTTTGTTAATTTTGCATGTATGAAGGATTTTGTTCACTTCATCCGCCTGCGGTTATTAATTCATGGTTTTTTTGGAGCAAATTTGATTTTCTTCATGGTTTTTCGGGCGTAATGCAATAGAATTAGAAAGATAAATCTCATTTCACAAGAGAGGAGAACTGGTAGATACATGAAATGAAGAAATTAAGTTCCATATTCTGAAATGGAAGAGGGAATATACAACAAAGGAGAAAAATACAATGATTTGATGTAGCCATTTAGGCATGAAATAAAGCATGCACGCACAATCTCATTGGCGGATTAGACGTTATTTCTATGAACGGTGCTACAGGGAGAGATGGAAATGAATAAATTTCGACTCAGATGTGTCTAGATTGTCTGATGTATGTGGGTCCTACTCGAGGTTTTAGACATATTATCGTCTAGATTGTCTAATGTATGTGGGTCCTACTCGAAGTTTTAGACATATTATTTGATGCATGTGGGTCCTACTCGAGGTTTTAGACATATTATCTGATGCATGTGGGTCCTACTCGAGGTTTTAGACATCTACATTTGGATTCATCTACATTTAGATTCGGATGTGTCTTGATCATTTGATGCACCTGGGTCCTATAGAAATCTCTTGTTTGTGCATTGTTTGTTCGGCATGTATTTTTTTGTTTTTTAATTTGTTTACGCAACGAAGGAAATAAAACATTTCTATAGCCTGTAGCCTGTAGCCAAATTTCATGTTGATTAAACCTAGCCAAATCTTCACACACACACACACACATGCAATCTTAATGAGTAACATACTTTCCTCATTCCGCACCAACTCAACTTCATCAACAGTATAACAGATGACACAATTCTGCCTAGTTATTAGAGGGAAAAAAAATAGGGTTTGTTTGACAGAAGCATTTGATTCAATGGGAAGTCGAAAAGTGGTGGTGGTGATGGGATTTGTGATGATGCTATCGCGGGTTGCAGCGGTAACTACATCGATAGATTGCACAACGGTGATTGGACTCATCTCCGCCTGCACCACTTTTGTCACTTACGGCTCTCCGGACCCCATGCCTGGATCCCCGTGCTGTGATGCGGTGGGGGGCCTGAATAGCGTAGCTGATTCCAGCGCCGATGGCCCCCAGACAGTGTGTAGATGCTTAATGGGACTCCTCACTACCTACAATCCTAATGCCACTGCTATTGCTACCTTACCTGGTTTTTGCGGGGTCTCTCTTGGCTTCACTATTGATCCCAACACTGACTGCGACTTGTAACTCCTCTCTCTCTCTCTCCCTCTCCCTCCCTCCCTCTCTCTAAACTTGCATGTCGAACGAGTACCGCCACGTGGTATCCATCAGCACATTTGAGCCGTCTAAACATGTTTTGGACGGCCCAGATTTAAGGATGGCATTTTTGTAAATTTTGGGGGTAAATTTACCTCAACGACTCTAGGCTGTCCAAAACTTGTTTGGACGGCTCAGATGCGCCGATGGGTACCACGTGGCGGTACCTTATCCGCAGGCAAAATTTTCCCTGTGTGTGTATGCGTGTATGCATGCGCGTGCACATGCGTGATTCAAGGTTTCTGATATTTTGTTTTGCTATGGTGCAGCATCAAATGAGTTTGACGATTCAAGAGAAAAGGGACCCTTTTTAGAGTACATAAGGGTGCAACTGAATAAGAGGCTTTCTATTAGCAGTTAGCAAAGGCGAGGACTATTGTAGTTTCCACTTTCCAGTGACTGAAACAGATGAATAAAGAAAAGTTGTAGTCCTAAAAAGAGAGGCTTCCTTTGCATTAATGTTAAACTTGATCCAAACAAAGTATCGCGATTTCAAAAAATTGAACAAAGTGTTGTTCACTTTTAATCAACAACTTAAATCAAAAGTGCGCGCTCTCTATCTCTTCGGGATCTTCATTATCTGCATTATATTGGGTGGGGCTAATATCTGAGGAAGTGACACAAAGAGCAATCCATATCTGGGTTTCGCAAGTGGATTTAGAGTCATGATACTGTAATTCAAAAGAGTTTTTTTTTTGGCATCCAAGGTTGAATTGATTTTTATAAGGGAATTAACAAGGGAGCCTGCTATGGGTACAGAAAAAAAACGTACAGAAAATGTACAAAGCTCTCTCGGGGACCCACTTTTGGGTCCCACACGAGTGATCCGAACCGTTCATTGTTCTTAGAACATTTTTCCGAGAGGCCCCACAAAAAATTAGCTCAATCGGACGGTTAGAAGTGCTTGAACCAAAGCCCCACCGTTCCAAATCAAAATTGAGCTGATTTTTTGTGGGGCCCCTCGAAAAAATGTTTTAAGAACAATGAACGGTTCGGATCACTCGTGTGGGACCCAAAAATGAGTCCCCGAGAGAGCTTTGTATATTTTCTGTACGTTTTTTTTTTTTCCTGTACCTCCAGGTTTATCCATTAACAACAAGTCCTTTGCTCAGCTTGCCTTTTTGACAAACCGGATTTCACTGCAACACCTAGAGGCTAGAGAGTAGAGACATATATCATTGAAGGGGACATAAAGGCCGTAGAGCAAAAGGTAAGCAATTCAATGAAAAGTCACGATCCGTGAATGCATAGTTTCCTTTATGAGAGAGCGAAAATATATTCATAAACTAAACAGTACAAACCCGGAAATCCTACGAAGGACCCGAAGGTCCCAACAAAAAACAAGAAAATAAAAATCCATCAAAAATTACCAGCTGCGATATTGGAGACCACTGGTTCACATGGATGCGGCCGGAGGAAGTTGGAGATATCACATGATGCAGTTGGAGTAAGTTGGAGGAATCACATCGTCGTTGGAGTTTAGCATCCCTTCTCGACCCTCCGCAGTCATTGCGGCTGATTAGATCCAAGAGCCAAAGAATCCTTAGAACCAGATTCGGGTCACTGTCCAAAAACGATACGGTGAGTGAAAGAACTTTCCTCGAAAGACGGGACGTTCTCTAGAGGACGAGAGTCTTAACTACCACAACCACCATGAAAAGGGGAGGAAGACGAGAGAGGGGAGGATATGTATATACAGAGACATGCATAGTGATTACAGAATCTGGGATGTTTACGTAAAAATATCAACATCAAAAAATACGCGTATGTCTGGTAAATTTCTGTACCGTGAGACAAGGGCGTCATCAAACAACACAAAGCAAAGACTGACTATCACAAACCCAAATATAAGGAAAAAGAGGATCATTGGAATGGTTTCATTTATTAATCACTCCAGTGCTTGCATTTCTTGATGCAACCAGTCCACTGCTTTGCAGTGAAAGAACAGGAAAATAAAAACCCATAAACGCATGGAAAGTTTGAAGCTCAGCTTCATCCGTCAAACAGATTATACAAGAGAGTCAAACACTCACATACAGGTGGTTGCAATCAAAACAGCTTCAAAACACAGCCTCCTATTCTTTCTATGATCTGCACACATTATCATTAAGATTCTTACAATCTAATAGACAAAAGAAGATGAGCACACCCACATCGGCGTCTCATGATCCGTGGAGAATGTACCCATCACGATCTTTGCCAAGAGGATCCATGTGTCACACTAATGGCATCAAGTTAGATTACTGTGAGGAAATGTTCGAAAAATCATGGTTGGAACATCATCATAGCCACCAAAAAACAGAGTAGAAGCACGACTCGAGCATAAAACACCACACAGACATAAGTACTTGAAGGAAAGTGAAACCATTCCGAATGTGACCCACACTGCATTCAAGACACGTATATAAGCGAAAACTTCTAAGTGTGGGTGTCATCACTGCTCTCTATCATCGACCCCCATAACTGGATCTATAACTGGTGGTGCTGTTTCCTCGAATGGGCATCGCAGAGCCTGGATATGCTTTGGTACTGAAGTCTTCGCACAAATCCAAACCCCTTTCTGAAAGACTATCTCCATCCCAATAGCCACGTACGAACCTCATTAATGAAGCCGGTTTCTCAAGTTGCATAATTCGCTGCCTAGGAGCACTCTGGGATCTGACCTTTGCCCAAGACGATTCTGTGTTAGCCATGTAGTTAGGGTAACCCATATAGTCTCCAAACAAGCTTTTGGAACACTCACTCCTCGTGGGAGTGAAGGGACCTCTTCTGCCACTACTTCCTGGTCTCGACGATGCAGAGTACTTTTGTGGGCTGTTTTCTCTAGCCCATGAAGGTCCCTGATCTACTTCTGTAGAAAATTTTAGGGATGTTAAAGACAAGACTTCACCGGAAGATATACTTGGATTTTGCTTCTGGGGTTTGGTTGGGTGTCTGGGCAAGGGGTCAAATGGTGCCCTAAAGACTTTGCTGCCTTGTTTGGAGATTGGGTGAGGCTTCCAAGTATCTACTTCAAGGATCTTGTCACTCCTCTCGTCCTCCGCGTGCCTGAATTTTTGTGACGTGTCTCCCTGGTTGCTCCATGGATGTTCTTCCATCCATCGGTCCAGCCAATTTGAACTATAGTGAGTCCTTTCTAGGTCAATATCCCCCTTGATCTTCATATATGATAGAGAGCTCTGGTTTCATGGAAAACAGAAGGATGCATTTAGTATTAACTAATCCATAACATACAGGATTTGTTTCTGGAAGCAAATTCACGGTTTTTTCCATCTGAATTTCAAAACATGTGCTTCACTTCATTATCAAGTGGTTATTCAGTTATTTGATTCATGAAACTGCCATTTTGCTTGGCACCAAGAGATGTATTTGGTTGATAAACTGTTTTGTAATCCTTGGAAAAAGTAAAAATGAACCGAATCAAATAACTCCCATGGAATCATTCCTGGCCACAAAATTGCAACCAAAGTTGCATTTCAATTCAAAATTTCCAATACCACGAGACCATTTATTAAGAAAGGAACTGAATACGGAAATCAAGAAGTACCTTCTGCAGCGGGGACCGGTCAGATTTTGTACTATAAGCACGAAATTGCTTACCATACCTTTTGGGAGTTGTAGGGTCCTGCAAGCGGAAAGTATAACAACTAAATAGGTAGCAATGTAAACCAATAGAACAAGATGGATAATCATACAATTTTCTGCATTAGGATATATGTACGAAGTGAATACCAAACAAATCTCTCTCGGAAGTTGCAAATATAAATTTCCATGGGAGTGATCCATCATTCTTCCTTGGTAGTCTTATAAGAAAGAAAAAAAAAAGGTGTACTCACAGGGTGACAAGAATTGGAGGACTTGCTGCTAGACTGTGAGGACTCGGACACGTTAGCCCGATTTGAACAGGCTCGGGCCTGGATTCGGGCCATGGCCTGCATTCGTCGGAGCATATCTGCACTTTGCTTTCTCACAATATGGCCTCTGACCAATGCCTGAAGCCTCACCAATCCCTTAAGTGCCCTCAATGCCCTCCTAGCCTTCACAATGTCCCAATCGGATTCAATAAACAGAACAATTCTCATTTAATAAAGTAATAGGTGAAAATCCCAGTACAATCATATGTAAGTTGGTAATGCACCACACTCAAAATATTATGAATGCATCACAGTCAAATATAGGAAATGGAAATCCGTTAAGTAGGACTGAGTGAAGTCCAAACTACAGACCCGTTACGCAAACTAAATCACATATTTGAAATGCGTTTTCTATTTTACTGAATAAAATCCATAAAATACACAGATTAGAAAGGAATTTTGAAAAGCTAATGCCTGGTTCACAAAGTCATTACTACAGCTTAAAAGTTATCAGAACACTGGCCTCCTGCCTAGTTGGCCAAGTATAATCATAGGGAAAGTAAACAAATAATAAAACTTTGAATGGAAGGAGGGATAAGTCATAAGTATACCGCACAAGTCTAAATTATGAACCTAGTATTCAATTGGTGGCCCTGTCTTTACCTTTTTGCTGCACCCTCAGTTTATATATCTGCAGTGGACCCACATGATTCAAAATGGGAACTGAAAACTATGAGGAAAAATTAAATTTATTGGAACTTCCAAGGCCACAAAGTAGAAAAAAGTGGAAACATTTCTTTTCTTGATGAAGTGACATGATTTGGATTAGCATACCAATATTTATGCAAACTTTTCTATATTCTCCCAACTTTTTCATAGGCATTTCTATTCAAAGAATTTTAAACAACAAAGTTTGTACCAGTCATTGTAGCCAGACATGAACATACAGACATACAGTGAACGTTGCTACATGATTGCATTACCAGTGGAACTGGCTAACCAGCTCATTCACATAAAGCCATATCGGATTAGCTAAAAGGAATGTAAATCAAACACCAAGGTTAGGCCCGGTGGTCAAGGCCTCAAATTAGGAGTTTGTTCCCTCTTGGATCTCGAGTTTAAACCTCCTAGGTGCAATAAATTCTTGCCTCTACTAGTGGACGATATAATTGGCCCCTGAGATTAGTCGAGATTTAAGTAAGCGGGGGGAGTAATAAAATAAACGTAGTATGTAATTCGTGAGGCTATTGGGAGTAGGTGAGGGGCAATGCTCATTCCAAGGACTTACATAAATTTCCACAAGACCAGAGTCACATTTTCCAACCGATGAATCACCATCTTCCATAAACACAGTGGTGGGAAAAGACATGGTTCATGCATTCCTGTTGACTTGCTATCTTGGTGTACACAGACACCCTGTTCCCATTGGTGGAAGATAACGTTGGATTTGGTCACACAAGCTTTTATATTATTTTCTCTTGGTATTAACTTCTAGTAGAATTTGGCATTTACACTAATTGACACCTTCAAACATATATTTTAATGGAACCTATGCTCCTTAAGACCCATTGTAAAGCCTAGGAACTCTACATTCATTCTTACAATAACAAGGCGATTTCTCATTTTTCTAAAAGTACTAAAACGACTAAAGGTGCTGAAAGAAGTTGATGTATGTGATGAGATGACCTGTCTCAAAACCCGTGTTTTAGACATTTTAAGATTAATAAGACGGAAAAATAGATGGTTTTCTTTTTTCCTGTCCGGGAAATTTTCATGGTTATCTCTAGGAGTTTTTTTTTTTAACCACCAGATGTCCGGACCAGCTTGCGTGCAATTAGACTAATTCCTGGAACATTTTTGAAAACTCATTACTTAAAACTACATTTTAAAAAGGCAGATTTGTTAGATTTTTCAAGGCAACTAAGCTTGTAACAAAGTTCTAATAAACCACACAATTTTTCTCTACATACCAAACTCCATTAATTGGCAACTAATTTTTAACAAGATAACCAAAAAGAAATCTAACATTTTTTAACTCCTCCATACTAGGTATGAGAAGGGTTACAGCTGGATTTTGCAGAAGAAGGTTTGGAAAGATTTTGAAAAAATGGGGACCATGGACATTAAGATGTACTATTTTAAACAGAAAAATCTTCCAACCAAAAGAATAGATATCCCAACTACCAAAAATCTAAGGTCACCCAAAAAAAAAAAAGAGTCGGTGTAATTACGAAAAACCAGAAGGGTTAATTTAGGAAACAAAAAATTTGTCACACTAGTAGTATTACTCTACTAACCAGATAAGCTCTAAACGCCGACTGAATCTTCACCACCGCCACTTCCCGCCGCCGTTGTTCACTCACTCCACCGTACGCGGCCGTAGCGGGCCTATTACTACTACTACTCGCAGATCCTCCACCACTCGTCAGCCTGACAACCTCCGCCGCCGCATGGGCCGCAGCAAGAGCCGCCTCTGCCACCGCCGCCGTGGCCGCCGCCACCGCTATCGCGTGCTTGTTGGCATCAACTGCTTCCCCGTACCCACCAGAAGACGACTCGGCATAAGAGGACCCTCTGACGAAACCCCACTTCTTCTTTTCCTTCGAAACATCAGACGACGACGTCGTCTTCTTGGCGGCAAATAGTGACCGGAACCATCTCGACGCCTTACCCATTTCTCATCTCCTGTGTGTCGGGTTTTGTGTCGGCATTTTGCAGCAGTGATGTGAGAGAGAGAGAGAGTACAAGGGGTAGTGTCGAGGGCCACGTTTGGGTGTATTTAAAGTGACGCGGTTAGGCTGGAAGTGGAGGGAGTGGTTGGAGATTGGGAGGTGGGGACGAACAGATTTTACTTCAGATTGAGGAGTCCTGCAACGACTGCTAACCAAAGTAGACTATTCTCCTATTCACTTTTGGGCAGTTAAGATGTGAGTTCGGACACCGAACCCGAAGTGCTGTATGCATTTGTGTGTTTTTAGTGTGTACATCCGAGCCATTGATCTCGAATTTTATTTTAGCAATGAACAGCTCGGAACTGTAAAGTACCGAGATGAAATTAGAATCGTTAAAAACATATCCGACGACTTGGATGCTGCATACTAAGACCATACACAAGAGAGTGCACACAAGCACCCTTCCGAGTACACCGTGTGTGCGATAATCAATTTGCATTCAATTTTCACCGAATGAACAGTTTAGGAGAAGTTTTGCAAGATCGTAACATTTTCGCCAAATCAAAGTGTGCGACTTAAGGTGGACATGGGGTTGATGTTGTGCATGGGGTTATGCACCATCCGAGTCATCTGTTACTCGGATAGACGGTCCAGATTTCACCTCGGTACATTTGCATCTGAACTGTTTATTGTCGTGCGTGCAAGATGAAATCTAAACAATCCATCTAAGCAATAGACAGCCCAGATGGTGCACAATACCTGTTGTACATGAGCTGCACAACAGCAACCCAATCCACTTAAGGTCAATGCTAGTTCGTTTGGGCTTCAATTCTCTGGGGTCCACTATGAAAGGTAGGGCAAAGTCACTGTTTTGGGGGACTCTTTTTATGTTATGCTCCTTATTTTTAACAAATCGATTTTAATTGTAGGTTTGTTCTCATACTTGAGTTTTATGTGGGGAGCGTGTTAGATTTTTTAACTTCTGGACTATGTTCGTTTTATCGGCACAGGCACAACATGGCCGTTGAGGGGTTGATTTATACTGAGGAGTGTTTCGGTAAAATAATTTATTTAGATTATTTTTGTCCTTTCTTAAAAAAAAAATTTTGTATTTATTAGTCTTGCGTCAATTTTTATTTTTGAATTATTAGTTAGTCTCGATGAGAGGAATTTAAAAAAACAAAAATTATGATCAAAAGTTATTTTTTTAATAAAGCTAAAGTAATCCAATAATTCAAAATTTTTGGCTTTGTTAAAAAAAAAAAAAACTGACCCTAATTTTTAACTTTTTAAATTTATCGCGTCGAGACAAACCAATAATTCATAAAGAAGAAAAATAACGCAAGAGTAACAAATGAATTTTTTAAATAAAGACAAAAATCATCTTAATAAAGTATTTTGCCAAAACAAACACCCAAATAAAGTATGACTATGGTCAATGCTAGTTCGTTTGGGATTACACGTACCCTTTGGGGTCCACTGAATAGGCCAGGCTATTACTCTTTGGTGTTCATATCCAATTTAATGGTCCAACTAATTTAGAAATTGACTTCACTGTTTATATTTCTGTGGTCCTAAGCAAATCAAATCAAATCATGCGTCTTTGTGGTACCACAATTCAGAGTTCAATGTCAAACTAAAAACTTTTTGAGGGTTATTTTCGGATCCTGCTACAGGTACAGGAAAAAATTGTACAGAAAATGTACAAATCGCTCTTGGAGACTCATTTTTGGGTCTCATACGAGTGATCCGAACCTTTCATTATTCTTAGAACATTTTTTCGAGGGGCTCCACAAAATTTCAGCTCAATCGGACGGTTAGAAGTGCTTAAACCAAAATCACACCGTTTGAAACAGCGATTTGTACATTTTCTGTACAATTTTTTCTGTACCAGTAGGATTACCGGTTATTTTCATCCTCCTCTCCAATAGTTCATTTCATAGGATTTGGTTAGAGATTTATCCATGTAAAATTATGAGTAGATTGAGAATATCCTCACATATTAAGATTAGTTGTACCGTTGTCCGTTGATAGGAGCGTAAAGACGAATATGATTAGAAGACAACCTAAATTCAACCATACCACTGTTAATGTACATCCAACTCTTTTTTTTTTTTTTTTGTGGCTTTGGATTTTTTGTTGGCATGGATGATCTAACAGTATTATTTCGTCTTCCAACTGGACTTTAGAGAATAATGCTCCTTTAGTAATCTTCCATTATGACCTATTTTTAGAGCAAAGAGAGAGAAGAGAGCTCCTGACAATGGCGGAACCAATAGTCTAATCTGTCCTTAGTTAACTGAGATTTTGAATATCATACCGGGCTTGGTACTGTTTTTACTACTTGTACTGTACGTACTGGTACCGGGGTGATACCGGATACCATTTCGGATTAGTTGTTACAAATTAGTATTTGCTAAAATTCCTATATATAACCTATACAAATAAAAAGAACTAGTATATTCACCACCCAGGGGCTTGGCCCAGCGGAAAGCACTTGGTTTTGCCCCTATGTGGGCAGGCCTCGAGTCTATTATGACTGGTACCTACTGAATCTGTTGGCATGGCAGTAGTGGCTTTTCGGTCGCCCAGGTTTGGGCTCTATAGTAGGATCCAACTAGTGGCCCCTGTGGATATACCCAAAATTGGGGTGGCGTGATAAGAAAAAAATTGAGAAGGAAAAAACTTCTTAAGAAAAGCTACATAATGGATTAGGATAAGCTTCGAAGAAGGCATCAAGATAGCAAGACAGAGATCTATCTGACCTCCGATTGGCATTCACAAAACAAAAAAATCATCACCGGAATAGTTAGAGAAGAAAGTTTGGTTTTGATTTCCTCTTCCTTCTTTTCCCTCTATTTTTCTTCAAGAATATGTTGTTTTCGTATTCGCTGGTTCTTTTTGAAATAGACCGGAAAATGGCCGGAAATCGCTGGTACCGGACTGTTTTATTTTCCAAAATAAGATGTTAAGGTTGGGCTATGTTTTGATCAAGGGTTAAAATGGGTTGAGCTACACAAAGAAAATAAGGTGTGCTAAAATTTATTGAGGTAAAATTTTACATATAAAGTTCTGCCCTTGGCTGTTGATGCTTTTGCTACACCTCACTTGGGCTATAGCCCACCTTAGCTCATTCAAAGTTCTGCCCTTGGCTCCTGACAATTTTTTCTAGTGATCTAGTCCGGTCAAATTTTGGTCTATTGTGGGTTCCTCCTGACTCGAAACAATGATCGGGCGTTCATTTTATAGAGCTCCTCAAGTATGTCACTCATGCAAAAGATTAGCTATTTTGAACGTCGATAAGTACACTACGGAAAAAGATTTGTACCACTTATCGGTGATCAATCGAACTGATCTTTTTTATTTTGTGTGGATAACTTATTTCGGCGAGCTCTTGAAAGTGTCAGGTCCACAATAGCTCAAAACTGAACCGGATTGAATCACTAAAAACCTGGACAAGAACTCTGTCATAGATAGAGATGGCAATTATACCCATATCCCTGGATACGATCTGATCCGGTCATTTGGAGGTGGATACTACCCATTTTTCTTATCCAATAGGAGTGGATATGATGATAATTATACAATACCCAGTCGGGTAAGGGTCTGATTTTGCTATCTTCATACCCAAATACCCGTACCCGCACCTTATTATATATACATCTCTCTTGGGACATGCAATTATCTGTACTAGCCACTTAGTTACTTATGTATATTTATAGCATTCACTTACATTTTTATTTTATAATGTTTTTGTTGTGGACTTTTATTTGGTCATTGTGTTAATGCAATAGTACCATAGTACTAATATTTATGGAATTTTGAACATAATATTGTCATATACATGTATTTACTTAATAACTATTTCAGCTCTTAATTTTAGTGATTTGCCTCTTTTCAAAGTTTAATGGGGTATTGGATAATACCCGTTCCACCCGTTATCCAAATAGATATGGATTTGGTGACTTTTAAAGTACAAAAATGATAGATACACACCATTTGTGCCACTCCCTCACTCACATGGGGTGTGGTCCTCACATGTGGGCTCCATGTGAGCCCCACACCCCATGTGAGTGAGGGTGTGGTGGGGAGTGGCACAAAGGGTGTGTACCTATCATTGTTCTTTAAAGTATCTCCAATTGGGTATGAATACGGGTATAGAGGTGAGCATAGAGTTTAGAGATCGAATTTAGAAAGAGCACTCCCGATCCAAATCCGACCCGTTGCCATTCTAGTCATAGAAAACTATACTGTAGTACATAATGAACCTTCTTTTTAGAGCAATTATAACCACTTTATGCCATCACGAAAGATAGAAAAAGTTAAATCCACAGAATGATGTCTTTGCATGTGATGTCTGTACTTTCAAAACACAATGCCATCATACCGAATAGAACCCTGGAAAGAGCTGCCTTGTAAAAGATGCTATTTCCGCACTATAGGACACCCACGTATGGGCCCCATTATTTCGTAGGATGGACCATAACACAGGGGGGTGTGGGTGCTTTTTATACTGGGCCAATACTGGGCCGGGCTTAATTTGGATAGTCAGGGTATATGGCTGCTTAAACTTGTCCAATTAATGAAAAGATAAAGCCCATTTTGGCTTATAGTCTATTGTTGTTTTTTCCTTTATTAAATGTAAAACAATCGTAGGAGATTCCTTTATTAAATGTAAAATAATTTGGATTTTTTAGTTTTGGGTCGACATTTTTTTAGATTATTATTAGTTTATCTGGACAAGATGAATCAGAATGATAAAACAATGTCTATTTTTGGATTATAAACTTATTAAATATTGGAGGGTTCAAATTGGGGTGTCTACAATGATTCAATGGCTAAAGATGTACAAAAAATGTTCGATACATCATATAAAGGTGATATTTTTTTGAATAAAAACAAAAATATAATCCTCCAAAATTATTATTTAGGAAAAACGTGCCTTAATTAGTTAATTAGAGACCCGACTGCATTGGCTTCCTGTTAAAAAAAGAAAAAAAGAAAAGAAAAAAATGTTGCATTGGATGGGCTGGAAGAGCCACTGGGCCTGTGTCCACTCCTAGCTCTATAAAATGAATATCCTATGATTGTTTTACATTTCACTACATTGCAAACATATGACATAACCATTAAACCACTCCATTTCATTAGGCCTAGTTTTCCAAAAATATTTTATTAAATCAACCTTTGATTTTATCAAATCTCTCCCTCATTTGATAAAATCAAGGGTTGATTTTATAAAATCTTGATTTTCTTTGATAAAATCGTTTGGAAAACTGACCTTAAACCATGCGTAATACCAGTTGGTATAAGTATATTAATTCTCCTACAATTATTCTGTCTTTCTCTTTTACTGAATTGAAATTCGTAGCAGTTCTACTGAGAAGAACTGATTTCAAAAACCTTGTTTCTACTGACGAACTGATTTTAGGATCACCTAGCTCTAGCTGCAGCTGATAGAATAAGAGCTTTACATAGGCAATACTTTCTTCAACGAAAACATTGTGTATTTTAAAAAAAAAAAAAAAACTGAATGTCCAGACCATGTTACGTATATTGTGTATTTCTATCTCTCTCTGGGCGGACTATGAGATTTACGGAACCTAAAACAAACTTTTCAAATGGGCCCGCCTAAAAGTTCAATATATTGCATATCGTCAAAAATTATTATGGAAAAAATAAAACCGTCATAACGAAGTCATTATAGGCATTTGAGAGCATACGTCTCCACCATCAGTAACCATAACAATATCCCCAGACCTATCATTTATATCACTCTCCACGTAATTTTAGCTGTAAATATATTAATTAATCGCATAATCAAGTTTTTTCACCATATTTTTTTCAATAGATGACAACCAATCTATTCATCTCTCCTATGACATGGTTGACCGAAGGTTAGTTTTTATCAACTTTAACTTCGAAAATATTATTTCTCACCATTACAATCAATAATATTATGTACTCAACTCATGCATTTAGAGACCAAGTATCATTTCCCTTCAAGCAAGCGACCACATGAATGGGTTTTCTTAGCCTTTGTTGTGAAACTTCTCTCAATATTTTCAACTCGGAACATAAAACCCTCCGGTGAATATGGAAAGCTCATCGTTTTTTTATAAAAATCTTCCAGAATTGCAAAATAAGACACTGAATTATCTCATATTTAGACATTTTCACTCAGACTTTACTTGACTTTACTTTTAATTGGGCCCTCAAAATTTTTAAGCAAGTCTAACTTAATTTTCATATAGACCACACTTTTACATGGGCCTATAAAATTGGAGGCCCCCAAAATTAGTCAGAATTTGGGGGCCTAAAGCGATGTCTTTACGGACTTCAGCCCAAAGCCGACTCTGCTCTCTCCCTCTCTCACACACGCACGCGCATGCATGCATGCGCGCATACAACAATGATGATCTATTGTATAGTTTTATGATGGGTTAAGCTCTATATTGTAATAATCTTCCAGAATTGCACAATAAAACACTCAATTATCTCATATTTAGACATGTTCACTCGGGCTTACTTTAAATTGGACTCTTAAAACTTTTGAGCAAGTTTAACTCAACTTGTATATAGACCACACTTTTGCATGAGCCTATAAAATTAGAACCCTCCCAAAATTAGTCAAAATTTGAAGGCCTGGAGCTGTGTCTTTATGGGTTTTAGCCTAAAACCGGGTCTGCTCTCTCCCTCTTTCTCACACAAATTCACACGCACTCACGCATGCATGCACGCACACATCAATGATGATCTATTGTACAGTTTTATGATGGGTTAAGCTCTATATTATATCTTGATTAGGTGAAAATTACGTGATTTTAGTCAACCGTAGGTATTTTGTAAACAAAATTTTGGCTGTTCACTACATCACGACCATGTGCAAACACAGGTGGTCCTCCTGCCAGTCACCATCACTATGAGATTGCAAATGGAAGTTAAAATGGTTTTTAACCATATCCGCCATTTGGCCATTATGCTTGAATTCTATGAACATCAATAAAATACTATCAATTTTATTGAAGCAGTTATCAGAACATCGTCGTGATTTTGTTCCCTTTGTCAGAAGAAACACACCCCTGCTTGTTTATTTCTGACCCTGTATGGGATAATAGCTGAGGAAAAAGAGAGCCAAAAAAAAAAAAAAACCCGAAACGACAAATTAAACTCGAACATTATTCATCCGTCATCGCACTTCCACCTGATCAGTTAGCTGCGCAAGAAATATGAGCAAGTGTTAGAACAATTTGAGAAGTAGAAAATATATAGCATTAATTCAAGCACTTTGAGAAATTCGATGTTGTAAACTTTTTGATGTCTTGGAAAAAGTACACACAATATAATCACGTGGACCGGATTTATTTTGGTTTATTGAGGCCTATAATACGTCAAAATTAAGTGTACTTCATGTACTATACATTTTCCTAAGTATTTTTGTTTCAGTAATTACCAGTGCAAGAAGAGAGAGGAGGGAGATGGCACTGAGAAGGAAGACGGGCGGCGATCCTGAGGGTACTGCAAAGGCAGTCATGATCAACGGCTTGGAGCGCGGTGCAACATTCGGGGCTAGGGTTGGTGTTAGCCGCACCGGGCAACACAAAGGGTGCACACACATTGACGTTGCCCAGCTGGGCCGAGCAAGCTTGGGCCTGCTGGCTCACCATTATTGGTGGCCCGTAGGGCTGTTGGCCCTCGGTTTGCACCACAACCAGCCCGATGAGGGCAAAAAACAACGTGGCGCGGGAAATGAAAGAAACAAGCGATTTGCTGACTGCCATGACTCTAATTTTTTTTGTAAAATCTCAAAAACTCTATTCGTTTAATGTGCAGTTTTGCATGGGTTGCTTCATCCATTTATAGCTCTGTTTAGATGTTGAAGTGGGGAAATATTTGCATGAGTCAACTAACTTCAAGAATTGGAGATCATGGCTTTTGTGTTGGTTCAAGTTAGTACTGGCATGAAGATTTTCTGCTAGAGTTATACAACATTTCTTGGGTGCTTTATATTTTAATTTTTACCAACTGTTGATCGGTTGATGCATGCTTTTGGATGAGTTCTTTGTCCAACAATAATATGGTACTGAAAGGCGATTGAGTATCAATATAAATTCCTTCGTTGTTGTGTGCCTTTGACCGGACTGGGGAGAAAATTAGTCGAGGTACACGTAAGTTGGCTTGGACATCCCTGACATTGAAATTGATCATTCGTTAAATTTCAGACATGGTTTGAGTAATGAGTATAGCCATTAAGGTTTCATATTTTGGCTGTTATTAGCCTCAGGGATACTCATCTCGCCCATTGTAGTCTGGTAAAAATAATTCCAAAGATTAATGAATCATTCGGAATGTGACGGATGAGGACAGTGATGAATGAAAAATTTTCACAAAGAGAAACCGAAATGCATCATTAATTAATTTTGAAGTAAAGAAAAATTGTCAAGATTTTGAAATGGTCAAAACACTAAATTGTTTTATGACATCGAAATATTTTTAGCGAAAACAATATTATTATCCAAAAGTTTGACGGGACTGTGGCCTCCGCTTGTCACTCCACGTACCAGTGGCCGGAGGCATTAAGGTATGGGGTTATTTGATCCTACTCACTTTGATTTCTCATAAGAATATTTGATTGGTAGCAATCAAATTAATGTTATTATTTTGACACCACAAAAGAATTATAAATTGCCCCAAACCAGAGAAATCCCAAATATTCTCTTCTTTTCAAGAGTTAATATATATTTAATACTATTAAGAATAAGGCTTAAAAGCAATAAGTTTGTGGAATCGGCTGTATCAATCTTATAATTATCCCCTTGGTTTTGTAATTTCTTTGGATCAACATATAATTAAATAACTTTCAAATGGACTTATGTTTTTGACCCAACTGATCAAAATTCCTAGCTCTGCCCCCTTCCTCATGAAGTCTGTAGGAAGGGTTCTTTGTTTAATTATAAAATCAATCCGGAGAGGCAAACAATAGCTAATGATTGAACGGAAATGAGAGGGTGTGTGTAGGGGCGAAGGATTAAGCCAGGTATACAGAAAGAGAAGGCAGCAGAATTCAATCCATTCCCCTTAAGATCATCATCGTCCTCGAGATCACAGTTCTAGATGGAGTGTGGGCTCGCGAGCGCTAGCAAGAGCAATGCTCTTGTTTCCAGAGCTCAGAGGCACTTTCTCTCTCTAGAATTTCCGTGTTCTAAGGACGAATCTGAAAATCTCTCCCGGAAATTGTGAATGAATGTCCCATATTTATAGGGATCTGCACCCAATCATTGGGCCGCAGACATTTCCCCAATAACATGATGACACGTGCTCTTTCCGCATATCTAGGCGACGTGGGTGATGTCACTGGCCGTTAGGAAGATTCCATTAGGTCATTCCAGTGCATCGTTTTCCCTCGTCGCGACCCTTAATCCTTATAAAGCCACCAAGCCACTCGTATATCCCCTATTCCCGCTGTGCTTAGTCATGGTCGCGAGCCCTTTGGATCGCGCCAAGACCTAACTCGAGCTCGTATCGACTTCCCTTCCCCTGCCTTTTGGTCAGGTGCCGTCGCGAGTCTATTTCGCGCGTTCGCGTGAGCGTCCATTATTCCCCGTCGCGTCAACCATCTTTGCTGAGAGTCTCGCGAGGGGTGAACTTTTTCTTAAGGTGATGTTCCCCTTGTTAAGGGCATCCCTTTTCTGAAAGTAATAGTAATCTGGATATTGTAATACCGCGATGGCCGTTCTTCGCGGTGTCTTATTCGCACGTTCTTAAACTTAACCGACGTCTGACGTGTCCCTTGCAACTTTGCTCGAGCCACGTGGCTATCCACTCATAGGCTGGTCAACCGCCACATCACCCGACGCGCTGACCTTTCCTACATAAGCCCCTCGCGCGAGCGTGATTTCGCGACACGTGGCTGTTAACGCACCGGATCGCGCGCGTGCGACGTCAGCGGAGTCCGTCATTTTAGCCTTCCCTCCAAAAGGTGGCCGTTCCAAATTTCGAAGTTGCAGGCCGATTGGACTGCTGACACCGTCTTAGCCGTTCGTTTTCGTGATGACAGCCAAGCCGTGTCTATAAATACCTCCTCAGAGAGAGAGAGAGAACCTTTTACTCTTCCTTTGCCAAGTTTCTTAAGTCTCCAGAATTTCTCGAACTCTTTCTTCTTCGAAACCCTAATTTTTTCCTTCTTTCTCAAGCGAGTCATGGCTTGATCGCGTAAACATGAGTCTGACACTGAGGCTCTTTTAGCGAAAACGTCCCTTCCTCCTGCCAGTGAATGGAGAAGGGCTCCATATTTGAGGTCTGACGGCGACATCTTCTGGGCTAACATCATGGGTTACGTTCCTCTCCGGGGTAATCCCAGCGCTCAGCCCCTCCTGCTTTCTGATGAAATTAGTGCTTCGGGGGCGGACATGGTCGACCCATCGTCGTTGGTGAGGCTGAGGATCGAGAGGGGCGATTACCCTTTTTCGCAGGTCCAATATAAGGCCAACATTCAACCCCCAAGGGATTGGGGCGATTGGGTGTCCACGATCCTTGACAAATTCGAGCACAGAGTGACCCTTGACAAAGTGGGTTTGCTGAAGACTGTGCAACTCTCGCAACATTTCGTCGCGAGTCGCCCTCAGCGCGATCTCGATTTCGCGGTGAGCCGTTGGAGCCCCACTAGCCACACCTTCATATTTCCTTTCGGAGAGGCCGCTCCGACTCTTCTTGACACCGAGGTTCTAATGGGCCTTCCCACCCACGGAGAGTATCACTACGACCCCGCTACCTGTCCTTCTGAGGTTAAGACTGTAATTGAGTTTATAGAGGGGGAGTTCAAATCGGCTGGCGAGTATGGTTCACGCTACGACAACGCGGGGAAGGTCCGAGCTCCTCCGAAAGCCAACAAGACGACTTGGGGCTCTTGGCAGCGGTACTGGTTCCGCGACATTGCCCCTGTCGAGGTGGATGGGAAGCTTGGGATAACCATGAGTGCTTATCACGAAGGTCCGCTATCCTTGGCGGCTTTCCTCGTTCAGTTCTTGTCTCTCTTCCTCCTCCCTGATTTTCCCCACGAGGGGCCCCGCCGCGAGATGATTCCCCTCGCAGCCGTCCTCGCGGCAGAGAAGAAACTTCCGTTGGGTCCCATGTTTTTGGGCCATCTTTATCGCCAGTTAGACCGCACCGCTCAGGACTTCGAGCGATCTATGGGGAGGTATGAGATTACTTCGATGATTCATATTTCCTTCTTGCTCGGTTTCTTCTACGAGTACTTTCCAGCGATTGCTCCTTCTCCCCGCGAGCTCCCTCCACTGAAGACTGTCCAGGAGAGGAACGCTGCTGGTGATATCATCCGCGACGCCAAGGGTATGCCCATCTTGCGATTGAGTGAGAGGGTGCCTAGGATCATGAGGTGGGCAAAGACCTCCTCAAGCAAACTGTTTGAGGACTGGTGCGACGAAAAGACATCCTTTAATCCTCGTCCCTACGAGCAACCTGCTGATGGCGCACTAGGCCCCGCCGTCTTTTTGGAAGACACCGCGGTGGATTTTCAGAGCAAAAGCATCCGATCCCATAAGTTGGATCTCCTCGCGTGGGTCACCCCTAGCTATCTTCCCACTCCTTCCGCTGAGGGCCCCATCATGGTGCTGTATAGAGCTGACAGGCTCCAGCTACAATTTGGGTACGATCAGGGCGTCCCTCGCGAGCCTCCTTCCCTGCCCAAGGATTTCTTAACCGGGACTCGTCGTTTTCTGAAGTCATTCAACCACGAGCTCACCGCGGGCTATGGGGGAGACAGGATCATCCCTAGCTCCAAGCGTAAGGCAGCCTTTACCCCAGAAAATAGGGTATACTGGGCCAGGAACTTGCAATCCTTTGCGAGCTTTGTTCAGACCCCAGCGGTGGTGCCACCCGCGGAGCCCATTTCGAAGAAGGACCTAACCCTCCGCACTTTGAAACCAGGGAAGGACCCCGATTGGCGCGGTCCCCAATCCTGTTGGGTCAAAGGCACCGCGGCTCCTTTGGACGTGATCAGCGCCATCCCCATTCAGCGAATCCGTCCTGCGGACATGGTAGTCCCCTCGCCGCAGCATATCACCGTGAAGGAGAAGAAAAAGGCTGAGGGTACAGCGGCCACTTCCACGCCACGACCCCCTACTCCCGCGGATAAAAGGAAGGCTGAGGACCTCTCCCCTCTCCAGATAGGGCGTGCTCCTAAGAGGGCAAGGGTAAGATTATTGTTTTCCCTTTTCTCTTTTCTTGTTTTCTTCTTTTTTACGCTTTTGCTGATTTATAAACGTTTCTCATCTTTTCAGGGTCCCTCGCGGAAGGGTAGAAAGATAAAAGGTTCCTCTTCATTCCTCTCGGAGCCCTCTTCTCAAACTGAGCCATCGGCTCAAATTCCTCAAGGCAACACTCTTAACCGCTGTATTTACATATATTTTTTTTAAACTATTTTACTTCGCTTCTGTCCTCCATACTCACAAGATACTATGTGCTTTCCCGCAGGCGAAGGGGCCCAACTATTGGAACCTATTACTGATGCTGCCGAAGACGTCCCTCTCGCAAACTCTCCTCTCCGCGATGTTGAAAAATCATCCTCTTCCAAGGACCCTCCCCAGGAGGGGGCTTCGAAAGAGTCTACGTCTGCGAGCCCTGCCAAGGAACAAGGCCCAGATGCCCCTGTCGTCGACGAGTTCAATGCCATGAATGTCGCGAGCAATATAGCGAAGGAAATCGCGCAGGAGGTCGGTGGCTCAGATGACAAACTAGAGGAAGTGGAGAGAGCGGGGGACGTCGCGGGCTCAGAGGGAGCTACCACGATTACGAACCCCGAGCCTGCAGAGGAGATCGAGTCACCAGCGGGTTCTCCAAGAGCTGAACCCTCCCCTCCAAAATTCAGCCCTATCAAGGCTGGTTCCTCGCGAGATGGTACTTCACCACCTCCTCGCGAAGATGATGTAGTAAACATACCTTCTTCTACCGAGAAGAGCACCCTTGGTTCCAAGCCCATCCCTGAATCAAACGTAAGCGAGAGCTCAGACATGAATGACCTCGGCGAGAGCAGCGAGGAGGGTGAAGAAGCTTCTGGAGGCTCCAAAGGTAAGTGCAGTAGTGATATTTTTGCAGGGATGGACGACATCTTTCATCTTCCTTCTTTAACCCCTTCTAAGTTGCTAATACCGGGCCATACTTATGACTCAGAGCCGCTTCTCGAGGACAAAAGCCAGCACACACCGCTTCCTAAAATTGAGGACGTTGTAGTGAAGCATGATGGCGACCACGAGATGTCCAGATTCGTGCTTCCCTGTTATGCTCTCCTTTCTGACACCGAAGGTGATCATCAGTGGAGGATCAGGGCTTGTAGTGCCCCGATCCTTCGGGCTTTGGAACAGCAATATCCCCAAACCTTTTCCAACTGCACCGCTGGTCGTCTGGTTGGTGGTACACTTTTCGACTTGGTTGCTGAGACCGTGGTGTGTCTGCAGCGGATGAAGGTAAAAGATTTCAATGATCAGAAATATGAGGATGTCATGTCCTCTATCAAGGATATGGAGACCTTCGGGATAGACTTGGGGTGGCTTCGCGAGTACTTGGAGAAGGTCTATTCGACGCAGACCTTGTTCGCGAGTCTCTTCAAGATCCAAGACAGCAAAGCCAAGATCGCTGAAGCTGAAGAAAGGTACAATCGTTTGCTCGCTGAGGCCAAAGAACAAATTTCTGCTTTAAAGGCTAGCCACGAGCTACTTGTCGAAGAGCATCAGGCTTTGGAGGCAGCCCCAAAAACTACCTTGAGCGGTGATGAGCCCATTCTCCCTCCAGTTGACTCGATTGCCCAGAAGCTCAGCGAGTAGCTTAAGGCGTTTTTTTTTTTTTATAACAAATTTTGTATCCATGACTTGAGTATCAATGAAATCCTGTTAGAACTTTGTCTATGACTCATTGCTGTTATTGTTTTTGTATGGTCGCGTGGGGCAGCAAGGGGCAAATCTTCCTTGTGCATATTTTATTTGCTTTGTGTTTCCCCTTTTATTCGCAGACCTGTTTCCTCTGAGGGCCCTAGCATTTGGTTAGACTAGGGTTTCCCTTTGTGAGGTCTTTTTGTTTTCCAACTCTCTTTTTAAAAAAAAAAAAAAAAAGGTCAGTGATTCCAAAGAAATTTACTTTGGTTCCCAATTATTTGTGGGAATTGGCCGTCGCGAGGGTCTTCATTCCAAAGGAAGAAACTTCCTCGGTCCCTATTTATTTCGCAACATTTAAAGGCCTTAAGCGTAAGCGAGTACTTCTATCTCTTACTTTTTTCACTCCGCGAAGGGTGAAGTTTTCCCTTGTGCTGACAACATTTCGTGCCGCGAGGTCACCGCTGTGGATGCCTGATTTATTCTACCATTTTCCTTTATCATATTCTCAGTATGCTCCAATGAATATCTTTTAAAACATCATTTATAGAACATATTTCCGAGATAAAACAGGGGTAGTATTCTCATTCATAATTTCAATCCATATTTCTTTGCCTCAAAGGTAGAAAATCAATACCCAGGGCTACACTTGATTGCAAAAAAAGTAAAATCTTGTGAGAGAAATAAACGAAAATGGCATAAGGTTGTAAAATGGACCTACTTTCATCAAAGCTAGCCCATATCATGGGTAATACTTCTTGATGTACTTCACATTGATCGGCCCTGTGAGGAATCCGTCGCTGACTCTCGCGAGCCTGTAGTGTCCACTTTCTGCAGCTTTAATCACCTCGTAGGGGCCTTCCCATTTTGGTGTGAACTTTGGCAGTTTTAGATTCTGCATGACCCCAGCAACTGACTTCCATACCAGGTCTCCCACCTTGAATTCTCTCGCGACCACACCTTTGTTGTAGTACTTGGCCACAGACTGCCAATACTTTTCTTGGTTTTCGGCCGCGACCTCCCTTCTTTCATCCAATGCTTCGAGATCAGCCTTCCGCTCCCCTTCAGTTACTTCAGTTGACAGCGCGAGACGTGCAGAAGGCACACTTATCTCTGCGGGCAACACTGTCTCCGCTCCATACACCAAACTGAAGGGGCTCATTCGCGTAGACTTCCTTTTAGCCGTTCTATAAGCCCACAAAGCAATTGGGAGGTGCTCGGCCCAGGCTCCTCCTTTCTCATCCAAGTGCTTACTCAGAATCCTAACGATGGACTTGTTGGTAGCCTCGGCCTGCCCATTTCCTTGAGGGTAATGGGGAGTTGAAGTCTTCTGGGTAATGCCATAGGACGCGAGCAACCCCTTTACTTGTTTGTTGACAAATGGAGTGCCATTGTCCGAGAGGAACCTTAGGGATTCCAAATCTGCAAATGATATTCTCTTTAATGAAGTTGGCCACCACTTCGCCTGTTGCTCGCTTCAAAGGAACTGCCTCTACCCATTTCGTAGTAATTTCTGTTGCCACTAGAATCCACTGGTTACCTCGCGAGGAGGGATAGATGGGACCAATCAGGTCCATTGCCCATGTATGAAAAGGGTAAGGGGCTCGAATAGGGTGTAGTTCAACAGAGGGAGCATTTACCTTGTCCCCATGCTTTTGGCAGGCGTGACATCTCCTTACATGGCCTTTGCAATCCCCTTCCATTCTCGGCCAATAATACCCGAGATGGGTGATTTGCTCATATAGCTTTCTACCTCCTGGATGTTCCATCTCATGTACCTTGTGCAAAACCTCCTCTGCCTCATTATTGGATAAGCACTTGAGGGGGATATGGTCAAGGGTCCTTCTGTAAAGCTGATCATCTTTGACAAAGAATCTCTTCTCGCATCTCTGCACTTCTCGAATGCCGCCGCGATCCATGGGCAGGGCTCCTTCCTTCAAGTAATCAATGTATTTCTGCCTCCAATCTGTTTCTTCACTAGAGAAGTTGCATTCATGCTCGATTTCGTGAAGTGCACAATTGGGACATTCCCTGAGCAGGGTCGCGGCGTCTTTCCTCATCGAAGGCCAGTAGTACCCTTGACGTTGAATTCTCCTGTACAGCGCTATGTCATTCTCTCCACAGGTTTCTTCATGGATTTGCTTCATTTTCTCTTTGGCCTCTACGTCATTGATGCACCTCGCGAGCCATCCCTGGGGGCCGCGAAAGTACAGCTCCCCTTTTAGGATAGTAAATTGTGATAGAGCCATCATAGGAATTGCTCCACTGCCCGTCGCGATCTGCGTTTTAATGGGGTCCCGCCAATCTTTTTCCTTGGAACTTTCTTTTTCCTCAATAAATGAGGGCTCAGTCTTTCTTGTGATCTCTATGGCCACAGTACTCCCTTCAAATTCTGTCTTAGCACCCAAAGTGGCTAATGCATCAGGAAACCTGTTCTCAGACCTGGGTTTATGAATGACGCTGATATCATCAAAGTCTTTCCTGAGTCTTTGAACAGTTGCTCTGTATGGCGCGAGATTAGCTTCCTTTAGGGCGTAGACGCCCTCACTTTGCAGGATTATAAGTTTTGAATCCCCCACAATTCTGAGTCTTTTAATTCCTTTTTCCCTGGCCGCGAGTAGTCCTAGGATAAGTGCTTCATATTCAGCTTCATTGTTAGAGCATTGAAATGCCAACTTGTACGATAGGTACTCCTTCGCGCCGCTATCACTTTGCAACGTGACACCTGCCCCAGCTGAATTGCCTCCTGTTGCCCCATCGAAGCCTAGAGTCCAGCTTTCTAGTTCATGGCTGGCCGCTAGTGCTTCGAAATCATCTCCTGGTAGCGACTCCCCTAGTGGTTCGCACTCCCCACTGGGGAATTGGGCCAACAGATCCGCGAGAGCCTGGCACTTGATCGCTCGCGGCGCCGTGCATTCGATATCGAATTCCGCGAGGGTTAGCAACCACTTCGCGGCCCTTCCATTAAGAACAGGGCGAGACAGTAGGTACCGCATAGGGTCATTTCTGGTCACGAGCTGCACTTTGAACGAGAGGAAATAGTGCCTAAGATTCTGTGCCGTGAAAACAAGTGCTAGGCAATGGCGTTCAACTGGTGTATAGCGTTCCTCTGCCCTTGCACTTTTCTGCTGATGTAGTACACTGGCTTTTCAATTCCTTCCACTTCTTGGGCCAGTAGTGCCCCAATTGACCTTGATGTAGATGTGAGATATAGGATCAGTGGCTTCCCCTTCTGTGGAGAGACCATTGTCTGAGGTGAGGCCAGGACACTCTTGACTTTCTCAAATGCCAATTGGTGCTTATCCTTCCACTCGAATTTGACCTTGTCTTTCTGCAGATCTCCCAATGGTGCAGTTATTTCTGCTAGAGCAGGGATAAACCTTCTTAGATAGGAGACCTTCCCTAAGAACCCCTTGAGGGATCTCTGAGAGTGGGGAGGGGGCATGGTTGAGATAGAGCGGATCTTGGATTCATCTGCATCGATGCCATGTCTGTGCACCAAGAAGCCCAAGAATTTTCCAGCTGTGACACCAAAGGCACATTTAAGGGGATTCATCCTCATGTTAAACTTTCTGCACCTTTTGAACACTCCTTCGAGGTCTCGCAGATGCTCCGTTCTGTATTTTGACTTTGCGACAAGGTCATCGACATAGACTTCTACAGAATGATGGATCATATCGTGGAAGATCGCTGTCATGGCCCTTTGATAGGTCGCGCCGGCGTTTTTGAGCCCAAATGGCATCACGGTATAGTAAAAATTTCCCAAAGGGGTTCTAAAAGCAGTTTTCTCTGCGTCCTCAGGTGCCATTTTAATCTGATTGTATCCACTGAATCCATCCATGAAAGAGAACATTTCATGGCCGGCAGTGATATCAACCAATGTGTCAATGTGGGGCAATGGCATTTCATCCTTTGGACAAGCCTTATTAAGGTCGCGAAAGTCCTCGCAGACCCTAATTTGGCCGTTCTTTTTCTTTACTGGCACAATGTTGCACAACCATGTTGGATATTGGATTGGGCGGATGAATCCCGCACTCCTGAGTTTTTCCACTTCTTCCTTGATCTTTTCCTCCAAATCTGGGTGGTATTTCCTCTGAGGTTGCTTCACAGGCTTGGAGTTTGGAAATACGTCGAGATGATGACTCACAAGCTTTGGATCCAAGCCTGGCATCTCGTTGTAGTGCCAAGCGAACACATCGCTGTACTTGCAAAGCAGAGCCACCAAATCAGCTCGAGCGTTAGGTTCCATGGATTTGCTAACAAATACTGGCCTCGCGGTGCCTTCTCCATCTCTTAGGTCGATTTCTTCAAGCTCCTCCGGTTGGGGTTTTGGCCCATCTTGCATACATTCTGGGGCTGGCTCAGGTTTATCAATTATCTCAACGTCCCCTCCTTTTCCTTCCATATCGCGGGGGTCAGAAGCCTCACAAACGCCTGCTGACCCTTCGCATTGTCACAAGTGGTATACAGTTTTCCCCCCTTCGCTAGTCTTTGTGATCTTGCGAGGGGTCAACCTGTCGAACACCGTGGGGCGCTTCGCGGGGACTGGTCCTGATGACTCGCCTTTGATATTTTCCCACTTTGGAATTTTCATCCCAACAGGCTTTGCGGTTATGGCTTCGCAGGCCTCCTCAACTTCAGAGAAGTACACAGCGTCAGAAAGGTGGGCCTCGCAGACCTCGAAGGGCCTTTCAGTGGCAGGTACAGTGATCTTCTTTCCAGCCCATATGCCTTTAAGGCACTGATGGTAGCTCGATGGGACCACTGCATACTTGTGCATCCATGACCTCCCCAAGATTACGTGGTAGTTGGTTGGCCCCTCGATGATGTGGAACTTTGTTGGTGCACGAATGGGTCCAACCGCGAGATCCAGAACAATGTACCCCAGAGAGGGTTTCTTTTCTCCACCAAAACCTACTATCCCTACTAATGACTTGATAATTCGCGGCTCTGGGATCTCCAATCTTTTCAACGTCTCGAGGGGCATAATGTTGATCGATGCCCCTCCATCCAGAAACGCTCGCTTGAGCTCCACCCCGTTGATGTAAGCAGTAACAAACAAAGGTCTGTTATGGGGAAATGGCACTTTCCTGTCTTTGTCCGAGAAGGAGATGGCGTTAGAGTCCTCGCGAATGGTCCTCGCGACCGATCCACCTTCCACCACACATGCCTCCTGGCTTTCGTTAGCTAAAGCCAGTATTGCCTTTGTCATCTCCACTCTTACGTTGTGGCTAAATCCCAACCCATCAAAGAAGGTCTTAAACTTGTGGCTTTTAGACAAAATTTGATGTCTTTCTTCCTCATTCACCTCCATGGTGGGCTGGTCATAGCTTGCAATTTCTTCAATGTGATCATAGAAGGAGGTCATATAAACCTCCTCAACCTCGTCATCCATATCATACATGAAGTCGTAGTACCCACCGTTATAGCATTCCGCCATCGCGGCCCCTTCCTCGTGCTGAGGGTAGGGCCTGTCGCGTACGTCTCTGTTTACGCCAATTCTTAATTCGTTGTTGTCTTGCTTCCTTTTGAAAATCTCCTTGAGTGTCCAACAGTCACTCGTAAGGTGTTGCACCCTCCTGTGAAAGATGCAGTACCTCGGGTTTGCGCGATCTTGCTGAGTAGGCTGCACATTAATTTCTGGGAGTTTCAAGCACCCATCCGCGACCCACGCGTTAACGAGATCTACGACCTCTTCTACGCTGCAAGGATATGGAGGTGCATCTCGTGCTCGGTCCTTGTAATCTTTGAAAGGCTTGATCCTTTTCCTGGGGTTGCCATCACCCCCCTGTGGCCTGCGCGAGGCCTGCGCGGAGGCCGCAGTAGCAATCCCACCAGCTTTGCTTTTCCATGTGGTCTTTGGTATGTCCACGTCGACGGTGCCACGAATATTAAATGCTGCTTCCATCAAAGCAGAAAATGTCTGGTACTTGCCATTGATCAAATGCTTCTTGTACTCTTTAATCATGCCTAGGAGGCAGATTTCCACCAGACGTTTCTCTGGAACTGGCTCATGGCACTGAACAGCTTTGTCTTGGAACCGTTTGATGAAACCAATGATATCCTCCGTCAGTTTCTGCTTCTCGTTTACGAGGTTCAGTGAAGTGATCTTCTCTATCACTTGGAAAAATTTGGTGTAAAACAGGTTCACCATTTCTTCCCAAGTGTTTACAGAGTGAGGTTCGAGGTTGACATACCAAGTGTATGCCCGCGAAGTGAGGGACTTAGAAAACTCTCGCAATCGAAGATTGGGATCTTGTGCATGGACACCCAAGCTTTCAATAAAACGGTGGACATGCTCCTGAGCACTTCCTTCCTTCCCATCAAACTTGACAAATTTGGGTGGCACATATCCTTCTGGATATGGCATGGTCATTATCACAGCAGGATACGGTGGTTGAATCTCAGGACTAGGCAGAGTTGGTAATGTGGCTCTAGCTTTTTCTTGCTGCAGCAAAGCTTGGACATCAGCCAAAGTAAGGAATGCTTGGGGTTGCGGCCGCTGGGCCACGCCCTCTGCAGCTGGTGTGCCTGGCGCGCATACTGGAGGTACCATCTGGTTTGGATTATGTCCATTTTGTGGTGGTGGTGGTGGTGCAATAGGCGGGTTTACCACTTGTGGGTTAACCACTTGTGGGAGCTCGCCCACCAGGTTTCCCTCCACAACATTTGGTGGGGGCACTGGTGGAGCCGCTCGCGCTGTAGCAGCCACCACAGCCTGCGTGAGTTGGGCTATTGCCAAGAGCAACTGAGTTTGACCTTGTTGCATTTGCTGTTGTCCTTCTCTAATGAGTTGGAGAGTTTCAGCATTAGCAGCTAAGGTTTGAGCGGTGTCAATCTCTTGGACTTCTTCTAACACAGGTGGTTGATTTTCCATTGCTCTTTGATGAAGGGTTTCAAGGGCACTTAAAAGATTATGAGAAGAAGAGCCTTGTATTTGTGAACCACTGCGTTGTGTTTGTAAACGGCTTCTGGTATCAACCATCAGCTATGAAAGCCTCCCCAGCGGAGTCGCCTTATGTAGGAAGGGTTCTTTGTTTAATTATAAAATCAATCCGGAGAGGCAAACAATAGCTAATGATTGAACGGAAATGAGAGGGTGTGTGTAGGGGCGAAGGATTAAGCCAGGTATACAGAAAGAGAAGGCAGCAGAATTCAATCCATTCCCCTTAAGATCATCATCGTCCTCGAGATCACAGTTCTAGATGGAGTGTGGGCTCGCGAGCGCTAGCAAGAGCAATGCTCTTGTTTCCAGAGCTCAGAGGCACTTTCTCTCTCTAGAATTTCCGTGTTCTAAGGACGAATCTGAAAATCTCTCCCGGAAATTGTGAATGAATGTCCCATATTTATAGGGATCTGCACCCAATCATTGGGCCGCAGACATTTCCCCAATAACATGATGACACGTGCTCTTTCCGCATATCTAGGCGACGTGGGTGATGTCACTGGCCGTTAGGAAGATTCCATTAGGTCATTCCAGTGCATCGTTTTCCCTCGTCGCGACCCTTAATCCTTATAAAGCCACCAAGCCACTCGTATATCCCCTATTCCCGCTGTGCTTAGTCATGGTCGCGAGCCCTTTGGATCGCGCCAAGACCTAACTCGAGCTCGTATCGACTTCCCTTCCCCTGCCTTTTGGTCAGGTGCCGTCGCGAGTCTATTTCGCGCGTTCGCGTGAGCGTCCATTATTCCCCGTCGCGTCAACCATCTTTGCTGAGAGTCTCGCGAGGGGTGAACTTTTTCTTAAGGTGATGTTCCCCTTGTTAAGGGCATCCCTTTTCTGAAAGTAATAGTAATCTGGATATTGTAATACCGCGATGGCCGTTCTTCGCGGTGTCTTATTCGCACGTTCTTAAACTTAACCGACGTCTGACGTGTCCCTTGCAACTTTGCTCGAGCCACATGGCTATCCACTCATAGGCTGGTCAACCGCCACATCACCCGACGCGCTGACCTTTCCTACAAAGTCCAAAAAAATGAAAAAAAAAGGGAGAAAATTTGCTAACTTTTGACATACTTTTTTTATTTTTTGGGGGGACTTCTTTGGTAATCTGGATTTGACGTTAAAGCTGATGAAGTTCATTCACAATTATGGTCCACCCCAACAATTTTATTAAAACTGGTGAAGCGGAGTAACGACTATTATTCCTGTGGTGCCCTCAAAATTGATAGCTGGAACTTAATTTTTTGTGTATTTTTATCATCCCAACAAGTTAATTTAAGGCTTGTTTGTTTTTCACCACAATATCGCACCTCGATCTACTTAAAATAATAAAAGCTTTCAACTATTTGATAACGAAATTAGGAACACCTTGCCCTTTTTCACGTCCAAATCACAGTTTTCTAAACCAGTAATAAATTATGTGTCCTTCTTCAGTACTTACAACAAAGGTTCCGGTTATTTATTGGTCCGTTTCTGATTCACCGATCGATTTAGCGTTGTTATACCGATACTTGATCATTACAGGTTATTTTTATTCAATTTTTTTTTTGGTTAAAAATGATTTTTATAAATATACAAACGAATTCAATTACGTATTATTCAATACTTCCGATCGTTATCGATCGTTATCGTTACGTATTTTGATACGGTGTTGTTCAAAACCTTGACTATAGACTATAGTTTTAAAAACAGTTGTTGAGTTTAGGATTTGGGTTGCTATTCTGCAGGCCCATCAGTAGGTGTTCTGTACATCCGGGTTGTCCGTTACTCAGATGAATTGTCCAGATTTCACCTCGACACCTTTACATCCGAACTGTTCGTTGTCGTGCGTGCAAGATGAAATTTGAGCTGTCTATCCGAGTAATGGACGACCGGGATGTTCACGGCACCTGCTGTGCACCTGAGTCCGAGTTTAGTATATCTGGGAAATTTTTTGTCCACACAGAAATCAAAAAGTCAAGCAGAGGGTTTTTTTTGGTCAGATCTAGATCCATTTTCCACATTGGTCGGCAATCACCGGCCATTTCCCACTTGGAAACTTACATTAAAATAATGCAGTCGAAGATTCACTTGCTGATAACATCTGATAATTTTGTTTACTTCAATTAATTAAGTCAAATTTACAGCAAAACCACCAACCAAATTTTGTTCGCAATGGAGTTTGTCTGATCCAGATACACTTTCCTTACTTTTTTTTTTTTCCGGTGCAACGGAATTCATAGAACTAGAGCAAGGAAAGTCTTACAACAGAAGCAAACATAGAAAACAAATGACAGAACATAAACTAATCCCTATAGCGACCAGTGCCCAGGACATCCTCAATCATGAAATGGCGAACAGATTGAGGGGATTCCTCTGTGACAACGAGGTCTTCTGCTTGTTCAGCTCCCAATCAGGCGAGGTGATCGGCACTTTGGTTGGCTTCCCGGTAGATATGAGTCAGGTTTGCACGAGTGCGGTCAAGAAGGATTTTGGAATCCTTGATCAGAACTTGGTGTGGATGATTCTCCGTCGGACCATCATTTATCAGGTTCACCGCCTCTAGGGAATCAGATTCTATGTTGACAGTTTGGATACCTTTCTCAAGCATGATTGTTAGGCCTCTATAGATACTCCAAAGTTCAGTTTGAAGGCTTGAATTGCAGCTTAACTTGCCGTAGTAGCCCATCACCCAAATTCCTTTATGATCTCTGAAAATTCCTCCGAATCCTGCTTTGCCCGTACTCTTGTATCGACAACCATCAGTGTTTAATTTCACCCCAGCTGTAGAAGGAGGAAACCAACGTTTAAGAGCAAAATGGGAACTACCATTATACAAAGGGGACTTGAAAGCCTCAGAAATTTCAGATGCATAGGCGATGATATTCCCGTAACTAACATTAACATTTGCCTCAATATTGTCAAAGCTTTTCCTGTTGCGATCTTTCCATATTTGCCAAATGATGATAACAAAGAGAAGTTTACAGGGAATACCATTACCAATCTGAGATTTACCCTTTAATTTAAGATTAGAGACAATCCAATCTTTGACAAGACAATCAAGTCTACTCCCGTACCAATGGCAGTTATGAAAACAATTCCAGATTTCCTTAGCTTTGATGCAATTACGAAAAAGATGATTTAAGTCTTCAGAACTAGAATTGCATCTCGGGCAACCACCATCACTAATGATATTTCTATGAGCTCTCAGATGATTAGTAGGTAAGCGATCATGCAAAATAAAGCCAAATAAAACCTTTAAGTTTCAATGGTATTTTCTATGAGCTCTCAGATGATTAGTAGGTAAGCGATCATCCCCAACCTTTTTGATTTGTTTCCTCTTTGTTAATAAAATCACTTTCCTTACCAGTCGGCAATCAACCATTTTCAATGAGGACGAGTATAGATGATTATAATATGTTTAAATTGAGCCGAACACATGATCAGTAAAAATGGACTTTTCGTCCACTTGTGTGATTAGTTCAAAGGTCCCCATTTGGAACTAAATTTATACGATACGATAAATACGTTCAGAATAATGTAACCGTAGTTTCTTGTAGAGAAAAGACTTTTGTTTTAGTTTCTTACAGAAGAAAGACGTTTTTTTCATTCTTGTTTTTGTAACTCAGTCTATCATTACATACAGGGACAGATTCAAGCGGGGGCGCTGAAAAAAATAAAATTTTAATGCTATATTTAGCTTAGATACTTATATATATCTCAAAAAAAAAAAAAGTAGAATTAATTTTGTGCTTCAATTTTCGTTGATTGGTTCATTAATTTATAAATATTAATTTACAAAGTGTTTGTTTATTTGAAGATTTATCTCTTGATTTTCTTTAGTTTTAAGGGCCACTTAGCCAAAAATCCAAAACATTTGGCAATTTTTAAGGGAAGGACAAGGAACTTTTGCAATCGAACATAAAAACAAAAAAACATTTGCCATTTTTAAAAGGAAGGACAAGGAACTTTTGCAATCGAACATAAAGACAAAAAAAAAAAAATAGTGAAGTGTTACTAATTTTTAAAAATTTAAATTTTGAACATAAAATTAAAAAAAAATCACCACCCCACCTCTGGCCGACCACTTTTGGCGACCAAAAAAATTAGTAACGTGTCACTAATTTTTAAAAATTCAAATTTTGAACATAAAATTCAAAAAAATCACCACTCCACCTCCGGCCGACCACCACCTCACCTCTGGCCGAGCACTTCCGGCGACCCAAAAAATTAGTGAAGTGTCACTAATTTTTAAAAATTCAAATTTCGAACATAAAATTCAAAAAAATCAACGCCCCACCTCCGGCCGACCACCACCCCATCTCTGGCCGAGCACTTCCGGAGACCAAAAAAATTAGTAAAGTGTCACTAATTTAAAAGTTCTAATTTCGTACAGAAAAATCGAAAAAATCAACTCCTGCCTCCTGACCAAACACCACTCCATCTCCGGCCGACCACTTTCGGTGAAAAAATAATTAGTGAAATGTCACTAATTTTTAAAAGTTATAATTTCGTACCAAAAATTCAAAAATTCAAAAAAAAAAAAAACAATAAAACAGTGTCAGCTAACTTCTCATTCACTTGTCAAATAAATTCCATTTGTTATAACAGTTGCTGGTTAATCATTAATGAATTAACCTGATTATCATGTTTCCTATTAATCTCTCTCAAGTGCGCAAACGCATTTGTGAATGCTTATGGGAAGGCAGATAACTTGGGGCTGATTCAAACCAGCGCTTGGCGTCCTGAGCCTCAAGAGACGATTCAAGCCGAGTGAAATCATAGAAGTGAGAAGCATCAAACTCGTAATCAAAATCGACTTCTGAGACCTCGAAATAAAATAATAAAAAAATTATTGCAAACCAAAAGTTGAGATGCACGTAATCAAAATCGACCTCGTAATCAAAATCGACTTCACAAGATTAGTTGAGGTGCACGTAAACTGACCCTGATATCCCGCATTATAGAAGAAAAAAAATTATTGCAAACCAAAAGTTGGAATAATCATTTCAAGAGCATGATTTCGTTCCTTTTAAAAAATGTAATATTATTGCATGATTTCGTTCATTGGTCACTGACACCTATAGATCTAAGCAATTTACATTTTTTTTTTTGATGCTGTCAATATTTTTTTCTTAAGAAAAAACTGTAATATTATTGCATTGGTATATTTTGGTGTCATTTTGGCATGCTTTTAAGGTATGATGATCATTCATTTTTAACTCACCTCATTTTTCAATGCAGATTCGACGGTATGCATGACGAAGCAAAATTTGTGAAATTCGTGCCAACAAAAATTAGTTATGTTGCCATTTTTTAGGAAAAGTAACAATAACGAATAAGCCTTTTAAATTTTCCAACAATGAAATACACGAAAACAGGACTTTTACAGCCCCATATAATCGTTAGCCTCAAGAGATACCGGATACGAAGAGTTTTAGATGTATTTGAATCCATAAAGGGTGTTTATGTCAAAAATATAGAGAGAGTGTGTGTTTAGTCCTTTTGTTAAATGAATAATAAAAACCATGTCTTTATATTTGATTGCAAAAGTACCTTGTCATTCCCTTTAAAAAAGGCAAAATATAGTGCATTTATGACTAATTTTCCCTAGTTTTAACCATCGTGGAGAAATATTTTAAAAAGGTCATCAATAAAATTATCTAGATCATTCTAAAGACTTCTCAATGTCGATATAAAGCATACGCTAAAAATTTTATCCAAGATTACGTGCTCATTTTTAAATCTTTTTTTATGAAAAGAATGAATTATAAATTTCATAGTCAATAATGAATGTCTTAATTTAGCAAGATCGTTGACTATGAAAAAAAATTCCACGATGATGATTAATAAGGTGCCGCTAAGTTAGATTATTGGATCCGTCCCTGATTACATAATCATGATTGGGAAGATGAATGCAGAAAAAGCCATTTTCCTACCTTTTATTGGGCCAAACAAATTGGTTCTTTATAAAATCAAATGGAAAAAAAAGAAAATAGAGAATGAATTATATCTATTTAATTAATACAATTGTGATCTTTAAAGATTTGGATACATCAAAAAACTTGCTTGTATTGATGAATATCGGATCTGCATTTAGCTTAGTAAGCAAAATCCCAAAAGAATAAATCATTACATTTTAAAAAGGAGAAAGAAGATAAAAAAGAAAAACAGAATTAAAAAGAAAGAAAAAAAAAAGAAAGAAAAATATTTAGTAGTGGATTTTTCCCACTATGATAAAGAGCCTTGTTGATCAGGGGAAGCTGCAGGGGCTGTCCAATAAACCTTGACTGCGAACAGAAGCTTCTCCCTCTTTAAGGGTCCATCTTCATGGTCCACAATCTGGCTATCCCACTGCATTCCATCTATTACCTTCTTCACTTTTACCAATTCATCCACATCGTCTCTGATTATCACACTTCCTTCTGGCCTCAGGATTCTGTCCATTTCTAGCAGAATATCTTCCATTTCACATCTGTCAAAACACACATACATACCCAGATCTTAAGTATCAAAAGCAGCTCAACTAACTCTATAGTCTATTCCCTCATATAAAAAAAAGGATTTTGTGAAACGGTGACATCACGTGTTGCACTGCACTAATGTAGTGTCACCGACGCCATTCGTATTCAGGGTCAGTTCACGCTAAAAATATCGTTTTCACGAAAGCGTCAAAATACCAGTTGTTTTCGGTGAAAATAATACCAAAATTGGTATTTATTTTTTTTTCTAAATCGTATTTTTGGCATTTTGAACAGTTAAAAGTATCTTTTCATCAAAATACCAATTAGACAATTTAGACAAAAACGAGAACTCGGCCTCAATTGCGTAGCCCGAGACAGGACCAAGGACGAGCTTGCATTGCTAAGTGATTGGTCAGCTTAGCCTGAAGTCATTCTGCCCAACATGAATGAATTTGTGAACTGATGAAATAATTTCTCATTGCCAATGCAAGAGACGCAGGCAAAGACAAAAGTGTCAAACTCTCATGTGGACTCTATTGAAAATGATTTTGTTGATGTTCATAAAATATATCGGTGAATTTTCTGGGAAATTTCTTTGGCTGTATAAATTTCTTTATCACTAAAATGTCATCGACCTTTTAAAATTGCATTTCTATTAAAAAAATGGCCTCTAGAATCGACTTTTACCTGTCCGCGTTCGTAATAAAAAAATAATCTTCAGAATTTTCTTTTACCTGTTCTTGTAGAGGGTGAACACTCCATCAGCATGAATGAAGTCATAAGTTCTAGGGTACGTAGACATTGCTTCACACCTGCAAGTGGAACCAAATTCATATCAGCCACAATGTCAAGAAACAAATAAAAAATTAAAAAAAAAAATTTTAAACAAAGTTCTTGAATTCAGATTTAATTTACTTACCAGTTCTGATAAGTTCCGATCAATCCGCGTTGGTAAATTACTCCAAGGGTATTCACCTTCGCCTCGGCCGGAACCACATTCATCACCCAAACAGGGTCATCAACTAGAGCAGCAGCAAATCCACCCAAATATGCATTCATATCCAGTAGGTTTCTGTACCTTCCAGCTTGCCCCAGTTGGTTATTCACAGTTTTATAATAGGAAACTCTTCTCTTCCACACCTGATTGTCTTCTTGGAAAACCTCTGCTGTTACTCCTTCCACAGTCCCCCTCACAATCCTTGGAGGCACTTGATTCAACCTCAGTGGCCATTTTTCTAATTTCCCACCAGCCACTTCTTCACTATTAGAAACCTCAGGCAAGGGAGTCAAACAAGACTCCATTTTTGTGTACCTGCGAAAATCGTCGAAAAGTCTGTCACTTAATGCATACAAACATAAGGGAAAATGATAAGTATCCGGAATAGTTACCTAGAAAATTACCCAGAAAGTGAAATCAGTAGCTCAGATACTGATTTGACTTTTTGGGTAATTTTCTCAGTAAATATTTTGGGTACCTAGGACTGCTGAACCAAAAGTGTTCAGAATGTAGTGCTGCGTATGGAGGAGGACTAACCAGGCTGTATCGGGGTTTTGGGCGGGGCAGAAAGGCGGGTTTTGGGTGATTTTGCGATTAGCTTTGCAGTTCAAGTGATTGATGGGTTTTTGCCATATAGCAATGTCACCTTGTTCAACAACCTTGTTCCAACACAGGCTACTGGCTACATTTTCGATAGAAGTCTGTTCTGCATTCAGGTCCTCCTCCGATCTTTGCCATCCTTTCCAGTATTTCTTCCAGCGGATCGGTGGACCAGATAGGATCCAGTAGCCACCGGGCCTTAAAACTCGATCAACTTCCATCAAGTAAACCCCACCTATGCCACGGTACAACGAAATATTAGTCACAAGTGTGTTCTTATTAGAATTACGTAGTTGAAAGACACCAGAAAGTGCAATTTCCTATGATAAAATTCAATGCCCTAACAAAAATTAGATCACCAATTGGGGCAATGAGATTACCATATTGGCCCCATGGAATAAGGCAGCGAGAGCAGTGAGCCATGTCGAAAGCCATTGACGGGTAAGGAAGTCTGATGGAGGCAAGGACTCCGATCAAGGCAGGCACTCCTCGCTCGAGAGCGAATTGCACCTGCGCTTCATGGGTGTCCCGCGGAGCAAACGACACCGCGAGTATGTTTCGTGACAGGAGATATGCTCCCCAGCTTGCAACCTGCGTAATTCAAATTGCAAAAACATCAGATTCTTTTTCCTGAAGTGAAAAAAAAAAAAAAAGAGGATATTAATCCGAAAACAAAATTGAACCAATGTGGGGCCTGTAAATTTAACTGTAGAAAATCAAACAATGTACGTTACTTTTCAATAATATAAGTAATGTCGTGGAATCCATGGGCTGTCTTTTTTACCCCCAAAAGTTGATCAGATTCCTCTTTGGGTTAGATAAAGATCCAAAAGCTACCTTGTTTCTAATTGGCCTACCACTTCACCAAACCATCGAATATTTTTTTTTAATAACGGAGAGTTTTTGGACCGATTCACGAACATTCCGAGACCAATTTCACTTTCGGACTAACTTACGAACATCTCGAGACCAATTTCACTCTCTACTTCCAAGAGTAACAGGAATTGCCATCTTTTCCAAAACGTGTAGGCATGGAATTGGATAATCCAATTTTCAATTTTTTCCCGATCATTAGATTTGACAGATTCAATTACCATAGAAACGAAGAATTCCAAAATTGAAATCTTTAAATTCAACACTCATACCAAGCTGGTCAAACTAGAACGTACTGGAATCATTCAATTTTTACCAAATTTAAACAAACCCAAAAATCCCAAAAAAAAAAAAAAGTAAATGAAAATTAAGAAGCTTACCCCGCAACCAGTATCAATGGCTGTCCGAATAGACCCATCTCCGAGATTGATCAACTTCCCAATATCATCAATATAGGCATCCGCACCATTAGGAAACATGGTCCCGCCACCAGGGAATCGAAACCGGTCCCCCTCGGCGTCGTACCGAATCCAGTTCTGCACCGCCTTCTCTACCGTCAATTCCTTGTGCGGAACATTCGCGTACCACGCCAGATCCCTGCTCGCCGGCCACTTGAACGGGGTTCTGTACCCGTACGGCGCAGGCACACGGCACTTAAGCAGCTCCCCCTTCTCGGGACAATGCCTCTCTCTGTAAATCAGTCTGTCTCTGTTGAATTTCAACGATCTCTTGGCGTCCTCGCACGGGGTGTACTCGCTGTATTTGACGTCGCACGGAGGGTACACCTTGATTGTTTCGTCTGCGAAAGCGGCGTCGACGTCGTCGGCAGAGTGGTGGGAGGCGAAGTCTAAGGGGGAGTTGGATTGCTGGTGGCGGTTGGTTGAGGCGGCGGTGGTGTTTAGGGTGGAGCAGGGGATGGTGGCGCCGAGGTTGGAAGTGGTGGAGACGCCGCCGTGTTGCCACAGGCCGAAGGAGTAAGCTAAAACACAGATGAAAGATACGAAGAGGAAGAGGCCTAAGTTGGTTCTTTTAAAGAAAGAGGTGATTGGTGTTGGTTTTGATGTTGGGGTGTAGTAATCCGCCATGGTGGCTTGGCTCCGACCAGTACTATCCGGTCGTCGTTTGCCCCTCCCTCTCTCTATGTGTATGTATAGTTTTGTGTAGTACAAGGAGAGTGGGTGATGTAGAAGGAAGAGGAGAGGTTTTTTATTAGTCCTATATGAAAGGGGTCATGTGTGTGGGGTGATGAGGATAGGCATGTATTAGTAGGAGTTTGGATTATAGGGGGGAAGAGTTGGAAGTGGGGGAGGTGAAGAGGAAGGGGAAGGTTTGAATTTGGAAAGGGAGATGAACATGGAGAGAGAGAGGAGAGAGAGAGAGAGAGGATTTAATAATGGGGTGATGAGGGTTTTACAATACTATAATACTCCAATGGAAATGAGGAATCCGTAGGGAAATAGTATATTAGATACAAAAATGAAGAGTCATAATATTGTATGATGCAGAATGGAGATATTACATTATTTAAGAAATAAGTAGTATTTTAAATTTTTTTCCTATTGTAGTTTTAGTTATTTTATTAGGGAGTTATACAATTTTAGGAATCTTTCTGTTTTAACATAAATTGTCTGGAATATTAGATTATCTTATTTAACTTGATTCTATTTCCTTTTTTATTATTTTCTTTGATCTCCAAGATTTATATTTAGTTTTCGTTTATTTTATCCCCTTGTATGGGCCCGAATAATACAAGTAAGGCTCAGGGCCCAATCAAGCAACGAGCGATGTACCGAATCACGGGCATCACCTATATCCATGATCTAAACGCTCATAGGCCAGGGTCATAGATACTGATTTCTCGGTTGCGGGTCAAGTGTCTGTGACCTGGGGAGATGCCGTTCTCGCTCGCATGCAAGGTTGGGTTTGGAACAAAATCAATTTAAAATATATAAGATTGATGCTCACAAGATTCGGCAAGTACAACTATATAAACTCGAGGACAAGTTTCTTCAAGTCGGGGAGAATGATGCAGAATGGTGATATTAAATTATTTAAGATATACTGCAGTATTTTTAGTTTTAGTTATGTTTATTAGGGAGATTACAATTTTAGGAATTTTTCTGTTTTTAGCATAAATTGCATAGAATATTAGTAGTATCTTATTTACGTTGATTCTATTTCATTTTTATTATTTTCTTATTCTCCAAGATTTAAATTTAGCTTTCCTTCATTTTATTTTTTTAAGTATTTTTAAGCTATCATTATAAACAAGGATTTAAGCCATAGGCTACTTGGTTGTTTATGATTTAATTAATGAAAATTCGAGAAGTTTTTTTCAATATCCTTTTTTCGTAGAAAGAGTATCTCTAGTTCAAACTTATTCGTATCTGTCTTTGTTATGCGTTCTTCTATTTCAACACACTTCCCTAGATCATTGTATATTGCAAGGTCAAATCTTACAAAGGCTTCCAAACTTGGGGCAAGGTGAAAATATTTGTCTTCAATCGGTTGGAGGTTCGCCCTATCTTTAACTTCACTGTCCCGAGTTTATTGAGGTGTGCGATAGCTGGTCAAAGCACCGATTATCAAACAAATATGAGACCAGTGGTTTGGAGCGGCTTAAAATCGTATAACTAGTTGGAATTTTTTATTTTATTTTATAAATATCTTATTGTGTTCAAATCAACTTATTAGTTACATGAAATCAATCTCAACGTTTACTAACGAGCCCAATTATAGCCACTAAACTTAGATTGGGAAGTTTGGCGTGCTCCGAGGGAAGGACTCCAATTTTGCCTGTAGAGATCACATTGTTTGGAAAAATGTTTGAAACCTGAGGCTGTACAAGAGACTCATAGAAACCAAAATTAAGTAGGTGAAATCTTATCTAACAAGGACTAGCATAATTGACCAGGATTTTTATATCTCGCTAGGAGTTCAAGGGTTCGAATATCTCCCACCATCGTGTGAGTGTTATTCTCCTTGTATTTATTAATACTATTTATCTTCTTAATGGGCTATTAATTGGGTTGATCTTATAGTGATTTTTAACTTATTTACAATATGATGTAACTTTATTCTCCAACAGTTTTTAATAATATAAAAGTAGGTGAAATCTTGTGGCCTGTTTGGTAATGGCTAGATTGTAATTGTTTATAATTTTCTTATTTGATGCAACTTTTATGCTGTATTTTAAGAGAATATAATGAAACCAAAATAAGCAACCAAGACTCTTTGTAGCACTAAGGCCCCGTTTGATACGATGTTTCATTTTGGAGGGATTGGTAATGAGATGAAATTGAGATTAGGATTGATAATATGATGGGATTATTAATGAGGAGATAAATCCTTCCCTCATGTTTGTTTTGCACAGGATTAGATCATGAGATTGCTAATAGCATGTTTGTTTTGCTTACGATAGGATTTGGTAAAAATAATTTGTTTTCAATTCTACCCTTATTTGGAAACATCATTTTTCATCCGTAGCTCAACAACACGCTTTCATGTCTCTCTCTCTTTCTTTTCTTTTTTTTTTCCAGATTTCCAATGAAGATTTCTTTGAGCCACGTTTCCTCTAGTCATTTCTAGATAAAATCATCCAAGGTAATAATAAAACAACACAGAAAAAAAATTTGAACCGGGTTATTTTGCATTTGTTAGTTTTGCTTCGATCTCTTCTGGATTATTGGTTCGTCTCAATGAGAGGAATCCAAAAAGTAAACAATTATCAAAAATTTTAAACAAAAAATCACTAAAGACAAAAATAATCCAAATTTTTATGGATTATTGGAATATTTTTTTCTTTATTCACAAAAATTTAACTTTGGTATTTTTTTTTTTTACTTTTTAGATTCCTCTTGTTGAGATGAATAATAATCCATAAAAATCGACGCAAAACTAGCAAATGCTAAAAAAAATTGAATAAGGACAAAAATAAACCAAGTAAGTTATTTTTACCAAAACACCAAAACCAAATTTGTTTCTGTTCTCCGGCTAATTTCATATAACCACATGCATATTCCCCAAAAAATAGATTCCACTGGAGCAGAAAATGCCGTATAATATGGACATAACACTATAACAGAACACAAAACACAAACATTTTAACACATATTTCGGTCTGAAAAAGCATAGAGAACAAGGGCAGTTGGGTCCATATATCAAATAACTGAGGGCAGAAGGGTCAATGCAATTTAATCCCATGGGATAGGATTATGAATACCGAGTACCCCAGGTATTACTAATCCGTCCAATTTGGGGGATTGGCATGCCAATGGGACTATTAGTCCTTGCCTTATTTCTCAAACCAAACATAGTATTAGAGGTCCCACTTCCTTATTAGTCCAATCCCACCCTCCAAGAGGGTTATCAAACATGGCCTAAGATGCTTAACAACTAGTATGATTATCAACACTATTAGGAGATGAATAATTGGTTGATAAACAAATTTGTTTATTCCTCATTTACCTAATTCGTTTTTTTGTAATAAATAATCAAATAAGAAATGATACGCTCCGAAGTCCATTATTATTAGATTTGCTTTGAAAATCGTGTAAGTTTTTAATTATAAATCAAAATTTATTCCTATGCATGATTTATTGAATTTTGTCGTATTAATGCAAAAGGGTACATTAGTGTGAAAGTATCCTATCCTACTTAAGTCATATTTGACCCTACAGTCTAGTCGTACGTATAATCCACATCAGCTGTCGCTATTTTGTCCATCTCATTAGCCATATTTGTTGTCCCACGTTATCCTAAAAGAAGAGATGCTTAGGGGAAAAGGAAATTTAATGGATAAAATTAAAATAAATTGGCTTTATTTCACTGACCTCCCCTGAGGTATCTGACAATGTCAAATACCTTCCTTGAGGTTTCCTAAACGACAAGAACCTCCTACTCTACAAAAATAATTCAAATGGTCAGCACTGATTGTCAAATGGTCAGCACTGAAATACTGAAATTTTCTCCCTCCGTCCCAGTTTGTTTGTCAATTATTCCATTTTCTGATACGTCTTAAATTGCTTATATCTTTCAATCTATAATGTTTTTCACCGTTTTAAAAACTTTGTATAATAGAATTAATCGTGAACTATTAAACAAGATCCATATTGCATATATTTGGAGATTGATATTAAAAGATATAAGCGAACGAAAACTGACACAATTATCAAAAAATGACAAACAAAAAGGGACGGAGGGAGTAATTTATTGACTGCATTGCCCTCGTACATGGAGCTAAGCCTTCACCCTCTCCTGTCTCTTTTTCCCCTATAACACCCAAAATTTCAACACTGCCAATATTTTTCTCTATAATCAAACCCAATTACTCTCTCTCTCTTTTCTCTCTCTCTCGCTCTCACGTGCGCGCATATATGTTCCATATTTTTAATTTTTCCTCTCTTATTGGTGGATTTTATAGAGGATTTGGCAAATTAATGTCTTCAAAATATTCCTAAAACCAAAACTACCTCAGTATAGAAACAAGACTTGTCGATGTGAGATTAGTGTAACTGTGAGGATTTCTGAATCAGAAAAAAATGGAGGTCATACTATATTTGTTACCTTGGTGGTTGCAAATACTGGGAATGGTGTAGCTCAACATCCCTATTGATTAGTTGTACGAGCTCCCACACCCTAGCCAATTTTGGTAATGCAAGAGAAAAGGAAGGTTCTGCTCATGATGAAAGAATTTCGCGCAAAAGTTAAAGTAGTGGAAGTGAATGTTCGCCTTATTTAAATGGTAGTGATGGAAGCTTCATTTTTCTTGGATAGCTTTGGTAATGGCTGTAGTAGCATTACTAAAGTTACATAACTACATCATATGAAGTGTAACCACAATTTTTAAAAATAATCCAGGATATTTGAGCTACCTTAAACGCACGTGAACTAATCCCTGGCTATTGAATCTCCCCGTCCATTAGCGGGTCGTCCGATTAAGCCAAAGTAGATTCCCATATAGGCTAGTCTCATAATAATTTAAAGCACCAGGGAGGTTTCAGACTTGTGCCCTTAGAAGGGTGTAAAACCTAGTCCGACCCCTGGGGATTTGTATACATCCCCACAAATGATGTCAAAGTTTTTGTCTAACTTAAGAGTTTGAGGCTCATTAAGTTCCTAAAACATATGCTTCATTCATCCCTTTTTAAGTTCCTTCCAAAATGATGTGCAATTTTCAGATAAAAAAATATCTGCTTCCATGCATAATTTTTCTAATTTCTTAAAGAACTCAATTAGATATTTAACTTTGGTAATAAAAAACTGAAAAATTTATGCATGAAAGTATTTTAATTTTTTGTCTAAAAATTTTATTTTTTTAGAGTATACTCGAAAAGGGTCGGAGCGAATATAAAATTGACATTTTGATCCAACAAAACCAAAATGTATGAGCAACGCATTATAGCACCATGTATATGGCCTAATAAACAACAAAAGACCTTCACGCGCTGATCTTATCAAGGTAAAATTAATATTTGATAAAATTAACCCTTGATTTTATCAAATGAGAAAGAGATTTTGTAAAATCAAGGGTTGATTTGATCAAATCTTGATTAAATCTTTGAAAAACTCGTACTTTAAAATTGGGCAAAGTGGCAAACCATAGCAAGAGGGTAGTACAATCATTGTAAATACTTTAACGGCATTTAACCCACAGGACTGACAAGGGAAGTTATGTCATTTTAGAAAACCAAGGGAGGTGTCTGTCATTGTCTGATAGCTCAGGGGAGGTCACCCTTATGTTTTCTTTACAATTTCATTTAATAAAGGTGTGAGCTTTGTTTCCACAAGATTCTTACGCTGTTATAAGCCCAATCATTAGTCCGGTTTGTTAATGAGTTTGTTTTTTACACAATTAATCAGGGTTCGATTCTTGGGATTAGGCTAAAAAAGAGTAATTTCCAATGACTTCCCCAAGCACCGGCGTGAAGACCTGCCTTTGATTAGACTAAGTAGGGAATTAGTGAAAATGCACATAAGTTGATTTGGACATCCTTATCTGTAAAATAAAGGGGGAAGAAAAAACTACTATAAATTGTGCGGTAGGTTAGGATCTAAGGAAAAGATTTACCCACTAAAGCTGGTAAAAGCCCCACAAGGCCAGCCTTGGTTACGAAGCAGCTCTTTTTTATTAGTTGACGAGATTAACCAAACTACTCTCCAAAAGCAACATTAGAATTGATGGAATTCAATTGTTCCATGGTTTTTACTTTAACCATTGATTGGGAAGGGTTAGTTGTAATACAGATCAAGGGGTCGGACTCATTAAAAGTTACACCTTAACCCATACTCCTAATTAACATGTTTTTTCTAAACTACCTCAACCTTTTTCTTTTTTGGGAAAATCTGACTGTCATATAAATTCATATATGAATTGAAGTCGGTTTATAGATCTCCATATCCATTTTTCCACCGTATAAAACTTTTTTTTTAATTTTTAAATTAGGTGTTCGAGTCAGCTTTCATGCACTTCGACTAATCCTAGGAGACCGACCCCCCGTCTACTAGCAGGAGCCCCAGGTTTCAAACATGAGACCTCAGGAAGAAGCAAACCCCTAAGTCTCAGGCCTTGACCATTAGGCCAACCCCTTGTGGTTCACTGTATATATCTTTTTCTAGTTGCTTCTTCTTCTCTCTCACTCTTTGAAAACATATTTTCAATGACGATTCTAGGAGTTTGGGAGTATAGAGTCATTTATAAACTTTAGCAATTTTATCAATTATAAATTGATGCAAAACATCTATAGTAATGACAATTAATAATATAGTTCCAAGAAAGACAAATTTCTTTTTATTAGAAAAAGAAATTTCAACAAAAAACACATTTAAAGCTCATCAAGCATTTCAACTAATAAACAAAACATATCAAAAGACATAGACTAGTAATCTGTTTTTTTTTTTTATTATAAAGTTTTCACCAAAAAAAGGACATAATATATGCAGATAATAATGCAATTTTCGATTTAAAAAAAAAATCCTACCAAAAAAGACATAATTTATGCAGATAACAATATGCTGCGGCTATATTCTTATTAAAATATTATTCATATTATTTTAACTGAACACAATAATAAGGCTAGATAAATACAATGCACATCTTAGGATATATAAAAAAAGTTTTATTTCATCCTTAAAAAAACAATTAGCATTCAATTACCTTAATATATGCAATATCTCTAAAAAATCAAACAACCAATATCGTAAAAATACGACATTCCCGAAAGGGTGGTGTTAATGCCAAAACCATTTTTGTTTGTGCCAAAAATGTAGTGCTTAAAAACCTTGTACCATGTGCAAGGTACAAGCCTTTTGTGCACTACAGTTTTGGCACAAACAAAAAAGGTTTTGGCATTATCATTTCCCTTCCCGAAAACCTAGATCTCCCTCCGTCCCAAATTGTTGGTCCTTCTTTCCTTTTCTGGCTGTCAAAAAACATATGGTCATTTTAAAAAGTTAACAAAGAAAAATGTGTACTTCTTTCCTATTTTGGTACTTTTCATAAAAAGTTGGATTCCCAAAGTAGGACCAACAATTTGGGACTGAGGGAGTATTAGACTTTCATGTGTAACATCGTAAGCAACACACATAAATTATTCAGATAATATAAGACATACTCGATTAACTTAAATCATAGTTTTTCAATCCCATCTCATATTTAAAACCTTTCACACTAACAAATCCTAGAATACTCAAGTAAATCAGAGGAACAAACACTAGAATATGTACCGGTGCAAGAGAGAGGGAAGAAAAAACTAACAAGAACTCCGATAGACTACGCGACGAACAGACAAAGAGAAACCTTTTCAAGCTATTGTACGTTAAAACCGTTTATGAATAGCTCGAAGATGTAGAAAATGAGTGTCAGAGTGAGGTAATGAAGAAATGTTAGAATTATAAGGAAACGACACGAAATTGAAGAAATATAATAAAAGGGAACGGAGAGCTGAAGAAAAAGCAGTGACCCCTCGCGTTTTCCGTTGCAAAAAGAATGTCCACTATGCTACAAGAACTTTAAAAAGATGTATTCCTGATAAAAAAATGAATTTTATTTCGTAAGAACTAGATATCAATGAGTTTTTTTTTTTTTTTTGAATTTCTAAACTTTTTGTGACGAAAATGGATATTTTAAGTTCTCAATTTCCGTAAACAAACTTTTCGAAGCTGCGGGAATACTTATAATTTCCTTCTCTCGATGAACAATTAATTCTTGAATTACTCCTCGGTATTGGAAAAAAGAGTTCCTTGAGAGCTTGTTAATTATCATGGTTTAACTCAAATATTCATTTCTCATTCATCGTAAACTATATAAATATTATCGTTGACGGCCATTGTGTATACTAATATTCAATTTTAATTCCTTCCGTGTTCTATTATTTGTAAAAAATAATATTTTACAGAAAACAAAGTAATTTTAAAATTTAAATTTTGTTATTTTACACAAAAAAAATAAAAAATGAACATATGTCAATTCTTTTTGTAAACTATTTCATTTATAACTAAACTTTAATCTGATTTTTAATTACTTGCACAAGAAAATCAAGTTAATTAGAAAATACTCAAACCACTGGTCCACAAGTAATTAAAAATTGAGTTAAACTACCTTTTTGTAAGTGTCATGGTGAGTATGTGTGTAAATTTGCGATTCGGGGAGCCTGCTGACCACAAGGGCCGGCAGGCGGTGCTGGCCGTTCAAACGACGTTGTTTGAATGCAGTTTGAAACTCCCAATTTTCCCTTGCTTACTCCCTCCGCCCATAATTAAATATATTTCTGTACGGACCCGCGTTTTTATATCATTTTCCAAAAATAATATTGGGAAAATATGAGGAATTGTTTAAAATGTTAGATTATGGGTTGTTGGGTGCTAGAAAGTGAATTTGGGTCATTTAAGAGTACACAAGTCAATACAAGGGGGTGTGGTGCAATTATACCAAAATGTGTATATGTGGTGCAGGAGAGGAGAGAGAAAATTCATTCCCTTCTCCCCTCAAATCAGCCGGCCATCTCTCTCTCACTCCTCTCCTCCATTTTCTTCAACATTCACTCCAAAATACTTCACACACTCAAAACTCTTCAAGGTCCACACCCAAATCCGTCAACTACACGTGTTCTTGAGCTTGGAGTGCGTTGGTTTCACTCCAAATGGTTGTATTTCGGTTGGAGCTCTTTGGAAAAAGCTAGGGTTTTGCTCACTCTTTAATTTGAAGCTCTCTCACCTTGAGGTAGGGAAATTTTTACCCTTTCTAAGTGTATTTGTTGTGCATGTGTGTGTGTATCCTCTCCTATAGTTAATCTTCTTCTTGTTTAATTGAAATCTTGTGAATAAACCTTTTCTAGTCAAGTTTGTGTTGAAGTCATACCATTTTCTAGCTCCTATGTTATTCCCTTCTTGATTTGGTAGTTATCTTATCACATTGTAGTTTGATTTTATGGCAACACTTGTAATTTGTGTGAAACCCACTTTGTATCAAATTTCTAGTCATAATAATATGAGAAATACCTTGATTCATGAAGATTAATGTACCCATATAGTCAAATTGGTTGTTGAATCACTTCCCTCTAGCTTATTGCATAGATATTTGGCTTTGGAATTGTTCAATTTGGAGTTCTAGAGCGTTTTCCCCAAAAAAGGGATTTTGAGTCAATTTTCGGCCCCTTCTTTGGATTTTCTGCCTGGGCGGGAATCACGACCGCCCGGGCGGTTTTGACAGATTGTTGGACAAAATTTTACTTCTTGTTCCGGTCCACTCCCATGCACTTGTTTGGTCCCGAAACGCGTTTTTCACATGTATTATGTGACTTTCCACCTTGGCAACACCTAGATATCTAATGATAATGGGGAATGCGCAACGTTACTCATGTTTGATTATTAGTTGAGTTCGTGGGGTCACGAGTCATAGATTAACACTTTACTTGCTCACGTTGTCGAATTGAGAGTCCGAGACACTTGTGAAGGGACGTTATGACACGTGGATTATATTGACACAAGATTAAGGTTGGAACTTGTTAAATGATAAAGTGAACTTATAACTTGTGATACGGGGCTGAAAGGTAGCCCGGAATGATACCAGGGCCGTCCTATGGACGTGTCGAGAGGAACTATGCCTTGGCCAAGGGGAAGATGATACGGGGCCGAAAGGTAGCCCGGAATTGATACTCGGGCCGTCCTATGGACGTGTCACGAGGAATTTCTTAATTGGACGACTAAAATGAATTAGACACATTACGATATGAACGAGTTGGACACATGTGAGATATCGGGTACGGGTTGGGTACATATCGGGTACGAGGGATGATAGTAAAGGAAATCTAGTAGTTTATGAGTTGGCTCTCAATCCTTTAATCATTAATAATTTCTTGAACCTTATTGTGTGACTTGTGCTTGTTGTCAATTACTCACTTGCATTTCATTGCATTTAGAATTGGTAAACTTTTCTCTACTGGGCTAGTGAGCTCACCCTAATAATTTCAGGTACCCAACATGGAGCATGGTATGGATTGCGTGAAGTGTATGCATGCATCTCTTTTGAAAGCTTAACGGAGGAGTTACTCTAAAAAAAACTTGTATTTTGAAAAGATGATTTTGTAAATTAATGGAGCTTTCATCTTTGACTTCAGTTTGTAATAACATTTGTAACTCATGTATTTATTTTTGGACATGGGGATCCCGTGAACTATGTTGTCTATGACTTTGACTATGGGTCAAGCTTGGACTTTGACACGGACTTTAGACTTTGTTGACTTTTCACGTGAATTCATATTATATTTACCTTTAAATTTTGAAGGCGTGACAATTCCACTACTAATCATCTTGTCCATTTAACGGGTGCCCAAACAAGGCCCAAGCAAGGGAAAATTGGGAGTGCCAAACTGCATTGAAACATCACTGTTTGAATGGCCAACTCGGCCTACCGACCCTTGTGGTCAGCAGGCTCCCCAAATTCGTAAATTTGTGTGTGATTCGAGACGTCTAGTATTTTTTTTTTATTTTGATAGGCGAGGCTTCTAGTATTGTTGAATTAGCGGTGCTATGGGTATAGATTTATGATATGTACCCGCTCGTATGGATTTCAAATTTGTACCCATATCGTTTCTGTTGTTGTTGAGTGTGCATTAGCCAATCATGAAACGCGTAGCGTGATATATACACTCACATAGATCACCAAAATAGAGGTTATTTCAATTTCTAGCTTAAACCCAAAACTGACTTATTGCGCATAAGTCATTCTCTCAAAGTACATCTAATAAAAAATTGACTTAAACTAACTCTTGATTTAAGTCAGGAATTGAAATACGAATCTCATATACAAAATATATGGTAGACAAGATTGTCGGACACCACGCCACGTGGCTGGTATAACTTCAACCCGTGTGCTGGGAAAGTATGTGCATGGGGGTAATCACAGCCTAGAAGAAAAAGAAGGGCCATATAAGTTCAACGCAAGTTCTATTTAATTAATTACCCCCTAAGGCCTAAGAAGAGAAAATCCCAATGAAAAATGAAACTAAAATTATATTTATTTACAAGCTTTGGTTATTGAGCAGAGTTAAATTATAGAGCACTAGCTTGCTTATTCTATATAAAATTGTTTTTGATATACTTTCCTGCCTGTTACCGTTTCGTATCTTGTTTTCCGTGAGTAATTTTACAATATTAGATCCAACCAATATATAGCTATATTGGAGTACTAGTTTTTTCTTTATGGGATTATGTTTTGTGTTAGGAGTTAATTTGTTTGGTTTCTCTGATCACAGAAGCAGCAATAGATTGATCTAGCTCAGAGTTGAGTAAGTGTTGACAACTGATCAAGTAGTTGTTCCGGTGGTCAAGATCGACCTGATAGTATTTCCTAAGGTCTCACGTGCTAACTCTTTTGGGGTCAGTCCACGTAGAATTTCGCTAGCGGTAGCGGTGGCAGTGGCGGAGCGTGAAGCTAGGAATCGAAGTCAGATTGAGTGGGCCGGCCGAATTATGAAAAGAAATCTTGGTTCGATGATATTTTTCAAGACTAAATCTAGTCATTTGAGTTTTTATGGGACGGTTTTAATAAATTGAAAAATTAATCTTGAACGCACTATCATTATCGCACGATATCATTAATCATAATTTAGCGCTATCGAAATTAAAATTGTATCTACTTTCTAATTATTTTCGAAATTTTATAATTGTTTTTAAGAATATCTATAAAAAAATATAAGCCCCACACTTCCATTCCCGGCTCCTATATAGCTATGTCATTGCGCAACATAATTGTGTGCAAAATTAGTTGAGGTGAGCATAAGCTTTGTAAGATGGAAAAACCAATGGGTACAGAAGAACATGTCCAGAAAACGTACAGAGCACTCTCGGGGACTCACTTTTCGGTCCCACACGAGTGATCCGAACCGTTCATTATTCTTAGAACATTTTTCCGAGGGGTCCCACAAAATTTCAGCTCAATCGGATGGTTAGAAGTGCTTGAACCAAAGTTCCACTGTTTGAGCTGAAATTTTGTGGGGCCCCTCGAAAAAATGTTCTAAGAATAATGAACGGTTCGGATCACTCGTGTGGGATCCAAAAGTGGGTCGCCGAGAGCACTCTGTACGTTTTCTGTGCACGTAGCAAGGTCCTTGTAAGCTCTATAGTCCGAGCTACTCTTTCGTCGGAATTTCATGCCCAAAACACACATTTCCGTGCATCCCTTTCTATGAAATTGTAATTTCTTTTGATATCATTTTAGAGTACCATACAATGATTTTTTTTTATTTTATAATTTTTGACTTATTCCCGTGGTTTTTTACCAGTCTAGGATTTTCCATATATATATGGTATTCATCGGACTTTCCTTACTCCCTCCGTCCCAAATTGGATGTCCATTTTTGAAACTCGCGCCAATTTCAATCGCTTATATCTTTCAATATGAATCTAAAAAAATGTTCAATATGGATCTTGTTTGATCGTTCTCGATGAGTTCTATAATATAAAGTATTCACAATTACGAAAAACATTATAAATTGAAAGATATAACAATAAAAAAATAGCACGAGTTTCAAAAATGGACATCCAAATTGAGACGGAGGGAGTACTTCTTATATATTGCTTGTTGATTGGTTGAGTATGAACTAGGGTTTTTCAAGCTTGTCCGACATTAAGTTATCAGAAAAAAGAGAGTCTAGTGTTGATAATTTACTTAAGGGAGCTGATTTTGGGGCTCTTTTTTTTTATGCAAACACTCCAAAATATAATGAAGTTACAAAACTATCCTTTTCAAAATGTAAAAATTACTAGAGGCAATCCACCCTCAAATTATTTCCTCATTTACTAAGGCACACCAAACCCAATATTGAACCAAAACCAAACGGAAAAAGTCAGAAGCAATTATCATTAGCAGTCCAAATGGTAATTCTTTTTTAGAAATTTACATTAGTAGTCCAAATGGTAAAGACAGAAGCAATCATAGTCCATAGCTATGCAAATCTACTGTTGCATGTTAGATCGGAGCAAGAGAAATCAACGATCGGTGCGGCGGCTGGATGGATTGGGGAGGGAGATTAATCAAAACGCTTAGAAAATCGAAAAAACAGGGGGAGGGGAGGGGAACCAGTGTTCAAGAGACTGACGTGAGGCGCCCGGCCTCCCCCTAAACAGCGGTGGCTGACTAATAGGTGGCTTACAAGAGAAGTTAGGTTAGAGAGAGTTGGATTAGAAAAATTTCAAAAATATACATAACAAATTTACAGGTAGAACATGCAAACCTTAAAAAAATTACAGCTAGAACAAGGAAACCTTATATCAGAATACCAAGGTAAGTTTCGACGTGGAGAATCTACTAAAAAAAAGAAATAAAAATAATCACGAGCTTGAACCAGCTTTCAGATACGAAAATTTCCAACATTTATGCCTATATATAGCGGTAGAGGTGGTGATGTATTGAAGCGCATTGACGTTTTTTCCCCTGTTTGGTTCCCCTCTCATCTGGATTTGTGAAGAGATGATGGCAAAAAAATTTAGCCGAACCACGCCCTTCTTAAAATACACAAAACCCACCCAATCACAACTTAATCCCGATAAAATCATAAGAAAAGAACTAAAAAAACTACATTCCGAGCTTGAATCCTCGATCTACAGCACCCAATTCACAATAGAGTTTTTGTTACAGGTTAGGGTTTGGGTGGGCGTCCATTTTTTCTTCTTCCGTTAATAGAGGAGGCAAAGGAGAAGAGTAAAAATCTTTAGGAGCGCCTAAACTAAAATTAAGAGTAAAAAGCTTTAGGAGCGCTTGAAGTAAAATTGAAACTTGCAAAAGGATGGTTTTGGAAAATCATTGTAGCTTGGAGTGCCTGCATCAATTTTTGGAGTGCGATTATCAATTCCCTTTACTTAAAAGTTAAAAAAATGTTAGTGATCTATAGGCGGAAGTGTGGGGCTGATGATGGCCTCTATTATTATCTACAAAAAAATAAAAAGGATGCAGTCAGACTTGTCGTTTGTCCTCTAGACTAGAATGTGATTCTTTTTTTTTTTTTACATCTTTAAAAGTAAATTCAGAGGAGAAACTCCTATATATTACCATTAAGTTGACCCATTTAAATCTCTAACTTACCTCCCTCACCGACTGAAATGAAAATTAAGGGCACATGAATTATGGAAATTTATTGAAACTCCCTTTCGGTAATTCGTATGAAGCCAGTGCACATGAATTATGGATTCTGAAAAGGTAATTAAGTTGATAAATATGATTACCTGCACGGATATATGTTATTGGTCAGTCCCAATGTTTGGAATTCTTGGATTTTTCGCGAGTGAAAGACTACTTACGTATGTAGAGAGACTTGTGAATCCCCTAATCTCGGTTCAGCGTAGATGTTCTGCTTTTAATTGAATCGAAGAGAGAAATAGTCATTGTATACATAAACTGGTTCGAATCACCGCTTGCCATTGAAACAAAAGAAAAAGAGAGAGACAATTGTTGGAATAGTTGAATACTTCAATTCAAGGCCACTTCCCAAGTGGGTTTTTAATAGTATTCCGAACATACCGCGGAAGGGAAGGCTCATATGCGTACGATCTTATATAGGCATTGCCTTGTGGGTTTTTTTTCCAAATTCCAAGGTCTTCATCATTGGAACCAATGCAACAACTATTTACGTATTAACTTCTCTAATAGCCAGCCAATCTTATCGAATACTACCACTTTCCATACAGGTATCGATGACGAATAAATATTGTTACGTATACACACCCTTAAAAACACAACTCTCAAAGACCCCACTCAATAGCTAGCATAGGTAACGATACAACCTATTTTAACAATTCGAGCCGTTAAAATCTTGTAAATCCCAACATATATTAATTAGTTATGCAAAAAATCCGATTGATCGGATAGTTGTAATTTTTTTATTCCATTCTATTAATGAACGTTGAGAAAAGATAGATGCACTAACACTTTGCACTACCAATTGCGCTAACTCTCTTACATGTGACGTGAGACCCACATATAAATTAGTGCCTATAGCAAACCTGAAGTGTGACACACCCCACGACCCCACCCCACCAATAGAAAACTAGTTGGGGGTAGGTTCTATTTAGGTTAGCCTGCATCTCTCCACTAGCCACAAAGGTAATGACTCTTTTCTATGTGATGGAAGTCATGTGGAGTAGGAGTACTCTTGACCTTGAACTTTGTTTTCTAATTAATAATAATTAATAACACGTGACTTAAAAAATATGAAAAATAATTATTAATACTCTACAAGTACTATTAATATTGACAAATGAGCTCTCTCTGGCCTTCCTAGAACCTTGAAATACATATTTCCGAATTACCAAAAAAAAAAAAATAGAACCTTGAAATACCTAATTTCTAACTTCCTAGCGTTGTACTAAAAAGATACCCTACTATATTTCAATAATCTTTCGGAGACCTTCCTAATTGACTTCTAATCCGACATCACTCCCTAGTTGAAACGCAAAATATTCATTAACTAAATAAATCAAGATTAGCCCACATTAATTGACTCTTGTAACCGAGATTTATCCCAAATTCAGGTTCTTATTACGGGATATTTAAAGTATTCTATTGTCCTTCCATTTGTCAACAAATTTGAGACGGACAAGGCAAGTTGCTGTGCTATGAATTCGGGCCTTGTCCTGAGCTTTAAAATATGATTCAAACCGTTCACTTTGTAGACATCGATAAGTTTATAGTGTTGTAAAAAAATCTAGTTAATTAGACATAGGCAACCCAGTAGAAAATCACAAATTTCTTCCGTTAATGAAAAGCAAATACAACTTAAAAATTACACATGACAATTATTTGATTCGATCAATAAGTTATTAATGTCTGATTAGCTTGACTTTTTTTACGGGGTGATAGTACGCATCAAGGTCTAAAAGGTGTTTGAATTTTATTTTAGAGTTTGGGACATGACCCGAATTCGAAGCACAATAGCTTGCTGTGTGCCTTGGGTCCCTCCTCCATTTGGGATTCTCCGTTATCCATGCTGTAATTGGACTTTCGAACTCATCTTACTTGATATATATAATATCCATGTATGAGTACTATATATGGAAGATGAACTGTACAACTTGTGGTAACAATTATTCGTCAATGTATTTTCTCCGTCCCATTTTGTTTGTTAATTTTTTAAAATTGTGCTAGTTTTTAATTGTTTATATTATTTTATTTTATATAAATTTTAAAAAAATATGCAATAACGAACTTTTTGATAATATGTAATAATGAACTTGTTTGGTAGCTCCTGAGTAGTTCTATTATACAAAATTTCAAAATCATGAAAAATATTAAACATTGAAAGATACAAGGAATTGATGAAAATTGACACTATCTTTAAAAATCGACAAACAAAATGGGACGGGGAGTATTTGCAGATTCAAGCTCCAACTTAAGAACGTTGTGGATTCATGCGTTTTGCGGGCCCATATAATACTGGGTTATGGGCCTACATTGAGGATATAATTTTAAGGGGCTAAAAAACCAACCCAAAGATTACCTCATGCGGTGATATTTGGAAGTCTAATTGGGCTGACGGAAGTTCATCAGGGGCCACTTCCGGCAATTTTTGCCTATTGAATTGGTTTCAATGCATTAATTGGCCTTTTCCGTAATCTTCGAAGAGTCAATACAATGAATACATTCATTTTCCAATCGTATTGATCGTTTCAGACAACATTTTCAAGAAAAAAAATGTTGTCTGAAACGATCTATATATGGGCTTGAGAAATTGGATCGTGGGCTCCTATTGCTAGTGCATATCAAAAGCTGAGCGGGGAATTACTTGTTTGGGTCTTTAATTCCTTGGTGGAATATAGAAATTGGTTCTCGAACTCTTATGCATAGGGTATCTTTTTAAATTTGAAAAACCAAAATTTTTCATCTCAGCTTTTGATTATCTATTTACTGCACATCTAAAGTTAGCAACCCAACGGTAATGGCCTAATCAAAATAAGTTGGCAAAAATTCAAATTCAACGATTAATTTTATTCTTTTTAATCTAGTGGTCTATATTGAATGATATTCTAGTAAAATATGTGAAAGTGGAAATCATTAGATGAAATTCATAAAGTGACTAACATTGTTAAATGCACAACCACTTACCAATGTGGCTAGTGAGGTTCACCTACCAATAAAGCATTCGACTCATGGAGAGTGAGTTTCAAATAACAAAAAATATATAGAGTAACTTTTATGAGTAGAACCCACTATAAAGGCTGAAATTGGGTTTTTGGTTATATTGTTATTAATTTGATTATTTCATTGTAAACTAGGAGTATTTTTGAGGTCAATATTGTTAACTTTGTAAACTTTTTATTTTGATTATAGTATTGAGGATAACCTTACACAGCAGAACACATACATAAGTGACAAAAATTAACTAACACCAATTTTCAATTAGTCATTTTCCACTGTGAAACACGCAATCCAACAAAATAAGTGACAAGGCAAGAAATCTAAAGTACTCAAACACAAAGATATACGTGGAAAACTTAGGGTCTAAACACCCTAAACATAAAACCACGGCCTCTACCAATTGCTATAATCAAAATGTTAAATCAATTGCATAAAGGATTATAAATTACCAACTTGCTCCAAGCTACACCTAACTCAACATCTTGACTTAGCTCCTCAAGCCCTTTCTTGATTCCATAGCCTCCTCGAGTCGAACGCCCTTCAATATTTGTTTTAAAGACAACTCAGCATCCTCCGGCTATGTAGATTTGAAGGCGACAAAACATGATGTATGAAAGATATGATTTTTATAAAGGTTTTTAGAAAATTAAATTTAATCTAGAGTCATTCCATTGAGAGGAATGAATAGGATTGAATAAAGATGATCAAAGCAAGCTCAAACACACAAAGGAATGAGAGGGGAAGACTCTCTCTCTAAACGTGGGCTGATCTCATAAAAAAGTACCCTAAATGAGAGAAAAAGATGCTTAATAATGCTCAATTTTGTAGCCCCCAAGACACCCAATAAGGGAGTGACACGCAGACAAGGGGTGGCTGAAGAACACATGAATTTGTAAACGTTTGGAAAAGCCACAAAAACCCTCTCAAAATTTGAGCCGTTAAGATCTAGACATGTGGACACAAGCGGGCTGTTAAAAGACACGCATCTATAGACGCTTGGTAATGCAAAGGAGAATAAGGGCTATCAGAAGCGTGTAAACACAAAGAGAGGCTTAAAGAGATACAAGCGAATAGAAATCTAATACCTTAGACAAAAACATGTTTTTTTTAGTTTTATTTTTTAAATGAACCAACACACTAGACTAAGCCAAAATCATGCAGCCTAAACCAAGATAATTAACTGCCTAAATGCAAACATGATATGCATGATTATTCTTTTCCGGTTTGAGCTTCAAAGCACAATCGGCACAACATTGGCTTTGATAACATAACTTGAATTCTCTTGAGTGGAGTATCTAGATTCAAACAACAAGGACCTACCTCCAAACCTCAAATACAAATAGAGCAAAATACAAATTCCGAAAGGCTTGACTTAACCCGAAAAAAGCCAACAAGATTAACACTATGAAACTTTCGACAATTAGAAATCAAGGTAATGAAACCTGTTCATTATCAACACGATGGGTAATAAGAACAATCCATGAACGAGTTATGAAATAAACAATCGAACAACAAATCAGTAGTATGATTTTTGTAGTATTTCACAAGCGAAAGGTAAAAGGAGTGGCCAGTGAAAGAGTAGAATTCACCTAATTTTTATGGGGTTATTTGTTTGATTTTTTTTTTTTTTGGCTTTATAACCAGATGTCCGGGTTAGCTGGCGCTCACATCGACTAATTCTGGAACCCTGTATCTAACTTTTATAGTCACTATTATCACTTCTGAAAAAGAAATGCCAGAGGTAAGTATGACAATTATTCAGCAAACATTGATCTTCATTACTAGTACATCAAACATAAGCCAACAAACACACACTTTCTGATAAAAACAAAAACAAACACCAACCCACATTATCATACCGTACGTAAGATCAGCACAACAGTCCTAGAAGAAAGACACACATATTTCAATACATAAGTACTACGAGTACTAATCAAACTTTCACTTGCTTCCTTATCGTCGGAACGAGGCACAAGTGTTTCTCCTTCACCAAAGTTATCGAATTCTTCTCTTCCATGTCAAGGCTGGCTGGGTCCACGTTACCCGGCAACGACCAATCAAACAAGTGAACCAAAGTTGCAACAACCAAAGGAACAACCTTAGCCCCCATGGGTTGTCCCGGGCACATTCTTCTTCCCGAACCAAACGGTAGATATTTGTAATCGTTTCCCTTGTAGTCCAACCCGGATCCTAGAAACCTCTCGGGCTTGTAGCTCAGTGGATCGTCCCAAATAGATGGGTCTCGTCCTATAGCCCAGACATTAACCGTTACGTTAGTGTCTTTGGGAATGTCGTGACCCATCACGTTGCAAGATTTCATGGCGCGGTGAGGGAAAAGCAATGGTACAGGAGGGTGCAGCCTCATCGTCTCTTTAACACACGCATCTAGGTAGGGTAAATTAGGTAGACTGGACTGCTCGATGTTGTCTAGGCCTACTTCTTTTTCTAGTTCATCGCGGAGTTTCTGCATGACTTCCTGATTTTTTATGAGTTCGGCAAGTGCCCAAGTAATTGTTGAGGTGGCTGAGACTATACCACCACTAAATAACTCCTGCAAAATAAAAATTATTCAATAATCAAGTAATACTACAAAATTACTACTAAAAGATTTTGTGGGTGATGAGAGTATAAACCAGGAGAAAGGGGTTGATCAGATCAGTGGCGAGCCCTCGTTCGATCAGAGTATCCAATAAGTCATGTTGGCTCGAACCACTGCTTGTTTTTTGCTTTTTTCTGTGACAGATGATTCCGTCACAAATAGCAAACATTCTCTCAAATATATCCCTGAACTTCTTATTCATTCCATTCAAATCCCAATCACCCAAAAGAGGAAATAAATCCGTCAAAGTCGGGGTTGAATACAAAACCCCAAACTCCCTTAGGAGTTTCCTCATCTCTCCTCCACCCACGGCGCCCTTCCGGCCGTTGTAACCCACCAAGTCCCTTGAAAAAACCAAATTCCCCAAAATATTCAAAGCCACAACCAAAACTTCGTCCCCAATCTCCACAACTGAACCCTCCTTCCCTCTCAAGTCCTCAACCATTTCAGCTATTTTCTCCGACCATAGTGTTGCCTGAGACTCAATAGCCTTGCCAGAAAAAAGCTCCGACCGACCAACTGACCTGCAGGGACGAAAACAAAATTTTAAAGATTGGGTGGGTGAACATCAAAATAACAAATAGTATCATATAAAAAGTGATATTAATTTCGCCAATATATTAGTTATAAAAGTACTACCAAAACTGTTATTATATATACATAAATCGAGAAAAACATGGGTGCCGGACCGTACGTCGGTACCAAGTGGCGTACGTGAGCGTGCATCTCGGTCATCCAAAAGTATTTTGGACGGCCAGACTTAGATTTCTTGTCAGTTGTCACCTTTTCCCCCTCTCCTATTTCTCTCTTTAAAATCTGGGCTGTTCAAAATACTTTTGGACGGTTGAGATGCGCGACGGACACCACCATGTGGTACCCGTTTTTTTTTTTTGATCGGCCATGTCATGTGGTACCAGTTTGACACCTGAATTTTTTTCGTATAAATCGATCTAAGTTTTATTACAAATAACGTTATCTTCTCAAAACTCTAGGGGGTTGGGTAGTTCAAAATGATGATGTTTTTTTTTTTTTTGAGATAAAAACCACTATAAATATTCTAATAGAAATTTATAACGTGGGTAGGGCGGTCGCCATGCATGGCTCATCCGCCCTTAGTTCGTCCTTGCTAACCTTAGACTCCTCCACTGTTCGTTGCACTCGTCAGGGAGTCCGATCCCCGTGTTGTGCATTTTGGAGCATTGGGTTTTGAACTCGTGCCTCACGAACCGGCCCGAGAGGACTCGGTCGTGGGTCTTGAGGATTTCTTTAGCTGCGGCCGGGGATGACCCGACGACAACGAGTTGGGATCCGAGTTTGAGTGAGATGAGAGGGCCATGGGTTTGGGCTAGGCGGGTTATTGCGAGGTGGGGAAGTTTCCCTAGTTGGAAGATGTTTCCGATAACGGGCCATTGGTATGGGCCTGGTGGAATGGCTGGGCGGCTTTTTGGTGAAATGAACTTGGAGATGGTGATGATGGTTATGGTGAGGAGGAAGAGGGGGAGGAGAGGGAAGAGTGGAATCATGATCATCTCTAGAGGAAATTGTGTGGTTGGATTCTTGAGAGGGCTTTGGTTGAACTGAGGTTACTGTGTTGTATTCTTGGGTTTATATAGAAGATCGAGAGACTTACAGAGCACTACGTCAGCACGACATGTGGTACACGCTCGGCACCTAAAAAAGTTTGCCACCTCAAAGGCTAAAAAAAAAAAATGATAAACAGCCCTGCTACTATTAGTTCATCCTTTTAGTCCAGCACTTTCTGTTTCGTCATGCAAATTAGGCGTGGTCCGGATAAAAAGCCCACTTGCCTTTTTTAGCCTTTTTGTTATTTTTTTTGAATTTTTTAGTTTTGAGTTAAACTTTTGTGATTTATTGATTCGTCTCGTCTGGTACGGAACTCGGATTTGATATATACGGAAGCGACAATATGAACAACGAGATTTTAAAATTTTAAAGTTCAAGAATCTAAACATTTATATGTCTAAATTACACAATATCTAGGTTTTTTTTTCCCGTTTGGATCGGCAAAGAAAAATAGCAAAAAAGAGAAGATACAAGCCTAAACTTCGAAAGCAAACACTAAGATAGCAACAGTAGGCACCAGAGCAACAAATAGCAGCATAAACAACACCAAAAAGCAACACGTAAGGGAAACATATATGCACCAAGAATGGAATATAGAAGATTGAGAGACTTTTCTCCTCAAGGCTCAAACATATACTCCCTTCTTTTCTTTTTAAATGTGTTGCTTTGTGAATCCAACTTATTAAAGAGACATTATTATTGCACATTTCACATTAACTTTTACCTCAACTTTACACCTTTCACATTAATTTTTACCTCCACTTCCCAAAATTATTCTCAACTCTTAACAATTAGTAATTCTTTATACCCACTAACTTTTGAAAAAGGCAAAATAATAATTGTATAAACTTTTACCTATTAACTTTTCAAAACACACATACATATTTATTAAGGGACAACCTAAAATGAATAAGTCGACAATTAAAAAAAGAGATGGAGGGAGTGATAAACAGCCGTGCTACTATACTGTTCATCCCTTCTGTCCAGCACTTTTGATTTCGTCATGCAAAATTAGGCGTGGTTCCGGATAAAAAGCCTACTTGTCTTTTTGGCCTTTTTGTTGTTGTCCTTTTGCAAAATGTTTATTTTGAATTTTTTAGTTTTGCGTCAAACTTTTGTTATTTATTGATTTGTCTCGTCGCGGATGAAATTAAGATTTGATATACAAGGAAGCCACAATATGAACAACGAGATTTTAAAAATTTAAAGTTCAAGAATCTAAACATTTAAATGTTAAATAACACAATATCTAGGTGCTCATTTTTTTCTCTTTTGGTTCGGCAAAGAGAGAATATATTATACATGGCAAAAAGAGAAGATATAAGTCTAAACTTTGAGAGCAAACACCAAAATAGCAATAGCATATGCACTAGAGCAGCAAACAACAGCATAAACAACACCAAAAAGCAACACAAATTGCAACAAAAACAGAGGTAAAAATAGAAGCAAACACATAAGGATTATAGAGATATAGTAGGGGGCGACTATGTAAACATTTACTACATTAAAGAAAAAGGGAAATGATAATACCAAAACTGTTTTGTTAATTTCAAAACTGTAGTGCATAAGAGTCTTGTACCATTTATATGGTACATGTTTTTTATGCACTTGAATTTTGACATTAACAAAAAATGCTAAAAAAAATATAGGTAAATTATATAGCGATTGCCAAGGGGGAGGCCCTGGACCCCACAAGCCCCTTACTGGTTCAGTCTTTGCGCCTCGTAAAGAGGAATTGAGAAAATAAAAAATTATGACTGAAACTCAAATTTTTTTTGGAACAAGAAACCTTTTACAATTTTGTCATTGTCACTCTCCTTATCTTAATTTGGCAACAAAAATAGTAGGTGTAGCGATTGTGTACAAGTGGAGTTGTGGCACTCATTTGATGATCCCACATGAAAGACTTTTTAAATATTTTTGGTGGAAAATAAAAAATTATGACCGAAACTCAATTTTTTTTTGGAACAAAAAGCCTTTCATTAAATTTTAAATATTTTTGTGATATCCCACCTAAATATTTAATCGGATAAATGTATTGTGGTATGTAATATTGCAATGGAGACAAAAATACGGGACTTCGTGTGATATGCCTTCTCGTGGAACTTTGGCTGGGTGTGTGCATGTGAAAAACAATATTTGGGAAACACATGGCAATAAAAGGAATACAATTTGACAATTGATCGAGGACATGTGTCAAGTTTCAAGAAACTCTATGAACACTAGTCATCATGTTTTATAAGAGGGAGTTGCCAGCAAATTGCTGGAGAAAACTCGGCTAAGGTTTGAGCTGTGGATTGGAAGAAAGTGGAGATGGCTTTTCTATAATTTTCTGTTTAACTTTGTTATTTTCTTTTGTTGTGGTGCTTGAGGATCCGGAGTGTTATATATTTTTTCAAGTTACCTAAAAAAAATTAATTCAATCGGATAACTGGAGATTGATCCAATTATCTAACCCATTTTTTCCTTTAAAATTCACGTAGATTCATAATTGAAAAATTGGAAGATTGGATCAAGTAATTATACAACTATTTGATTCTGCTGTTTTGGATAGACATTTCGAAAACCTATTTTGGATCCCAGAGTGGGCCCACCTTCTTTGCCAGTGTAGAGTGAATGGTTTGCAAACAAGAACTGCATCGGTTGGGCGTGTTTAGAAGCTTCATTTTTAATTTTTCATTTTTAACTTTTTGGCTTCTTGACTTTTTAGATTATGATCATAATATATTTTGAATCTGATAGGAGTGTTTGAGATAAATATGCAGAATGCATTATGGAAGGGGAGTAGTGTTTTGGAAGTAGAAGGAGAAGGAGAAGTTGAAAAGCTCCTCCAAAGCTCGTTTTCACTTCTTGCCTAGCTCTAATGTCAAAATCTGAAAATGTATTCTAGGAGAATGTGTTTTGGCTATCGGTAGCCAAACACCCAAAAATTAAAAAGGAGAAGTTGAGAATACAAAAAACTATCAGCCAAACACCCCCTAGGTATATGCACGTCCCTTTCTCCTTTCTCTGATATTTCCCATATTGGCTATTGGAGACTATGAGAAGTTTAGTTTTGATTTGGGATAATAGAAAAAGAGAGAAAGAGAGAGATAGTAGTAATAAAGAATGGAAGCTCAAGAGAAGTTGAGTTTTGATTTGGGATAATAGAAAAAGAGAAAGAGATAGTAATAAAGAATAAAGTATGGAAGGGACTGGCTTGATACGTATTTAATTAATGGTGAAACATTAGTTGTGAAAAGCTTACAAACACAACTAAAGTCTTTTTTAAAATTAGGTTTCCGGGCTAGCTTTAGTGCACCTATCTTAGGAGACCAATCTAACCGTTCACTAGCTAGCGGGGTCCCAATTAAAGTAAGAGTAAAACTCTGTATGAATTGGCCTCAAAAGAGTTGATATCACTTAAGAGGTTCCGATCCTGAGACCTTGAGATGGAGTATGTTGGAACTTGTGGCTCATATGGAGAGGTACCGAGAAATTCTAGGTAAGGTCAGATGCTAAGCGGAACGGAGTGAGGCATTTGGCCCATGACGGATTCAATTATTGGGGCTGGTCCATAAGGCCCAATAGTTTGGGGGGTGTGGGGGGCGAAACCCCCCACGACACGGTACAAAATTATTAGAGTTGGAATAGAGTAGGGCTGATAAATACTCTCTATTGTAAAAAACCTTGGACGACTTTTATCAATAACAGACTCACTCTCACTCCCATTGAGGTACCCGATTTTGGAGAATCACGTAAAATTCCTGTGTCGATTCTTTTACTGTTATTGCACATTGTGTGTGTGATTGATTTTCTCTAACAGAGCAAACTCCTTAGTCTCAAGCATTGGGGTTAACTCTAGAACACAATTACGGATACAACTGTGTTCAGAGTCATTCGATACATGTCAAACTATATACATCCAATGACTCTGAACACTGTTGTGTCCGGAATTGTTTACTGAAATTGTGTTCCTAGCATGAGCCAGAGAAAATAAGTTAAATGCACAAGATGTTACACATATATATCTGAAACTATATACAATTAACACAAAAAGGTGATATTCTAGGGTGGTCACGGGGTCCCACTGGGCCTGTGGTGTCTTCACTAGTACTGCTCACGACTTTGAAGTTACAATATGGAGTACTTTTGAAATTATATAGCATATCAAGTAATTAAAGGCATTTTTTTGGCAATGGGCCGCCTAATTTACGTGACAATATATGTCTCATGCTAAACATCGTTGTTGAAGGAAAAGTAATGCTCCATTACGAATAAGTTACGTGGACAAATGCACAGTCATTATCCCAACTGCCCTGTAAAGTTTAAGTGGCCATTATTCATACTCCATTAATCTGTCGTGACCAACCATGTTGTTCCTGATTGCTCAAATTTCTAATCATTTCCTGTTCTTAACTAATATGCTCACCAGCAGCCAAATATTTTGTCTGGTTCTGTTTTGGAAGGATCCCTTTTTTCTTTTTACGGCCCCTCCAATCCTGAAAAATAGGTTTCTGTGAAAGCATGCTAGGGGAGGGTAGGGGTTGTCGGCGCTACAAGATGCTACAAGATGGAGAGACTATTTATTTGTTTAAACATGCCCCACCGGCAGCCAAATATTATGTACTATATTTAATAATTACTGTGAAAATTTGACAACAAACAATCGACTCCAATATGAATAAAAGGTTGTTGGTATTTGTATTAAAGAAGACAATTGGATTAAAATGATATTTTCGATACTGGATATACCATAGGTTGTAGCAGTTGTTCAATTCCTCCCATATGATTCATTATTCATATTTTCAAACGTGTATCACTACAAGGAAAGTTGGCCGGATTACCCGGCGAGGTTTGAAACGTCGCACTCAAAACGGCCTTTTTCCAGAGAGAAGCGCCGTATCAAAGGTATTAACTTGCCAAACCAAAAGCGTGATTACCCCAATTAATTGATACTTATAAAGCTCCTCCTGTCGCGCACTTTGCCACTTTGGAGCCTCGCGAATGACCCGATGGGACCTGGTCATCGATATTGAGGATTTGTTTGGCTGCAGTTGGGGTGACTCGACCACGAGGAGTTGAGACCCGAGTTTGAGTGAGATGAGATGGCCATGGGTTATTGTAATGTGGGGGATTTTCCCTAGTTGGGTGATGTTTCGGATCACGTGCCATGGGTATGGGCCTGGTGGAACCGGTGGGCGAAGTTGGTGATTATCATCTCTGGTGATGATAGTGTGGTTAGATTCATGTGGGGTGTGGTTGGACGACTGAGAGTCTATGGTGTTGTGTTCTTGGGTTGACATAGAAGAGAGACTTGTGTTATTTCAGGATTTCTCAACACACTGTTGATGTTGGAAAAAGGATGCTCAATTATGAAAATGTAATGATTAGTGTGGATCAAAATGTAATGATAATTGCAATCTCTTTAATTAGGTTGAAAGTGGCCATAATTTGCATCAATCTGACCAGTTATGATTGCAATCATGTGACCAGTTGACTTCAATCTCTTTAATTAGGTTGAAAGTGGCCATAATTTGCATCAATCAAAATGTAATGTAATGATATTTTCCTGGTTCCCCAAAGAGCTAATCATTTCCCGTTCTTAATTAATACACACCCGAGAGATTAATTTTGTTCACCCTCGTGAGCGTATTCTGTGTCTCATACCGATAATCAAAACAGTTCTTTTGTCAGGATCCACTTGTTAGGAGCCTTTGCAAAATTTGAGTTCAATCCAATATCGCTAAGCACTAAGAGTTCAATTTTTTTAGTAATTAAGAATTGTAAAGAAATTAAATAAAACTCTAAATGAAGCAGTTACCCATACTTGATTGAGTTGGACGTTTGCGTGATCTCATGATAGTTAGTGAATCTAGACAGAATGAACTCTTTTGATCACCGAAATAAGACACGAAATCAGTATACCCTCGTCGATGGTGAACAAAATTGTTTTCCATGCCCCACCATCCCCCTAAATTTTTTTGTACGTATTTCTACTTTAAAACAAAATCATCTACCCCTATGAAAAATTGATACAAAATTTAGTGAGATCATTTTTTACTCAAAATTGAGTAAGTTCTCCTTTGGTTTCATGCACTGATCAAATGGCATTTGAGAAACAATTTGAGTCTCTCAAGTTTATAACAAAAATGTATCGCTGGCATAATTATAACCGAAATCCATGCTTGCAATATGGTAGCATTGGCATGTAATGCACTTCCATGCACGCCACTCAATTAACATCTAAGTATTCTTGTCAAGGCAGTTAATTTTTCATTTTCCCTTGTTCTGTTTTTGCGGAGCGGCTCCAAGATTTTAGTTCAACGGTGACAAAATTGTAAAGAAACTTCTTGTTGAGCTATATGTTCTAGTTATTGAGAGTTTAAGTGAATTTTCATTTACTTTAACTACATATGAATAATTTTGTGCCCACAATTTTGAAGAAAAATCAAATTGTATGTAAAAAAAAAAAAGAAGAAATTTTAGTGCATTTTTTGAACTCAGAGAGTTCATTTAAATCCTCTCAGGAGGCATTGGAGCCGCCCATGTTTTTTTGGGTACATATGAAGGACCAAAGGCCTAAAGAGAGAGAGAGAGTTAAAAGAGCTAGCACAGGGGATGCGATCTTTAGGCATCAAGGTACAAGTTTTATGTGTAGCGGGCGACCTTGGTGAAAATTTTGGGTACGAGTAGGGTATATCCACGTGATGCCCGATACCACATCTGAGCCGTCCAAACATGTTTGGACGGCTCGGTTGTGGTACCGGGTATCACGTGAATATATCCTACCCGTACCCAAAATTTTCTCACGACCTTGATATGTACTAGTTGATGCACATGTAACATTAACCAAATGAAATATTAAGAACAGTACTAACTTTTTACCAGCTTATAATCACACTAACACATAGGGAATTTGTACATTTCTTAATACATATACACAGAACAACATATGCCGATTGCCGACGGAAAACCAAAAGCTTCAAAACCCATGATCCCACCACTTAGAAAGCATTACATAAGCCAATGAACTTTTCCCAGGAAAATCTCTGGAAATTTCCAAGGATATCATAAACTAATCACCAACTACTTACACAAAGAGATCTGCCATAAACCAGTCATGAGCAAGGATTTAACAATCAGCCGATACGCGACGTATCGGCTGATACATATTGGTTTTTCAAGGGACCGATACCGATATTTGACTTTATCACCGGTACCGTTACGTATCCCGATAGCGTTATTTAAAACCTTGGTCATGACTCCCTTCTCAACTTAGGGATAGCGCACAAAGGTTCCTGTTTCAGCATTGTGACATCCAACTTGTCTGTCATATCAATCTGTGCCGGATTCATGTTGCCTGGAAGAACCCAATCGAAATTGTGTATCAGTGAAGCGATAATCATCGGAACCACCCTTGAAGCCAATGGTTGTCCAGGGCAAAATCTCCTTCCCGAACCGAAAGGAAAATATTCAAAGTCGGTACCCATATAGTCCACTCTTGATGAAAGAAACCGCTCAGGTTTGAAGCTCAGGGGATCGTCCCAGAGTTCAGGGTCACGAGCAATTGCCCACATGTTCACAAAAATTTGGCTGTCCTTAGGAATTGTGTAGCCCATTACTTGGCATGCTTCAATGGCGCGGTGAGGTAGGAGCAACGGGCCTGGAGGGTGTAACCTCAGTGTCTCTTTAAGACAAGCTTCTAGGTAGGGCAAGTGAGGCAAATCAGACTCTCTTATTGCATTTCCGGTGATCTTTTCTAAAAGTTCTTGACGAAGTTTTCTCATGGAGTCTGGATTTCTCATGAGTTCTGTGAGTGCCCACTCAGTCGTTGCACTCGTACTTTCTATCCCAGCGCTAATTAGTTCCTAAAAAAAAAAAAAAAACAAGTACTTGAAATAGATGTAGAGAAAAAACTCAATATGGGTTGCCCGGCCCGCACAAGATTTGATAGGACAAGGAAGATTTCAAAAGTAGGATATTAAGAGAGGACAAACCCCAAAGTACATCTTTACCGGATCATATCTCAAAAGTGAGGATTAAAATTGTATTTTTGCTACCTCATCTAAAAAATGGTGATTTTGTGGTCTGCACTCTAACAGGTGCTCCAAACTAGAGTACAATCTTTTATTACTTTTTAATATTCTTCTATTTTCATAGAACTATGGTCAAGTTTTTACTAAAGTATTTTTTTTTTATGTTTGATATTTTTGGTATTCTTATTTGTCTTTCCACTACAGCTACAATATTTTCTCATCACATACATCACAAAAATACCATTTAGCGGAAACAATAGCCACTGTTGAGTACGGTTGGAAGACCGATGAATTCTGATGTTTTATTTTTTGAATTCGTGTCCAGATAGTGTTTACATATAAAATTAACAAATCTAATAATTAATTGACATGTAATTAGGGATGCCAAACGTTGGCAAATATCTGTCAATAAGAATACATTGGATTATTGAATTGAAATTGAGTAAACACGATGTCGTATTGTTTCTCAATTTGAAAAGCAATTATTGGCAGTTACGAGTTATTCAATTTCGAAGCCATATTTGTTAACTGCTAAACACATGAACTCCATGTGTAAATTTGTGAAACAAGACAACGAGCAGTTATAACACGTGGAATACATCATGCAAGACAGTTATTCCCTTAACATGTAATCATTTGAATTATCGTAAATAACTGTGCAGACTCAAGCTAAAACTTATGGGAGAAGATTAAAAGAATTCAAATTGACGTAGAAGAGGGAAGAAACTGCCAAAGATGGAGTTCGAAGCAAGCCAAGTTCAAATATTTTGAGCGGGAAGTTCAAATTACAAGCAGCGTCTATAAATAGAAGAGATTGAAGAGTGAAAAAGCCCGGACAAATCTTCAACAAACAACTATCAAACAAAATGATGCTTGGTTTGTTCATTGGCAAGTAGTTTAGGATTTCGAACTCAGTTCGAAGTAGATTAGGAAATAGTTAGGATTAATTTCGGTTGTTCTTGTAACAATCATCTGTTCGAAGTTTTCATCATCTTGTATTTGGAGTTGAAGGCAATTTTGAAGTAAGTTTACCTTTGATTTATCAATCGAAGTATCTTGTTTCTTTGTTGTTCTTTAATTTCCTAAGTATATTGGTTTACATTTCTTCACTTTGAAAGAAAAATCCTCTTAATTGAGGTAATTGAACCATTAAAAACACAATCGCCTGATTAGATTTGGTTTTCCAAAGTTAATATGAGGAAGAAGATTAAAACTCTCTCTGACACGCTCGCACTCAATTTTTTTTTATTACAAAGAAGTAAAAGAACCAAACAGACAGCGAGTCACGATTTTTTATTTTTTGAATTCGTGTCCAGACCATTAGTCCACGGTTAAAATCCAAAACGTGTGGATCAGTTCGGCCCAGACCGGATTCACGGTTCATTAGGGCTGTAAAAAAAAAAAACCTATGAACCGTGAATCCGGTCTGGACCGAACTGATCTGCACGTTTTGGATTTTAACCGTGGACAGTTCAGACACGAATTCAAAAAATAAAAAATCGTGACTCGCTGTCTGGACACGGATTTTGATTTTGAAATTGTGGATTAACTGATCCGGACTGTGAAATTTTTATTATATATAAATTTTTAAAAATATGTATAGATAAATAATTTTACCACTTTTATAAATATTGTCAATTTGATATTTTGATATGAAGGGGAATACTGTTATCTCCTATAAAATCTGGGGGGGGGGGGGGGGGAACTGTTATATACTCCATATACTCCATCCGTCCCAATTTAATTGTTCCCTACGGTTATGCATGCCTTTTTAAACTCTTGTAGTTTTCTATATGCAATATGGATCAATAGATCTCGATCAATTAGTTTTATTAGACAAAATTTTTAAAAACTTTGAAAACATTACAAATAAAAAGATATAGACGCTTGAAAATGACACGGATATTCGTAGGGAGCATTTAAAATGGGACAGAGAGAGTAGAAGTCTTCTACTATATATACTCGTTAACCTGCAGAATACTAAACCTAATCTCACTAATCCACCTCCCTACAGTCTAGTCGTCGTCGTCGTCCTCCTCCTCCTCCTCCTCTCGCTCTCAAACAATTGGATCACGCACACAAAACACATTTGGAGTACTAAACAGGCGGTCATATTGATGTACTACAGAAGTATTTGTATCCACTATGTAAATGAACTAAACTGCCATTGTTTGTGAACTGATGATGAACTACCTTTGTTGCCCACTATACTACTAAAGTGTTTGTTTCAATGTTGAGTTTGGGTTTTTGAATGAGTTGATGATTTTTTTTTAGAATAAGTTGAAAATTCGTGGACAAATCCGGAACCTATCCGTGACTCACGGATCAAATTGGAACCGAACCGTGAGATTTTTGGATCGGACACGCATTTTATTTTCAAAATACCGTGACTCGCGGATAGTTTGTATGCTCAAAATATGATGTTTTAGGTGTTGACCCCACTAGCAGACATGGATCTCCTTGCCCCTTTGTTGATCCGGGTGTTGGGTGTTGACCCCACATGCTCACATGTGAGGGTTAGGGTCATAAGGGTTTGGTTGTTGGGTTTCAATTTGCTCAGGTGCTTTAGTTTATTTTTTTTGTTTTGCATTCAACCTTTGGTTGGATTTCCATCCCCTTCTCCTGTCTTGATGTACTATCTTAGTAACAAACTTTTTGTTGATTAAAAGGAAACAAAGATTCTTGGTGTTTGAAATTTGTAAAAGCAAATCAAAAGCAAGTTCTAATGGCAAAGAAATAATCAAACACTACCAATGTTTTAATATTTAGGGTGAAGGACATTCTCTGAATCGAAAGAGAGAGAAAGAAGGTTTGAAGGGTTCAAATTATTTGGTGCTTAAGAGATCTGTTGGAGTACATATATTTCACGAATAATTCCTCAAATTGTTTTACATTTGTGCTGTTTTGGTGATGAGAAAAGATAGAGGCACTAACACTTGTACCAATAATTGCACAAACTCTTTAACAAGTGATATGTGGGACCCATATATAAGTGGTACGTCCCATATATCCCACGTGGGAGAGTTTGTGCAGTTTTTGATATAATTATTAGTACATGTAGCAAAGCTGTTGGGTGATAGACTGATAACTGGAAACGCTCTAAATCCCTGGGCTTTAACTACCAAGCCAACTTGTTGGAGTTTATAGGCTGGCTTATGACACATAGCAAGTGTTTGTTACAAACGAATTTTGATAATTACCAAGAGTAAGCAAAGGTCAAAATAGAATCAAAATACTCACATGCTGCCTGCACTAATTCTAGGCTTGGCTTTGCGGACCAAATGGTCCATGAAAAGCTAGATATTCTGTCGAGTTTGGGCCCTTGTGTGGCTCCTAGAAGTGAGGGTGCTGGAGAGCACCCTTGGAGATCGGCCTTGGTGTGTGGCATCAGGGTCGTTGGATGTGTTTTCAACGGCTCATATCTCATTGGAACGGATCAACAAAGTGCCGAGACGAGATCTTACCCATTGAAAACACATCCTACGGCCATGATGCCGCACACCAGGGCCGATCTCCAGGGGGTGCTCTCTAGCACCCCGTGTCCGTGGCTCCCTCCTCTCACTTCAACCTTTTCTCTTATGAGACACCAAGCCCACTTCAGTCACTCCCAGCCGAAAAATGGTTTAGGCGTGACAAGGAATAGTAGTACTAGTTGATTTTGCGAAAGAAGTCTATATATTGTTCGTAGCTTAGGTTTTCAGGTTAAGCAATGTAAACATAGAGAGTGTATAGTGTATAGCAATTAATGTAAGCATTATTCCTTGTCACGCCTAATTCCTAAACCACGTAAAGTTTTTGATATAATTATTAGTACATGTAGCTACGAAAACCTCTAGTTGTAAAGCTTTACGTGGTTTGGGAATTAGGGGTGACAAGAAATAATGCTTGGTTCAGGTTAAGCAATAAGAACGGATAAAGATATGGGTACCGAACAAAGGGTACCGAAAATGAACCGATCGCACACGGGGACCCACTTTTGGGTCCCACACGAGTGATCCGAACCGTTCATTGTTCTTAGAACATTTTTCCGAGGGGCCCCACCAAATTTCAGCTCAATCGGACGGTTGGAAGTGCTCCAACCAAAGTCCCACCGTTCCAACCAAAAAACGGAAAAATGTTCTAAGAACAATGAACGGTTCGGATCACTCGTGTGGGACCCAAAAGTGGGTCCCCGAACGTGATCGGTACATTTTCTGTCCCTCCCCTTTTGTACCCGTATCACTGTCCAATAAGAACAAAGCGAGTGTCCGGAGCTGAGAGAAAAGTCTACTTGTAAAGTTTGCGAAGTACTGGGATAAATATGATTTTGTCGAGTGGTTAGGTATCAACATTGTTCAGATGCCATCATGCTCTCTACCCTTTTAATCTTTGTGATGCTTCAAAAGTTAATAATCTTTGTAATGTTTTTTTTTTTTTTTTTGATTGGCATAATCTTTGTAATGTTGGGTGTCGATCGGCTAGTTTGTTGGAGGAGCGGCGTTGGTTGTCCGTGGCGGCGGATGGGATCTAAGTGGCTGTTACTCCTAGCCGTTTGTGGGGTCCAAAGTGGCGGATCTCGTGGTCGTTCTTGGAGTCTATCCATGCGTGGGATTTACGACGGCACGGTTGACGGATGCTTCTCTTCTTCTTCTCCAGCATGTCGTGGTGGTGTCCCTCCTGTCGTCATTTCTGCCCTTTTCCATTTGCTTTCTATATTGGAGGCTTGTTCCACTAGGCGGTTTTAATTGTTGGACGATATCGGTCTTGGGACTTAACGGCAAGGGATCGCTGGTCCAATGATGGTGGTCTCTGTTGAGTTACGGTGTTACCGATGAATGCCTTTATGGTTATCTGATTAGAGTTGTTGGATGTTTCTTGCAGGTTTTGGAGGTGATGCTTTTTCTCGGTGGTTGTGATGGTGGATGAGGTAATTCTGGTGGTGGCGTGAGCGGAGGCATTGTCTCCTGGTGGTTGCAGCGTCTCTCTCTTTTGTTTAGGGTTTGGGATTGGGTTGGGCCTTTTTTGGGCTTGACATTTTAGGTGTTTTGAGTTTAGCCTATTAGGTGTTTTTGTGGGTTTTGACCCACTAGGTGTTTTTCTTTAGGCTCTGTTTGGAACTTAGGGATGGAAAGGAAAGAGGATGGAAAATTTTAAAAATTTTCTTTCCCTTGTTTGGTTCCTAAAGAAATAGAAGGGAAAGTTTAAAAAACAAGTATAATTTTCCCTCTAATTTCTTCCTAATTTTCCCTCAAACTTTCCTTCTTATTATTTTCTCTCCCATTTTCTTTCCATCCTCAAGTTCCAAACAGAGCCTTATGCAATCAAGTGGTTGAATTTCCCTCTCCTCTCCTCCCTAACCTAATGTACCTTTTTGTCAAATATTCTGAATAAGCTTTTTGCCGATGAAAAAAAAAAAAAAAAGACGAGTAAAGCTTTTAATTTTTTATGTGCGAAAAAAGAAAGAAAAAGAAAAAGAAAAAAGGTTTGCCTCATTTATAGTAAGATTGCTCTAATTCCTCATATGGTTTTGGGAAACCTCGTACAGTAAAATACCTACGTTGTGTGTAATTCGTCTGTTGTTTAGTTTTGAATTTGATCCCTGTGACACAACATTTTCATGATTATGCATGCGAGAGAGAGAGAGAGAGAGAGAGAGAGAGAGAGAGAGAACAAACCATGAACATGGCATTAATCTGATCATCGCTAAACCCAGATTGAATCAAAGCATCAGCAAAATCTCTCCCACCATCCCCGTCCCCGCCACGACGACCTCTTCTTTCTTTCACCACACCCTTCCAAACACCGCAAACCTTCCCAACAATACCCATCAACTCCTTATACATCCCTTGCAAATCCCACCCACTCAACACCTCAAACATGTCACCCAGCTGCGGTTCCGCCCCCGTCTCCGAATATCTCCTCACCGTCTCCATCAACCCTTCCCCCACCCCTTTCCCTTCCAAATCCACAAAATCCCTCGACACCAACGCACCACTTATTATGTTTATCGCAGTAAAAGTAGCTTTCTCTTTGATTCTCACAACTTGATTTTCCATTGACGCTAAATACTCCACCAGTTCCCTGATTTTCCCCTCTCTGGTTTCCACATGGGATTCCAAAACCTTGGCCGAGAAGAACTCAGTCTTGTACGCGCTCTTCACGCGCCTCCACTTGTCGTCACACTCGTCGTTGAACACGAGCTGCAGGTTGTGGAGTTTGGACCCTTTCATTTTGATCACGTGCGAAAGGGACCGACCCGAGAGGATGCGGTCGTGGGTCTTGAGGATTTCTCGGGCAGCTTCCGGCGATGACCCAACAATTAATGGGCGGGTACCGATTTTGAGGAGCATGAGTGGGCCGTGGACTTTGGCTAGGTTGGCGAAGGAGATGTGGGGTGGCGTCTTGCCGAGTTGGAAGAGGTTGCCTACTATGGGCCATGGAGATGGGCCTGGGGGAAGTGGGGGTTGTTTTTTGGTTGAAGTGTACTGGTGGGTTAAGAGGAGGATGAAGAGGAGGAGAATGAGAGGGAAGAAGAGATTGGCCGATTCTGTTGGTATTAGAGACGTTGGATTCATGGTGGGTTTTGATAGAAATGAATTAGTTCATGGGAATGGAATTTATAGAGGGGGGAAAGACTGAGATGTCCATGGTCATGGTGTTGGTGTTTTGTTGTGGATACGAGTCTCCGTATTGCATTACTGGCTCCCATTTGTTACCACTTATAATTTACTAACTTATTTGTTTAAAAAAGCTAATGAAATATATTTGTTATAATAATTTTGAATAATAACTTATTTGGCTTTTTTAGTTTATTTAATCAAAAGACAACCTTGATTTATTTTTATTGGGAGTCCCACTAGAAGACGGCAGCATTACTCTCGGAACAAAATAAGTTGAGTTAAGTGTAAGTTGGGCAACACATGATTTATCACAAAAAGTCTTAGTATTGCGTTAATGGCTCCATTGCTACCACTGAGATGTCCATGGTCATGGTGTTGGTGTTTTGTTGTGGACACGAGTCTCCGTATTGCGTTAATGGTTCCGTTTCCTACCACTTATAATTTAACGTATTTGTTTTTAAAAAACTAATGAAATATATTTGTTAATAATTTTGAATAATCACGTATTTGGCTTTTCTAGTTTATTTAATCCAAAAACAACCTTGATTTATTTTAATTGGCGTTCCACTAGAAGACGACAGCATTGGTCTTGGAACACATGATTTATCACAAGAAGTCTCAGTGAAGGTTGTAGATAGAATGAACAATGATAGGTACACACCCTCTTAATCACTCTCTACCACACCCTCTCTCACATGTGTGGTGGGGTTCACTGAGACCCACCGGGTGAGCCCCACCACACATGTGAGAGAGGATGTGGTGGGCAGTGATTGAGAGGGTGTGTACTTATTATTTTTGAGATAGAATAATCTCGATCTGTTGGGCCGAACACATGATTCATGGGCAGGGAACAATAAAGTTTATAAAGGGATATAAAAAAATCAGTGATGGTGAGATTCTAACCACCATGGATGATTGAATGCAAGTTGATAGCTAATTTCCAAAAGAAGAAAATTATTGAATCTATAGTGAAACTTTAGCATCGTTCAAGTTTGGGCTAGCTCACCTTAAAATTGAAGCTGTATGGATTTTTCCATTTCCAAAAGTGCCCATCTCAAGAAATAGAGCACATGTTCCAAGCCTATATCATAGACGGGAAAAAGGGCAAAAGCAGGAAAGACAGTAGACTAAAAAAAAAAAAAAATCATCCACTGCGAAATTGATTTCCGTCTATCGATCTTTTAAAAACAGTAAGTGATGGTAACCGGCTAACCCAAGGGGTTGACAAAGTGATTTTCCCTTGGAATTTAGGGCTTTGATCCCACCAAAAGTTTCAAGTTCGATTTTTCTTGCCAGCAAACTCTTGGGGTTACTGGGAATTATGCTCAGTCATCACATCCAGAGCTTTGAAATTAGTCAGGTGCACACAAACTGGCCCGAACTTTCGGTTATATATAGTATATAAAAAAAATTAGTATGTGATGCTCGTAAATATCGATGGCGATTGATTACCTGCATATATTAATAGCAATTGAAACCATGATATTTTTGTTAATACTCCGGTGGTTGGAGTGCTGGACAATTTTAGTGCTTTTCTGGAGGATGGAGTAACATCTTGCACATGTGTTTCTCGTTGTTTCCTGTTGGGGTCGTTTTGAAATGGAAGCTTCTTATATGTGACTTTTATGTCTACATGCTCCTTCCGTCATAAAATGGATGTCCCAAAATATTATTAATAACAACTTTAGAGAGAAATAGCAAGAAAGAAACATAAACTTCTTTGATTAAAGGGAAAATGTTTTCAATACCGATACAAGAGAGCAAGGCCAGACTTATATATCAACTGCCTTTAACAGAAAGATAACAGAGAGAGAACAGAAAAACAAGAACCATAAAACTAATTGCCACACTCTACTAGTAATAGAACTAAGCCGTTAAAACTAACGACTCCAGTAGTTATTCTGTTAACAACCCCTTGCAAACTGATGCTAGAAGCACTGTAAGCTTCAGTTTGTCACGTAGAAGAAGAAATAGAGCCACTGTGAGAGGTTTGGTCAGAATGTCTGCAACCTGGAATGCAAAGGGCACATGTTGAATACACAGCTGTTTTTGAGCAATCTTTTCTCTGACAAAATGGAAATAAACCTCAACATGCTTTGTACGAGCATGAAACACTGGATTGGTAGTAAGGGAAAGTGCAGAAATTTTGTCACACCAAATAGTAGGAGGAGTAATTAAATGTGACAAATGTAAATCCTTCAACAATTGTAATAACCACACAAGTTCTGTAGCAGCATTTGCCAAAGCCTTAGCAGACCAAGATATTAAGTTAGAACCCAAAAACACACAGTATCCAATAGTGGAACGTCTATCAGTAGCATTACCTGCCCAATCAGCATCAGAAAATGCTGAAAGAACAAGTGAACTCTTAGAAAACACAAGCCCTTGTGTTAAGGTCCCTTTGATGTATCGCAAGATACGTTTAACAGCTTGTAGACGCCCCAATTTATGCCCCATAATTTTTGAGCCACGGCCTAAACGGCCTCCCCGATGATGAAAGTGAGGCCCGATTAACTCAGTAAAATGCTTGAAACAATGCTTTCTCAGCTTGTCAAACCAATCCTTGTGCACCAGCATCCAAACCTTAATCCTCAACCAAAGTTTTCCAAAAGTCAACTTGGCACTTGTGCACCCAAATGCTACTTGTGCGCCCGATTTCAACTTATGCGCACGAGTTGCACTGGTGCGCACAAATGCTACTTGTGCGCACAAGTCAATCCTTACACGCCAAGTTTTTCATGATTACTGTTCGATTCCCTGAGCATGGCGAGGTGTCTCCTGTCGTTTAAAAAAGGGTGTTTTGTCTCCAAGGCTATTTGTGAACCTTTTGGCCTCTTTCAAACCCGTTTTACTCCTTGCTACTCCTATAAATAGCCATGACCATGTCCAAAAACGAGATCCAACTCTCTGATACCCAAGTTTACTACTACTTCTCCATGCCATCCTTCTTCCTGTTGGGGTGGGGTGCAGACAACCTTCAGCAGTACCGCCGGGGGGGGGAACCCCACGGGACACGAGTTAATTCGGTCATAGGCCCGACCTAATTATTTCGCTGTTAGTTTGTAATTAGGGTAAGACGTTTTTAGAAAAAAATAGAGAAAGAGGCGAGAGAAAACGCAGATCTCAGGGAGATTGCGAGAAGACTTGTACTCTTGATTTCGATTTCATAGTGGACTGGTGTGGCTCCCGTGATTTTTCCTTGCGTTGAGGTTTTCCACGTATATCTGTGTCTCGTTTTTCTTTCCGTTTTTCATTACACACGATTACTTGTTTTTCTGTTCTGTGATTCATTGTTTCCAAGATGTTTTGGGCAGATGCAGTCAGCACAGCAGCATAATTGATCAATCATGGGCCATCAGTTCCGCTGAACTTTCGCATACCAGAGGAGGTTTGGAGTGGTAAAGAGGTAAATCTTTCACATTTACGTGTTTTTGGTTGCATGTCCTATGTGCATATTAGCGATCAAGACAGGGATAAACTTGATGATAAATCACAGAAGTGTACTTTCATTGGGTATGGCTGCGATGAGTTTGGTTACCGGTTTTGGGATTACAATAACAGGAAGGTAATCAGAAGCAGGGATGTTGTATTCGATGAGAGGATCATGTACAAGGACAGGGACAGTAAACAGAGCAGTGGGAGTACCACTTCGGAAGGGGATACGTCCGAGTACTTAGGGTTGGAGGATCTTCCAGTTGACAGTGGGGTTGAGCAGAGGTCTGTTCAGGTAAAGGAGAGAGCTTTACATGAGACAGTTTCAGAGGGGACAGTTTCAGATGGGGTGGCTCTAGAGACAGGAACTAGTTCAACGGTCAAAGAGTTGAGGAGGTCAGCCAGAGTACCCAAGCCAAATCCGAAATACATTTCTTCGCTAGATTACTTGCTTTTGACGGACAATGGAGAACTAGAGTGCTATGATGAGGTTTTGCAGGTTCCTGGGTCAGCTAAGTGGAAGACTGCGATGCAGGAAGAGATGGATTCTCTTCATTCCAACGGTACTTGGCAATTAGCTCAGCTTCCAGAGGGAAAGAAAGCCTTGCAGAACAAATGGGTTTATCAGTTTAAGCAGGAGAGTGATGGCAAGAAAATGTATAAGACAAGATTGGTTGTAAAGGGCTTCCAACAAAAAGAGGGGATTGATTATACAGAGATATTTTCGCCGGTTGTGAAGATGGCCACTATCAGAGTGGTGTTGAGTTTGGTTGCTGCTGAGAATCTCTACCTTGAGCAGTTAGATGTTAAAACTGTTTTTCTTCACGGGGACTTGGATGAAGAAATCTACATAGCAGCCTATTGGCTTTATTGTGAAAGACAATGAAGATATGGTGTGCAGGCTCAAGAAGAGTCTGTATGGTTTGAAACAGGCTCCCAGACAGTGGTACAGAAAGTTTGATGGTTTCATGCAGCGCAGTGGCTATACAAGGTGCAGTGGAGATCACTGTTGTTACTTCAAGAGGTTTGAGTCTAGCTACATCATTTTATTGCTCTACGTAGACGATATGCTTGTAGCAGGTTCCTGTGTTAGGGAGATCAACAGGTTGAAGCAACAGTTAGCAAATGAATTTGCTATGAAGATCTGGGTGCAGCTAAGCAGATACTTGGGATGAGAATCAGCAAGGATAGGGCTCAGGGAACCTTGCAGTTGAGTCAGGCTGAGTATATTGAACGTGTTCTGGAGAGGTTCAATATACAGGGTGCCAAGGCAGTTGGCACACCCTTGGGAAGTCACTTCAAACTTTCTCAAGGGCAATCACCCAAGACAGATGCAGAAAGAGAGTATATGGCCAAGGTTCCGTATACCTCGGCCATTGGTAGCCTAATGTATGCGATGGTGAACACGAGACTAGATATTGCCCATGCAGTGGGAGTTGTGAGCAGGTTTGCTAGCAATCCTGGGAAACAACATTGGGAAGCAGTAAAGTGGATTATGTGATACTTGAGAGGTACCACTGATTTGCCACTTTGTTTTGGGAGAGGAAATTTGTCAGTACAGGGATATGTAGATGCAGACTTTGCCGGTGATCAGGATACGCGGCGAAGTACCACGGGTTATATCTATACTATGGGTTCAACAGCAGTGAGTTGGGTTTCACGTCTGCAGAAGTTAGTGACATTATCCATGACAGATGCTGAGTATGTGGCCGTGACTGAGGCTGCAAAGGAGATGATTTGGTTGAAGAACTTCTTGGAGGAGTTGGGTTTGAAGTAAGAGAACTGCGTTCTTTTAGTGACAGCCAGAGTGCTATTCACCTTGCCAAAAATCCAGTGTTCCATGCCAGGACGAAGCACATTGATTTGAGGTACCATTTCATTTGTTCGCTTTTGGAGGATGGGGATTTGTTGCTAGAGAAGATTTTGGGGGACAAGAATCCGGCAGATATGTTGACCAAGCCTGTTACTGTTGAGAAACTGAAGTTGTGTTCAACTTCAGTTGGCCTTCATGCTTGAAGAGATGATGGGCCTAGAGCCACACTAAGAGGGGTTAGATGACTACGTCCATATTGATTGAGATTATTTGAGGTTTGCAGTTGTTTATTTGCTGATGCTTCAGTTATCTTCAAGTGGGAGATTGCTTCGGTTATTTCGCTGTTAGTGTGTAATTAGGGTAAGACGTTTTCAGAAAAAAATAGAGAAAGAGGCGAGAGAAAACGCAGATCTCAGGGAGATTGCGAGAAGACTTGTACTCTTGATTTCGATTTCATAGTGGACTGGTGTGGCTCCCGTGGTTTTTCCTCGCGTTGAGGTTTTCCACGTATATCTGTGTCTCGTTTTTCTTTCCGTTTTTCATTACGCACGATTACTTGTTTTTCTGTTCTGTGATTCATTGTTTCCAAGATCCGTAGGGGTGTTGTGGGGTTGCGAAAATCCTAACACTTCCCATCCTAATTCCACGGCCTAGTCCACACCCCAAGTTTCCAACTGGGGATTTGCTGCACTATCTCCAATAGTTACATTTCTTCTAGCTTCGTGGGTGCTAGACAACCTTTACAACGAGTAATCTATTTCCGATCACTCTAATAATTTTTTACTCTGGTGTTATAAACCACAGTGTCACACTTAACCCAACTAGTTTTGACTCCAGTAATAGCAACATCTAACTGTTACAAGTCACAGTGTGACAGTTCTAGCTTCGTGGGTGCTAGACAACCTTTATCAATCTATTGTCTCACTTTCGTACTTCTCTCCCTCTTGAACTTCAAAATATAACCGTTTCAGAAAAATCATCTTGTATAAATCTTGCATTTCCATTATTTCCATTTCTTCCTTGATTTGAATTTAATGAAACTCCTTCCTTGATCAACGGTGACAAAATTGTAAAGAAACTTCTTTTATACAAAGTTCTATAAAAAATTAAACATAAGAATTCTCTTGGTTGAAAACTTATTTGACCTAGTTTATTATATATGCTTTGTTGACCTATAATTTATAGTACTTACTGACGAGTTTAAATGTTCATTTACAACTACATAGGAATGATTTTGTGCCGACAAATTTGAAGAGAAATCAAATTACAAGTTAAAAAATATGAAATTTTAGCACATTTTTTGAACCCAAGGAATTTCTACAAATTATAATCACACTAATTATATATAGGGAATTTGTACATTTCTTTATGCATATACACATAGAACCAAATATGCCAAAGGAAAACAAAAAGCGTCAAAACCCATGATCAACCACTTGAAAGCATTGCTGAAAAAAAAAAAAAAAAAACCACTTGAAAGCATTGCTGAAAAAAAAAAAAAAAAAACCACTTGAAAGCATTACATAAGCCAAGGAATTTTCCGAGGAAAATATCTGGAAATTTCCAAGGATATCATAAACTAGTCACCATCCACTTACACAAAGAAAGGAGTAATGCAACAAACCAGTCATGATTCATGAACTGTGTACTGGTACTCTTTATCACTTCATGATTTCCCTTCTCGACACAGGGATAGCGCACAAAGGTTCCTGTTTCAGCATTGTCATATCCAACTTGTCTGTCATATTAATCTGTGCCGGGTCGATGTTGCCCGGGAGAACCCAATCGAAATTGTGTATCAGTGAAGCAATAATTACCGGAACTACTCTTGAAGCCAATGGTTGTCCCGGACAAAATCTCCTTCCGGAACCAAAAGGAAAATATTCAAAATCTGCACCCATGTAGTCCATTCCTGTTGAAAGAAACCGCTCAGGTTTGAAGCTTAGGGGATCGTCCCAGAGTTTAGGGTCACGAGAAATTGCCCACATGTTCACCAAGATTAGGCTGTCCTTTGGAATTGTGTAGCCCATCACTTGGCATTCTTCAATGGCGCGGTGAGGTAGGAGCAACGGGCCGGGAGGGTGCAACCTTAGTGTCTCCTTTAGACAAGCATCAAGGTAGGGTAAGTTAGGCAAATCAGATTCTTTTATTATATCTCCCGTGATCTCTTTTGAAAGTTCTTGACAAAGTTTTTCCATAGACTCTGGATTTCTCATTAGTTCTGTGAGTGCCCATTCAGTCGTTGCACTCGTACTTTCTATCCCAGCACTAAATAGTTCCTAATTAAAATGAAAAGAAAACAATTATTAAAAATTAGATTTATGCATATATGCACATGTAGAATTGTGAGAGCCCAATTAAAATTGTGGCACCACTCTATATGAATAGGTCACACAAGCATTAATAGCGCCATGAAAATTTCAAACCTATACCATTAGGAGGGAGCAATCTTTTGTATCCCAGACTTCGACAACCAAAATTGCAACTCCTTGGAGTTTGTAGGGTTGTTTGTTAGGCTTGAAATTATGGCTACAGATACCTAAACTAAGTAAAGGTCTCCGGTCCAACTAGAATAAAAATGACACTTCTCAAAGGCCAATGTTCTTGAATTTTTGTGGTGGATACAAAAAGTAGAAGTTGTGAAAAGTGACATACATTTCCACCAAACCCCACAAACACCAAATATCAAGAGATTTGAAGGTTTGAGTGACTTTTACATGCTCTAGCAGATACCTCAAATGCTATCTCACCCTTCAAATTTTATTTCTCACCATTCAAATTGAGTTCGCCTCGTTTACTAATTAGCTAAAAACTTGAGGTCGAGCTAAGCTCTGCTATAATCTAGTCTGAAACTCGAGTTCGCGCTCGATTGGCTCGATTAGTAAATGAGCCGAGTCTAGCTCGATCATTTGCAGCCCTAGTTAGTGTTGGAACATGTGGCTCATATGGAGAGATACCAAAGAGTTCTAATGAAAGGCCAGATGCCGAAGCGGAGTGGAGCGACTTGGGGAACCACGTAAATTCCTGTGTTCGATTCTTTACTGTTTTCGTATTCATTATTGTGTGCGTGTGGTGATTATTCTAACAGTTAGTGACTAAGTGGTCACAACTGAACAAATCCTACATAATCACGCATGCATGTGCAGAGAGAGAGAGAGGGAGCAACCATAAACAAGGCATTAATCTGATCATCGCTAAACCCAGATTGAATCAAAGCATCAGCAAAATCTCTCCCACCCAAAGCCCCATCCTGACGACCTCTTTTTTCTTCCACCATACCCACCCAAACACCACAAACCCTCCCAAATATACCCATCAACTCCTTATACATCCCTTGCAAATCCCACCAACTCAACACCCCAAACATATCTCCCAACTGCGGTTTCGCCGCACTCTCAGCAAATCTCCTCACGTTCTCCATCAATCCTTCACCCACCCCTCTCCCTTCCAAATCCACAAAATCCCTCGACACCAACGCACAACTTACTATGTTTATCGCAGTAAAAGTCACCACCTCTTTAATTTTCACAGCCCTGACCCGGCCATCTTCCTTTAAGCCAAGGTATCTCACCAACTCCCTTATTTTCCTCTCTCTCATTTCCACTTGGGATTCTAGCACCCTGGCCGAAAATAACTCGCTCTTGTATACGTTCTTCACTCGCCTCCACTTATCGTCGCACTCATCATGGAGCACGAGTTGTAGATTGTGGAGTTTAGACCCCTTAATTCGGATCGTGTGAGAAATGGACCGGCCGGAGAGTGAGCGGTCGTGGGTCTTGAGGATTTCTCGGGCGGCTTCGGGCGACGACCCAACAATTAGCGGGAGGGAACCGATTTTGAGGAGCATGAGTGGGCCGTGGACTTTGGCTAGGTTGGCGAGGGAGATGTGGGGTGGCGTCTTGCCGAGTTGGAAGAGGTTGCCTACTATGGGCCATGGAGATGGGCCTGGTGGAAGTGGGGGTTGTTTTTTGGTTGAAGTGTGGTGGGTTAAGAGGAGGATGAAGAGGAGGGGGAGGAGGAGAATGAGAGGGAAGAAGAGATTGGCCGATTCTGTTGGTATTAGAGACGTTGGATTCATGGTGGGTTTTGATAGAAATGAATTAGTTCATGGGAATGGAATTTATAGAGGGGGGAAAGACTGAGATGTCCATGGTCATGGTGTTGGTGTTTTGTTGTGGATACGAGTCTCCGTATCGTATTGCATTACTGGCTCCATTTGCTACCACTTATAATTTACTAACTTATTTTTTTTAAAAAGCTAATGAAATATATTTATTATAATAATTTTGAATAATAACTTATTTGGCTTTTCTAGTTTATTTAATCAAAAAAACAACCTTGATTTATTTTTATTGGGGGTTCCGCTAGCTAGAAGACGGCAGCATTAGTCTCGGAACAGAATAAGTTGAGTTAAGTGTAAGTTGGGCAACACATGATTTATCACAAAAAGTCTTAGTATTGCGTTAATGGCTCCATTGCTACCACTGAGATGTCCATGGTCATGGTGTTGGTGTTTTGTTGTGGACACGAGTCTCCGTATTGCGTTAATGGTTCCGTTTGCTACCACTTATAATTTAACTTATTTGTTTTTAAAAAACTAATGAAATGTATTTGTTAATAATTTTGAATAATCACGTATTTGGCTTTTCTAGTTTATTTAATCCAAAAACAACCTTGATTTATTTTAATTGGCGTTCCACTAGAAGACGGCAACATTGGTCTTGGAACACATGATTTATCACAAGAAGTCTCAGTGAAGGTTGTGGTTGAGAGAGTGTGTACTTATCATTTTTGAGATAGAATAATCTCTGTTGGGCCGAACACATGATTCATGGGCAGGGAACAATAAAGTTTATAAAGGGATATAAAAAATCAGTGATGGTGAGATTCTAACCACCATGGATGATTGAATGCAAGTGGATAGCTAATTTTCAAAAGAAGAAAATTATTGAATCTATAGTGAAACTTTAGCATCGTTATTGATAGTGCACGTCTGTTAATCTAACATATATGAAGGGAAAATTCAAGTTTTGGCTCGCCTCAAAATTGAAGCTGCATGTATCGATTTTTCCATTCCCAAAAGTGCCCATTCCAAGAAGTTACTTAAGTATTACAAATGTTCCAAACCTATATCATAGACGAAAAAAAAGGAAAAACAGTTGACCAAAAAAAGAAAAAATTCATCCACTACTAAATTGATTTCCGTCAATCTTTTAAAAACAGTAAGTGATGCTAACCGGCTAATCCCTGACAAAGTGATTTTGCCTTCGGACAGGAGCTTTTGCTCCTACAAAAAGTCTCAAGTTCGATTCACATTGCCAGCAAACTCTTGGGGCTACTGGAGATCATACTCGGTCTTTACTTCCAGGTCCCCGAAATTAGTCGAGGTGCGGACAAGTTAGCCCAAACATTCGGTTATAAAAAAAAGTGGTAAGTGATGCTCGTAAATTTTTATGGCGATTGATTACTGGCATTAATAACAATTGAAACCATGATAGTAAATTCACCTAGAAAATTCATGCAACGGGTGGATCCATTTTCTGGGTGAATTTATAGGAAACTTTTCATGTATTTCACTGTTGGATGCATTTTCTGGGTGAATTTATGAGAAACTTTTCATGTATTGTAATAGACCTCAATTTTCATTCATTTGTTTATCCCTTTCTGTGGCTAAGGGGATGGTGCAGTGCCCAAAATGCACTGCACCGTGTAGTGCACCATCCGACCATCCATTTCGACAATGGACGGCTCGGATGAAATCCGAGCAGTAAATTGAATCCGACCGTCGATTGTTCGGATTAAATCTGAGCCGTCCATTATCGAAATAGACGGCCGGATGGTGCGCACTGCACCGTGTAGTGCATTTTCTGCACTACAGGGACCCCTCGGCCCCCTTTCTGTTCAAATGAAGTTTTTGGGTCTACTATTTCATTTTATTTTATTTTTACCAATCGATCGATAGTTTTATTGCAATAAATTAAGGAGAGTCCAAACAAATTTCAAGCTGTATCCAGGATGGAAAATCTCCACTCCAGGACATCATATGATCAATAGATAGGGCATATTTGGCCGTGACATGAGCCGCCCTATTGCAAATACGGGAAATATAATGAAAATAACAAAACAATAAATGTTTAGCTAAAGAGATAGAATCTCTAATGAGGATATCCAAACTAGACTTAGTAGCACTGACTTCTCTCAACATGTTAATAATTCCTTGAGCATCCCCTTCCACTAGAAATTTTTGTCCGTTAGAAATTTTTGTCCGTCCTTCGAACTAATAATCTCCAATGCTCCGCAAAATCCCAAGGCCTCTATCATCTCTGCTGAAGCAACATGAAATAAGGGAATTGTTGTCACTCCTTTAAGCTGCCCTTTCTCATCTCGAATAACAATACCTGCACCCCATCGCCCTGATTTAGCATCAAAAGCTCCATCGACATTAACCTTCAAAAAACCTGGACGTGGTGGTACCCATCGCTGATCAGTCGCCCCAAACTGCTCTCTCAGTGTAGCCTCCGAACTCCTAGTAGCTTGACAGTATTCATGAAACTCCTCCGCCCCTCTGTCATTAATTTGCACTTCGTTCAGCCATTCTCTTGTAAACACCCATTTGTTTCGTGCTTTCCAAATCTGCCAGCAAATTGAAGAAAACAAGCCTGTCTTATCCCATTTGTCCTCACCGCCTCTTTGCCCAATAGCACTCCACATCTCATCTATTTGAGTGGAATCCATAACCTCAAGTCTAAAACGAAAAGGAGAGAGTAACCAAACTCTTTTGGCTCTATCACAATGAATAACATATGCGAAACCGTTTCGGGCACCAAACCACAAATAGGACACAAACACTCCACTCGAACTTTCTTCTTGACAAGATTGTTATTAACAACCACAATATCGTGCAAGCATTTCCAAAGAAAAGTTCTTACCTTCCCGGTTGCTTTCATATGACAAATCCACTTCCATTTTCCTTCATCATGACTGCCATTACTAGACTCGGCACCTCCTCCCACACAACTCTGCTGCCAATTTAGAATTTCCTTAGCTAACACATATGCTGACTTAACCGAGAATTTACCATTACTTATACATTTCCAGATTCGCGCATCCGTGAGCCCAGTTGAACTTAATGGGATACCCAAAATTTGCTCAACATCCCTTGGAATAAACAGGAGCTCAATAAGGTTCTCTTTCCACATATTTCTCTCCTTATCAATTAAATCCCCAACCTTAGTCCACCGTTCGTCATGAGGGTTTGGGGATAAAATTCTTGGGCATAATGGGTCCAATAACCACGGATCTTCCCAAATTCTAGCTTTATCACCGCACGCTACCTTCCATTTCCACCCCATCGCCACCACCTCCTTACTAGCTAGCTATAAATCTTTGCCATGCCCACGAAGAAGTTGGTTTGGGTTTTGCGCTTCTAAAAATGATGTGTCCGGAAAATATTTGGTTTTGAAGACTCGAAAAAAGAGAGTGTCTTCCCCATTCAGCAGCCTCCATCCAAGCTTTGTGAGCATAGCAAGGTTGAATGCTTCTAAATCATGGAATCCTAGCCCTTCTTTTCCTTTCACCTCTGATAACTTCCCCCAGTTCATCCAATGGATCTTCCTCTTCTCATCCACCTCGTTCCAAAAAAATTTAGCAATCACAGAGCATAGTGTTTTACATAATCCTAATGGAATTTTAACACATGACATAACAAAAATTGGCATTGTAAGGAGCACTGAATTGGCTAGGACTTCTTTACCTACTTGATTAAGGATCTGCCCCTCCCAACTTTTTACCCTTAATTCCACATTCTCCTTTAGATAGGCTAAAGCAGCCTTCTTCGACCGCCCTATAATGTATGGAAGTCCCAGATATTTGCTCCCCAGACCACTACTCGAAAAACCCAATATCGACAAACATTCCTGCTTGTTACCCACCGTAGTGTTCGCACTAAACACGATCGAGGATTTCTGGACATTCACCAACTGACCCGACGCCTTACGATATGTCTCCAAGACTTCTTGAATCACTTCACACTCCTTTTTCTCAGCTTTGCAAAAAATGAGAAAGTCATCCGCAAAGAGTAGATGGGAAACGGAGGGACCCCTACGACATAATTTAATTCCTTTTAAGCGGTTCTGTTGCTCCCGAAAATTCAGCAAACTCGACAAGCCTTCTGCACAAAGAAGGAAAAGATAGGGCGAGAGAGGGTCACCCTGACGAATACCCCTCGACGGCTTAATGTACCCATGCTGTTGGCCGTTTAGAGTAATTGAGTAAGAAACTGTTGTTACACAGTTGATGATCCAGCCAATCCATCTTCTATCAAAACCCATATGCACCATTACCCCTTCCAAAAATTTCCATTCAATTCGGTCATACGCAATAATCTCCTGGGCAATCAAAATGTTATCCACAATCTGTCTATCTTTAATAATAGCGCTTTGGTTACGGCTAATAATGGACGGCAACACACGCCGTAATCGATCCATCAAAGCCTTTGCAATGATCTTGTAGAAAACATTACATAGGGAAATAGGACGGAATTGCGATACCTGAATGGGAGTTTTAACTTTTGGAATTAAAACAATCTGGGTGTGGTTAAAACTCTTTAAGATATGCCCCGTTTGGAAGAATTGCTGTACCGCTGCGATAACATCTTCACCAATCAAATCCCAATATTGTTGGTAGAAACCCGCTGTCATCCCATCCGGACCCGGAGCTTTGGAGGGTTCCATATCGAACAATGCTTGTTTGATCTCCCCAGAACTAAAACTTTTGGTTAGCGCATTATTCATCTCCATTGTCACTCGTGCCTTAATGGAAGAGATGGCATCGCTTTCCTCCGACCAGCCCTCTGTTTGGAACAAAGATTGAAAATATTGCATGAATTCCCCTGCCACCTCATTTGGATCATCCACCCACATCCCACTTTGAAGGAGAGAAATAGTAGAGTAAATAAGTTGTCCTGTGCAGTAGTTATACCACCAATTTAAAGTTTCCATGTCCTAAGCCTATTATATGTATCCATATTTTGATGCATTCTCATAAAAGTAAAAGTGAGTTTGGACGAACTTTTTAGGGAAATTTTAGCTTATTTTGCAAAAATTGGTCTTTAAAAAGAAAAATTGTTTTATACTAACTTAATTGTCTTTATTATGTTAAAAGAGAGTTTGACTAAAGTGTAGTAAGAGCTACTTGTGGTAATTTGCAAAAGGACCGACTTCTTTCTCATTTAGCCCGTGAACCTGTGCTTCGATTCACAGTATAGTAACCAAGTAACCAAATACTGCCAAACCAAGAGAGTAGCAAAATTGCACAAGCTTTTTGATATTACCCAGGCCCGGCCCAGCAAGCCTCTGGACTAGGGCAACCACAAAAAGAAAAAGAACCTTAAGTTAGATATAAATAAAAAATGTTTCCAAACTATTTGCAAAGCTCCAAAGCTCGTACTTGGCGTGATGGTCTGCGCTTCCGCGGATGTGTTTTCAGGTTGAGTTTTTTAAAAGATTTTAGCAACCCAGTTGCTTGGTTGATTTTAGCAAATGAGTTCACCAGGTGCTAAAATCATGGTTGATTTTAGCTGAAATAGACCATAATTTTAACACCTGGTGAACTCATTTGCTAAACTTGGAAAACTCATATCCATTATGAGTTGAGTTCGAAACCTAGGGGCAGCCGTCCCATTTTTTAACTTTTGCTTCTCTTTTGACTCTCTTTTCCTTTTTATTTTATCAGCAGTCCGTCATTTCCTTTTTGTTTCTATACTTCATTTTTCCCCCCCTACAAGTTTAGATTCACATTCAAAATACACACCCAAGTATACTAATACTCATACTAATGTACGTAATCACACAAACTAATGGTGTTGTGTGTGTGAGCCCCATAAATTTATATATATATATGTGTTGGTACAAATGTGTGCATTTTGAGTGTGGTTCTAAACTTTTTGTTTTTTCCCCTCCAATTCACAATTTTACGAAAATCACATTACTCAATTACTTTGTAAGAAATTTTGCATTTAACAAACACAAAATAATGTACAAGTGATATGTTTTCTAAATTTGATTAAAAAAATTATCCCATGAAATTTTGAAAACAAATAGAGCAAATTAACATGTTTATTAGTTTTTTCACACAAATCATTGTTAAAATATGAGGATACTTTCTTTCTTTCTTAAGAAAAAAACTATTACAATTATATCTGTTTGTGTTTATCATTTATAGTTGTATCCTTCTAATTTGAATTTTTGTAATTTTGTAACTTTTTTTAAAAGAAATTTTGAAGATATAGGGAGTCAAATCATTTATAATTGTATCCTTCTATTTTGCGTTTATAATTTATATTTGTATCCGGTGATTTTTTTTGTTATTTTGTGATCTTTTTAAAATTACTATTGGATTTTTCGTAATTTTTTTACTTGTATGTTTTTGTATTTTTATTACTTAGTAATAAGTGGGCAACCAAACTAGAAGTTGGACTTGGGCAACCCCAAGGCCGGCCCTGATAACACCTGGAAGGTTCAGACATGAGATCTTAGAAGGGAGCAAACCCCTATGTCCCGATGTAGACACCCCAATTTTCGCTCCTTGAACGCTCGGACTATGGCCCGTTGGCTTTCCCAATGATGAGGATGAATCAACAATTAAACCACGAAAATGATCTTGGGATGCACTTGCAAAATTCTTGCGTAGCCTAAATCACCAAAATCCTGAACCAAGGTACCCTAGTTCAACCGGAACCAAGGCACCCCAATTCAGCCTGAACTAGGGCGCCCTAGTTCAAGCCAAACAAGGGCGCCCCTACTTCTTGGCAACTGGGGCGCCCCACTTCCACAAAATCATGATTCAACCTGCAGGAGAATAACATCGGTGTTTACTCTGCTCATACAGTCCACCGAAAGGCCAGGAGGTTTTTCTATCCTAACCAGGGCGCCCCTATTGCCCTTTCCAAGCCTATAAATAGGCTCATGCACGTAAACCTCCTAGACAAACTACAACTCTATTTCTCTTGCTGTTATTCTCCTTCTCCTCTTACTGCTACTTGCTCTTCCTAAGCTGTTGCTACAATCCACCCTCATCACCATCATAATTTCCATTCCCTTGTTGCACTCTCATTTCACTTCTTCTGCCATAATCCTCCCATTACCCTCTTCAAAATTTTAGCCACTTCCATACCAAAAATACTCCAAAATTCCATTATAATCCCAAAAATATTTCCAAAAAACCTTCAGCCACTTTAATACCAAGTTGATTCAGTACCTCAACCAAGCTCTATAACCTGCAAATAATCACAGTTTGTCCATCATTTGATAACAAGTCCAAGAGGTGCATTTCAAAGATCCATTTTTAAGGTAGAAAGAAAGTTGAATCTTGAGGGAAAAATTCCTCAACTTCACAACCCAGTAAAATGTACTGGAAATGTGCCAAATGAGGAATGAAAATTATTTTTATCAAATTATCGCAAAATTTGCTGGAAATTAATCAACTAGGGCGCCCTAGTTATGCCCAAATTAGGGCGCCCCAGTTCACTATTTTTAGCAATTTTTTTGTTTTAAAAAGTTAAATTATTTTTCCAATAAAAAAATAGGGTCAAAATTATCATTTTCTGCCACTTAAATAAATTTACAGTTTCTCTAATTTATTTTCTCCAAAATTTTAAATAACTTCTCTTAAACATTCTTCTTTTTGAAAGAATAATAATCTTTCTATTTAAAGCATGATTTTCATAAATAAAAAATTTAAATATTGTTGTAAATATATATATTTTTTCTTTCTCTCTCAAACATCAGAATAAAAAAGGGGAGAAAATAAATTTTAGAAACCAATTTTAACTAGGGTGCCCTAGTTTCCTTTATTTGGGGCGCCCCAGTTATCTAAAATTAGAATTTATTTAATTAGTTTCGATTTTAAATTATTCTGCTGCATTTTTATTGTTTAAATGATTTTATTACATTTTATTATCCAGTATTGTCATTTTAATTTCATGCATATTGTTTATTTAATGTGTAAATGAAATTCCATTATAAAATATTTTTGCAAAATCCCACAAATATTAAAGTAGAGACCGGCCACGTGTCGGGCGAGTGGGGTGCCGTAAAACCCTTCCCCTCTCGTAACCTGGCTCCGAACCCAGATATTTTTCTAAATGATCAGTCGCAAACCCCTTTTTCAAAACAATGGCACGAAAGTCACATTTTCGTAAAAAATGATTTCTCGGGTTATTTTCCGCAAATCCGGATGGGGACTCCAAAAATCGATCAAATTTTCCAATCGGCGAAGTCGAGAGCCCCGTGGCAGCGTCCACACCCGAGTCTTGATCACTAAGCCAACCAGGTTATTAACTATGTAACTCACAGTATTATGTAATCTTTTGCACTATTTTACTGTAGATACCCACTAGGACAATATTTTACGAGCAACAAGAAGTCTAACACAATCACAAACACATTGAGGGGAACAACCATTTCCAAATTAATAAGTACATATGGTAATTTCTTACAACGTTTACATCCTGCTCCGAATATTGAATTCACAAGAATACCAAAACATATGGTTTCCCAGCTCCAAGTAATATTGGTCATCAAAATTTTCAATTATGGAGGTTGAGGCCAGTCCGGCCAAGCTCGTGACTCCTGGTTTGAATCTAGGCCCCTGAGCCTTCCCCTAAATGTAATTCGTCGTCTGCCTTCAATTCTGCCTTTGAATCCGAACACCAACATTTGTAGTTAGACTTTGAAATCTGAAGAAGTTCATCTCGGGTCATACTCTCAGGTTTCTCAAATTCCCACCAATCCAAACTCGTGGGCAGGGAATTGTGAGTGTATTTAGAGCCGCAGTGGACGTTCCCAACTCTTCGAGATGATGATTTTGAGCGCGCATCCTCTTGTACAACGTCATTACAGATACATAATCTACAAATGGATCATACACCCCTGACTAGATCTCATACTTGTGAAGCCAACAACTTCATGATGATCATCATTAAAAAAGCATGGAACATTTGGAAACAAAGGTACTTTTATAAGCTATTTTACAATTTGTTTTTATATAGGGTTCGATAACCATTACATCAGCTCTTCTTTACTCCAATTTTTTGGGGTTCGACCCCGGTCATCATATGCACGCAACTCACACAAAGATGTGAGAAAAAACTCGATATATGTATATATTCTCACAATACACAATATACATGAAAAAAACCTCTCCCGGGAGCACAAACCGGCGTCCCGTGCGCTCAGCCTCACCCCTCCACTCACTCCGTGGTCCAACAGAGTATACGGAGCACGACTTCCTCCGCGCTTTGACAGAATATTCCTTCACTATACCCTATAAATACCCCTCTCGCTCTCCATTTCACACTCCTTGCACTGTACACCAAATCAATACACCCACACACTCTCTCACACTCGCACACTCTAGACACCAACCACCTCACTCAAAATAATCATCCATTTTAGAATCTTCCAAAAATCACAAAAAAACTTCAAAAAAATAAAGCCTCTATAAATTTCAAACCTTACCCTACTTACCTCAAAATCAAGTTCCTCAAATCAAGACACCAACTTCAAATCATCTTCAAGCAATAACAATGTATTTCAAGCGAAGGAGCATTTTTTCAAGCTAAAAGTAAGGTAAAAAAGCTTTCCTAATGCGCTGTTTTGACGCCTTGAGGGGAGTTGCTGGGCCCAGGCCAGTTCCTTGTACTGGTTCTGAGCTCGGTCGGCCTTTGTTGCAAACAAATAAGGTTCAAGATATTAGAGCCCAAAAATTGATCTGAGCGCTCAAGATTGCTACTTAAGCGCTCAGATCAACAGTTGATCAGCACTCAAAAGTTGTACCAGTAGCATTTTACTATTTTGATTGCATGTTCTGTTATTTTGTGCTATTTCATGTTTAGCATTGTAGTTTCAATAAGTTGTTCAATGTCCAAACACTTGCACGCAACACGATCAACGTTGGAAATAAAATATTTTTAAAATCTCATAAACGCTAAGTAGAGACCGACCCACAGGTTGGGCGAGAGGGGTGCCATAAAACTCTTTCCCTCTCGTAACCTGGCTCCTGAACTTAAGATAGTGTGGTGACGACGGACCGGTAAAAACCTTTTTCCAAAAAACTAAGGCATAGGGACATTCAAGTTCGGTTCCTCGGGTGGCAAACCTGGCGACTCCGAGTCAAATGCGCTTTGGAGGGGCAGCCACATACACTCATTTATATTTTAAACAAATTCGCAGGCCTTTTGCTATTAGATATTTTTTATATTTCTACAAATTAGCAGGGGTTTGGCTGATTCAAATTAGTAGTATCTTTTAACAAATTTGGAGGACCGTGTCGCAGAGGTGTGTGAATTAATCTATCTAGCTAGATTCCTGAATTTGTATATACAAACTCTCACAAATGCGAGATAAATTAATTGAGAGAGAGAGAGAGACGACTAACCTCAATTCAAAATCAACGAAGAGAATGCCGGAATAGTTCTCCAATCTTATGCGTGATTAACCCAACAAATGCGAGATAAATCTAAAGAGTAAAATATCTACTTGCCCCTTAAACTATCAAATTTTTTTTTTACTTCCCCCTTCAACTACCAATTGAACTCTCTTCCCCCTTCAACTATCATTTTCTTTTTTACTAAGGACAAATCACGTTTTCCATCCAAAATTTGTGACGGAAACCGTTATTTTTTTTTTTAAACTGATGAAAAAAGAGAGAGGGTAATATGGACATTTCATGCACCACAACAAATTAAGCCAACTAAGGGTTTTCTTTCATTCTATCGATCAAAGGGTTTTTCGGAGAACAACTTCCACAAAGAGATTTCGGAGAAGGGTTTCAGCTCCATTGGTCACCAAAGCTAGGGTTTTAAGGATAGCATGGATCTTAAGGGCTCTCACCGGAAGAAAATCAACTTGTAAGTATCGAGCAATCCATTTTTTTTTTCTTTCAAAAACCTACTTTTGGGATTGAGGGAGTTGGATTTGAATTTTTTTTTTCTTACATTTGATCGGCGATCAGATCAGCATCAATTCTTCTTTTCTATAGGGTGGTCAATATAACCGTGGCCCCAAGGAAAGTCGGTATTGAGCTTCCTCTTCGTCTTACGTGCTTCAATCAATTCAACACGAAATGCCATTAAAGATATTTATCACCATCGTATGAGTTAAATAACGCTGGAATTTTTTATATTAATTAAGTTGTAGTAAAAAAATGACCTACCTTATATATAATAATCCACTTTGTATATAATAATCTTACCTTTTTGCTCTGATAATGGTGGTTTTCATATAAGAATCCTAGTTTTGGTTTAAGAATCTATGCTCACGACCCTACCAATTTAGGATAGTTGAGGGGGGAAGTAAAAAAAATAAAATGATAGTTTAAGGGACAAGTAGACATTTAACCCAAAAGACTAATATAGCCTTGGAACTAACTTTTCCATCCATCAAGTATATGGAAATGTGATTTGTCCTTATTACAGAAAAAAATGATAGTTGGAGGGGGAAGTAAATTTTTTTTTGATAGTTTAAGGGGCAAGTAGATATTTAACCCTAAATTTAAACGATTTGATTTAAACAAAAATCACACATAACAATTCAATCTGACGAACAAAATGAATGATTAAAGCGCAAGTAAATCTCAATCAAATCTATCTGAATGAAATCAATTCAATCCAACGAAGTAGATGAGCAATTAAATCTTAATCAAATCAATTCGAATCATATCAATTCAATCTAACCAACAGAATCTGCGATGAATTCTCAAACAAATCTTGCATTCAAAAGAATTTGTATGAAATTATCTTACGATTACTGATGTGTTCATTTCACGATTAATGACCATGTTCATTTGAAATTATCTCGCTAATGCGCGCGCGCGCGCGTGCACACTGTCTCCGAGTAATCAATGGCTTGGATTTCATTTCACCCCAGACATACATGAGTCATCCATGTTCATCGCGAATTTGAGTCGTCGATTTCCCGGATGGTCGAGACAGCAGATCAAAGAGAGAGAGAGAGACTCTAGTCTAAAACCCTAATTGTTGAAATTCTTGCGATCAAATTTCAATCCCTATGTACGCGTGCATCGCAGGATGTATATTTAAAACAGTAACGTATATGCTTCTTTTTAAACTAGAAGGGTAAAAAAATAATGTTAGTTTCAAGCTAGACCTTACCGTAATTAAAAATGCGCATCATTCTTAAAGAGAATTAAGGACTGCTTTTTTGTACGGGGCAATAAAAAAACTCGTCTTTATACACTTACCCAAACGACCTGATTAGCGAAATAGGGTCGGGCACCAAACCCGCAAAATCAGACTAAATTTGAGCCATCGGGCATCAGCGGAGCTGGAGTAGCGAAATAAGGTCGGGTACCAGTCCCGTAAAATGGGACTAAATTCGGGCCTACGGGCATTAGCGAAGCAGGAGCCAACACAGATGCTCGACTTTAGGGGTTCCATTCGCCTTGTTTGTTTGCAGTATATAACGGGGATACAAAACTGTCCTAGATATAAATATCCGGTATTTGTTTGGTTATGCTTGTCCAACAGGGATTTCTAGGAAGCTGCTACAGGTACAGAAAAATAGGAACAGAAAACGCACAGATTAGCTCGGGGACCAACTTTGAGTCCCACACAAACGATCCGAGCCGTTCATTCATCTTAAAATAATTTTTCGAGGGTCTCCGCGAGAAATCTTTGAATGAAACGGGATTGACTTTGGATCGAACACTTACACATGTCTGATTGAGTTGATTTCTCGCGGGGGGGCCTCAGAAAATTATTCTAAGATGAATGAACGAATCGGATCATTTATGTGGAACCTAAAAATGGCCCTAACCAATCTGTGCGTTTTCTATTCCTACTCCTTCCGTCCCCTTATCCGGATTTCTATATCCCTATGCAGGCTCACTATCTTTATCCGGGAATTACCCAAACATCCCTACTGGGCCCACCATTCCCCTTTCTGTGCGTTAAACAGCCGATCAATTATCGTACTAGCACACAAGAGAGGGTGAGGGAGGCGTTCGAAGAAGAAGAAGAAGAAGAAGAAGACGCAGACCACTTCTCTTCAACTCTCCGGTGAGAAAATCGCAACTTCATTGCACAAAATCCCTACTTTTTTTCGACCCTTTCATCATGGTTTAGCCGATATTCGAAAGCAACCCCTTTTTATGAGAATCTTTTCGTGAAAACTAGTTTGGTGCGACCTTTCACCGTTTCACTTCGCATAAAACCCTAGTCCCAGATTCACCTGTACTGAACTCGTATTTATTCACTGCTAATTGCTTCATTTGATACACACCCCGTACTGATTCGTGTTCTAGGGTTTGGTTTTGGGTTTAATGGGAGAGCAGTTGTTATACAGGCCGTTAGCGAAGGTAGAAGAAGGATAAAAGCGTTAACCCATCATTTTTGCAGAAGATGGCCGACGATGGGGACTACGATATGGACGGAGGGTTCGCTTCTTTTCTCCCTCTCTCTCTCCTCCCCTCTTCTCTCTTTAGCTTTGGCGTGTTTATGGATTGCTTTTAAGTTTGTAACTTCTGTGGTTATTCCGTGCTTAGGGTTTATAATTTGCACCCAATTTTGACCTGAGTTGAAGTACGGTATGTAGGAGTGTTTTAATTCTTGAGGATTTCGATAGAAGCTCTGGATTACAATTAACATTCGGGGGTGTTTAGGTTAATTTATTAGTCGGAAAACCCTTTTGGTGACCATGGCTTAGGAGACCTACTAGATACAAAGCTACATGCGTTGCACGAATTTTATGCCCGTGTGTTGTTGCACGATTTTTTTTTAGAATGTTGTGCACAAAGTTATAGTCTCGCCTGTAGACAAGATGTCCTGTTCCTCAGTGGACTGACCTACCAATATTTTGTCTTGCTCCTCCAGGAGTCAATACATAGTAGAAAGATCCATGCTGACTTAAATGACGCGGGTGCCACTCATAATCCCAGGATTCCCAGCGCACGAACAAGACTTGTAATGCCATTAAATGATTCCTACAAAGCTTGACATTTTTAGAAAGATCAAAAGTTATATACATCTGGAAGCCATATAAGCTGCACCACTCTTAGGCACTACTAATTTAACTTCCTCCATTGTTAATGACGGTTATAATAAGAAATGGGATGGCACACCCTCTGGGCCTATGCTTTTACCTATTTGCTCTTAGAAATCGATAGTAATTCTCTGTTCTAGATTTGCTGGTAAGATGTTAGACGAAATTGCGGGATCTATATACATGAAGATGAAGCCTTGCAAGTACTTGATTTCTGCATCTATTTTTTCTCAAAAACGTTGAGGTACCATTCATTAGAGCAATATCTCTATCTACAAGCCTAGGTTGAAAAGTAGAGCATGTGACACACACACACACACACACACATACTTTGGCGAAGCTGTTGCCTCCTGTATCAGACTTTGTTTTCATCAATTTGGTTTTTTTTTTATAGCTCTTTTGGGATTCTTTAGTACTATTTGTCTGCAAATTTCAGATTTCAAATAACGCTAGATAGAAGGAAATCTAATAAAATTCAACCATGAGGCAGGATCAAAAAGGAAAAAGAAATCAAAAGGGTGGCATCTGGGCTTCACTTGCTGTTGGCTAAAATTATTTTTGACTCGATCTTGGCAGGCAATAAAATAAAATAATAGCGCCAACGAGGTCAACACAAGGGCTTTTTTTACTTCTATAAAAAGTTTTAAAATGTAGAATCGAGCACTTTAAAGATAAATACATACATATTATAGGGCGTTCTTTTTTCAGTTTGCTAGCCCTGCACCCAAGACCGAAACCCAAATCATAATAAAATTCCACTAAGCTAAACTGTAAATAAATATAAAGATGCTACCCAAAATCCAAAGTCCAATATAAGAAATCTGACCGTAAATTACATACAAGCAAAGTTAACTCCATGCAAACCATACCCAAACATGTGCATCACAAAGGATGGAGTACTGAAACAAAATCAACCTCTGCAACTTGAGAAGCTGTTCATTACAAACAGGAGCCGAAAGCACTTACCGGAGGCTCGAAGATCTTCAAACACAAACCAACTGGAAGCTTACCCGCGAAGCGACTCTCAAAGTAGCAAACGAAAAGGAAAGTGCAGATCTAAAGTTTTCGCTGATTTGTTTCCAAAATATCTGAATACGTGGTTCAGAACTCTCCCCTGCTAAACAAACGGACCTTCTAAACAAACGGAGTGTAAACTTTCCGTCAAAATTTTCTCTCTCTTCAGCATATTTTTTTGGAAAAATTAGTAAAAAATACAACATTTTTTTATCCCTTTTAAAGATAGGACACGGGGTTTTTCAGATTTAAGGGAAGGACACGGGGTTTTTCAGATTCAAGGGAAGGACATCCAAAAACTAGTGAGTACTCACTAGTTTTCTGTTTCCGGCCAGTGGGTAGCCCGTGACCCAATTTCACCACCTGACATCAAACCCCTGTAATACCAGAGGTACCAAGGACTCCCAACGTTCCGGATTACGACCCGATTCCACTGGAGAAGCCCACCGGTCCACCGCCGATTTCACTCTGTCAAAACCCGGAGTTTCCGGTCCCATTACACACACACAAACAGAGAGAGAGAGAGATAGAGAGATGATCGAACCAGGCCATGACGTTCACCAGCTTGGAAGGAAAGCCTTTGCTGGTTCATGGATTGCGTATAAAGTTGAGAGAGAGAATTAGCAGCGCTGCAAATGGAGGTGTACAGGTCCGATCCTCCTCTTCCAGCCGTGTGGCGTCGGATTTTCGCTTCTTTGCCATAGCCAAAGATTCGATTGCTCTGGTCTAAGAAAAAGGAACCCCAAAATGGTTTATTGGTAGAGAGTTTTTAATGTGCAAGAAACTGTTATTGTCCCGTTTGGAGTAGAAGACATAGAGGGGAGTCTCTCTTTTGGGATGTGTTGGCAGAGGAGAAGAGAATGTCGATGAGACACCTGTAAAGCCAAGTGTACAATGGATGTTCATCCAAACACCTGGTGATTTTTTTGAATTTTATGTTCAAAATTAGAATTTTTAAAAAGTAGTGACATCTCACTAATTTTTTTGGACGCCAGAAGTGGTTGGCCAGAGGTGGGGTTGTGGTCGGCCAGAGGTGGGGTTGTGGTCGGCTAGAGGTGGGGTGGTGATTTTTTTGAATATTATGTTCAAAATTAGAATTTTTAAAAATTAGTGACATCTCACTAATTTTTTTGGACGCCGGAAGTGGTCGGCCAGGGGTGGGGTGGTGGTCCGTCGGAGGTGGGGTGGTGATTTTTTTGAATTTTATGTTCGAAATTAGAATTTTTAAAAATTAGTGACATCTCACTAATTTTTTTGGACGCCGGAAGTGGTCAGCCAGTGGTGGGGTGGTGATTTTTTTGAATTTTATGTTCGAAATTAGAATTTTAAAAAATTAGTGACATCTTACTAATTTTTTTGGTCGCCGGAAGTGGTCGGCCAGAGGTAGGGTGGTGGTCGGCTAGAGGTGGGGTGGTGGTTTTTTTGAATTTTATGTTCGAAATTAGAATTTTTAAAAATTAGTGACATCTCACTAATTTTTTGGTTGCCGGAAGTGGTCGGCTAAAGGTGGAGTGGCTTTGGCCGGAGGTGGGGTGAAGATTTTTTTTAATTTTATGTTCGAAATTAGAATTTTTAAAAATTAGTAACATCTCACTAATTTTTTTTGTCTTTATGTTCGATTGCAAAAGTTCCTTGTCCTTCCCTTTAAAAATGTCAAATATTTTTTGTTTTTATGTTTGATTGTAAAAGTTCCTTGTCCTTCCCTTTAAAAATGTCAAATGTTTTGGATTTTTGGCTAAGTGGCCCTATTTTTTTCTCCTCTCCTACTCTCTCTCTTCCCACAAATCTCAGAACCTATCTCTCCCCCCCCCCCCACAAATCTAAAACCCATTTTCCACAGTTCTACCAAAGCTACTTCTTTCATCATCTCTAAACAAATTTCAACTCCTGTGGGCTGGTTATTCCAAGCCAAAAGCACCCAATTTTGTGCCATCAGAGATAACCAAGAAAATCCTCCAGATACCCGTTATTGATATCAAATCAACCATGTAAATTACCCAGAAAAGATGAAAGATGGGATTTAGAGATTTGTGGGTTCGCTCGGAAACGAGAGAGAGAGAGAGAGAGAGAGAGAGAGAGAGAGAGAGAGAGAGAGAGAGTAAAGTTGGGAATACGAGAGAGAAGAAACTTTTGATGAGAGAGAGAGATTTTTTTTACGTCCGTTTGTTTGATTGAAGGTCCATGTATTGAACGGGCAAAGTTACTGACTGAATCTGCCCTCTCAATGTGCTGGCAGCGTGTGATTGGCTGTTTGCATCCAAAAGTCTCTCGCTAGGACTCCTCCTCGAAACAATACGTGTGCAACAACACAACAGTTCTCCTGCCCATGGAAAAGTAGGCACCAATGGCACATAAATTACTGAAAAACCAACAACCTTATAAGAAGACAGAACTGCCCATCCACCAGTGCATAAATAACGAGAAAACCAACAGGCCCAATCTGGAATTCAGGGGTAAATTCGACCCAAATTGCCAAATGACCAAACAACTTGAAATTGAAACCCTCTCTTATATAAGCCCTTCGGGTTTGGATAACGTGTTAATTGCTTTGAGGTTTCTGATCCCCGGCATCAAGGAAAAAGCTTTAGTTTTTCCTCAGCCACTGTTGAAAATCTCTTCCTTTCAAGGCTTAAATTATCGGCTGTGTTATCAAGGCTGTGGTCATTGACATTAATAGGATGTTGCCCTAGAAACTCCGAACACTGTAGTCCTTCCAGCAAAGTTGTATCCTTTGTTTCCTAGTGATGTAGGAAGCACATTAGCGGCTTCTAGTTGTGTTTGTTTAGTAATTAGATCTGAGAAAACCAATGGTCTGTCACATGTTCTTGTCCATTCTAAGTTTGGATGATATTTGCATACTTCACAGAGGTACTGATATGGCTAAGTTCACAAGATATGTCTGTGGCGATTAATGATAATTTTGATGCCCAATGGGTATCATTAAGCGCCATGGAATTGTATGTTATATGATGTCCCATGATGGTAAATTTGTTGACTGGTCACTGGTGACATTTTACAGGCATTGACTTGAGATGTTTGAACAATTGAGCATACCCTGTTGAATGCTAGTTAGTGATGTTATATATGTGTGTTGGACTGTGCATTTATCGACCATCTTATATTCACTGTGGAAGTTTGTGTATTAGACTGTTAAGACGTTTGGTTTGTATTTCGGCGTTGATGAATTTTTCATTTCTGTAGATACCAAGATGAGCCAATAGAGCCCGAGCCCGAAGTGAGAAATCTTCACTTGATATACCTTTAATATATTGGTGGGCCTTATTGCTGGTTATGAATTAGTTCATTTATTTGTGATTGAACTAATTTACATGTGGCTGTTCATTTATTTGTGATTGTGGGATTTATGTGCAACGCCAATGCTCTGGATGCTGAATGAAAGAAGCATGGTAATGTGCACATAAATCAAAATGATTCTTGGGTCTGCCCTCTCTGATGCCTTTTGGCTTTGATTTGAGGGCATGATTCTGCAGCAAACGCGACGGTATAGGGGGACCACTGTTTCAGTGGTATTCTGTGAGCAGCCACTTTGTGCATTTATTGCCAAAGGTTAGGTCTGTCTCCAATCCATCTGTTTTAGTGGTATTCTGGGAGCAGCCACTTTGTGCATTTATTGCCAAAGGTTAGGTTTGTCTCCTATCCATCCCCCGTCCATACCCCCAATTATTGGGGACTAAATGGGTTATGTTATTGTTGTTGTTGTTGTTGTTGTTGTTGTATTTGTGATTGTGGGATATTGACAGGAAGGGGCAGAAGAGGAAGCAGATAACGAGAACAATGATGATGCTGTCGATGCCCTTTTAGCCGAAGCTGAGGAAAAAGAGGATGAACCAAAAGAACGAGCTCGGAAGACCTCGAAATACATGACAAAGTATGAACGTGCAAGAATTTTAGGTACTCGTGCCCTGCAAATCAGGTAAGATATTTGAAGTTTAGGTTTAAAATCTTGTTGGATAAAAAAAGACCGAGTTTATGATGTATTATGTTTTGACTTTGTGTGAGCAGTATGAATGCACCTGTGATGGTTGAATTGGAAGGTGAAACTGATCCACTTGAGGTGAGCAGTGAGTTTCTTTAACAGCTTCATGGGTGCCTAGAATTACTTTGTTCTTTATTGTTCGGCTGTGCCTTGCACCTTCATGTGCATATAATGCCTCAATCATGACATTAGAACATGGCCCATTAAGTAGTTGGCGCTAGGTACTCTCCGTTAGAGCTCTGCATCTTTAGTTGGACAAGTAATGTCTGTTTACAGGACAGAAAGAAAAGAGAGAATTTGAATTCCGAAGTTGACTCCTTTATATATAATGTTCCAGAAACAAGTTTGTTAGTAATATTCTCAGTTAGTTATAGGGATTGGTGTATTAAGTTCACATCTTTTTTTTTTTTTGTTTAAGGTAATTTCCATTGGTAATGAGACTAGATGCCCAAAGAGTTCTATTTAATTTGTGGTTGCTGATGAATTTCAGGAATGCATTACATCCATGCTTTTGTTATGTCCTATATCTTGTCATTATCTCGATTGTGCCAACTTTTTCCCTTATGGACGTAAAATGCATTGCTTATTCTTGCTGGTGCTGCCCTTGGTTGTGTATTGTGGATGATGGATGGTGATATGGCCATAGTGGCCTTCTGAGAGATGCTTTCACTTTGCATTAAGATACATAGAATCACTGGTGAAGGAGGTAAGGAGGTGCAATGAGAGGCGGTCTTAGTTTGATAGAGAGTGGAGGTGGTGGAGACTAGTGGAGAACTCTGATAGAGATGGAGGAGAATGTTGGGATCCTTAAATGCCTTATACAAAAGGGTTGAAACATGGGGGCAGCTCAGCCATGGATAGGTGACTCAACACCCTCGTTTTAATAATTCAGAGAATCCTCACCTGCTTTTTGCGTGTATATTAGGCCTTGGAGTCGTTTTAAATATCCTCTCTAAAATGGACGGGGTGTTAGTCGTCTGAAGAGTGGCAGTCGTCTGAAGAGTGGCAATGATGAAGCACCTTGACTAACCTAAACTCTTTCCCCCACGTAAATAACCATATGTAGGGAGCGGGGAGCCGGAGTGAGGCTCCTTGGCCCTTGCGCTGCTATGGTGATGCCTGGGTGCTCTTCTAGAGACCAATCATTTGGGATATGAATAGGTGAACTGAGCCAATGTTCTGTGGCCCCAGTCATCTGAAGGAGTAAGCGCACCTTGGTTGTAGGTGCGGGCACCTGGAGTTTCACTTCATGGGGCTGACAACTAGCCTTCATGTTTTGACAGGGAGTCAACTTTCATTATTATATATTTCGTGAAAGTATGAAAACAAAGGTCAAGTGTGAAAGCAAGCGTTATCGTGGCCTTGGATTTTTGTTAAAAGGAATAAATGCCTAATCCAATTCTCTTGTGGTTTTTAATTGAAAGCCATTGAGATAGTTTTTTTTTTGTGTGTGTGTGTGATCCAAAGCATTTATCTATTAAATCGCTCTCTTCCATCATTTATGTGAAAAATTCAAGTTCTTGGGATATCAATAAGTGCCTGGTCCATTGGTGTAAAATATAACTTTTTCTGAAACCGGGGGTGACACGTGCCAGTCCCCCCTCTGTTAAGCTCCGCACAGCGGGTGGAGAGGTGTTGATGAAACGATGCTGTTTGGCACTCCCGTCTGTCCACACCTAACCTACCTTATCAATCCGTTCCCTCGTAATTCAACATTCTACCAGCACATTTTTGTTGGACCGTGGGTATTGAAGAAGATAGTCCCTCTGGATGCTAAACACTAAGGCTTTAGACGTTCCCCTGAATCAAGAACTCGAGGGTTTTTGTTTCCCTTGTTTCAAGAGGAAGTGTATAAACTGTCAAGTAGTGCTGGATCTGTTGTTTATTTGTGAGACGCATATACATATTCTAGATGGAATCCTCCATCTATTTGTAAATTTTTCCACACAGGCACGAAAGGAAAAAGAACCCAGATTATTACTTTTGATTAGTTTTATCTTAAGTATTGTGTAGCAGAAGGTAGTCCAGTTAGTGTGGTAAAATTCTATTCGCAATATCTACCCGTGGCTTGTTTTTCTACCTACTGTATCGACTAACATTTTTCTACAGTTCTTCATCACTCTCTTTTAAAATACAGTCTCTTGCATATTTTGATGTCTAAGCGCTTAAACACTGGAAACTATAGTATCAGCTTTAGTTCTGTCTCAGAATGTTGTGTTGGGGTTGGTCCTCTTTCTTACGTTACTTTTTGGAAAATATTAAAAATACAATTTGCTATTAGGCAGCATTCATGCCTCACATACATGTAAATTGTGCTCTAGTTTCACCTCTCTCTTCTGGCTTCATTAAGTTTTTCTTACTTGTTCAAACGTATTTTTAGATTGCAATGAAGGAGCTCCGAGAGCGGAAGATACCTTTCACCATTCGCCGCTACCTGCCTGATGGAAGGTAATAAATCTCCAGCTATTCATCATGGGCTTCTTTCTAAATTGGTAACAATGTTATAAGAGAATTTGGGTGTTTGAACCATCATTCCAAAAATAATTTTTGTTCATCCTTTTCTTTCCTAGTAATAATATCTTTGTCGATTTCTGTGGATTTCCAGTTATGAAGATTGGGGAGTGGATGAGTTAATTGTTGAGGATTCGTGGAAGAGGCAAGTGGGAGGTGATTAGTCCAAAGTATGCCCGCTGGTGTTATGGTTCTGAAAGTCATGTTTACACTGGGTTCTTGAATGTTATGTTGCCACCTTACATGCTTTAATGCTGTGATGAAACTATAAGCACAACTTCTTTCAGAGTGTCATGTCCTGCTACTGAGGGTCTGTAATGTTGATTACTACTACTTTCAGGTCAACTTAAACTTTTTCCCTACAATTATTGAGATCATCTAGCTATGGATGGCCAGGATCCGGTTAAGTTTGAAAACATCGTATTCTGTATATTGGTGGGCAGTCAAGTGTCGTTAACAAATCTGATTTTGGCCATCTATTTATTTTGCTATATTGTCTGCAATTTGTGGTAAGGAAATAAGAGCCCGTTTGGATGGGGACTAAGAGCCCCGATTAAAATTGGGCCCGGATTACTTATCCCGGGCCCACTACAAATCCATGGTTTGGAACCAAAACTTGAGCCCGGATTATTTTAGACTAGGGAGTATTTTTAATCCATCCCAGCCCTTCTTAAATTTGGACAGGGTCGACCCTGTCCCAATATAATCCGGGTGTGCAAATTACTGGGTTACCCCTCTCAACCCACCAACGGTTTTGCGAACTCTGAGACCTTGGCTGACTTCTCCAACAACTGAAATTGGTGTCCGAAACCTTCTTGAGAAGGTAGTAGGTGATCAGCTCTTCATCTGTTGGGTGGAATCTAAATCCAGGTGGCAAATGCACTTCACTGCTGCCGAAATAGTAAGTTACGATCGAAACCCAGTTGAAGAAACAAGCAAATATCAATGTTGGAAGAGAACGTCTAGACTTTGCATTTGGAAACAGTTAACAAGGGCCTAGTTGAAACAGAGCAATGAATTCAATGATGCAATTTAAACCGGTTCCCATTGAAACCCAGTTGCAGAAACAAGTAAAGGAAACAAAATGTGAGTGGAATTCAAGGTTTCGGTAAAAACCCAGATGGAAGAAGTTCAGAAAGACCACATTTTTATGCAAGAAGAAGAGTATTTTGGAACAGACAAATAGCTGAAACGATGTGTGATGTGAAGCAGTTGATGAGAAGAGAGTAGTTGGAGAAGAAGTAGAGATACGACTTTTTGCTATGTGTTTTGGGTGGTGGAGCAAATAGCTGGTTCGAGAAAGAGAAGGGAAAGTCTCTCCGATGAACGTTGGGGTGTTGAAAATTGGTGAGGTTGGAGAGACTCTTGAGAGAGAGAAAGAGAGGTGGGTTTTAATAACAGACCCAATTACCCAACGCCTACCAACTAATAGAAAAATCAATTTTAATAAGAGAGAGGTGGGTTTTAATAACAGACCCAATTAGTAGAAAATTTCATTTTTCTATTTACATAATTTATTTAATGCAAAATGTAATATGGCATGCACAAGGGTCATGTTGTCTTAATGTGGATTCACCTTCCGTAAATAATACTCTTACTATTTCATCTCCCCTCACTATTTTATATGCCGAAAACTAATTGCACATCCAATTGAGACCAAGGGGAACTGGAAAAACCCAAGCATACTATTCGGCTGAATTTTTTTTTGAATAAGGACAAAATAGAAAAACCAAAAAACTAAAAACCGGTTTTTTACCCAAAGAAGGCCTAAGCCAACATCCAGTCAACTAACTGCTAATTTTTTTTTTTTTTTTCCATTCGTTATACATCAGTCGGAGGTTAGTGGGGGAGTTAGTGAGTTAGCCCAAAAGGGGTCTAGAAGTTATCCATAACCCTAAACCCCAAACGCCTCCGTTGAGGCTCGAACCCTGGTCTCCCTTGTGGGAGAATCAGGAGATAACCGCTAGGCTACAAGCCCTTGGTTAACGAGTTAGTATTGATAGTAGTAATTTCTAAAGCTCTTGCGTTAAGATGGGAGGCAGGGGCATAGCCAAAATTGAATCGTAATAGACTAGGGCCATATAGGGGTTTGAAATGGAAAAGACTAGGATTGGAAGTTTTGACTTTTGAGAATGTATTTTGGGGGAATACTCTAATTTTTGTGATTTCACATTAGCTCACTGGGATGTTAGTAAGACTATTCTTTGACCAGTAAAAGTGTATTTTTACTGGTAAGACTCTTACTAGTCAGGATGGTCTTAGTGACAGCTCAATGAGCTGATTTTAGATTTTTCATTTTAGAAAAAATTAAACATCTACTATGGTTTTTTTCCTAACTCGGTCGGGTCAAGATCTCATTTGTTATAACATAGCTCAGTGAACTGATTTTAGATTTTTCCCTTTTTTAAATGATAATAGAAAAAATTAAACATCTTCTATGATTTTTTTCCTAACTCGGTCTGGTCAAGATCCTATTTGTCATAACATATTGATGTGTATCCTATTTGTCATAACATATTGATGTGTTGTTTTGCTACCCTTGATCTTATTCATTTTCTTGCCATGGATTGGGAGGTAGTCCCATTGATTGGTTTATTTTGGTCTGTCCTCTTCTTTGCTATTTCTTCTTATCTTGATGTTGTGTGTTTTCTTCTTTCAGAAATGATTTGGACACATTTTCAATACCAATGTGTTCAGAAGCATTCAATGCATGTGAGTCCTACGAGTATCAAATACTTTAATTTATATCACTTTTTTCTTTTGTTTTATGCAAAGTAAAAGAAATGAAATTCTTTCTTTTTTTCACCAGAAATGAAATTCAAATACATGCAAATACTAAAAACGGAAAATTCCATTGGATGTTCCTCCTTACCTCATCTTTGCTAAATTTGTACGACTATTATATCAGACAGCCACCCCTAGAGATCAGCTCCTGATTTGGCTAATTTGAAAAAATTGGTTTTTTGTTTTGTCCTTATTCAAAAAAAAATTTGCATTTGTTAGTTTTCGGTCGATTTTTTGTGATTTCTTGGCTTGTCTCGACGAGAAGAATCTAAAAAGTATAAAATTGTTAGCCAAACTTAAAGTTTTGTGAATAAAGACGAAAAATAATCCAAAAACTGGTTTATTTTAGTTTATTTTCGGCTTTATTAAAAAAACTACTCCTATTACTTTTGACCATAATTTTATACTCGTTGGATTCGTCTTGACGAGATAAATCCAGAAACCACAAAAATCTCGACGCAAAACTAACAAATGCAAATTTTTTTTGAACAAGGACAAAACCAAAAAAACCAGTTTTTTCTATTTAGCCAAATCAGGTCGTACCTCGTACAGACATGCAACATTTTTTTTTGTCAAAATGTGAAGTTTAGATGATTCCTTACAATTGTTGCTTCTCCATCGTTAATCATCCAATCAACAACAATCTCTTCGTCATGAAGCAGACCGGCAACAACTATATATATTCACCGCCTTTATACTTAGCCTATACTCCTATATAAAGAGGTTTCAAGGTGAGTGTTTGGGATAGGTTTCGCCCGGCCCGATGATTCGATAAAGCAGGTGCATTCTTTGGAACTATCTCCTCTATTTTTGTTGCCATTTTCTTTGTTATGATTCTTATGAAATCCCCGTTTCATTGAATGCTATTGTACTTGTTTTTAGATTTTAGACAGTTGGTCCTGAATTGTTGCCCAGAAATTCTTTCGTTCACTTTGTTTAGAAAGTAAGTAGTAAACTTAACTTTAGTGGTGATTTGGCTGTTGATTGTTCAATATTTACTCCATGAGGTCATTGATCATAATGATAGTGGAGAGATTTCATGGGTGGTTATGAAATTGTTGAGTGGTGATGGAGAGATAATATACTATAAAACAGAGTTAATATCAGTAAAATGAATTCGAATTCTTAAGATAGAAGGGGCCGATCTGATATTCCGTAAGTTTAATTTAGGTGTAGTTATTGACATAACTCAATAGAAAAGAAAAAAGAATTAATGTAGCTGATCTCAATTGAATGTGGACTCAGTTTAGTTTGATTGGTTATTGAAGTGTAAGAGTAACTCCTTGCAAAGATAAAATAGAGCAGCTATGATAAAATGGAAAAAAATTTGGGTGCCGAGTGGGTATTGCCACTTGGTACCCAAGCGTGATCCGAGCCGTCTAAATGTGTCTTGGACGGCTCGGATTGATTCCCTCTCTCTCCTCTCACCCAAGCACTCCCTCTCTTCCTTTTCTCTCTCTAAATCCGGACCGTTGGATTGTGTTATGGACGGCTTGGATTGTTGAGCGGGTACCACGTGGGCAATACCCACTCGGCACCCAAAATTTTTTCGATAAAATGTGACCCAAGTCAAAAGGACTAATTGACAACTATAGTCCAATTAAGTTTAGGTAATGTGGTTGGCGCAGCACGTGCACATTGGACTAAGAGCAAGTCTGGAATCTGGATTTCCAAACACACACCCACTACCAGAGTAATTATTCAGTGCTCCTAAAGCACCGTCTGGACTGTATATTTGTGTGGGAGTGGCAGATTTGGGGGTGTTCCACTAATAAAAAACTATTTTTTTAAACACCGAGACAGATCATTCTTTCACAACACATCACATAAAAAACCGTGAAAAATCAATTTTTTCAACAAACTGAGTTAGTGGAACACCCCCTTAATAGTGGAGTCCATACAAATTTGTTGAGAAAAAAGTCTTTAGAGTATCACGTAGCGTGCTCCAAGAACAAGTGTCCCGTTTATTTTGGTTTCAAAACCCAATTTTTTCAATTATTATCCAATCATTATTTTTATTTTTAAATATTATTCTCATTTTTCTTTTTATCTCTCTCTAATCATTAACTTCTATTTTTAATTATTATCTCTATTCTTTCCTCCAACCATTACCAAAAACCAAAACTTAAAACTCAAACCAAACACAACCGTAATGATTTTCCTACTACCAGACATTGCATGGCTGGATGGTCAATTGATTGTAGACTTTTCAAAGTTACCCCCAAGGTTCAAGCCCCTGTTGACCCTTGTCTGTAGATTTCTCCTCCAACAATGATACATACACTCCTCGGGAGCTACTCCCAGCCACACCCCGTGCACTATTCACATGGGCCCCCCCGTGGGGCCCACCCACTTTACCCCGAATAAAAAAAATAAAAAATAAAAAAAAATCTGAAATTTTCAAAATCCCCAAATCTTCTGCACCAGCGCCATTTTCGCAGGCCGAGAGAGAGAAAGAGAGAGAGAGAGAGAGAGAGAGAGAGAGAGAGAGAGAGAAGAGAGGAAGAAGATTGCGAGACCCCGCGACCCACGACCTGCCCTCCGACGCGTCCTTCACCGGCGACTGAACTACTCCGACTCAAGCTCAACCCGACTCAAGCCCAAACCCGTCCACCACCGCCGGTCGACGCCAGGTCTCTCTCTCTCTCTCTTAGTTTGTAAATCATTTGGTTTCAGTACTAGGTTATTTTGTTGGACTGGACTTTCATATAGGCCCTAAATTAGAAGGGAATCATTTCCCTTCTCACAAGGAGTTTCCAGAATCAACAAATTTCATACAAGTATGGGATTAATTTTTGTTTATACTTTCCATCAGTAATCCCATCCAATGTATACTTTGCCGTTATTAACCTCAACATACTATAACAAAACCCATACTTCATGGGACTACTTTTGCCCACAGCACTGAGTTTTGCCATCATTAAATACTTCCATCACTTAAATACTTTCGATCATAAATGCTTGTAAAATGGAAATGCCACAAAGCCTATGATTTCCGGCAACTGATATTGCACTTGCATTTGGGAAAACACCATTCATTGTAACTCTCCTTCTAAATTTGATTGAAGTCAAATTGAGATTCTTCAGGGCAAATGTCCCTAAGAATATAGGAATTTGACCGGATAAGTTGTTGAGAGAAATGTCCAATTTTTAAATACCTTGTTAGGCCACCACTAGATTGTTTTGGTCCTTGCTATAGTACTAATATTCATGGGATATTTAGTATTTTGTTACCTGCTATAGTACGCGTATTATACTCACTTCTTGTTTATTTTTAATTCGCAGGCGATGTTTCAGTTACCATCGGTGATGTGTCCTATATCTACCCAAATTGAAAGGGATGAAGAAGTGGAAGAGGTAGGGAGTGGAGACAACGTAGAAGAAGAAGAGGTTACGAATGGTTCTCCAGTAAAGGAGGGTGGTGATGGTAAAGCGGCAATTGAGATTTCTGAAGATACAGTCGAGGAACCGAAGATGGGAATGGAATTCGACAGCCCCAGCGATGCTTATTTGTATTACTCAAAATTTGCAAAAGAAAAGGGATTTGCAGTGGCTAAAAGATCTTCGAAAAAGGGAAAAGATGGCGTCTTGCGGCATGTAATGTTTGAATGCAGCAAACGTGGAAAGGCAAGGCCTAGAGGAAGCAACCTTGTCAATCCACGTCCACAGGTAAAAACAGAATGTCCGGCTCACCTTAATATGTGTTTAACTCAGGAGGGAAAGTGGAGGGTAAGTCGGGTTATCTTGGAGCACAATCATGAACAAAGTCCGGGAAAATCTAGATTTTTTAAGAGCAATAGGGTACTTGATTCAAGTGTGAAAAGGATTCTTGTGATGAATGACAAAGCTGGGATCAGGTTGAATAAGAGTATTGACTCGCTTCAAATTGAAGCTGGTGGACCTGATAAGGTTCCATATTTGCCGAGGGATTGCCGGAATTATTTGGATAAGGTTCGACGTTTACAACTTACGGAAGGAGATGCTGAGGCAATGAATCAATATTTCATGAGTTTGGTTTAAATTTTGTGAAAGGTAATTGTAAATTGGTTTCAATTGGTTGGTTACCTTTAATCCTATAGAAACTGCAAAAAAAAAAAAACAATGGGCCTCTATATTTTGAATTGTGGAATTGTGGAAAGAGTAACTTGATAACTTTTTGACTGTGATCTTGTACCTATGTCTATGATAACTTTTTTCCAAAATACTTTACACAGAGGCAAGCATATATAGCAAGACATGCTCTAGATGTGCTACCATAACATCCAACAAATAGGGACCAGGGGTATCCAACATCTCCTGAATTGCAGCCGAACAGAGTACTTCTATTAGAGGATCAAACCAAACAACCAACAGTGGTCAAGGGACAATCCCCTTGACATCAACCAATCAACTTGTTTACTAGGCAAAAACATGCCAGAAAACTAGGGAAAACAACTGATAAAAAGCACAACAATTGAAAGCACAGAACTACACAAATAACTGCACATGAGTAGCCTCAAGCACACGATGAGGAACATTCCAGAGCATGCGAAAATGAACAAATTAGGGCTTTCAAAGACCTCCATAGAATCTCTTATGGAGTTTAGGTTTTCAAATTAGGGCTTTCGAAGTCAATTTTCGGAATCAACAGATCTCATCTCTACAAACTGTGAGAGAGGGAGAGAGAGAGAGAGAGAGAGACACCTTGGTTGAGTCTTACGATTTCTGGGCGTCAACTGGTGGTGGTGGACGGGTTGCCCTTGAGTCGTGGCGAACTGGTTGTTGTGCTGGGGGAGTGACGCCGGAGTTGCGTCGCCGGTGAAGAGAAGTCAAGCGTCAGAGGGTGGATTTGGGTCGCGATCTTCTTTGTCCCTTCTCTCCTCTCTCTCTTCTCTGTCTCTCAAGCGTGCCGCGAAAATGAGCGTGAAACCCAGGATTGGGGATTTTGAAATTTTCAGATTTTTGTTTTTTTTTTATTCGGGGGTAAAGTGGGTGGGCCCCACTTGGGGACCCACATGAACAGTGCACGGGGTGTGGCTGGGAGTGGCTCCCGAGGAATGTATGTATCATTGTTGTTTCTCCTCGGTGTTTAAAATTAACACTTCAAACCCTGTTGATCCTTGTCGGTAAAAGAGATAAACACAGTAACAGTGTTGCCCTCATGTAGCAGTTAAAGTTTTCCCAGTGTCAACCCTGTGGCCTAAGGGGTGATCCTCTACAGAAATACAAGGGGTACCGACCCGCGTTGTATAGATCGTGAATAGACGGCATTGGGGACCTCGTTGTGGGTCTCAAACGATCAATCCGAAACGTTTATCCATCTCAAAATCAAATTTTGAGTGGGTCTACAAGGGAATCGATGCAATCGAACGAATCTATGAGCTCGATCCAAAATCACCCCATTTCGTTCAAATTTTTTTAGTGGAATGAGGAAATAGTTAATACTCCCTGGGGGTCAACACTGTGGTCCTATAATGTCTTATCAACAAACTTCAGGGGTATTAAGGGAAACTTACTCAAATACCCAAAAAAAAAAAAAAATGGAAGAAGAGAGAGAAGAGGCTTGATTATTTCTCACTATCAGTTAGGTTCAATTTCTTGCGATTGTGGACTTCGTTTCCAATTTGATGTAATTTATATTTGTATTTCCTTATGACAAAATGAAAAAAAACTAAGTTTTTAATTCATAACAATTAGGTGTACAATTTTATGTACATATGAAAAGAAAAATAGCAAACGGTCGTAACATTGTCAACCCAAACACAATACAGTTTTAAGAAAGTCGGCTTAATGTCAAATTATGTAACACAATGAATTTCACAGGTGTGTTGACATGAATTTAAAAATAAAAATGAAATCTGAAATGACACGACACGACAAGCCACCCTTAATTGCCACCCTTAATTTCAGGAATTCTCTGGACATAAATTTTGATAGAAATATGTTTAGAATTATTGAATGCACGTAAGTTTCACAAAACATAAAATTGAGTCCTGCTAAGGATACAACAACATTTTAGTGTACACCGCTTCCGTGGGATCCATTTCGAGGTCTCACACAAATGATCGGAGCCACTCGATATTCGTAAAGAACTTTTTTAAGGGACATTGTAAAAAATTAGCTCATTTTAACAACAGTAAGATCTCGATCGATTATTTGCCTAATTTCCTGTCAGTAAATTGGGCGTAGAATCAATCGAGTCCTTAACGATATTAATATGAGCTAATTTTTTGAAGTGACCCTTAAAAATGTGTTTTAGGAATATTGGGATCATTTATGTGGAATCCCAAAATGAATCCCATAGAAACGATTTTGTGTACACTAAAATGTTGTACCCATAATTTTATGATTTCTCTAATTAGCCCATCACCAATTTCCACGAAAAGTCCAGCGGCTCATGTCTTCATTTCCCCTTCATCTTCCCAAAGAATCCAAACACCACAAAAAAGAGAGAAGAAGAGAACTCCAGTTTTGGCTACACTCTTTTTCTTCCCTACCTTCCAATATTGCTCACATTTGAGGGAGAAGACTACAGTGAGAGGATGTAGTATGTGTCACGAACCCATCTCGTTATCTTCAGTCAAACGGTACTTCCATCTCTGTTTATCCCCTTTTAAGTTCTGATCTTTCCTCCACGAGGAGCAGAGCTGCAGGGTACCATCGTACCAGTTAAAAAGCTTACCATTTCCCTTTTCTTTACAATTTCGTGTGCTTCTATTTGATCTTTCATTTAATTTCTGTAACTATCTCTCATGCTTTCATCTGGATTTGATTTCTGCATCAGTTTTGTGAAACAGGAGTCAATTTTAAGTCATCTTTCCTCATGACCTAGTCAATCTAATAATAAAAGCACTTTAACTGCCAATAATTCAAGATTTAAGCACTGTTCTTAGTGTTGTATGATTCTGGGTTGCTTCCTGTTTTGTGAATTTGGTTATAATAAACCAACTTCCGAGTAGTTTACGCGAAGGCCCTTTACATCTTTCCATCTGGGTATATAAAAAGGCCTTAATTGTCGATACCTCTAGATTTATACATGTTTAATGGTGTCATTTGGGTTGCTTTCTGGCTTGTAAATTTAGCTATAATTAACCAACTTCCTAGTAATCTCCATTCAGGCCCTTACAATTTTTTCCATCAGGGAATATAAAAAGACCTTAATGATCAACAGCTCTTGATTTAAAATATGTTTAGGTGATAAAAAGACCATAATTGTCACTAGCTCTTGATTTAAAAAGTGATTAGGTGATAATATTGTTATGGGTTGCTTCCTGGTTGGTGAATTTAGAGATAATATCCCCACTTCATTGTACTTCACAGAAGGCCTTCAAATTTCTTTCCATCTTGGTCAATTTTTTTTTTTTTTTTTTTCCATCTTGGAAACAACTGAAAGCCTTTTCTGTTGTTAGGTAAGAATGCAAAATCTCATGCATTACGCGCTATATTTCATCTATGAGTGCTGAATTATTTGTCACTTCTGCTTTGCGTTGCTGATTGTGAGTTGTCTGTAGAATTGCTCTCCAATTGTTTGATGAATTGCCAAACTATTTCGAAACCCTGACTTGTTTCAAAACGCGAATTTTGAGATTTTGTTGTGAACTGGAAGTTCTCTGTTTAAGATCCTGTCTTTCCGATGATGAAAAATATATCTTATAATATTCTTTTGCATCAACCGTTATGGTGTCTTTGGGAGTATTGGGATTCTAATTGAAACTAATGTTCGCATCAGTCACTGATTTGGATAACCGAGATCGAATTACTATTCCTTCCTGCAAGCAATTGATATGTATGAGTTCACAAAGAAGTGTGAAAGTTCTAGGAAGCCAATACGTGAATAGTCTTTAGGTATCGACATTTACCCAGTGGCTACTTGATTCACAGTTCTGTCTGCTGACTCTGCCTAATTTAATTTTTCATCTTATGATTGAATGACACGTGATATTCTAGGGAGAATTGAACAATTGGTTCACCCAATCTAGGCGAAGAAGAATTGCTCTCCCTACAGTCTTGATGACGAACGATGACCACAGTTTTTCAATCCCAGCTGAAATTGCACAGAATTTGAATGAGTTTTTCCCTGATTTTGGGGATCTGAGCCATGAAGAGGTCATTCAACACCAGGTACCATGTTTAAGATTTCTGATTGTTACCTTTCATCAATAAGCAAAGAGGAGTCATGTTCTTTCTGAAGCACCAAAAACAAAAGCAAAAAAACAAATGCAAAAGAGGAGTCATGTTCTTTTTGTTGTCCATAATGAAAAATATTCTGCTACCGATGTATATTTATGTCACAGGAAAGTGTTTATCAGTCACTTAAAGGATATGACAGTAATAGAGAGAGAAGATCTGATCATGGCCAAAGCAGCAATAGTAGTCAGTTCTCTGGGCAAGGCGAGTCTTCAAGGCGTGTAAGTTTTGACTCACAACTGGCTTTGGATGAAGCTATGGCTAGATCCTTGCAGGATTTGGAGGACGGCTTTGATGATGTGAACATATCTGAATCCACGAGTGCTGCCACCGGTACACCTATGCAATCCCATCTTTCATTTGAACTTGGTGTGGTTACTTTTGCAACTGGTACTATTAATATGTTATTTATGCAGTTGTTATGCTTGATGAAAATTTTATAATCTTCTTCTTGCTCGTCATTTTTCCAGATTCAGCATTTAAGATTCAGCTTAAAATTGAATGAATTAAGTAATGAGTAATTAAGTAGGTTTGATAACCACATTTTACATTAATTAAAAGACTAAGCGGCTCTTAAAATGTAGGCTAAAATGTTGATAAAAATTAAGTAGCTTTGACTGAATTTACGAGTATTTTCATTCAACCATCTTTCCCTCCACCCCTACCCTTCACACAAATGGTTACCATTCCTGTCACCACCACCCCCACTCTACCGACACCACCATCTTCACTTAAGGCTGTAAATGAGCCGAGCCGTTAGCGAGCGGCTCGGAGCTCGGCTTGAAAGTGGCTCATTTGAACTCGACTTGCACCTTAAATGAACGAGCTCGAGCTGCAAATCTCAGCTCATTTAAAAAACGAGCCAAGCACGAGCCCCTTACAGCTCGGCTTGAGATAGCTCGCAAGCCAAGCCAATGTTATATATACACAACATACAAACATATATATGCATGTATATACAACTGCCACGTGGCAGAACTTTAAGGCTTACGTGCCTGGCGAGAGAGGGGGGAGGGAGTGGTACCTTTTTAGCAAAGAGAGTGGTTGGTGAAGGGGTAAATAGCTGATGTGGGACTTGTGTATCTCACAAGTCACAATCAAATGCAAAGGGGAGTTTCTCCCAAGGCCTTGTGGGTTAATCCCACATCGGAAGTTTTACAAAAACTTCTTTGGAGACTCTTATATATGTACAGCAGCCTACCCCATGGCTCTCTGCACTTGTGCCTCACCTGACTTTCCGAGCTGGTGCGAGCCGAGCTCGAGCCAAGGTTTTGAAGCTCAGATCGAGCTCGAGCTAAACATATTTCCCTCGAGCCGAGCTCGAGCATGGCAAAACTCGACTCGATTACACTCCTATCTTCATTACTCTACCAGCACCACCACCACGATCACCACTATTTTGCCACTACCATCACCACTCTACCACTACCGCAAACACTCTTCCGCCGCATCCACTACGCCACCTCCACCACTCCTATCGCCACTCTGCCACTCCCACCACAACTACCACTACTACCACTCACACCACCACTCCGTCACTCCTATCACCACTGCCGCCACTATACCACCACCACCACTCTGCCACTCCCACCACCACTGCCGCCACTATACCACCACCACTCCGCCACTCCCACCACAACTATCACTACCACCACCATTCACACCATCGTAACCGCCACTCACACCACCACCACTACTCAGCCACTCCCACCGCCGCCGCCGCCACTACACCACCACCGCCACTGCCACCACTACTCCAGCACCACCACCACTCACACCACCATGACCACCACTCCGCCACTCCCACCACCACTGCTGCCACGGGACCACCACTACACCCACCATTTCCCCCACCACCACTATGCCACCACCACCGCTATGCCACCATCACCACCGCTATACCACTATCTTGCCAACATTCTGCATATTTTTAATAAGTTGATAAATGTACGTTTTTTTTTTTTTTTTCATTTATTGATTTCATTTTTGCATTCCAATATGTATATGTGAAAGGCAAAGCAAGAAAATTAGTTAATTTAATGCCACCATCTTTCCAATATTTTGTATATTTATTATTTTGATAAATATACTTCTTTTTTTTTTTTTTTGCATTTATGCATTCCAATATGAATATATGAAAGGCAAATTACAAAAATTAGTGAATTTTATACTTTAGCTCATTGTACAGATCAAACAACTTTTTATTTCAGTGCTTAAGATTCAATACATGTCAAACAACTTATTAGCTTAATAAATTCTGCATTCACTTTTTGGTACTTAATTTTCAGTTTCAGTTTTCAGCTTTCATCTTCATCAAACAGCCCCGTACTAGACCTGATGGCTTTTGCAGTTGCCTGGTTGGCCAATGTGCTGATTCTGATGGTGGTTATACATTCCTAGCCCCTTAGATTTGTTAAGAGCCTACAATCATTTAAATAGCAATACAATTATTCTTTACTACAACAAAATATAAAAGTAGGAAGGATTTCAAAAGGAAGAGCATGGACTTCTAGGTTATTATTAAGGTACGCAATCATCGGGTTCAATGATTTAATTCTGAGCATATCATACACTTACGGAAGCCAGTAGAATGACATTCTGTTTTGGAGGATGTGTTAGATTTACACCTGTATTATGTTCATGACTATGTTTATACACCCTGGTCAATCCCTATTATGAGGGTATGGCAGTGATAGTTATATACCTAAATTTCAGCATTTTATTTACGTAATGGCTTCACATGCCTTTATTTGTTGAACTATATGCATGAACGTATAGGTGCTTTCTGCACAGTAAAAGTAATTCCTTTGTTTTATGTATTTTGCAGAGAATAGAGAGGTGGTCAGTTCTAGAGAAACTCCTGCCACGGTAGCGCCACTATTTCTCAACCCTTTAGATGACTTTGGTTGCATTATAAGGGCATAATTCTTGTATGATATTTAGCTTTCCATTTTAAAATTGCAGTCTGTGAGGGAAGATGCTATAGATCCAGATGATATGACTTATGAGGTAAGTTTAGTGATGTACACTACAATTATTTTACCTTTTGAAGTGTGAATTTTTTTGTGCTGATTTTTCAAATGGGTTTTGGTTTTGTAACAAATGTACCACTAAGTTGTTTTGATGCAGCTAGGTCATATACTTGTAATATTCCGTAATGCAACCTTCTAAATGTGTTTTTGTCTTAGCAATTACAATTGTTGGGGGAATCAGTTGGCTCTGAGAACAAAGGACTGTCAGAAGGGCTCATATATAGACTGCCAAAGTTCAAGTACAGAACGGGGCTATTTTCGAAGAAGAAAAAAGAAGAGTAAGATCTATTTCACCTATGCTTTCTCCTATCAAAATAGTATCATGCAGATTTGTTAAATGCCGGGTCAAAGAGGGTAGAATACACTTAAATTTCCACTTACAGAAACCCACAGGGAAATATATGGAGTCATTACTTGTTCATTATGACGAGCTCATAGATGTCATATGCTCACTTGTGGACGTAGCCTTAAAAACCATTATTTTGGTTATTGAGACCTTATTCCTTGATGTTTTCAATTCCTAGTGAATCATCAATAGCCTTTTCTTGTTCTACTTAGGTTAAGAGATTGGTTGCTATCATTACTACTATTTTAGTTTCTTGCTTAGCACTTTGAAATGTTTACATGTAGGTGTGTGATATGTTACATGATGGTCAAAAATGGGGAATATTTGACAACTTTGCCTTGTGCGCACCAATATCATACGAAATGTATTAATCGTTGGCTGAAGCTCAAGAAAGTAAGTTATATAGAACCCTTTGCTTGCTCTATTTACCATAACGAAGTTCTCTATCCTATGATTGTCTTGGTGAACTATGAATCATTTCAAGGCTTAGCGATTGATCATCTCGTATGCATCAAATTGAAGTTGCCACACACCTACTTTTTGTACATTTTGGCAGAATATTTTGAGTGAAAGTGGTAGTCAAACTTCCAAAAGCAACGTACTTTTTGGCATTTCTTTCATTATCAGCCAAAAAAGTAGTTAGGTTACTATCATACTGTCCTAGTCTTTACCTTAAACTAACACACACGTAATGTACCAGTTAAAAATTTGCATATGTTGTTGGTCTGGTCTTGTATCTACAGAGGTTATTTCAACCTGTGATGTGGTCAAAGAACTTTGAAACTTACAACATGCTCTGCTTCAGGTCCTACTAATGTGTTAACCACTGTATTGATGCCTAGTTTGGTATTCCGCTCGTTAATATCGATAACTGATTTTGAATATCAAGCTTTAGTCTGTTCATGAATGGATGATGGTGCAAACATGGAGGGATATATTTACTTCAGTGACAAGTCTATAGAATCGAAAAAAGGGTTCTGAATTTGGTATTTCATTGTTTAGAACACGTATGCAACTCCAAGTATCTAGGAATAAGATATTAAAACTTCATCCATGCTTTTTCGACTTGGTAAATTCAATCGAGATTCGGGAACACATACATGATAACGGCAACCTCTGTATTTTGAGGCTCTTAGTTTTTTCACTATTTTTCTTGGTGAACCAAAGGGATTCATTCATGTGGTCTATTTCTTTGAGAACGAACAGGAGCTGTGACGGCAGATTCAAACAAAATGACGCATAAATTGTTGCTGATAATTTATGACTATGATAGACGTTTTGTACACTATTGATCAGACCTAACTACCTGAAGTAGGAAGCTTAAAAGTAGAAGGTTATTAATCCTCCATGAAGTAACATCTCTCTCTCTCTCTCTCTCTCTCTTACAGAACTGCCCTATATGCCAAAAGGAGGTGACTGAGGACTAATCGAAGTACGCTCACGTTGCATCCCTGCCACTGGTTCTTATTCTGCTTGTACATATTGCTTTTTGGCCTTTTTGTTAGTAGATGGATGTGTTAATATGTCTCAGAAGTTCTTAGTTTCTTTTTGGCTATAAAGAATGCAGATTTAACAGCACCCTTACAACTAAAATGTCTTTTCTGGTTGTGTTTTTTTCCCTCATATTATTCGTAACTCGTCGTCTTATTTGTTTGGAATAAAGTTCCTTAATATGCAGGGAGTCCAAGAGAACAGCATATTATTGCTGTTGATATATGCAGTTGTTAGCACAATGGTAGTTTCACGAGTGTTAATGTTATTTTTCCTCAGTCCTGGTTTTGGTTTGTGATCTGCTTTAGGGCGGACCGGGGCATCTATAGTGACTTGTTCGCTTCAGGCTTGTAGTGAGTAATTACAATTACAACTGTTCGTTTTATTTTGGATCGTCTGGATTTTAAAGAGTCTCCAGATGTCAAATAAAACTCTTCCGGGGAAGAGAGAACTCTTCCCCGGAAACTCTTCTTCTCTCTTCCCCGGAAGAGTTTTATTTAAAATCCGGACCGCTTTAAAACGCTTTTTAACTGTCAGTATTTACTCACTACACGTGTGTAGTAAGCAAGGTCACTACACGCCCCCCGGATCCCTCTAGCCTTGTGTTTGGATGACCGGAATTTTGAGTAAGAATATGAATATGATTACCAGGAATAAAATTCTTTCTTGGGTAAGAATAGGAATATGATTACTGAAAATCAAATTCCTAGGAATTAAATACTTGGAGGAATTGCATTTCGGTGTTTGGATTATTCCAGTAATCTTACGCGGGAAATAATTATTTTGGAAATACATTAAAGTCAATATTTTCTTTTCTTAAAGAATGAGCCAGGAATCTGAGATTCTCATGGGGTATAGGAGGAATAAGATTCCTACGTAGTCTGGGAACGTGATTTTTTGGTTGAATGTCATCAGGAATTACATTCTTGTTCATGTCTCTACTAATAAATGTCGGAATTAGGAAAGCCTAGCATCACATTCTAAACGTTGAAATCATTTGTAGAAGATATAACATTCTCATTCTCCCTTGAGATCACTGCCATCCAAACTGAGCCTTAGGGCAACGTCTCGTTGAGGGACATATTTGAAAGGAGATAAGATTTCCAACACTAATAGCAGTAGGGGTTATCTTTCCTAATTAATCGCACCTGGTGGAGGAACTCAACCATTAAACACTAATAGCAGTACTAAGTTAAAATTTACTCTAGGCGGACCCAAAAATTTAACAGTGGTGGTATTATATTAATTATAAACATGAAAAATTATTTTTTTGTCAACTACAAATTGTTTAATTAAACGTGCCGACGCATTCAGTATATCGTTACTCTCCACGCGTACGTAACAAATAGTACTACATCACTACAAAAATATTTAAAAGAACTAATATAATTATTTAATTATGAGTGGGGCACCAGATGCCACATTGTATTTGTAGGTAGGGGTGGGTATCGTGTTGTATCATATTTGTGTCATGTCATCTCGTATTCGGGTCGGAATTCTCTCAACCCTAACATGACCTGTTTAGCTTTTCGTGTGATCGTGTCGTGTCATTTTCGTGTTGTGTAAAAAATAGCCAACTCTAGCTAACTCACTAACTTCGTGTTGAGTTCGAGACGTATTATCACGTCCTTTCATAAATTCTTGTATCATGTGTTCGTGTCATGCCATCTCGTGTTCGTGTCATAATTCTCTTATCTCTAACCCGACTTGTTTAGCTTTCGATGTTATTGTGTTCATATTCATGTTCCGTGTCAGAAATAGCCGACCCTAACCTACTAACTTTGTGTCGGGTTCGCGTCGTGTTCTTGTATCGTATCGAAAATTCCCACCCCTAATTGGAGGACCGCCTCGAGAAGCTAACCCGGACATACGGTTATGAAAAGAAATATTTGTAGGACCACCTCTGGGCCTCCACCTATTGTTTAGTCGTTGGATAATAGAAGGGACAAATCCACCATAATTGTGTGGTTAGTCATTTGATAATAGATAAGAAGGGATAAACCCACCATAATTGCGTGTCTACGATTAGGTCTGGAGAAAATATTAAACGCTCCGGAAGCAGGCTCATGTGGTGTTCTAAGATATTCTAACACCATACATTTTTGTAGGTCTATGACTGAATGTATGAACCCCACGTAAATTGTGTGGTGGTGGAGTGATTAGGAACACCAGTTGATTGTATTCTAAAACTAGTGATTATAATTAATCTAATAAGGGACATAATCCCGGATCCACCATTCATGGCAATCTCTTATACGGTAAAGTATTCATATAGGATTAATAGTTACCCAAAACTCTGGGAATAAAAAAATACAATATGAAGAAGAAAGTTTGATGGATAATACTTTCGCTTTTAGTCAAAATCCATTCAAAACTCAATAGCATGGAACATGGAAACTGGCCTAGACAATTGAGTTCTTCACTAGATTCATCAAGATATACGGAGTTTGGGCAAAGTTTTTGGGATCTTTCGCTCGGTGCATTGTGGAGGATTCAAATTCTTTGTAGGGTTTTTGGTCACTTAAAAAAATTGCGTAACATTCTAAAGGAAAAGTTCCAGAATTTGGTATTTGGTTAGGCAGAAATTAATGATATGGTTGTTAATGATAAAAATCTACATCTGATTGAGTTGGCCGTAGAACAATGCAAGGTCATGAGGGCTTCTTCGTGGGCGATTTCTAGCGCTAATTAATTTCGAGGATTGTACTATTGGAGATTTCAATCGTTGCTTAAATGGTGTGAAGAACTTAAAGCAATTTACTATCCAATTAAATCAGTAGAAGATCCTCTGTCTCACACGATTCTGTTTGACCTCCCTATCCCACCCATCTGCATCGTCCATCCGAGCAATCAACGGTTCAGATGCCATCTCACCCCGAACAGATCTGAGCCCTCCATGTTCATTTGTGAATTCGAGTCATTGATTTCTCAGATGGACGGTGCGAATGGGTGGGATAGGGAGGTTGAACAGAGTTGGTGAGACAAAGGATCTGGTCCCAATTAAATCAAGAAGAAATCAGGGGATTTTGCTTTGATAAGCAGATAAAAGAAACAAGGGTGTGTTGGAGAGAGAGAGAGAGAGAGAGAGGGGTTTTTTTTTTTTTTTTTAAAATTTTTAATCACAGCCCTCGCTATGGCTGAGATTTGATTTCAAAATGTGTGTCCACGGATCCGCCCCTAATAATTAATGCTGTATTTTTTGTCACTTTAAAAGATTTTTACTCCTATTAGATTCCTGTCAAATTTTTGGATCAACTGTATGTGTCAACAAACAAAATCTGACAGAAATCTAAAAAGCGAAAAATAAAATTCACAAATGACAAAAAAGTTCACTAAAGAAGGTTGTTTTTTTCGAATTTGTCTTTTTGTCATCTTATGTGGAATTTTTTAAACTTTCATCAATGTTTTTATATTTTTATGCATCTTCTTGTCGGTGCGAATATTTAATCTCTAAAATTTTGATGGGAAGCTAACAAATTGCATGCATATCCTATAAACAATTCATAAGAGCATCATTATGTGGAGCATCAAATACCCATTTTCATCAAAGTAGAGAGCCAAAGCCGAAAAACAGCCCCATATCAGACTTCCTATCCTCCCTCACCAAATTGTTAACCTTCTAACTTTGCTACTGTACCAAATTTGGTGCAGCACTGTTCACTTACTGTTCATGCACTATTCACGCACTGTTCATTTTTTTTTTATTACTTATGGGGAGTAGGAGTAGAAAGAAAGAATAATTTAATATAATAAAGTTAAAATAGAAAGTCTAATTTTGTGAATTTTTTGATAATGTGACTTGCTAATTTATAAAAGGTGTTTTTAAAGTTAAATTTGATGAAAATTTTGAATAAGCTGATAATGATGCTCTAATACGCAGTGTGTAGTCTGTATTTGTTTTTGTTGCTATTTTTCCTCAACCCAAAAAGAAAGAAAAGGATCGTGATGGTGCCAAGATCAAGATCTCCGAAATGATGACAGTTCCCAGTTATAGGCCCCACTAATTATCAAATAGGAGTAGTAATAAATCCAGACTCCAGCAATTATTGTACTCATAAGTCATACGTCAGATGCTTTCATTTGAAAACGACACCAACAACGACAAACACGTGGATGATGTTAGGAGTACTTGTTTACATTCAAGCCGTTCATTACTTGGAAGGAAGACTAAAATTTTATCTCAGCACATTTGTATTCGAACCATTCATTATTGTCCGTGCAAAATGAAATTTGAACCGTTTTTCTAAATAACTTTTGAACGAAATGGGATGATTTTGGATCGAGCACTTAGGGACGTCCGATCGACTTGATCTTCGCGTGGGCCCCTCGGAATTTGATTCTGAGATGAATGAATGGCTCGGATCTTTCGTGTGGGACCCAAAAGTGGGTCCCCGAAGCCGATCGGTACATAATCGGTGCATGTTCATCTGTGCCCCTGGAATTACCGGATTTTTCCAATGAGGGGCTGCCTACATGTGAATTGCAAATACTCCCTCCGTCCCATATTTGGGAGGCGGGGAGCCTGCTGTGCAATCAAAATGCCAGCGTTTAGTTAGTTAGTCAACTAGCTTCACAAAAGGCAATCTTGTGGGGTCCACTTTTGGGTCTCACACAAACGATCCGAACCGTTAAATAATTTTAAAATAATTATTCAAGTGGTTATGGAGAAAAGCGGGCTCATTGGATATTTTTACGTTATTGATCTAATTCGTTCGAGTTTAATTCAGAATTCAGTACCCTACCAGTTTGATAGAACCTTCAAGGAAAGTTATAAAATTGTGGGGTCAGTAAGCCATTGATCTGAACCATACGGGTTGTAGGGCTTGTTGAGAAGAGTATTTAGAAAAAAAAATTATGTTGTTCGGACATCGATAGGTATAAAAAAACATATTTGTTTTGTTTTTTTGATACCTATCAATGTCCGAACAACATAATTTTTTTATTGGATGCTCTTTTCAACAAACCCTAGAACCCTTATGGTTCAGATCAATGGGTTACTAAGCCCACAATTTTATAACTTTTCTTGAAAGTTCTGTCAAACTGGTAGGGTACTGAATTCTGAATTAAAATCAAACGAATTAGATCAATAACGTAAAAATATCCAATGGGCTCGATTTTCTCCTTAACCACTTGAATAATTATTTAACGGTTCGGATCGTTTGTGTGGGACCCAAAAGTGGGCCCCACAAGATTGCATTTTGTGAAGCTAGTTGACTGACTAACTAAACGCTGGCGTTTTGATTGCACAGCACCTGTTGTGCATATCTTGCACAGCAGGCTCCCCGCCTCCCCCATATTTGTTGTCTAGTTGCACTATTCACTAGACCTCAAAAAAAAATAGTTATATGTTCAAATGTATAATGTTATATATATTCAATATGGATCTTGTTTTGTAGTTCTCGGTGAGTACTATTAAACAAAATTTTCAAAATTGTAAAAAAAACATTATAGATTGAAAGATATAAGCAATTGAAAAATGACACGCTTACCCATAAACGGACAACAAATATGGGACGGAGGGAGTACAAAGTAGGAAATATGGTCTTTGGACAAGCAAGTACACAAGGTATTTTATTACTCCCTCCGTTCGGATTTGTTGGTCTATTTTAGGAATTTCAACTTTTTTTCCATTACTTTTTGAGTTTGTTAATTTCTTATTTTATCCTCAATCCCTCCATTTAATACTCCCTCTATTCCAATTTGATAGTCCACTACGAAACTACGTGAAATTTTCAAACTAAAAAATAATGTAGTTATCAAATTATTTTTTTATTAATATGAATCTTGTTTGATAGGTCTCATTGAGAACTTTAATGCGGTGCAAAAAAAAAAAAAAAATGTAAACACATTATTCAAAAAAATTAGTATTTGAGTTGTTATTTTAAGTTTTAGAAAAGGGGCAAAAAAGTAAAATTTTCATACTTTATCCTTCGACTTTTGAAAATAGACAAACATTTTAGGACTTGAAAAAGTATGTTTGTGGACTAACAAATCCGGACGGAGGGAGTATCTGAAAAAGTCTGACTACAACATAGAATGACTTCTCTTTTTTTTTGGCATAAGAAGAAACATAAGTTTAATGCATTGCTTTACAATTAAGACAAGAACAAATATATTCATTGTTTTACATGCAAAGACAAGAACAAACATATATATCTAAGGCCATCTCCAATGGGAGTTAAAATTGTATTGTTATATGACTCAAAAGTGTAAAAAGTGGGATCCAATTGTGTAAATTAAGTTGTTGTTAGGTAATTTTATACATTTGGGTTCCAATAGTACAATTAGCATTGTGTTAAAAACGGGTCTCACAATTTTTTTTGTTCATCCGGTATCCCATAGTTGTGCACCCACCCCCTTTCTCTCTCTTCCTTTTCCCCCCTCTCTCATGTTGTGTCATAGACTTTTCTCCTCTCTCTCATCCCGTGTCAGAGCCTTTCTGTAGACACCCCAATTTTGAACCCGAGATACGCTCGTGCATCTCCGATGATGAAACGGATCAATCGCGACTACCTGGAACTGGTGAAAATGATTTGAGTTTGACCAAAACCAACCAAACACTACCCAAGCAATCAAAATGTGCCAAACTAACCCAAGCATTGTTGAACCAAGCCAAACCATCAATCTGCCATCCATAGCCTTGAGCGCTCAAGCCCATGTCTTTGAGCGCTCAAACCCCTGAGGAGCACCTTGAGCGCTCAAGTCCACAGCCTTGAGCGCTCAACCCCCGTCCAGTCAGCAACTTGCAGAGTATCTCATCATGAGATTTCCTGCATGGGAGCGTCTGTGGTTGATCTTATACGATCCCTATACGTATAATACACCCCACTAAGTCCTAAAATACGCCTGAAATGCTCTCAAATACATAAACCCACTTCTCTCTCTCTCCTTTCTTCCCTCCCACTCACTCTATAAAACCACCCATTGCCCCTTGGTTTGAGAGAAGAATTCCACCACTCTTTACCTTCAGTTTCTAACCAAAAAACCACTCCCCTCTCTCTCTCTCTTCAAAACCATCCTTCTACCATTAAAACCACCTACAATACCATCCACAAAACCCAGAAATTCGACCCTTGATCATCTGTCAACCACCTACATTGTCCAATTCGTACAGAATACAAGCCAAGAACATCCATAATCAACCTCTCAAAGTCCAGAATCAAGCTCAAGTCTCAAACATTTTCCAAAAGGTAGTAAAAACATGTGATGAACTCACTGTTTTGATCTTTCTGAGGAAGGCTAGTGAGTTTAAGCAAGTTCTCTATACTTGCATTGAACTCACAAAGGCCTGAAATTTGCTTAAAAACCTTTTTCAAATTTGCAGTTACAGCAGGTTTGAGCGCTCAAGCCTCTGGCCTTGAGCGCTCAAGCCCAGTTTTGAACAGGCCACTGTTTTGCTAACATCTGAACTTTCTTTTGGTTTGATCATTGTCTAGAAGTTAATTGTGTTCATGTAGCTTTCAAAACAGTTTATTTCCACAACAAAATTACATGCATGAATGTAAATTAACCATTTCATAGTGATTAAACATCAAAAAAACTTCAAATTTCTCATGTTTGATTGCAAAACAGTGGCTGTCTGTCATTTTGAAACTTTATTTTATGCTTTTGGTGGTCTTGAGGAAGTAGTAAAATCAGTTAAAAGGTTAAACAGTGGAAGGCCATGTTATGGCTTGAGCGCTCAAGGTCAGATCTTTGAGCGCTCAAGCTGTTCTTGGCCTATTTGCAGTTTTCCAGCAATTTGAGTGATGGCTTATGGTTTAATTCTTTGTTAAGTGTATATAGGTTGTCAGTATAGTGTTTGTGATTTGGATCCCTCTGTTTTGCAGAATTGGTTTGAGCGCTCAACCCATGAGCCTTGAGCGCTCAAGCTGGTTCTAAAGCAAGTTTGTTCTAAGCATTTTCTGGTGATTTTTGAAGAGAGGTGATGCTTGTGTGATCTTTCTGTGATGTATTTAAGTCTTAAAGCAACATCAAATATCAAAAACCAACAAGGAAAATGTTCGGGTGGAATGAGGGTTGAGCGCTCAAGTCACCACCCTTGAGCGCTCAATCCCCATTCTGGAATCCAGATTGCAAACAGTTTAATAAGTCTCATGTCCATGATTTCTTGGGTTATTGTACGATTTCTGTTGTAATTTATTTCTATGAATATTTGTAGTATCATGTTCATCATCCATGTAGATTGCACGCACAAGCATCCACAGTAAAATCGCATCTCTTGCATGTTTTGTTGCTATGTGGTTCCTATCCCCGATTCCCATTTATGTGAATAAATCAAATTTTAAACATTTCTAAAATCCCACAAAATGTTGAGTAGAGACCGGTTCACGGACCGGGCGAGAGGGGTGCCGTAAAACCCTTCCCCTCTCGTAACCAAACCCCCGAATCCGAGAAATCTGTGGTTCCGTTATGATCAGTAAAATCTCTTTCTGTGGGCAATGAGTCATATTTTTATCGGTTTCTCGGATTCGGACCTCAAATCCGGGTGGCGACTCTAACAAATCACAATCTTTTTCGAGCGATCTCGGTGGGCCGTCCACAAGCTGGCGACTCTGCTGGGGACATTGGTTAATATATATTTTATTTAATTACACTTGCGCAATTTTTGTTGCACTTGTGTAATTTTATTGAAATATGTGTTAATCAAAGTGGGTTTAATTCGAAAAATATTTTGTGGGATTTTTCAGATGTTTGGAATTTAATTTTTGCATTGCACTTGCATGGTTCTTAACCCCCGCTGGCGTGTTTTGGCAATCCTGCCCGGCTTGCCGGTGACAGGGAATCCCGAAATGCCCAGCAGCCCTCGACCGTGATAAATCACATTGTCACTATCGTTTTTTTTTAAAAACGGTAGGAGACAGTTTTGATTTTGAGTCCGGGGTACCCTCAGTGACCAAAACCGGCCTCTGCATATAGTTAACCATAGAACCCCACGTTTAGTAATCCACCCGTGCGTTAAGTTTACATGCTCCATCTTGTTACGTGCTATGTGTTACCGCTTTTTCTCGCCATGCCATGTTGCATTCATACATTTGCATTGTATATAGTCACTGCGAGCGTCGTTGGTATAGGTTTTCTGTGTACATATCCTATTTGGTTTTAATGCCTTTACAGTTAGTAGAAGGTTGCCTTGGCCCAATGATGAATCGTGCATTCTATATGCGCGTTGTTTCTGCGAGATAGTCTTTTAGGACGGCCGGACGTGGGAAAATTTGGATCATCGAATTCCTAAACAATGATCTAAACAGGTTTAAGGGACCTTGGCCCGAGGAGGGTCAATCGCCCTTAGGCATCTGATCTTAGATCATTGTCGGAAGTGGTATGGACCAGGATTTCCCAAATCCGACCATCCGATATCAAGGACTTATTACTCAAAAAGAAAACTTGAGGATTGAGGCAATCTTCCAAAATTGTCAATTTTTAGTCTAGGAGACTTAAAATCCACGGAGTTTGAGATACCTCCGGTGTTGGCCGTGCCCGAACGGCCACCGTGATTTGGACTAGCCTTAAGATCATTGGTATCTGGATTACAACATCCAAATTGCTTTGTCTCGGATGATCAAGAAAAGCGATTGGCTCTGATTCCAACAAAGTTTGGAGTTTAACCTGCCGAGTAATGGTCTACCCGGGGTGTTGGAAAATCTTCTGTGCAATGATCTTAAGTGAGATTCAGATCCGGTAGACTAACCCTAAGATTGTACATGTAGTCTAGGAGACTTAAAATCCACGGAGTTTGAGATACCTCCGGTGTTGGTCGTGCCCGAACGGCCACCCGTGTTTCGGACTAGCCTTAGAATTGATTGCAACTGGATGGCAACATCTCATTGCTTTGTCTCGGATGGTTAAGAAAAGTGCTACGGCGTCAACATCTAGGCTTAGTTTGAAACGCCGTACTCACCGAGTAATGACTTACCCGTGGTGTTGATACAATCTGCTGTGCAAACGATTCTAAGTGAGTTCCGAAACCGGTAGACTAATTCCTAAGGCTAGAAATAAGACTAACTCCGTGAGTTAAGTTGTGGCGAGACGATAGTGAGCATTCATGATTCATTCATTTTGTGCATAGTAGACACATCGAGTACACATCTGAGTCCGGTTTTTGCTTTATAATCAGTTCTTGAATCATTGGGCCTGCAAAGAAGAAGAAGACCTTACCTGTTTGGACTCGACCTCCTGGACAAAGATTGTCTAGATCTTTATCACCAAAGGCCGAGACAAGTATGGCAGAAGAACAGAGACAAAACCCCCCAAATGAGTTTGAGCAACTGAGAAAGGAAATGCATGATGAGAGGGTCCGAAATGACACCCGAATCGCTCAACTGATGGCAATTATGGTAAACATCCAGGGTCGACTTCCCCCACCGCAACAGCGGGTACATGATGATGAAGCTCGGGATCAGGAGATTCCCAATGATGAACATCCGGAACAGCCTCCTCCCCCTGAAAATCCTCAGCTGGCTGAAATGTTAGCAAAAATACTTAAGTTGGAAGAATCTGTGGCTAAAAGTGAAAAGCGAGCCATTACCGGCTTTGACATGAACAAACTCTGCATCTTCCCAGGTGCAAAACTTCCTAAAAGGTTCAAGCATGTAGACTTCGAGAAGTTTGACGGGACTGGGGACCCGAGAGGACACATTCAGGCATATGTAAGCTCCCTCTCGTTACAAGAAGTTGATGAGCCTGCTATGGCACAGATGTTTCACGAAACTCTCACAGGGCCTGCACTCCAGTGGCTCTTATCCCTTGACATTTCAAAGAGACAAACTTGGGAAGAAATGGTGGCTGCTTTCATTAAGCAGTATGAGTATAATGTTCAACTCAAAGTCACCACTCGAGAGCTTGAGAGCATCAAGATGAAGGAAAGGGAATCTTTCGCAGATTTTGTGAAAAGATGGAGAGCGAAGGCTGCGCAGATGACCGATCGTCCCAGTGATAAGGACCAAATGCGCATCATAACCAAGAACCTACAACCTGATTTGGCTCAGTACATGGTCATGGCCCAAGCACATAATTTTGAAACCTACTTTGAGATGGGTCTGTCGATTGAAGAAGCTCTACAAAGCGGGATGCTAAAGAAAGGAGACTCATTCCCCAAACCAAAGCGAAACTACATTGGGAACACATCTTCCCTGTATGCGAACCCCAGTTACACAGCCGGTACCTCATCCAACACCATGAATCACCAATCCCATAAAGCCGAACCCATAAACGCCATCTTATCTCAACCAATCCAATCAATTCAACCACCACAAAATCAAAGAGGACGGCGAATCTTCACCCCTCTTCCCTTACCTTTACCTGTTGTTTTCGAACGGCTCGTACAACAGGGAAAAATCAAACCTCTTCAGCCAACTCCACCTCCACAAAATCCCCCGCCAACATATAACCCTAACACCTTCTGTATATTTCACCAGACACCCGGTCACCCCACTGAAAGATGCCAGCGCCTGCGTCATGAGATTCAAGATCTCATTGACAACAAACAAATCCGAGATCCCACTGAAAAGCCCAATATCCTCACAAACCCTTTGCCAACCCACAAAAGGAATACTGACATAGGTCAAATTACCTTTAGTTCCACTCCAAAATCCACTCCGTTTGACCCAAGCCAGTTCATCCTACCCGAAACAGACCCCAAGCCTATTGTGCCAATACCTGTTGAGCACGAAGTATGCTTTCTAGACATCCACTTGGATCCTACTGTGTGGCAAGAATGGGGTGATTTGATAATGGCAATGGAAGCTCGGGAGTATGAGCAGATGGTGGCCAACAATGTGGCAAATGAAGAAGTTTGGCCGCATAATGAACAGCTTAATGAAGGACTTCCATTTGATGCAATGATTAACCTACTTTGGGATCCGATGTTTGAGGATCCACTGGATGGATTTGCGCTTCCCAATCTATTTGAACCATTGCCTATACTACAAGATCAACAACCTGTGGAAGAAGGACAAGGACAAAACTGGCAAGAAGAGAATGGGGCACCTGATGGTGCACAAGAAGATGAATGGGACCCCACACCTAATGAATGGCAGCTCATGGATCCTAACGACCCTCTGGATGGATCCACACTTCCCATGTTCTTCGAAGAAGCATATTTTCCAATGCAACCATTATGGGAGGGTCGCCCTGATTTCTCCATGATGAGTGAGAACGCAATAAATCGAATGACGGAAGGAATAGAGTTCACACCTTATGATTACATAGTTGATGAAAACCTTCCGGTACCCCGAGTGCAAGTCCCGGAGGACTGCAACATCATGGTTTTAAATGGAGGCCTACCCGATGTTTGGGGGCAGCAAATGGAAGAAAACGTTGTAGCAAATATGTGGGCCAATCAGAATGAGGGCATAGCACCGTTGTGGGTCGGAAACAATGAGGTTTGGGCTGTTAACGAGGCTGCCATGGAAAATGGAGATGTTTGGAGTGAAGCGACTGTGGAAGGAATTACCAAAGGTTTGGAAGGAGCCAGTATTGCAAAGGGAAAGAGAAAGGCGGAAGGGGATCTTGTCGATTTCTACACGGACTACACTGATTTATGGGGAGATGACATCGACTCGGTTCTTCATCTTCTTCGGAGTGGTCGGTTTTATCAACCACCTCAGAGGTTCACTGGAAACACTTCTATCCCACCACCAAATACTACAAACCAGCTACCATTCAACCTAGCTCCACAAAACAACCCAGCTCCACAAAACAACCCAGCTCCACAAAACAACCCAGCTCCACAAAATAACCTAGCCACACCAAACAACCTTAGCGACCCAATCGCTAACCCAGCTGATTTCCAAAATCTCTTTAACCCAATAACCAACCAACCCCAAGCTACCTCTACTGCCAACAGTCGTGTTCCCCGTCCGAAGCCTCCGCCAACCAATGAAGAAAATCCCATTCAGAAACAACTTGAGAAAACTCCAGCCGCTCTTACCATTTGGGGATTGCTTATGAGCTCCAGTGAGCATCGTCAGAAACTCGCTCAAACATTATCCTGCATGGAAATTGCGCCTGATATCACCCCGGAAGCCATGATGGCCGCTATTGTCACCAAGCCTACCATTGCCACTAAGCCAACCAAACATGTTGTAACCTTTACCGAAGCTGACCTGCCGCTTGAGGGAACTGACCACAATAAGCCTTTGCATGTCACCATGAAGTGCATGGGGAAATGGATCCCGGTGGTGTTGATAGACAATGGGTCAGCACTCAATGTATGCCCTCTTCGAACAGCTTTGTGTTTGGGACTCAAACCAAAGGATTTCACACCATCTAGTCTCACTGTTCGGGCTTATGATAACACCCGTCGCAATGTGCTTGGGACTGTTGAAATGGAAATTGCTGCAGAGGGGTTTAAGTCAACAGTTGAGTTTCATGTGCTTGAGATCCCAGCTTCGTTCAATTTGTTGTTGGGACGTCCCTGGATGCATCGATCTGATATTATGGCAGTCCCATCTACCTTGCATCAAAAGGTTTTGCTCGGTTTGGAAAGTGGGACAGTTGCCCTTTACGGAGATACAGGTATTCGCCCTCATGCTGAAGACAATGCTCCTTTGTTAGAAATTATGCATGATGAGAATGATGTTCAGCTTGGGGGCTTTGCTTTCGATACGTCTGGTGGTGTGTTTACGCTTCGTATTGATGACGATTTTTCAATCAGCACCACAGCCCTCGAGATGATGAGAAGAATGTCTTATCTGCCAGGCACGGGCTTGGGACGAACTCACCAGGGGGTGGCTCAATTTCCAGAATTCCCTTCTCAGCGAGGCCGTTTCGGGTTGGGATACGAGCCTACACTGAAAGAGATGCAAAGAGGGAAGACCAATGGAACAAGTAGCAGTGCAAACCGTCGGATTCGCTTTGTTGGAGAAGGGTCGAATGCACCTTATCGCGGCCAGCCTGAGCCGTTTGTAGATGAAATAAGTGGAAAGGTACACCCTGGGTTCGAAATCTTTGCTAATGATGCTTGGGACAGCGAAGATGAACATGAAAAGGTCGAGAAATTGGTGAAAGACCTTAAAGTAGATTGGATGGAGGCTTTGGATGATGGGGTCTTGATGTCAATGTTCGATGAGGTCAGTCTGACAGGTAAGGATGAAGAAGAGCCAGCTGTGATGATGCTCGGACAGGAGGCCCTCGATGATCCCAGTGTGCTGATAGTGGATGCAGTCGGTGAATACAAGAATTGCACTTTCACTCCTGTTGTAAAATTTACCAATGCATTCACTAAGTTAGAGTTCGAGTCTGAGTCAGGGTTTGAATTTGGCTGTGAGTCGGAGTTTGTGCCTCTTGGCCCTCCACGTCGTCATTTCTATTTTGAGTTTGAGTCTGATGCCATGTACTGTGCCCCAGAGGGCTTTGCTAATGAAATAAACGGTGATTTCGCTTACTTTGCTGTTCCCGAAATAAATTGTGTTGACCCTGACAATGATGAGACTGAGTTCGAGGGAGAAATACCCAAAGAACTCAAGTCTCTAATCGAAAGGGAAAATGAAAGGCATGCTCAGCCAATAAAAGAAGAAGTTATTTCAGTTAAATTGAGGGATGAGGAGAATCCTCGCATGGTTCAAATCGGTTCCGGGCTATCTACTGAGGAACAAGAATTACTCGTCGATTTACTCAAAGAATTTGAAGATGTCTTTGCTTGGTCCCACGCAGATATGCCCGGAATCGATCCTGAAATTGTGCAACATCGAATTCCCCTGTATCCTGATGCAAAACCGGTAAAACAGAAATTGAGAAAAATCAGGCCAGATTGGGTTGAAAAAGTCAAAGAAGAAGTCACCAAGCAATTCAATGCCGGCTTTTTGATGGTAACTGAATATCCACAGTGGGTTGCAAATATTGTGCCGGTGCCCAAGAAAGATGGAAAAGTCAGGGTATGTGTAGATTTCAGGGATTTAAACAAAGCCAGTCCGAAAGATGATTTTCCCTTACCGCACATTGATGTATTGGTAGACAACACGGCAGGGCACGCGCTGCTATCATTTATGGATGGTTTTTCGGGATACAATCAGATTTTGATGGCACCAGAGGATCGGGAGAAAACGACCTTCACCACTGAATGGGGGACGTTCTGTTATCGGGTCATGCCGTTTGGATTAAAGAACGCAGGGTCGACTTACCAACGGGCTGCAACAACTTTGTTGCATGATATGATGCATAGAGAAGTTGAGGTATATGTGGATGACATGATTGTAAAAGCCAAGGAAAGGGAAGGACATCTTCCGGCGTTACGCAAGTTCTTTGAAAGGATACGGAAGTATCGGATGCGCCTCAATCCACAGAAGTGCACATTTGGAGTCACCGCAGGGAAAATGTTGGGGTTTATGATCACTACCCGAGGGATTGAAGTTGATCCAACGAAAATCAAGGCGATATTAGAAATGGAGCCACCAAAGACGGAAAAAGAGGTTCGGAGTTTTCTTGGGAAAATTCAGTTCATCAGCAGATTCATCGCCAAGTTGACTTCAACTTGCGAGCCGATGTTTCATTTGCTCAAGAAAGGAGTGCTGTTCAAGTGGGATGACAGGTGCCAAAAAGCCTTCGAATCAATTCGGCAGTATCTTCAAAGTCCCCCAGTATTGATGCCGCCGACACCTGGAAAGCCGCTGATTCTGTATTTATCAGTAACACAGTCTGCAATGGGTTGCATGTTGGCACAAGAAGGTGAAGCAGGTATCGAGAAGGCAGTGTATTATCTAAGTAAGAAAATGGTCGGAGCCGAAGAAAGATACACTTCTTTGGAGAAGACTTGTTGGGCTCTTGTATGGGCCTCTAAAAAGCTAAGGCATTACATGTTAGCTTATTCGGTGGTGTTGATTTCTCGAATGGACCCCCTCAAATATCTGTTCGAGAAACCGGCACTCACTGGAAAGTTGGCACGGTGGTTGCTCTTATTGGCCGAGTTTGAACTCAAGTATGTAACGCGAAAATCGGTGAAAGGCAGGGCTGTGGCAGAATTCTTGGCAGATCACCCAATCGAGGGGCCAGAAGATACAGAGTTCCAATTTCCCGATGAACACGTTATGACAGTAACAGAGGATGTTTGGAAATTGTACTTCGATGGAGCTGCAAATCAGAGAGGATTCGGGATCGGCATACTATTGGTCTCACCAGAAGGGCCGCACATTCCCCTATCTTTCAAATTGAATTTCGAAGTTACCAATAATCAAGCAGAATATGAAGCGTGCATTGTTGGAATGGAGGCTGCTTTCGAAATTGGGGTTAGGAAGTTGGAAGTGGTTGGAGATTCGAATCTGGTAGTTTCTCAAGCCAACGGTGATTGGAAAGTGCGAGAGGAAAAGTTGAAACCATACCACAAAGACCTCGATGACCTGATCCATCGATTCGAGCAAGTTACTTTTACACATATCCCGAGAATGAAAAACCAGTTTGCCGACGCTCTTGCTACCTTGGCATCCATGGTAGAATTGCCCGTGGGAGTGAGAATGAGACCAATCATGATTGAGCAAAGGGATAGGCCAGCATACGAGTATGTGATGAATGTTGGCGAAATTGACGATGGCCTGCCTTGGTACCATGATATCTGGAATTTGGTTGAGAAAGGAGAATATCCAGAAGGAGCAAACAAGAAAGACCGAATAGCATTACAAAGATTAGCTTCGCAATACATCCTCTGCGGTGGAAGGTTATACAAAAGGTCATATTGTGGCATGCATAAGTTATGCATCTACGGTGATGACACGAAAAGGGTAATGGAGGAAATTCATGAAGGAATCTGCGGTCCTCACATGAGTGGATTAATGATGGCAAAGAAGATTCTGAGGCAGGGGTATTATTGGTCGACTTTGGAAACAGATTGCGTGCAGTATGTGCGGAGATGCCATAAGTGTCAGGTCCACGCTAACCTCATGCATGTGCCGCCATCTGAACTTCATACAATGGCGACGCCTTGGCCTTTCTCAGTATGGGGAATAGATGTGATTGGGAAAATCACGCCACCAGCATCGAACGGACACAAGTTTATATTAGTGGCAATTGATTATTTCACGAAGTGGGTAGAGTCGGCCTCTTACGCTACATTGACCGCAGTACAAGTGGCTCATTTCATTAAGCAAAACATCATCTACCGATACGGGGTTCCTAATGCCTTCGTGTCAGACAATGGTGTACATTTCAAAGGAAGAGCAGCAGAGGTGCTTGAGGAATTCAATGTTCAGGTTCACAAGTCAACAGTATACAGACCACAAACCAATGGGGCAGTAGAAGCAGCAAACAAGTCAATCAAGAACATTTTGGAGAAAACCATCGAGTCATCCAGGGATTGGCATGAGAAGCTGCCATTAGCATTATGGGGGTACCGCACTTCGATCCGAACTCCAACAGGGGCAACGCCCTATTCACTGGTTTACGGAATGGAAGCAGTACTTCCTATTGAGCTTGAAGTACCATCCCTAAGGGTGATGATAGAAAGTGAGATTAACGAAGCCGATTGGTTGAGCGACAGATTCGCAGAGCTAATGTTGTTTGATGAAAGGAGGTTGCGGGCATTGTATCACATTCAGGGATATCAGAGAAGAATTGCCCGCGCATTCAACAAAAAGGTGAAATCCAGGGATCTGATTGAAGGGGATATGGTGGTGAAGGAAATTCGGGCACCGATATTCGATCCGCGGGGAAAATTCAGGCCAAAATGGGCAGGACCATACATCATCAAGACTATCCTCGACGGTGGAGCAGCAGTGATCCTTGATTTGGATGGTAACGAGTTCAGCAATCTTGTCAACTTGGACCAACTCAAACGATATTACCCCTGAGAGATGCTCGTTGGGCGGAAAATCGCAAGGGCGAACCGACTCAAGCAAAAATTAGAGCAAGCCTGCTAGTCTGAAAACCCACACTGGGCAGTCTAGGCAAAATCTAAGGCGAAAATTTAAAAGAAGCTCGCTGGACCGAAAACCTGAAAAGGCGGCACCAGGCAAAACTTAGAGCACAAAAAGGAGAGTGATAATACTCGAGTGAACCTTTCCCTGAACTACGCCATGACCTGATTCCTTGAAAAGGGATACGTAGGCAACCCTATCTTGGGGGTTCGGTCTAAATCTGATGAGTTGGCCCGCAGTATTGCGATATTTGAAGAAGATAGCATATGGAACTAGATGAACCAAGAGGGGGAAACCCTTCATCATTCAATTTTATTCAAATCACTTCTTCGATTACATAAGCTGAGCATAAAAAAAAAAAAAAAAAAAAAAAAAAAACACCATTTATTTTGGGAAACAGCCTAGTGGGTCAGAAAAGAAGTTGTGCTAATTTCTTCAGTGTATGGCCCTCATCTGCATCCTCATCCAATCTCTGTAGTGTCCATTCAAATGAATAGTTGGGTAGGGATCAGGAGCCCAAACAACCCTGTGCCTCCAAGAAGTACGATAGCGCTCAAGAACGGAATGTTTGAATACGGGAAGGCAGAAAGTAGCGGGAACTACATACTCCACTTCTTGGCGAATGCAGTATTGACGGAGAATACGCTGTGGAAAATAATATGCATAACCTTGCAGTCCCGCTAAAATCACCCATGTGTCTCCCATGTGATTGGCCGTCATATCTGGCAAGGGCAACCAATGGCACCTCCAAGTGATGTGATCCTCTTCCAATGATCTGAAGAAGTCAACCCATTCATCTTCATCAGGCTCGTCATGCACAAACGGCCTACTCACCCAAGTCCGGGGCTCGTAAACCCAATCACCTGCTGGCTCCCTCAAAAGCCCAACCTTGTCACACAGCCATATCTATAAAACCAAAAACACCCAAGTCAAAGTCAAAACCAAAGCCAAACAACCAAAAATTCCCCAAAATTCCCAAAAACCCAAAGCATCCAAACCAAATAAACCAAACCTGAAGCAAAAGTGGACTCCCAGCAAATGTATCTGTTCTCCCAGTTTTAACCGCATCCAAGCCCATGATTGTTTCAGCCAAAACCAAAGGAACTACATCCCGCCGCTGTTCGATCTGAGCAGCAACACCGACAATGGCAGAATTGGGATGGCCATCACTGGGGACCAACAAGTATAATGCCAAGAGGCACATGCAAAGTGCAAACATGCGCCTGTTCTGAACGGTAAAATCTAAAAGATCGCCTGTTGGGCTGTAATCCGCAAAAAGACGAAGGATGTTGAGAGTCTCGTTGCGAATCAAAAAGCGCGCGGCACCATTCCCAAGACCAAGCTTCCTGCTGAGAATGTTGGCGTAATTTTGACGGATGGGCGGTATGACGGGATCAGCAAAAGCATTGCCGCCAAGATATGCCTGAAATTCTTCGACGGTCGGGCAAAGTTCTTGCATGCCGAAGCGGAACACATGGAGCTCTGAATCCCAACAGCGGACGGCGGCACATAAGATGTCCTGACGAATAGGAAAAGTGTGGAGGTGGCGAAGGGCATTAAGGCCAAGACCCCGAAAGTTGAACCAATCGATGTTTTCAAGGCTAGCAATCCAAGTGTTGATAATGGAAGGATCAAGGGAAGCCATGTTTGGGGCAATGAAGAATTATTGAAGAATGTAATGAGAATTGATGTAGAAATGGTGTGTGAGAAAAGTTTGATCATGAATGGTATTTATAGGGGACTTGTGAGGAACCTTACAAATTTGCCATGCAACATTGGAAATTAAAGATTACATTTTCAAGATGGTCAATTGCATGTTTTCAAAGTATTTGTGTTTGAAAATTTGAAAATGCATTGGAAATGTACGGCATTTGTGGGGAAAATGTGAAAAGACCTTGGGAAGGTGATATTCAAAGCTTGAAAGGTGTTGTAGCAGAGCAACAAGACATTTGGGACAGAGGAAACCATGCAAAAGAGTCCAAAAATGCATTGGGAAGCAATACCACAAACCAGCCCAGCACAGGCATTGAGCGCTCAAGGCCAGAGAGTTGAGCGCTCAACTTCCCCAGACCACCTTGAGCGCTCAAGGTGGTGAGCTTGAGCGCTCAAGCCCCATTGAGCGCTCAAGGCCTGCAGAAAATGCAGCAGATTGCAGCAGCTGCATTATTGCCCGTTTGATGCCCGAAACTTCTTCTAAGCTTCTTAAACCTCATTTAACACCCAAGTCAAGTCTCAATAAGCATTTATGACTTCACGGAACGTCCCGTGCCCCGAGTTATCAAGCCGATACGTGTACGGATACGAGATACAAGCTTAAAATGGCCATTCAAAATGTTCAAATCCATTTCCAAGCCTTGCTAGCCATATCCAATCATTGAAACACGTGTCGGAAGGCACTTTTGACTTGTCGGAACATTTCCCGGGGCAATTCTTCAAAGACTCAAGGTTTTGAGGTTCCGACGGCTCATTCAAGCAATGAAATAGCGGTCATCACTGCGTCAAAAATGGTTTTAAGAAGTTTTCTTGATGAATGGTCATGGTCCCAGGGGCATTTATGTCATTTTTGACTTGGTCAAGGTGGTAACATGGTAATTCAGTACATGCAAAGAGGCTCATGAAGCATCTTACTTTCAAATTTGCCTTATGAACATCAAATTCCGTTCTAAGGTCACTTGGTATAAATTGTTATCGATTGCTTATACGCGGGAAGTGTGTCAAGTTATGCGTCATGTAAATACATCTTCCGGTTGTACATAAATTCAAATAATCATGTTTCGTCCAAATTCTCGAACATGTTAGCTTTTCTTAAAGGTTGAATTTTAAAACTTTATACTCGGATGTTTGAATTCAAGAGTTTGGTGGATAAATCGTGTACATTCTACAACAGGTTGTTTGTTTGTACAAATCAAAACAGCAAGTAATACAACGAACAATGAAAGTGCAAATCATGTGCATAAACTGAACTAAATCCATGCAAGGCAAAAACATCAAGTCTGTACAGGGCACACGACGCCCAATGTAGAAATCCACAACTGGGGCACGCAGGCCCAATCCATCTATCTACTGGGGCACGCAGGCCCGATCAAAAAGAAAAGATATAAAAGCAAAAACAAGACTCTAATCTACTCTATATCTACTGTGTACTACTCCGCCTCATCCATCGTCTCGTCCGAGCTCTCAGTCTCGTCCCCCTGCCGCTGCTCCAGTCGCTCCTGCCGGGAAGAGGGATAGTTAGCGTCATCAACGCTGTCATCGCTCGAGCTCGTGGTCTCGACTATCCCTCCAGGTGCTACTTCCACCCTCTGACGGGTCGATCTCCGTGGCCTCACCTCCGCAGGCTTTGAACGCCCAAGCCGCACAGTCGTGTCTCCAGGACCGCCAGCTCCGTCATGTGTCCTCTTTCTGATCACGGGCGGCTGCATCATCAAGCAAACAAGGAAAGAATCAGTACATGGTATAGTCAAGGAATTGAAAGCACAAGGAAGGTAAATTGCATACCGGTGCGACTCTCAGTCGGGACGGACCAGGAGCAGCAGGAGGTACTGGCTCACCCTCCCGGCGGATAGTAACCTCCTCTCCGGCTATGAGGCGGCGAATCAGGACGCGCAGTCCTCGGTTCTGCTCATACAAAGTCTGTACCGCCTCATGTGAAACCTGCAAGCACATCAAAATTTGAGTCATCAAGTACATTTGGGCAATCATAATTGAAGTTCACAAATTGAAAGAATGAAGTGTTTCTTACCGGTGCTGCGAGCCGCGAGAAGTCTGCTGGAGGCCTTGGGATGTCTATGTCCCCTATCTCACCCCCGGCAGAGGTGACACGCACCCACCACCTAGCTCCCGCTATCTCCTGAGATGAGGTACTAGTACCCTCACCTCTTGCCACCCCGCCAGCTGAGGCACGCGCCTTCGCGGCCTTCTCTCTCTCCATCCTCTCCATCCACTCTGCCGCTCTCAGGGGACCGGCCAGATACCTGCTCCGGTAGTCGATATAGCTCAAAGCAGGGCGCAGATACTGGCGTAAGTCCAGGTCAGGCGTCGTGTAGCGCTCAATCTCTGCCAGCGTATACCGGGACGTCATCAGCACCCGGGGAGGAAGGCGTCCTGGCACCTGTGGTTTATCGGCCCGTATCGACTGGCGCAGCACCCTGTCACCAAGGTACCAGAACCAGCCGTACTGGCACTCAAGTAGGACCCTCCCTCTCGTGAGCTCCCTGCTCCGAGCCAGGTAAGGCTCGTCAACGGCATCCCATACCTCCCAGCGAACCTGCAAGAGTTGTTAAGAGCATCAGTAATCGACTGTGAAATAGAACAAAAGCAAATTGAATACATGAGAAAGAGCTCGATATTTACCAGAGAAGCGGCGAGTCTGTCAAGTGAAGCACGGAGAACGTGGATGTTCCCCCGTGCTGTGCCGCCGTAGCGGAAGCCTTCACCCCAGCACAACGCCCGGGGGATGACGTTCGGGTCCTGGTGTCGTGTCTCAGGGGGGTGTAACCCCAACACCTCGTAAGCCCAGAGCTGCAATGAAAACAACGAATCCGTCAATCAGTGCGAATTTTGATAATCAAGTGCGAGTATTGAAATGCATGCAATTAAATTTGAAACTAAGAGTTTTGAGTTTACCTCCCAGACGCTCCACAGTCCTGAAATGCCTGTCCCTTTCCGCCTAGAGACAGCATTCATGAACGCGTAGCAGCTTCCCAACGCTGCCCCTCCCCAGTCATATCTCGCCGCCCTGGCGAAATCTCTCAAACCTCCGAGATAGGAGAGATGCACCCTGTTACGCCTGTTTGGGTACAGTGATGCCCCAAACAAGTATAACAGGTAGCACCTCGCCTTCCGTGCTGCATCCTCTTCATCAGTCGGCTCGCCCAATCCCTTCGTCTTGAATTGGCCATATGTGGCCGTCTCTCCCTCCTTGTTGGGCACGAAGCCCAAGAACCACCTCAGCGCCGCATCATCCCTGCCAATCCCCGAGTCAAACGGGATCGGGTCTCCTCCAACCTGCAGCCCCGTGATCGCCGAGAAGTCCAGCGGTGTCATCGTCGCCTCTCCGAAGGTGAGATGGAAAGAACTCGTAGAGTCCCTCCACCTCTCGGCCAGTGCTGTCACCACAGCATGGTCGTGCTGTGTGCCCGTGAGAGTCGGGATGAACCTCCCAAACCCGGCCAGGTCCACCAAAGCCCTCACAGAGGCATGCAGCTGCTGGTATATCTCCCAACTTGAGCCCATGCCTCCATGAGCCTTCAAGCGCAAGTCATTCTGCACGCAATCAAACAGACAGTCAAGCAGTCAAATGTCAGTCCGATTTCTTATCCGAATCCAGTCATCAACAAGCAGTAATTCAATCATTCAATGCAAATCAGGAGTATTAATTGCTAAAGTGCGTGAAAACAATGAAGCAAGGAAGTAAAAGCAAGTGTACCGTCAGGCAGTCTGTCGAAAGGTGGACCTCGGGGTCCAGTAGCACCTCCTCTCCAAAGTACAACTCCCGTTGGGGAGTGTAAGCATCTGAAGCGGAAGGCACGAAGAGGTGCACCGGTGGAGCGTAAGTCGCCGCATCGAAAGCTGGTCTCCCCCTCCTCAACCACAGTCTAGCAGCCTGGACCACCGTCACCCTCCGTCCAGCTGCCCTCTCCTCCTCCTCAGCCTGTGTCCTCGCCTCCTCCGCCGCCTCCTCTGTCTCAAACTCCTCGCAAAAAGCTCTCGCCGCCTCATCCTCCGCGGCTGCCTCCCGTAGCATCGCCACCTCTCTCTCTCTGCTCTCGACTACAGCCTCCCTCGCTGCATCTAAGATCCCTGGGGCATCTGCTGCGGCCGCCATCACCACCTCCGGCGGCGCGTGCTCAAGATAGTCCTCCCGAGAAATCCCAACCGGCCCCTGATCCGCCGGTCTACTACTCTGACCACGAGTCAGTGATTCCCCACCAATCACCACCGCCTTCCCCCTATCTACTCCGCTAGGCTGCTGGCGAGGTCTCGGCTCTATCCTCCAGCGGTCAACCCTAGTCCTGGTGACCCCGCTAGTACCCTCTGCCCTATCTCCGCCATCGCCACCGCTCGTCCCCCTCTCCTCAACTGTATCCTCACTACCGTCGCTGTCCACGTCATGGACCTCCACCATCTCCATCCCCTCTCCCCTACCCTCTCCGGTGCCGGGGCACCATCACCACCACCACCACCATCCTCACCACCACCATCACCACCGTCACCACCACCGGCACCACCATCATCACCACCGTCACCACCACCGGCACCACTACCCTCACCACCACCACCACCATCATCACCACCACCATCACCGCCATTACCACCCTCACCGTCACCACCACTTAGACCACTCCCCCCACTGCCACCCTCTCTCTCCCTCTCTCCTTCTTCATTTCCAACCGCCTCCATGGCCGTGGATGGTGGCACAGCCTCTGATGGCCCCTCAACCGCCGGGCCAGGGCCTTGAGCGCTCAAGCTCGGCTGTGGCAAAACCACCGCACTACCACCGTTGCCTTCCCTCGACGTCGGCGAGTCCACCGGAAGCCGTGACTCATCGGGATTCTCCATGAAAACCGATCTAAGCGTGATTCGAACCTTAATTGAACAGAAATTGGACCGAGACCGTGCGGGAAAACCCTAGGAATTGGGGGTTTCCGATTTTGCAGAAAATTTGAGTGAGAAACGAATGGGTTTGGCTCGGAATCGCGAGAGGAGTATGGAGGTTTGATTTCGGAAGAGTTTTTGAACGTTGTGAAGTTTAATTGGTGTAAATCGGAGTTAAAACGGACGTTATGATTCTGAACCGTCGTCCCCGATCAGGGGTCTAAGCGCTCAAGCTGGACCTTTTGAGCGCTGGAGGGTCAACTTGTGAAGTTGAGCGCTCAAGGCTTTGGAGTTGAGCGCTCAAGGTAGGGTTGAGCGCTCAAGGGGAAGGACCCTGAGCGCTCAAACCCAATCCTGGCAGGATTCTTGGCTTCTTTTGTAAGCTTTGCAGGGGCATTTTGGGCATCCCTTATGATTTGTTAGTATACTTTGGACTTGTCGGTGCCAAGGATCTAAAATCTGAACGCGTAATGATCCAAGGATCTAAAATCTCGGTAATTGGTCGCGCTAGACCGTGTTAATCAATCAAGATGTGTTGTGTATCATGCTTCGCGTTAGCGTATGCGCGAAGTATTTTGACTGCGGTCTGAGAGCTTTAGGCTCATTTAAATCATTTTCTGAGGGCTATGTGCTCGTTTAAATCATAGTTCACCAATCATGTTTTCGCGTTAACGTATGCGCGAAGTGTTTTGACTACGGTCTGAGGGCCACGTGCTCGTTTACATCATCATTTTGAAAGCCACGTGCTCGTCTAAAATCATGTTTAGCAACCATGTTCCAAGTCAATCTCATTAATCATCTGAGTTTTTGTTGATCACCTAACTGTCATGCCGCTAAAACCATCATATTTATGTGTTCGGTTCAACAGCGTATCGATTGTCTCGTTGCTCAGTAGACAATCATCTTATCATTGGCTATCTTGTTGCTCAAGGGATAGCCCCATTAAAATTAGCCTCCTCGTTGTTCAGAGGGTAGCTACACAATCATAATCACAATCACAATCACAATCACAATCACAATCACAATCACAATCACAATCACAATCACAATCACCATTATTTGCTTCATTCGCTAAGGCGTTTCACGACCCAGGAAGGCTCGTTGATTCGCGTTGTATCATTTGTCCTGAGGGACCAAACTTTTTTTTTTTTTTTTTGATCAATCGTCCTGAGGGACAGGAGAACCCATTGCATTTGTTTGATGCCCCCAGGAACTACGCCGGTCTGATCCCTACAGTGGGGTACGTAGGCAGCCTGAATGGCACGACCGATTGATTTTTAATGTTTCCTTTTGGCAGTTTGAGATGTATTACGGATAAAGAGTTGGGTGTCTATATCTTGGACGTTACTCATACCAAATCAATGGTATCGAGTCTCATCCAAGAGGGGCAACTGTAGACACCCCAATTTTGAACCCGAGATACGCTCGTGCATCTCCGATGATGAAACGGATCAATCGCGACTACCTGGAACTGGTGAAAATGATTTGAGTTTGACCAAAACCAACCAAACACTACCCAAGCAATCAAAATGTGCCAAACTAACCCAAGCATTGTTGAACCAAGCCAAACCATCAATCTGCCATCCATAGCCTTGAGCGCTCAAGCCCATGTCTTTGAGCGCTCAAACCCCTGAGGAGCACCTTGAGCGCTCAAGTCCACAGCCTTGAGCGCTCAACCCCCGTCCAGTCAGCAACTTGCAGAGTATCTCATCATGAGATTTCCTGCATGGGAGCGTCTGTGGTTGATCTTATACGATCCCTATACGTATAATACACCCCACTAAGTCCTAAAATACGCCTGAAATGCTCTCAAATACATAAACCCACTTCTCTCTCTCTCCTTTCTTCCCTCCCACTCACTCTATAAAACCACCCATTGCCCCTTGGTTTGAGAGAAGAATTCCACCACTCTTTACCTTCAGTTTCTAACCAAAAAACCACTCCCCTCTCTCTCTCTCTTCAAAACCATCCTTCTACCATTAAAACCACCTACAATACCATCCACAAAACCCAGAAATTCGACCCTTGATCATCTGTCAACCACCTACATTGTCCAATTCGTACAGAATACAAGCCAAGAACATCCATAATCAACCTCTCAAAGTCCAGAATCAAGCTCAAGTCTCAAACATTTTCCAAAAGGTAGTAAAAACATGTGATGAACTCACTGTTTTGATCTTTCTGAGGAAGGCTAGTGAGTTTAAGCAAGTTCTCTATACTTGCATTGAACTCACAAAGGCCTGAAATTTGCTTAAAAACCTTTTTCAAATTTGCAGTTACAGCAGGTTTGAGCGCTCAAGCCTCTGGCCTTGAGCGCTCAAGCCCAGTTTTGAACAGGCCACTGTTTTGCTAACATCTGAACTTTCTTTTGGTTTGATCATTGTCTAGAAGTTAATTGTGTTCATGTAGCTTTCAAAACAGTTTATTTCCACAACAAAATTACATGCATGAATGTAAATTAACCATTTCATAGTGATTAAACATCAAAAAAACTTCAAATTTCTCATGTTTGATTGCAAAACAGTGGCTGTCTGTCATTTTGAAACTTTATTTTATGCTTTTGGTGGTCTTGAGGAAGTAGTAAAATCAGTTAAAAGGTTAAACAGTGGAAGGCCATGTTATGGCTTGAGCGCTCAAGGTCAGATCTTTGAGCGCTCAAGCTGTTCTTGGCCTATTTGCAGTTTTCCAGCAATTTGAGTGATGGCTTATGGTTTAATTCTTTGTTAAGTGTATATAGGTTGTCAGTATAGTGTTTGTGATTTGGATCCCTCTGTTTTGCAGAATTGGTTTGAGCGCTCAACCCATGAGCCTTGAGCGCTCAAGCTGGTTCTAAAGCAAGTTTGTTCTAAGCATTTTCTGGTGATTTTTGAAGAGAGGTGATGCTTGTGTGATCTTTCTGTGATGTATTTAAGTCTTAAAGCAACATCAAATATCAAAAACCAACAAGGAAAATGTTCGGGTGGAATGAGGGTTGAGCGCTCAAGTCACCACCCTTGAGCGCTCAATCCCCATTCTGGAATCCAGATTGCAAACAGTTTAATAAGTCTCATGTCCATGATTTCTTGGGTTATTGTACGATTTCTGTTGTAATTTATTTCTATGAATATTTGTAGTATCATGTTCATCATCCATGTAGATTGCACGCACAAGCATCCACAGTAAAATCGCATCTCTTGCATGTTTTGTTGCTATGTGGTTCCTATCCCCGATTCCCATTTATGTGAATAAATCAAATTTTAAACATTTCTAAAATCCCACAAAATGTTGAGTAGAGACCGGTTCACGGACCGGGCGAGAGGGGTGCCGTAAAACCCTTCCCCTCTCGTAACCAAACCCCCGAATCCGAGAAATCTGTGGTTCCGTTATGATCAGTAAAATCTCTTTCTGTGGGCAATGAGTCATATTTTTATCGGTTTCTCGGATTCGGACCTCAAATCCGGGTGGCGACTCTAACAAATCACAATCTTTTTCGAGCGATCTCGGTGGGCCGTCCACACTTTCTTTCTTTTCTCTCTATCTCTCTCCTCCCTCATCCCTTGTAGCTATGCCAGAACACAGTTAACTTCTGGACAAACTTCTTTCCACCCCTGCCACACTTTGACAACCTCTTAGCTATATATTGTGGGTCAAAAAAAAGAAAATGTTAACCAATTGTCCTAATGACTAACTAATTTGCTCATTTAACTCCACCACTGGAGATGTCCTAATACAAGACTATCAACTTTTACTATACCACTTATGGAAAGCAGAGAAATCACACTTATTACTACACAACACTCTAAACTAGTAGACGTAAAGTAGATAGTGAGCTGTCAGATTGCAATGACTTTAGATAGAGAGCCGTCTCTTGTGTTCGTGTCATGCCTTCTTGTGTTCGGTGTCAGAATTCTCATAACCTTAACCCGATCTGTTGAGCTTTCGGTGTTATCGTGTCGTGTCATATTCGTGTTCTGTGCCAGAAACAGTCGACCCTAACCTGCTAACTTTGTGTCGGGTTGTTGTTGTGTTCTTGTGTCGTGTCAAAAATTTCCACCCCTAATTGGAGGACCGCCTCGAGGTGTGCATAGGCTTCCGATTATCACCAAAAAAAAAAAAAAATTTGTAGGACCTCCTCTAGGCCTCCACATATTGTTTAGTCGTTGGATGATAGAAGGGACAAATCCACCATAATTGTGTGGTTAGTCGTTTGATAATAGATAAGATCATTGAGTCCTCCCTTCTAAGTTCTACGATTCTGACATTTTTGTAGGTTTAGGCTGAGTTTATGAATCCCACATAAATGTGTGGTGGTGGAGTGAATAGGAGCACTACTTGACTGTACTTGGAAACTGGTGATTAATTACTCTACAATAAGGGAAATAATCACATAATCCCTCCACCATTCATGCCAAAATCTCTTATATGGTAAAGTATTCTTATAGTAGACTTAGGATTAATAGTTACCACCAAAACCTTAGGGCATCCACAGTGGGCTTTCAAAATAGCTCCTAAGTGAGGCTCCTAACATTTACCTAGCCATGTGCTTAAGTATTGCCTTCAATGGGCTCCTCATACAAACTCCTAAGGGTGGCTCCTAAACTTGGCTCCTAACACAATAGTTAAATTTAGGTAGCCTTCTAGCAAACTCCAAGTGGGGCCAAAGTCTTTAAATTTTTTTAATATGAAATCTTTGAAAAAGTTGCTCCTAATTTTTTTTTCTCACAAAATAGAGAATGTTATTGCTAGTCTATTGAGTGAACACATTCTCTCTAAATTTAACAAGCTCTAGGAGTGAAAAGTGGACCCCAATTATGCTTATGTGTACACCTTAGGATACAACTTAGGAGCAATTTTTAGGGAGTCCACTGTGGATGCCCTTATTTTTGCCAAATTGTATTACTCGTAGAATAAATTAAAAAAATTACAGTATGAAGAAGAAAGTTTTATGCACAATACTATCGCTTTTAGTCAAATTTTGAAACTCAAAATTTCACCCATTCAAAACTCAATAGCATGGAACATGGAAACTGGCCTAGACAATTGGGTGCTTAATTGACTTAGATTCATTATGATATACGGAGTTTGGGCAAAATTTTTGGATATAATTAATACTGTCTTTTTTTGTCACTTTAAAAGATTTTTATCAGATTGCTGTCAAATTTTTGGATCAATCATATGTGTTAACAAACAAAATCTGACAAGAATCAAAAAAGTGAAAAATAAAATTCCCAAATGACCAAAAAATTCACTAAAGAACAAAAGTTTCGAATCTGTCTTTTTGTCATCTTATGTGGATTTTTTTAAAACTTTCATCAATGTTTTTATGTTTTATGCGTCTTCTTGTAGGTGCGAATGTTTAATCTCTAAAATTTTGATGGGAAGCTAACAAAATGCATGCATATACTATAAATAAACAATTCATAATACGGCAGTGTCTAGTCTGTATTTTTTTTGTTGCTATTTTTCCTCAACCCAAAAAGAAAATGAGCTCTTTTTCTCAAAAGAAAAAGAAACCAATGGCCTGTGAGTTGTGATGGTGCCAATATCAAAATCTCCGAAAGGATGACAGTTATAGGCCCCACTAATTATCAAATAAATCCACAGATTATAGCAATTAGGAAATGGTTACAATACACATCAACTAAAAGAGTGTACCATATACACCTATTGTATGATCTAGATTGTGCCACTTCATTGGCAATCGTAACATTTTTTAGTTTTTCGTTAACTTCTCAGCATTATGATTCATAACATTTTGGTGTGTCTCATAACTTTTATAAAAAAAAAAAAAACCGTAACCTTATTTGGGTGTGTGTATGATACACGCATCCAAATAAGGAATGTGTATTGTAATCTTTTTCCAGCAATTATGTACGCATAAGTCATACATCAAATGCTTTCATTTGAAAGCGACCCCAACAATGACAAACACGTGCAAAATGTTACTCCACTTGTTGTGCACATCGTCCGTTACTCGGATGGGCGGTCCAAATTTCACATCGGCACCTTTATATCTGAACCGTTCATCTGAGCAACAGATAACCCAAATATACACAACACCTGTTGTGCAAGGGGTTGCACAGGAGCAACCCCAAGTCCCCAGAAAAGCACTAAATTAATTGTCCAACCACTAGAGTCATAAAAAAAAAAAAGAAGAAAGCTTAAAACGTGGTTTCAGAGACTGAAAATTTTCCGATAGTTATGGACTTTCAACGTGAAGTTAATGGAGTGGCAACTATCCGGGGTGTGACATGTGAGATCCAAGGAGTGTGACTTAATAATATTAATGGCATTGAAAGTGCTTATTGGTTAGCTTTTCCCAATGAGGGGCTGCCTACATGTGAATTGTTTGGCTCGCAAATGCAAACACAAAATAAGAAATATGATCTTTGGACAAGCACACGAGGTATTTTATTATCTGGAGAAGTCCGATTACAACATAGAATAACTTCCCCTTTTTTGGCATAAGGAGAAATATATATAACTTTAATGCATTGGTTTACAACTAAGACAAGGACAAATATATACATTGTTTTACAGGTAATTGTTTTACATTGTTTTACAGGTAAAACAATGACAATCATACAAATTGCTTTTTACCGTTAAAATAAGGACAAACATATCAAATACAAGACTAACAACTTTTACTACTACCACTTATGAAAAGTAGAGAAATCACACTTATTGTTACACAATACTCCAAACTAATAGACGTAAAGTAGATTGACAGCTGGTGAACTACAATGACTTTAGTCAGAGTAGTACTTAGAATCATCTTAGTCATATTGGTGGAGATGGACACAATATACAGGCTAGTCTGTCTTACAAGGGCCGTTCCAATATTTTTGTTTGGCGAATGACAAAAAAACGTAAAGAATTATTTTTTATTCAAAGCTTGATACAAAATGGACATATTTATTTTGATAGAAATTTATTGGGCCTAATATTTTTCTGAGTTGAGCTTTCTTATCTACTTACTCATAAAATTAAATGAACTTTCATTTACTATTACTACGGATAAATTATTCAGTACTGATAATATTAAAGAAAAATAAGTCGTATGTAAAAATGTACAAATTTATGGTGCATTTTTTGAACTGAGGGGGTTCCTTAACCCATGGTCAAGCCACCTCTAGGTGTACGTGTATGTCCATTTTATACCACCATCAAACCACCGTCCATGGAAGCCAAACATCGCCGCAAACCCAAACATATCGCCTCACTCCAGAAAAAGCCGCCAATAAATCGCCGATTTTATTCTCACAAACGACCAAGAGAAACGGCAGCCAAGGTCCATCTACGCCGCCGCAAGCCGCCTTCTTCAACCATCACTCCAAAGCCTCATGCGAACCTGCAAAAGAAAAAAAGAAAAGGAAGAGAGAGAGAGAGACCAAAGTTCCCTCCTTTAGTCATGAAATAATTAACGTACTTGGTCTCTGATCGTCATTATAATTATATTGACATTGAAAGTGCTTATTGGTTGGCTTTTTACAATGAGGGGCTGCCTACATGTGAATTGTTTGGCTCGGTAAATATTGCAAGATTTTTGTTCGACGGTTACAAAAATCTAAAAAAAATTAAAATTTGTATACAAAGCTTTATATAAAATGGACGTAAAAGTTATGGAATGAATTTCCATTTACTATGGTTATGGACGATTTATTCAGTGTCAACAGTATCAAAAAAAATTAAGTCGTATGTTAAAAAGTATAAATTTATAATGCATTTTTGAATCAATGGGATTCACTTGAACCCCTCAACCCATGGTCGAGCCACCTCTAGGTGTATATCTAGTAAATATATTGTTACTCATAACAACGTACCTTATGTACATTATGACAAGTGTATTGTAGGGGCCAGATATGCTGAACAATCATCATAACCGGAAAGATGACCAAGAACTTTGCTAAGGGATAGATCGGAAAACCTCCAAGGTATATCGCTGAAAGGTGACCGTGGAGGGACCCGTAGGCAGAACCTAATGGGGCTGCCATCTTGTACGAAGGACATCATAAATCTCGGCTTGTGGTCTCGGCAAGGAGCCAAGAGCATGTATATGGCCACGCCATATTCCCTAACCATCACATTCCCTGTGGCTCGGCTTATCAGGCCGAGGAGTAAACGGTAACGGGTGCAGCCAAGTGAAGTGTCGGTGCCAAAGGGTGAATACCTAGAGCTAGCTGACTCAGCACAAGCGTGGTGCATTTGAGTAACTGAGCATGTGCCAGTAACCGTTTCCAATCAAGACTAGGACGTCAGCCGAATGGCCTATTGCACATGTCACTGTACTAGTGGTGACATGTGTTCGTAACCGACTCGTTTGCACTTGTCACAATGACGTCAGCCGAGCGGCTACCTCGCGTGACAAACACAACCTACTTGGAGAGCAAGTACTCACTCCCTATATAAGGTAATGTTCAGCCTAAATGAAGGTACACACAATCTATCCTAATCCCTAGATCTGAGTTCTTGCTTCTCTCCTTCTTCCTCACATACTTACTTGACAGTTAGAGGGCCGTTCTAGACTCTACGGTCTAGTACAGTGCTAACGCGGGCGTTAAGTGTGCAGGTTAGGAGCTCAGGTGAAGGAGAATCCATTCTGCTATCCAATCGATTGAAGGAAGGCTGATCTGAGAAGTTACAGCCCCAAATGTATCTTACTCATTTTACCACTGTATCCAAGTTTTCACTATTAGAAGTTGTAAACTGTTGGTTGCTTGACCGTTTGGGTGATTAATAATTAACTTAAAATTTCGTCCCAAGCGTAGGACTATTGACCGGTGCAGCACAATAAATCCGGAAGTACCGGAGTCGAACCACAGAGACGGTCTACGGTGTTGACCCAAACAATGCTAGATTCTATGTTTGCAAATGGCTCTCAGGTAGCCACCCCTTGTTCAGATGACTGATTTAATTAACTAAATTAAACTGATTAAATTATTGGACTCTTAATTAAAACAGGAGAGCACAGCCGAGGGCACTACGGTGTCCGCAGCTAGCCTAATTCACATTCACTCGGGCCACAATGATTCAATTAATAGATTTAAAAATATGGAAAATCGTTTCCAACAAGTGCACACCACTTGTCACCGATTTCAGCGCGCAATTGGAATTGGCAATGCCGGGTTTGTTCGTTAGAAAAATTTCCGTATTCAAAAACTGCGCATTAATTGAATTGATTCGGCACCGAGGTGAAATATAAATTAGCCTAGCCACGGGACACCTTTGTCCCGCGGCCGCACTCAAAACGACTACTCGCACATGATTATAATAACTGCAGAAATTGGATGAATCCTAGATCTAGACATGCTTGAAAGATTAAATATGAGATTAGCAAACGATACCGTAGATTGCAAGGAGAAATTGATCTTAATTAGTAATACGAAACACCAATCCAAAGCTGAAATTCTGAAAATCCAGAACAAACTTGAAACGTAGAATGCTGAAGTAAAACTGTAGCCGAACTTCGAAAAGTAAGAAAACTAAGAACAATTCGTGGAACCCTACTTAGCCCAAAAAACGGGGTATTTATACCCCCTCCCGAAGTCAAAATCCGTAACAAAGTCAAAAACTAATTATAACGCACTCGGTATCGATACAGGAGAAGTCCTGTATCGATACCCATACGTTCTGTTCGCGTATGATGAAACGGGTATCGATACAGCAAAAGACCTGTATCGATACCGAACCCTCTAACTTGCTTCCTCAGCTTGCTTGGCCGTCCCCACTTGGGCCCCACTGGTTCCCTACGTGCCTGACCGCCATGTGTCCACTTCATGCGCTCTTTCCAGCCTGTTCCCTACAAAACAACCAAAAACAAGAAAACCCAAAGACACACCGCATCAAGTGGAAAATGGAATAAAACCGCGCCTCTAACGCGTTAATTAGCCCTACTTAGGCGCTTATATCTAGAGATATTGCGCGCCTATCACACCCCCCAACTTGAGCGTTGCTAGTCCCTAGGAACGAACGAAATAAGAACTACACAAAACACTAACGAGGGTACGATGGTTATACCACCTGTAGAAACAACCATTAATCATAGCAACAGATACTCGCCTCTCAATATGCTTGTAACTCACATGCATGCATGCATGCTTTGACAAATTATTGAAAACAATTAGCATCACTTAACACGTGAAACGAATACCCCACAAGGCAAATGCGTCACACCACTCACTAGAACACTCAACATCCCATATAAGCGCTTGGCGAATTGCGTGGAACCGAACAACTGGTCACCACGTGCCAATCAAGATCAACGCTCAACAAGAATAAACGCATATTCAATTATGATTCCACAGAATAAGCAACAACATTATCAACCATGCATAAGCGAGAGTATAAAACACGTGCACAAGATCTACTAAGGACTTTTGGATTATAACGACCTTGGTAACACAAGAAAAGGAAACCGCAAAAATCAGGTGCCGGCCTATAGAAGCTCAAGGTTAACTACCCACTGGCCGAACCTGTCATGTCTACTACTTGTCAATGCGCCCATCAGCGCCACCCAAACCAAGTCCACAAAACAAAAACATAATCCATGCAAATTATGTTACAGACCCCAAATAAAAGAAAACAGAAACAGTCTCACATAAAATAACAAGTTCCTAACATAAAATAACAGACCACCCAACATAAAATAACACCTCCTCATCAGACTACCTACCCTGAAGTCAGCCCCATGCACCACAAGTGTCTAAATCAATCCTCATCATTCTCACTCTCCTCAGCAGCCTCATCACCATCGGCGAAATCATCGCTGACCTCCAACTCAGGTAACTCCAGCGGAACATACGGCTCTGAGGTCGACCCCTCAATCCGCCCCACCATCCACTCTTCCCTGTGATTCATCTGCTGCAGAATCCTTGCATTCTGTCGCACCTCTCTCTTAAGCTTCTGTTGACTCCGGATGGTAGCAACACCCTGGCAAAAGATCTTCTGCAGCCAAGTGGTATTGGATGCGTTGGGGGGTGGTTCGGTCGTCAAAAAGGCCCCTCCTCTAGTACCTCGAGACTGGGCTATGCTCTTAGTAAGAATGGTGCTGTCAATTGGCCCAGGGACTAGTGGATCATTGTTGAACCATTTGGCCCCTACCAACCCCGAGTCTCTAGCAATGGCCGTAATCAAGCAAGGAAACGGCATTCGAGTCTGTGTTGGGGCATCTCGGAAATCGATGATCTTAGAGTAAATAAATAATGCCCAATCACACAAAGTCTCCTCATCCATGAAAACTGACAATAAGTTTCCAGTACTCTCGGAGGGCTTATTTTCAGTTGCCCTTGGGTCCAGGTTGTAGCAAACCACCTGGTTCGCAAATCGATATGCCGGCTTAAACTTGCCCGGCCGATGAGGGATACTAGCATCTTTACTTTTCTCATACAATGCCCTCGCCACTCTACGTTGAACAAAATCCTCAGCGGGGCAAGGGTAGTTAACAACAGTCGGCCTCACATATCGCAAACTAGCAGCAATAATATCAAGTGTGATCGTGATGGGTACCCTAGCTACTCGTGAGGTAATCTGAGTCGCGGAACTAAATGCAGTCCCGGATGCTGGAACTTGAAAATATTTGTAGAATTCCCTCACAAGTTCTAAGTTATATCCAGGGTTTGGGTCAAACCAGAATGACATACCTTGCCGCACAATGGCTCGTATGGTGATGTCGTTTTCGAGAAACCCATCCCGAATAATGTGGCGCTCGTTCTTTACACCCCTTTGTTCAATAGAAGTCTCCCATCTTTCCCGTTCATCCCGGGCAATTTGATCTTTGGTCCTCCTACCCCCGGTTGCTTGCTCTGGAGGGGCACTCGAGGAAGCCGCCCCTTTACCCTTAGCACTAGCACTCGTCTTCCTAGGTGCCATGTTTGGAAATTTGGTTTTGGAAAAGTTAGGGTTTCGGATCTGGAGAGATAGGGGTTTTGGACGGGATTTGAGAGGTATATGTGGTAGAGATGGAGAAAAGGAAGGTTTTGGTGAAGTTTGGTGGAATTTGGGTAAGATTTGAAGGAGTTATTGGAGGTTTGGAGGTTTGGCTATGGAGGTTTCGTGGGTCTTTTAGGGTTAGAGAGAGAGTAAGAAGGTTGAAGAAGAAGATGGAAGTGGAAGAATGACCGGACAAGCCCTTTAAAATTCGCGTTTATGGGTCTCGGTATCGATACAGGAAAAGACCTGTATCGATACCCGTACGTTCTGTTCCGGTCTGGGCCAACCGGTATCGATACATAGGTTTTGATGTATCGATACCGAACCTGCTTCTTTTTTTTTTTTTGCAAGGGAGAAATGGCTTGAGGTTAAGGTTTATGGCTTTGGTTCCAAAACATGACACCTAATCGGACACCTTCAACATCAATCCCTCACACACACCGTTACACAAAATTTCCCACAGTAGTACGGCACTCATGATGCACAGAGCTTGCCTTCCCCCCCCAACTTAAATCCAACCAAACACCGGTTTCCTAAGCTAAACACGGGAACTGACTCGGACTGGTTCAAGATTGGTCAAGGGGACTCATATGTGGTTTAATCATGCAAAGAATGCATTGTGTCATCCCCTATGCACATTATTCACTCTCACAAATGCACAATAGACAAATCTGGTTCCTTAATTGCAGAACAAAAGCCTACTATTTTATGCGATTGCGGAAATGAATACAAAGAATATGGGAATGCTATTCGGAATACGCAATTATCAATGTGGGGACATTATTCACATGCTTGACAATGCATCATGCTCAATTAAATAGCCAAATATATGCATGCATTCAAGTTAAACAGGCATACTAATCAGCTAAATCTCATCCGCTCAAAGCATATCTACAAGATGCATAACAACCGTATCCCCGAAAACTACCTAGCAACGCAAAACAAAACACATGTACAAAGTACACCCTCCCCCCAACTAGAAACATGCTATGTCCCCAGAGCATGGAGACACACAAAATAAAGAACAAGGGGAAGAACTGGACCTCCGGGTGGCAGCCAACCACCATGACCTCGGCCGATATATGAGGAATTTCAGGTACGCTCACCGTGCAACCTGCAAAACACGTTAGTCCAACCCGGCACGTGGTATCCGGGCGTACACAGAAAAACCAAAAAGAAACAAATATAGAATAAGAAAAGACACCACCACTTCCGTCACGTGAAAGACACGGGTACTACTTTTCTCCCTAATTTCTCACTTAAATTTGTGTAGAGAAGGTCATCAGAACAATCCCGGGTAAGTCATGACTCAACAGGTTAAATTACTCAAGGTTTTTCCTCAAAGAAATCAGAGCCAATCGTCTTTTATGACTATCCGAGACATGGCAATAAGATTGTTAGAAACCCAGATACACAAATGTAAGGCTAGAAATTAGGTGGCTATACCGGACCATTAAAAACTTTTTTTTTTGTTTTTTTTTGTTTTTTTTTTTTGAAACTAAAATGCATAACATGCCCTTACTAACCGGAGCTGGGCACACGATCCTTATTTTAATAGCGGCGTGCGAAGCTATGAGAAACCCAAGTCAATGATGGGTACCCCTATTGCAAGGGGCTGGGTCCACACTTAATAAAAAGCATGGTACGCGTGAGCTACCCGTCAAAACCTGGCTGAAAAAAACCTAAGTAACCGGGTCGTCCGAATACACAGGATCGACCAACTCCTCATCAGGTTCTCCCACTTCTAAAAATTCCAAAAACGGTTTCAGACGCTGCCCATTAACTTTGAACACATTATCATCCTTAGAATCACGGACATCAACTGAACCATTCGGATGCACTTGCACCACAACATAGGGACCTTCCCAACGGGACCTCAACTTTCCGGGGAAAAGATGGAGATGCGAATTATAGAGCAATACTTTCTGACCAACTTTAAAGGTTTTGCGCTGAATATTCCTATCATGATACGCCTTAACCTTAGCCTTATAAATACTAGCATTCTCATACGCGTCATTCCTAAGCTCCTCGAGCTCACATAACTGTAACTTCCTTTGCGCACCCACCACATCTAAACTCGAATTAATTTCCTGGAGGGCCCAATAGGCCTTCTTCTCTAACTCAACTGGTAGGTGGCAGGCCTTACCAAAAACAAGCCGATAGGGTGAAGCACCCAACACGGTCTTATAAGCAGTGCGATAGGCCCACAACGCATTATTCAACCTGGTGGACCAATCCTTCCTAGTCACACCTACAGTTTTCTCCAATATTCGCTTAATCTCTCTATTAGCTAATTCGGCCTGCCCATTAGTTTGGGGGTGGTACGAAGTGGACACCTTGTGAGTGACTCTATACTCCCCCATTAACTTTTCAAACGATCGACTCGTGAAGTGCGTGCCCTGATCAGAGATAATGGCGCGTGGCACGCCAAACCTCGACAGAATATTCGACTTAATGAACTCTAGCACGACTCGCGACTCCATAGACTTAGTGGGTATTGCCTCCACCCACTTGGACACATAGTCCACCGCTACCAAAATATACTCGTAACCATGCGACATAGGTAATGGACCCATAAAGTCAATGCCCCAACAATCGAAAACCTCTAGCACAAGAATGGGCCGGAGGGGCATCTCCTGACGTGAAGACAATTTACCAAGCCTTTGGCAACGGTCACATGACCTACAGAACGCATGAACAAGCTTAAACATATCAGGCCACCAAAAACCACACTGTAAAATCTTGGCGGTGGTCTTCTTTGCAGAGAATTGACCACCGCAAGCCTCGCTATGACAGAACTCTATAATCCCCTTCTGATCAGACTCGGGGACACATCTACGCACAATCTGGTCCGCACAGTACTTAAACAAATATGGGTCATCGAATATATACTGTCGGACACTCCTCAGAAACCGCTGCTTCTCCTGGGTAGACCAATGGGGAGGAATCTGCCCAGTTACCAAATAATTGGCAATATCAGCGTACCATGGGCACTCATTAGCGGCGAACAACTGCTCGTCCGGACAAGAATCTCTAATGGGAAGATTCGAGGTGGGGTCCTCGAATCCCAGACGAGAAAGATGGTCAGCCACTACATTCTCTACCCCCTTTTTATCCTTGATAATCAGGTGAAATTCCTGCAGCAACAGAATCCACCGAATGAGGCGAGCTTTCGCGTCCTGCTTAGTCATTAAGTACTTTAGGGCCGCATGATCGGTAAAAACCGTGATCTGCGAACCTACTAGGTAGGACCGAAACTTATCCAGCGCAAACACCACCGCTAACAACTCCTTCTCGGTGGTGGTGTAGTTCATCTGCGCCTCATTCAAAGTCTTACTGGCATAATATATCACACACGGGTCTTTCCCTCTCCTCTGCCCTAAAACAGCTCCGACTGCATAGTCAGAAGCATCACACATCAACTCAAAGGGAAGACTCCAATCCGGGGACTGCACAATTGGCGGAGTTGTGAGACTCCGCTTTAACGCCTGAAATGCCCCCTCACAAGCATCGGACCACACAAACGGTGTGTCCTTTGCCAACAACTGACACAACGGACGGGAGATAGCACTAAAGTCTTTAATGAACCGCCGGTAAAAACCAGCGTGTCCTAAAAATGAACGCACATCCTTAACAGACTTAGGTGTTGGGAGATTTCGGATTAAATCTATTTTGGCCTTGTCCACCTCAATACCCTTAGAGGACACAATGTGTCCCAACACGATCCCTTGGGTAACCATGAAGTGACACTTCTCCCAATTAAGCACCAAGTGCTTCTCCTCACACCTCTGCAAAACTTTTCCCAAATTTTCGAGGCATCCATCGAATGAATCTCCGAAGACCGAAAAATCATCCATGAACACCTCTACTATCCTTTCCACCATATCGCTAAAGATCCCCATCATGCACCTGGAAAAGGTACCAGGCGCATTGCACAACCCAAAGGGCATGTGACGGTAAGCATAGGTTCCATATGGACAGGTGAAAGTGGTCTTTTCCTGGTCCTCTAGCGCAACCTCAATCTGGTTATACCCCGAATAACCATCCAAAAAGCAATAAAAGGCCCGACCCGCTACCCTCTCTAAAATCTGATCAATGAAAGGAAGAGGGAAGTGGTCTTTCCGGGTGCTCGCATTGAGCTTCCGGTAATCTATGCAAACTCTCCATCCTGTGGGAACTCGGGTTGGCACTAAAACTCCCTCATCATTGGTCACAACGGTCACTCCTGCCTTCTTAGGCACTACTTGCACTGGGCTCACCCACTCACTATGGGCAACTGGGTATATGATCCCCGCATCTAACAACTTAAGCACCTCAGCCCGAACCACGTCTTTCATGTTGGGGTTAAGACGCCGCTGAGGTTGCCTGGAAGGCTTTACACTCTCCTCTCAACAAACTAAGCAGTTTCCTCTCTTGATCTTCCTCGAGGGATGAGGAGATCACAACCGGATAAGTATCATTGCCTTTCAAAAAGGCATACTTAAGCGTGTCCGGTAGAGGTTTCAACTCTGGTTTAGGCGGCTGGACAGATGACGGAAGAACCTTGGGCGGAGGGTTGCCCAATGGCTCAAACATAGGGTCATGAGTGACCCCACACATCTCCTCACATGACTCTTCGACATCTAGCAACTCTAACAAGCTCCCAACCTCTGTTGAGTCCAAAAATGATGTTTCCTCGGAGGTAAGAGCAACCTCCAAGGGGTCCTTATACAAGACCGTATCAATATGCTCCTGGACTAACGTGTCAATCAGACACAACTCCTCAGACTCCTCCTCATCCTCTAATGTACTGACACTGAAAACATCCACCTCCATTCTCTCCTCACCGACAGATAACTGGACCTTGCCAGTTTTGCAGTTCATAACAGCATTGGAGGTGGCTAGAAAGGGACGCCCCAAGATGATGGGAGTCTTCTCTAAAGTCTCACGACCGGGACTAATGTCTAAAACAATGAAATCAGCGGGGAATTGAAACTCCCCTACCCGGATCAACACATCCTCAACCACTCCCTTGGGCACTCTAATACTCCGGTCAGCCAACTGAAGAGTGACTGGAGTCTCACTGAGGTCGCCTAGGCCCAATCTCAAGTATGCTGAATAAGGGAGCAAATTAACACTCGCTCCCAAATCCAACAATGCCTTGTCAAAACTCTGACCTGCTATGGTTATGGGAATGGTGGGACACCCTGGATCCTTGCACTTAGCAGGAATCTCAATCTGCAAAATGGAGCTCACTTGCTCCGTCAGAACCACGTTGTTCTGACTCTTGCGCTTGGGTGTGCAAAGGTCCTTTAACACCTTAGCACACTGGGGAAATGATTCAATCGCCTCCATAAGGGTAATGGGGAATTGAACCTTCTTAAACATCTCAATCATTTTGCTGTTCATGGTTTGCTTGGGTCTCACCGCCAGTCGTGGGGAAATGGAGCTACTGGTACAGCCGGCGGTGGTGGAGTCGTGGGGGCTGCAGCTACAGGCACCACCACCTCAGGTGACTCCTCTCTCGCTTCTACTTCCTCCCGAGGCACCTTAGCAGTATCAAAAATGACCTCAGGCTCAATAACTGGCTCCGGGGGTGGAGCCTGTCTTAGTGTTGGCTGAATGGTCTTATCAATAGTTTTACCACTCCTAAGAATGGTAACTGCTTTAGCCTCTTCCTGATTTTTCCCTTGAACATTGGGACGTGAAGAATTTCCCACAAAATGGGCACCTGCTTGACTACCTTGGGCCGGAAACCTACCCTTCTCTTGTTGCATTTGACTGATCACCGCAGTGAGTTGCGTCATTTGGGCCGTAAGGGCCCCAATTTGCTGCCTGGTATCAGTCTGAAATGTCAGCTGAGACTGCATTAGGGAATTCAAGGAATCCTCAAAACGGGGTGGTGCATAACCTGGGGGCGGCCCACGAGTGGATGGACCTCCCCCCTGCCTTGCTGTGGCTGGTAGTTGTAAGGAATGACTTGGCCCTGCGGGGGCCTGGGTGCTTGGGACTGATGAAACTGTTGCGGCGGAGGCGGCGCAAGGGGTTGCGCTTGTCCTCCACCTGCGGGTCTAGGGTCTGACCACCAGTCTTTGAAATGATCTCTCCATCCCGGGTTATACGTATTTGAGTAAGTGTCCCAATTCCTCACAGCATTTACCTCTTCCTGATTATTCTGACCTGCTCCCTTAGCGGCTAAAAATCCGGGGCATGCAGTTGCAATGTGCCCCTTACACTCACACCACACACAGACTTCCTCTATACTGACCTCTTGCACTGGACGAGTCTGCCTAACTTCTAATTCCTCTAGTTTTTGCGCCATTTTTTCAACCTGGGCCTGGAGTCGCTGGTCACGAATGGTAACAGGGATAACAGTGGACCCAAAAGGTCCGAACCGATCAAAATCAGAGGGTTCTAACGCCCTCTGCCTATCTGCTAGGTCATCTAGAAAATCCCAACCCTCATCCGCAGTTTTGGACAAGAAGTCGTCCCCTTTACACGAATACTCTATGTGCTGGATTGTCTCAGCGTTGAGACCCAGGTGAAAGAATTCGACCAACTGTATCTTCTCAAAACCAGGGTGTGGCATTCTTAGGAGCAAATCTTTGAAACGCTCCCATGCCTTCACAAAAGACTCTCCCCTCTCTTGCCTAAAACCTTGAATTTGACGCCTTAAACTATTAGTTTTAGCCTCAGAGAAATATTTTCTGTAAAACGCGTCACGCACATGCGCCCATGTGGTGAAGGACTGAGGCTTTTGCATTCTAAACCATCTAAGTGCGCCATCTTTTAAAGTTGCCTCAAACAGCTTGAGGCAGGCATTGTCATATTGGGTAGTAGACGCCAGGTTGCGCACTAACCCCTCAAACGTCCGCACATGTTCGTACGGATCATCAGACTCTCTCCCATAAAAGTTAGGGAGGCTATTCAGGACACCAGGCTTTACAGTGAAGGCATTGCGTGCCGCCTGTGTCTCTCGAGGAAACACAATCAGCCCGGGAGGAGTGGTCCTCTCGGGATTCAAGTGCTGCCTCAACGATGGTTGTTGAATTACCTCCTGGTCTCCCATCTCAAAAGATTCTGGTTCGGAAACTGACTCTGACTCTGACTCTGACTGATACAGCGGATTACTTAAATTAATTGACTCGAAAGGTAAATCTATGTAGAGTCCACTAATGGGAATGGACTCTGACCGACTCTCTACTGACTCTGACAAAGAATTTGAAGGCTCTGACTGACTCGACCTGTTCTCTATCTTAACCAAGCGATTAGTACAATCACGGTAATAGAGAGGATCAGGCTTACGTACAACTTGCTTATCTCTACCTATGATGACTCTACTAAAATAAAAAAAATAAAAAAAAAATGCTAAACTAACACCGTTTGAACACACGTCACCGTCCCCGGCAACGGCGCCAAAAATACCTGACCGTTCGGGTGATTAATAATTAACTTAAAATTTCGTCCCAAGCGTAGGACTATTGACCGGTGCAGCACAATAAATCCGGAAGTACCGGAGTCGAACCACAGAGACGGTCTACGGTGTTGACCCAAACAATGCTAGATTCTATGTTTGCAAATGGCTCTCAGGTAGCCACCCCTTGTTCAGATGACTGATTTAATTAACTAAATTAAACTGATTAAATTATTGGACTCTTAATTAAAACAGGAGAGCACAGCCGAGGGCACTACGGTGTCCGCAGCTAGCCTAATTCACATTCACTCGGGCCACAATGATTCAATTAATAGATTTAAAAATATGGAAAATCGTTTCCAACAAGTGCACACCACTTGTCACCGATTTCAGCGCGCAATTGGAATTGGCAATGCCGGGTTTGTTCGTTAGAAAAATTTCCGTATTCAAAAACTGCGCATTAATTGAATTGATTCGGCACCGAGGTGGAATATAAATTAGCCTAGCCACGGGACACCTTTGTCCCGCGGCCGCACTCAAAACGACTACTCGCACATGATTATAATAACTGCAGAAATTGGATGAATCCTAGATCTAGACATGCTTGAAAGATTAAATATGAGATTAGCAAACGATACCGTAGATTGCAAGGAGAAATTGATCTTAATTAGTAATACGAAACACCAATCCAAAGCTGAAATTCTGAAAATCCAGAACAAACTTGAAACGTAGAATGCTGAAGTAAAACTGTAGCCGAACTTCGAAAAGTAAGAAAACTAAGAACAATTCGTGGAACCCTACTTAGCCCAAAAAACGGGGTATTTATACCCCCTCCCGAAGTCAAAATCCGTAACAAAGTCAAAAACTAATTATAACGCACTCGGTATCGATACAGGAGAAGTCATGTATCGATACCCATACGTTCTGTTCGCGTATGATGAAAAGGGTATCGATACAGCAAAAGACCTGTATCGATACCGAACCCTCTAACTTGCTTCCTCAGCTTGCTTGGCCGTCCCCACTTGGGCCCCACTGGTTCCCTACGTGCCTGACCGCCATGTGTCCACTTCATGCGCTCTTTCCAGCCTGTTCCCTACAAAACAACCAAAAACAAGAAAACCCAAAGACACACCGCATCAAGTGGAAAATGGAATAAAACCGCGCCTCTAACGCGTTAATTAGCCCTACTTAGGCGCTTATATCTAGAGATATTGCGCGCCTATCATTGGTGATGACTCAATCCGCTACAACATTATATATATGGGATTAGAGTTCCAAGAGTCAATCATATATTAATTTTTATGTTACCACGAGGAAAGAAAATTAGGGGCAGCTGAATTGAATAATTTTACTAATCACTTTTATAAACTTTTTTGAAGACTGATGAGGTGGCAACCCATTCTGATGTAATCCATATGCCTTTCCAAGCAACAACCAAAGGGATTAAAGGGAAAAGATACAAGAGGAGCATAAACGAAATTCTGGGGTACTCTAGAGTAAACACATGTGACATCAAAGGAAAAGGAAACAAAAAGAAGTGTGTGGTTCTAAGGTCAGTAGTGGCATCTGCTGCTGATCTATCTGCATCTATTTCTTTCATCAAGGGATATAAACAACAGAAACAGAATTTTGTTAGATGAAGCTCAAGCCATATGGGAAGTTGACAAGCTATTTGGTCTTAGCTATGATGGTGATGAGAATGAGGTCATAAGTAAAATTGCTGAGTTGGAAGCCCTTAATAAGGCAAGGGTTGTTCCTGATTAAGGGTTTGGCTTTTTTAGGAGGGTGTTTTAGGTTTTTTGTGGTGGTGGCTTTTGCTTGTGGGTGGTTTTGGGGTTTTGGTTTTGATTTTGATTGTTTGGTTGTCTTCTTAACAGTCTTCCAATCTTTTGGGTCTCGAGAGGCTTTTTGGTCTTCTCATGCCCCGTTTAATCTTGTAACCTCGATATTTGTTTAATAAAATCTTTTTTTTGTTGTGCAAAAAAAAAAACTTTTTTGAAGACTCTTATGAACATTTTAAAAAAATTTTAAGCCCACTATTATTGACTGATTTTTAGGGCCATTATCGTAAGGAATGATGTCTACCTCATTCCTCTTTGAATAACTGAGAAACCGGATTAATTTCTGTAGCTTTTGTTAACGACCCATATATTCTTTCATCCATTTTTTTGCTTCTGAATCATGTGAGAATCTCCAAACTCGAGAATATCAATACACAATTAAGTGTCTGAAAAATGCACCAAAACAAAGATACGCTAAAAAAATCCTATCTAAATTACCACGAATGGAGTACATCTCCATTCGTTCGCGTAGCGTGACATAGACAAATTCTTGGGCAGTCTTGAATATGTCTCGTACGTTACCTACGCAATCACTCACATGACTTCCATTCCCATTCTACTATAATACTACGCCTTAGACATTACGACATGATTATTTATTGTCCTCATGAAACATTTTTCACATTAAATTGTAAAGCTAACAACAACCCTTCTTATATTCTTTTAGTCTCTCTCTCTCTCTCTCTCTCTCCCCGAGTATGTAAGGTCTCCTTTCTTTTGTATATGGGGGCTGCGTTTTCTGGTTCCAGCGAAGATGGTAATGGGGCCGAGACCGACGCTCCTGGTCTTGGCGAAATTCCCGAGTACTGTGTAGCTCTGGTTTTGATCAATCTCGACCCTCCAGAGATTTGTAAATTAGCTCGGGTAAACCGGGCTTTCCGTCAAGCTTCGCTGGCTGATTTTGTATGGGAATCCAAATTGCCGGCAAATTATCCAAGTCTTGTAAACAAATTTTTTACTGAAAATTTCCCGGAGAGTTTGTCCAAGAGAGACATCTACGCTAGATTGTGTCGTCCCACTCGCTTTGATGAGGGTACCAAGGTGACTCTCTCTTTCTTTTCTTTGTTATTGCAAGCGTTTTAAATAACAGTATCGGAACACGTAAGCTTTCCAGTAAAACGCGAAGTTGCATGTTTATATACATGTATCGGTCGATACTGTCCCGCAGCCTTGATATCGGACCATATATATGAGTAGCATCACCATACAGGCATACACATGAACAGCTTGGGTGCAAAATTTGAGCAGACGCATAGGGAGGTTCGGTTTCGACCTTTTTAGTTGAGCTTTGTCCCAATGGGTGTTCCTTGCCAATCGCTAGTTTAGGTCTCGGATTGGGCAAATTATTGCTCCTTGAGCATGATGTTGTTTCCTTGCTCCTATTAGTCTTATGACAATTTCAAGGTTAATGAAACTTTTTTTGCCATTCGACAAAAATTTGATAAGTATTTATCCGATGTTTAAAACTTTTGTGGTGGTTGGGATTGCAGGAAGTATGGATGGAGAAGAGAAGTGGAGGGATTTGCGTTTCTATTTCCTGGAAGGGAATGAAAATAACGGGTATAGATGATCGGAGATACTGGAATCACATCCCGACCGATGAATCCAGGTTTTTTTTTTTTTTTTTTTCTCTTTTCTGTTTTGGTAAAATAACCTTTCATTAAACGCAAAAAACCAAAACATTTGGCCATATATAGCCCTACAACCTGCCAGCCCAACCGGGATTAGTGATGCAGGAAAGCGTGATGGAGAGGAGATCGCGACAACTCTTTCCTTAAACATGTTTGATTCGCACAGAATACAAGAAGTAAGGCAACAACAATAAAAGAGATCGAACGCTCTCAATAATTTTATTAATCATCAAAACTGAATAGCCCTCATACGTACATCTTTATTTATAATTAATGATCGCATAAAAATACTAAAACTTAAATAAAGAAAGAGAAAAGGAAAAGAATTTTGCGCCTGCTGTAAATATATATCTTCATTAATTTCATCTGGCATAGGAAAAAAAAAAGAATTGATTTTTCCTTAGTTATTTCAACCTGCGTTAAACATGAAACTTTATTTAAAATGTATACCCATATCGGAGACTCAACCATAGGATAAGGGTATGAAAGTTGTGTCCAAAAAGACAAAGCAAGCATGTATTGTATAGTTAGAATTCACCATGTGTGCATGAAATTAATTGCGCCTATCATGTACTTTTTTTTAAAAAAAAATGCAATAAGATTTATTAAAGAAGAACTTGGTAATGGGTATATTGAGTGGGAGAGCGGAGAGATTCCTAGGAGACATGACATACGATAAATCTAGAGACAAACCAATCAACAACAAAAAAAACATCTTGCTTAACTAATCTATACCTAGATGCAGTGAGATTGTTGTTTCAATTCCTCTAGAAAGGATACTAAAAAAACTTTTTTTATGGGTTGAATTGGGGTTAGGATAATGCAAATTCTGATATGAAAATTTCGGCACATCTCTGTTTCCTTGATATGAAAATTTTGGGTGTAAATTAGGTACCGCTCAAGTGGTATCTGAGCGCGCATCTCGACCATCAAAAAGTGTTATGGACGGCCCAGATTTTAAAAATGAGAAAAAGGAGAGAGAAAGAGGAGAGAGGGAGGGACTGTCCAAAATACTTTTGGACGGCCGAAATGCGCGCTGAGTACTGTCACGTGATACCCAGCCGGCACCCAAATTTTTCTCCTAAGGCCGCTACACCTTTGGCCTGAGAAAATGCATATATCCATTTTTATTTATTGAATCCAACCAATATGTAATTAGAGCTTTGAAACCAGTGCTCCAAATTTCCAATACCTTGGTCGACATCGGTGCTCCAAATTTCCAATACCAGGGTCCACAAATTTCTAAGGGTTGGGAAAAGAACATTGTTTTGGTTCAGAAGCTTTATAGTAATATTTATCCATCTGTATTTTTCTCAATCAAGATTTGACTACTCTATAGATTAGTCGACTTAGTCTCCTTAGTTTAATAGAGATGCGTGTAAACTAACTTGCAATGTTAAAATAATGGCTTAGATAGCTTAATTTATTGGGAAAAAAATCGGTTACGGTTAATTTGGTCAGTAGTCAGCTTCATTCTGTTTTTTTATCATGATAATAAGTCGTCACCTAGGCCTCAACAATCGGATGTGCCGAGAGGGTACCACGTGGTACCCTCCCCGTACCCAAAATTCTCTCAAAGAGAGAAACCCCAGCTATGGAAATTTTCAGCACGTGCCTTGGAAAGTTGTTGCGTCTACGATTGAAGATGGATCAAGACCAATGCAATTGCTTGAGAACATATTTTTTATTTAATTTTATGACGTCCATATTTTCCTTAACTTGCTTCTCACTCATGCTTGAGAACATATTTTTTATTTGATTTTGTTTTTCATTTAAATAAAGGGTGATTCTATTCATAATTCATTTTCGCTATATACAACCCAGATGAGATGGCTACAATCCACAAAAAATCTTTGAACTTCCAAAATGCCCTTACTATATTTTTTGTTCCCCAAAGTTTGAAATCCCCTCCCTCCCTCCGCTTTGACCCCCCACTGACCGACCAAACTCAAATCACTCCATCCACCCCAACAACGACCGGCGACCACCACTGACAAGTTTCGGATATTAACTCCCCAATTGTATACCAGTTTTTAGATATCAACTCATTCAGGAGTTAACTCTTGAAAAATCACTGATCTTTTCAGGTTTTAACTACCAAAATAACATGATAACTCCTGAATTTATTGATGTTTTATAGGATTGTGCGCCCATTTCGAACATTTAACCCAAATTTCTCCGACTTGAAATGTGTTACCTCTTGTCGCGTTTTTTGGTCGAACTTAGACTTCCATTGAGAGAGGTGAGGAAGGAGGAGGAATGTACTTAGTTTTGGTTGGTTTTGAGGAAATGGCAAGGGAAGGATTAATTTGAAGAAACTCAAAAGGGAGGATGGAGAAGAAGAATAGGATTGGTGGTGGTGGGTTGTTAGTAGAAATTGAATTAGGGTTGCTGAAACTCAGTTGTATGTAGTAATTTGATTTTGAGGGGCAAGATGGTCTTTATGTAATGCCTCGATTTTTGAAGGCATTAATTAAGAATTTTTATAAAAAATATTAACTTTAAACAAAATGATAAACTTCAGATTAATCAGTCTTAATAAGTAGCGGAAGCATTGTTTGACAAAAATGAAAATAGTACTTGCAATGTCAAAAATTAAAGTTACAGTCCTCAAAACTTGAATTACTTCAAAATAAGGAACAGAGCACTAATAGTATAGCTTCCAAACCTCCTCAGTCTCTTGCTCAGCAATGGACTTCAGTCTGAGGGTTCTACCCTTCTACTCCTTCCTCAGTACCTGGCGTGAGATGCCAAGTCAACAATAGCACCATGAGTATACAAACACTCAATAGATAGGCTTCTACCTATTACCCCTTACATTACATCATAAAATATAAACAACAGAATAAAATGATAATGAGAGACAACACGACAATCCATTTTTTATTACTAGCTTTAAATTATGTGAAATCAATTATTCTCGTCCTTGAGAATCAATCCTCCCAGTTTAACCACTTAGACTATGGCCATTTGTGATTCTACTCCCTCCTTGCTTGCCCAAACCAGGAGCCCAGGTGAAACGGACTAAGTTATGTACTTAGTTGGAGTCATTAACTGTCTCACAAGGAAGAATCTCTCAGTGACTATCCATCCACTTGGCCTAGGGGTGCACAAACACCGGGCCGGGTTGGGTTCGGGCCGGACTTATACTAAATAATAACTAGATTTGTCCATTCTCAAGCCCGACCTATTAATAATCGGGCTTCATTTAATATGCCCAAGCCCGACCCAATTAGAATTTTAATTTCCCAAACTCGTCTAACAAGCCCATTTATTTTTCTAAAGCATCACAAACATAAATTAACCAACCATAGCAATTACAATAATAATTCACAACCGTAATAATATACATAAAATTTTAAGTTCTTCCCAAAATATTAAAAACAGACCCATAAATTAAAGTGCTCTAAAAGACGGGACTCTAACATGTAAAAACGTCTCTCGAGTATCTCTCCTTTAAATTCACACATCTTCACAACAGATCTTGTAGAGCACAATAAACAAGCTATGAGTTATTATTATAGGGCAGTAGTTTAAGGGAGGAAAAAAAACTTCAAAGTTTTCTTAACAAATTGCTATTACTTCAAAGGTATTCTCTACATAGGTAGTACCTAGCATTCGTCTTCATCAATGTCAATTTATCAAGATAAACAAACCCTAAACAGCTAGGTTCCAGCGATAACATATACTCCTATATACATATAGTATTAAAATAATATTATTATTTAAGTCGGGCCTGGCCGGGCTGGGCTCTATAGGAATTTCCCAAGCCCGGCCCAATTAGTAAACGAGCTTAAAATCTCAACCCAGCCGGGCCCTATGGGCCTAAATATTTTTCCCAAACCCTAAAAAAATCGGGCTGGGTTGGGCGGGCAGGGCGGGCTACCGAGCCGGTGTGCACCCCTAACTGGGCCTACAAGGAACTTACCATATCCTTGGGAGTATATAGTCCATAACCTAGATCTATAATACAAAATCATCTGTACAGTTAACAACACCAAATTGATCGGCAACCATAACCTGGTTCTGCCATTCAAAACTCCGAGATCCTATTGGATAACCCTCCCAGGTCCTATTACTATAACCTCCGTTAATTCATTTTGTTCTTGAACTTAATATGGTTTGCGTTTTCTAAGCTCGTAACTACAACCCATGAACCTATGTCATCTTGGTTCATGTCTTTCGAGTTTCATTAAAGATATGCACATGTGTATATTTTAATCACTTAAATTAGATAGGGTAAACGTGTTATCAAAGTTTCTCTATATGGGTTAAGGTGAAATTTGTGGAACTTATGAGAGCTATGAAAACAGTAGGATTCTTAGTATCATAAGCAATAAGTTAAACTATTCTTCATGGATAATTGGTAAGTTAAATATATATACAGTATAATACTTTTGAATAGAAACACAGTATTTATTCTTATAAATTTTCTTTTTATAATATAATTCTATCTTTAGTTAACGAAACTTTTTTCTTAAAGAAACTATATCAATAATTCTTATTAACGAGATATACATCGGGCCCACATGTGGGCCTTACCCTTATACAAGAGTGTTGTGTGGGAGTGGTTGTATGTGTAGCATTGTTGTTTTTGCATGTATTTTGGTTGGTACAAACAAAGTTGACATGATCGATGTGTCAAGAGAGTGTGATTGTGGTAAAGCTTAGGAGTGGTGACATGAGGTGGTGACTGAAAATGGAAGGGAGGAGGGCTGCATATTTGTGGAAATCCCATGGGCTAGGGATAGCTAGGGTGGTCTTGTAAGTTCATGGTTTTGGACCATGGTTTTGGAGAAATCATGGGAAATTAGGTTAGGATATTCTAGGGTTATCTTATTAGGAATTGGTTTATCGTAGGTTAGTTGGTGTTTGGTTTTGGAGATGGTCAATGTCGTGCCACAATAATTTGTGAAGTCAAAATTAACGTAACCGGGAAAATCAACTAGAGGTAATATTACGATCAACAAATATCCAATAAGGGCTCCCTTACTTTCTACGGTGAAAGACTTTTTTGTTCGGGATCGAATTTCGACGATCCGAACCGTTAGATGTGTTTTTAAGGTACAACGCTAGGATTCTTCCAAAAACAATACCCGAAAGGGCTTGATCCGAGCAGTTTTCGATAAAAATGTATATTTACGTTTTGATAAAAAATTGATCGGATCAAGCTCTTCCGGGTAATTTTTTTTTTATGAATCCACGCGTTGGACCTTAAAACCAAGTTTTAAACACATCTAACGGTTGAGATCGTCGAAATTCGATCCCGAACAAAAAGTCCCTCACCGTAGAAAGTAAGGGAGCCTTTACTAGATATGCTATGATATTATGATTATCTAGATAATTAACCAAAAAAAATTAATAAGTAAATTTGTTAGGTGATTAGAAAACTAACATTTCAATATGTTTTTATTTTTATTTTTAATTTGGAATGTTACACTTTATGCATTAGCAAATTTTGTCCAAAACATGATTTATTTTACCGCGGCGTTTTACGTAGCAAAAAACGGGTTGCGAATGGAATCACCTTAAATAAAAATGAAGTGAATGAAGATCAAACTTTTGAACACCCATTGACAAGGCGTTTTCTTTGATCATTAACCAGAAATTTGTCCACATAAATCTATTGAGTTTAGGTTAGTCACCCACCCATAACGAAGAGGAATTTACATTGATTGATGCAGTCAAGGACGGACACAAAGGCGAGCTAGCCCTACCCAAGTTTCAATTTTTTTATTATTAAATATAGTACTAATTTTTAAAAAATATTACAACTATATAGGTTCACCCGCCTAAATTATTGTTATAGTGTTCGCCCAATCCACACTCAAATCCTGCGTCTGTCCCTGGATACCCAGTATATAGAAAATCATGTTATTATGCGACTGCACATTTGCAAATGCCCAGCATCTGACCTACCATTTCCTTTGTTTTGATCTGTAGGTTCCACACAATTGCATACCTCCAACAGATATGGTGGTTAGAAGTAGGAGGAGACATGGATTTCGAATTTTCCTCAGGAACCTATAGCTTATACTTTCGTCTCCAGCTCGGTAAATGCACAAGAAGACATGGCCGGAGGGTCTGTGACCTAGACCAGATCCATGGTTGGGACATTAAACCGGTTCGGTTTCAGTTTTCGATGTCAAACGGGCACCGTGTCACAACCCAATGCTATTTGAACGATCCGGGGAAGTGGGTTCATTACCATGTTGGAGATTTTACTGTCGAGAGACCTGCAATGACGACGAAAATCAAGTTCTCAATGAAACAGATTGATTGCACACATACAAAAGGAGGCCTCTGCTTAGACTCTGTGCTGATATTACCCAAAGGATTACTACTTTTGTGATCAGGGAAGGTTAAGGCAGTTAACCTTTGGGCTTGTTCTGGTAGTTGAGTTCCTACTTGTTTAAGTAATACTAGAGGGAAAATTTTGAATTTCAAATCTTTTTTGGGTTCTTTCTTTTGATCGGTCACACCTTAGCGATAAAAGCTTTGAAAATTGGCATCGTAGACAAATCCAACGGCGGTACGGAGAAAAAAACGATGACATGAAATCCAAGGAATTAAATTTGACAAATACCAATACAGTCTTCAAGTATCATATCCACTATATTACACTCGAAAGAAATAGGCGGCCGAAATCCCAAAGTAAAACGGGCGGATTTCTGAAAGAGACGAACTTAGATACCTAATTGCTACAATTGCTTGACATCAACAATTCACGCCGTTATACAAGGCAGAAAGCAGCAACAGAGAGAAAATGCGTAAGGGCTTAAATGTGATCATTCCAAGCAAACTGTACAAAGACATGGCTTCGCCTAATGAAAAGTCACAGCAGCGTCAAAAGAATGTGTCATTCATTCCAGTTGAACCCCAAATTCTCGTCAAAATCACTATTCAAAAACCCATCTATTTCCTCATCTGACAAAGGAAGATTTTGGGGCAAATCAGGTGCCGTAGGGTTAAACCCATTGTTGCCACCAGCAGCGGAGGAATCACTATTGGAACCAGCTTTAAAACTGTTGCTTGCTTGATTCGCCGTAGGGTTAAATCCATTGTTGCCACCAGCAGTGGAGGAATCACTATTGGAAGCAGCTTTAAAACTGTTGCTTACTTGATATGCCGTAGGGTTAAACCCATTGTTGCCACCAGCAGCGGAGGAATCACTATTGGAACCAGCTTTAAAACTGTTGCTTACACTGGGTATCGGACCCCCACCATTTCCTGCCACACTGGTAACGCCTGATGAGGCATTGCTTCCATACGATACTCCAGCCCTCATCGCATTTTGCATCCCTCCCACATTGTTGTTGCGGTTCATATCTTGCAGTAGTTGCTGCATCATCTGCTGTTTTATTGTTTGGTTGCCTTGATACGGCTGTAGATGGCTCTGTTGGAGCATGTCATAACCATTTGTTGATTGTTGATGAAAACTTGGCCCTTGAAATTGTGAAGATGGATTCTGGGAGGAATTATTGAAGGAAAATGAAGATGATGCTTCGTGCTGAAGTGAACTAGAATTCGAGTTCATCGAGTTCTGCCTAGTCAGCAGATTCTGGAAGTTACTAGGGAAAGCAGCTTGGGCGGTGCCACTTAAAACTCCTCGGGTAACCATCTGATGGTTATTGCTGATATGGCTGTTGAGTCCAGGATGCTGAGTCGTCAATTTATTGAGAGCGGACCGATCAGTTGGCAGACCCTGAAAGGTTAGCTTCTCCATGCCATGCATATTCTGCATCTGAAGCTTGGCAGCTGTAGAATGTCGAGGATAACTTTTCAAGCCCTCTGCAAAGGATTATCGTATCAGATAAGAGCGGAGGGAAATACTGTTAACAAATATAGATGGTAGTTTATGCATTCACAATCATCTATGTCCTCGTTTATTTGAATGGACCAATACCGAAGAGATATGTAGTTTTGTGAGAAACATTATCCTGCCAGATTAATAATGAGGGATTCATAATGCCCACATCTTCTAAGGTATTCTATATCCAATGTTCTAAGGGATATCATATCCCATGGATATATAATCCTATCTGCAAAAGTTCCAACCAAACACAGGGTATGTGGTTCTCATGGATTTAATGTGCAATCCAATGCTTTTAATCCAGGCAAATAAACAGGGCCTATAGACATTTCCTATATGATTGGGAGGAATAAAAGGGCAAGAAAGTAGTCACCCATCGGCCCAACTTTATGATCTCGGCAGCAATCCATCAAGTCCTTCATACTATTGACAACCTCAGATATCTGTTACATATCAAGGTAGACAAACAAAAGAAACTCAATAACAAACTAAAAGAGAATGGTCAATTTTCCTTAGGAAAACAGGTTGGCAAAGAAAGATGCTCACTTGCAAACACCGCACATATCTTTTGGAAAATCCTAAATCATTCAGTGAATGCGATTCCAATGACCTTGCCAGCTGACGCCCAGCAGTCACAACGCTGAGATAGGCTCAATGCAAAACAGGAGTTACAATAAGTCACACTAACACTGCACTTCAAAATTTTGGTATCAAATGATTCAAGCTTACAAGACAAAATATCATGCTCTAGAATTTTTTAAAACCTAAAAAATACAGAAGTAACTCCAAGAAGAACTCAAAAACATTTGCTGCTCAGCTCACAAGCTATGACAAACAATGCTCGGAAAATATGATACACGAATCCGCGTCATCCAAATTAACACGTAGTGGTGATCTGTTTCTTAACCCAAAGAGGTAAAGTGGGTAGGAGCATAGAACATAATATAGATACTAATCCCTACAGACATTTGCTAAATAACTCACTTATTGCTGTTTGTCTGTAAATCCAACTGAGAAATTCCATCAGATCCACTCTCAGCTATTGTATTTAGACATTTCTGTGCAACCTGAAGCAGCTGATTCACCTGCAAAATATACATGTTTCATGAACATATGTACCATTGTTTAATACCCCTTTCATTTGTTCAAAGACAACAAGATTGGCTTCAGAAAAAGAACTGATGGTTATGATAGTTCCAATATTCGGTATAAGTAACAATCATTAGAGGAAAGAAACTCTAAACATAAAGACAGGCTACAAAAAAGCATACTTAACCCCACGCGCTACAAATGTGGACTGGAAGTAGTAAAAGGGCGTACCTAGCAGGGCCGATAATTACTTTTCACTCAAAAAAAAAAAATGATAAAAATAAATCAAAATAATTACTTCACTCAAAAAAAAATTGATAAAAATAAAACATTTAAAACAATCAATTCTTTTATTTTTAAAAATAATATTCTTAAAATTAGAGTTAATAACTTGATTAGTTAGAGAAAACGCTGTTATGAGCTGTACTTCTTTGTATTTGATTCATTTTTTCTAATGGTATAAAAAACTTTAGAAGTTTAATTTAGTTATATTACGAAGATAAAGTACTATGTTTAATCTTTTTACCTTATATTAGCACATGTATATTGAACTTTTTCAAGAAAAAACCAAAGGCCCCAATTTTCAAAATTCGCTTTAGGCCTCCAATAAATAAGAATCTTGCAAGTGGGCAACCAAGCTTGGGCTTGGGCTTGGGCAAACCCAAACATCGGGGCCGGCCCTGGTACCACTACACTAAGCGGGATCTGGGGAAGGGTTGATGTATGAAGTCTTACTGCTGCAAGCAAAGATGCTGTTTCCGAAAATCAAACCCGTGGACTGAAAGTAATGACCATAAAAAAAATTGACCATCCTCCTGGAGAGCAAAGTGGAGTTTGTCCCTCAGTTGTTTCCCAAGCTGCCCCACTCCATTATGTTTGCTCGGCGTTTACACCTTGTACATGAACAAGGCTGAGAGTAAAGGGATTCAAGGGACAAAGAATCCACAAGATGATAACTACCCGCTAGTTAACCTATGTGGCCTAACCATCCTATTCCTAACACGTCCCCAAGCCGAAACAGAAGGAAAAGCGGCAGCAAAGAACAAGAGCCTTTTTTGCAGTGCTTGAAAGGACTGGGAAAATCTACTTGTGTTGCTGAGGAGCCTAACTATCCTAATATGTCTCCATGCCAAAGCAGATGGACAGATGGAGCCACAAAGAAGATCAAGGAGGAAACAACAAGATCCTTTTCCCAGCGCTTGAAAAGACTGGGAAAATCTACTGATGTTGCAGGGAAGCGCGTTTAAGTTTGTGATTCTGTAAAATATCTTGCTAAAAGTTTCGAGTAAGTGTATTAGGTTTACATAAGAATATCAACATCTTTTTAGGAGAGGAGGAATCACCACTGCAGCCAGAACTTTTGAATAATCTCCCAGAAGTTTGCTTAGGGGTAAACTCTTGGTGTGAAGTACTGACGGAAGTTTCAGTTAGGTCTGCATTAATCAGTTGCATCCAGTTCTCACTAGTCATGATCGTTCTTGTGTTGGATGGACAACTTATCCACTAGTCCACCCACATGGTGTAACTCATCAAAATATAATTGACAGTGGCTTCCAAACGCACGCATGCACAAACACAGTAACACACAACAATAGAGAACTCCAAACCAGAACAATCGAACTACATAGATATACCAACATCCAATATTTGAACGTCACATGAATCTTGAGAGCCAACCAAGTTTAGGCAAGAAGATGGAAAAAATTCGTACCTGGGGTGCAACCAACCTTCGAGGAAGAAGTTCTTCATGGCGACGAACACAAAATTCCCAAGATAATATCTGAAAAAGGGAGCATAGGAGTGCAAACATGAATAGACAGAAACCAAAAAAATAAAATAAAATAAAATAAGCAATAGTAAAGATTCCAAACAATATGACCTTTAAATCAGGGGTGAAAATAACACGAAGATGACCCTCGCGAACAACTCGAAGTTGCTCATACACTGTCTCTTGAACGGCCCTCCCATACTCTAACACCATTAATCCAGAAGTATATCTACCTTCTTGGGGCAAGTCCAGAAATAAAAGTTCATCAATGACGCCACTCCCAAATTTGATTTCATTTAGCCTAGGAAGTACTTCAAAAGTCGCCTCTGTCAACATCCACCACGAGAGAGAGAGAGAGAGAGAGAGAGAGAGAGAGAGAGAGAGAGAGAGAGAGAGAGAACAAGGCAGAAATAAAATGTGTCAAGGAAGATATAAAGAAGCTGATCAGTAAGCGAAAGCGAAACACTCAATTGGTTGTAGTGCGAAACAAAGTAAAATGAGGTAGGGCAGATATAATGAAACCGAGTGAGAAAGGTTCTAATGATGAAATGGAAAATAAGTCATCCAAAATATCTATTTTTGATGCTTAACAGCCGTATGCATCTCTCTATTACAATCAACAGGAAATCGGACTGAAATTCCACCTAAGCCCAACAAGGCATCAAACCAAACCTATCTTACAAGCTAAGCACAAGTATCTGGTTATCAACAAAAAGAAATGCACATCAACAAAAGCGCCAAATGTCAGTAGTCATCAGACGTACTTGTTACACAAGGATAGCAAGTAATTCTGAAGTATGAAAGTAATTTCACAACCAGATCATTGAGGTTGTTGGCCGACCCCAGCCAAGCAAAATTTCTTATGTAATGTATAGAAAGGGTAGATAATCAATATAAAAACACAAGGGAGGTAAATCCACTTCTAAAATGGGAGTACTAAATGCTATCAACAGATATGTGATTGTACTCACAATCTCACATACAAGCTTGCCGAGGATACCTCATGTTCCATATTGGACTATTCTTGGACTACAAGTTGTCAAATCAGTTAATGTAAGTGAGGAGAATGAGTTGTTGATTTGACCACTTGTAGTCCAAGATGGCCGAAAAATGAAAATAACTTGGTGGAATCTCACTACTCACCCTAATTATTAGGTCTCTAGAGTATCATGTGGCATTGCCTATAGGCTACATAGTACTACCGGTCAATGATTAACAGCACCACTCTCTGGGTCACCACTCATCTCCCAACAGAAGTTGGTGTCCCACCTGCAAAATTTGTCACTGCTTGATTGGTTGGGAGTACCATGTTGAATGGTACTCCAGGAGTATTGAAAGTACTCTTTATATAGACATAGACTATAATTAACTTATGTGTGTACTTAGAAATACAAATTCTAAGGTTTTAGAACATTAAAAAATCAAAACATTGAAAAATGGATCAAAGAGTCACAGAAAAGGACCCACTGTACACAAACAAGGATCAAAGACTCACATGAACACTGGATATCATAAACACACCATTCAAGAACAAAAATTCTCGATCCACTTACCAAAACCCCTTCCAGATTTTGAACCACAAATGTCACACTGCCAAGCACCCTGAACAAGAAAGGAGAACACCTGAGAAATTTCACTTGCAAGATATGCAAAATTAGGCATGTAAAGAGAAAATAAAAGAAATGTACAAGTACATGTTCACCCTTCCCAAAATCCAAGAGTTAAACACATGCGTGATGAGTGATCAGCAAATACAAATTGGCTGCTCATGTGGTCAATCATATCATTTTCTCCCACAACTACTTAGATGTTAACTCCTACATGAAAACCTAACGGTAAGTCGGTAATATTGTACATGCATTCTTGTTGATTGACATCCTAACAAGTTTCAGGAACTTCGACTGAATGGTTTCAGATTTTGGTGAAAATCAAAACAAAACTATAACAACATCAACCAAACTGATATAAGACACATGTCTGCGAATTTGAGGTTTAAATACAGTGAACATATAATTTGGAATTCCAAGTGTATAAACTACATTACGATACAAGCGCGCTTTGTGGAATGAAGTAATAAACTGATGACAGTAAATAAAGTGACCTTGGTTGCCTGTGGGAAAACACCAAGTGAGGGATGCCCAACGTTATCGTATAAAGACAGGCACCATCTTTTCTTTGCACGTGGGGAGTAATACTCCAAAACAAACTTCCTCCAATAGGCAATAGAATTGTCCTGTTGAAATAAGATGATGACAGAATCAGACCAACAACACTGCATTGAGAGAGAAAGTTGCAATTATGAATGCAAACATAACAGATAGGCATGATCATCTCTCGGAACAGTGAAAATTTCTACAAGAGTCCACGGTGAAAAATAGAAAAGAACAACAGGAACTAGAAAGCTTTTCGATGTAGTTTATAATAGATCAACTCACAGAGGGCCGCTGCCGCTGATGATACAGGAGTTGCATTAGCCTACGAGAACACACACAGTGATCAAAAGGCCGTTTTCCGGAAGAGACAGGCTGCATGCCCTGTTGTTGAAGCTGTTGTCTAAACTGCAGCTGCTGTTGCTGCTGTTGCAGTAAGTGGGCTCTCTGCACTGGTGTGATAGCCTGGAGAAACTGTTGCTGATGTTGCCGCAGTCTATGTTGTTGGATTATAGCTTGCAACTCAGGATTTTGGGTTTGCAATTGCGAGTCCTGCCTATGCAGTGCCTGTTGTATAACTTGCTGTTGCATTATATCCTCCTGCTTTATATTCAACCGGGGTTTCTTCTGCAGCTGGGACATAATGTCGGGATCCTGAGTGATAGAGCCACGAACCCGAGAGCCAATGGGAAATGAAACCTGGCCCATTCGCGACGTGGGCAGGGACGTAGCACCGGAAGCCCCCTGGTGCTGCTGCTGCTGACTTCGCGATACCTGTTGGGAGTAGGTGTCTTGATTGGAGTTTTGCTGCACTAGGCAGGACCCATCCATACCTGATGAGCCGGAGATGCTAATATTGTTGGACGAAAATGACATGGGAGATGCAGGTACGCGCATGTAAGACTCAGTGTTAAAGCTGGCACTTCTCTGGAGATTTGGCCCACCTGAAAACCCTGAGTTGGCATCTGTAACCAATGAGCTGACGCCAGCACTCGGTCCAGGGCTTGCCACACTGTTCAAGAACGTATTACTCGCATCTCCAGAAACAGGACTGTTATGTGCACGTCCAGCTCCTTGAATCGAATTCGATGAATTTCCAAAAGGTGAACTCGGGTGAGAATTTCCAACAGCCCGTGACTGCCCATCTCCTTGGAAAGAGATGGCTGAACTAGAGGAAGATTTTGCTAGCCCTCTAGCCGTCCGGGATGGTCCCATGGATGGAAACGCCACTTGGTGACAGGAATCCAAGTAGCTATCCTGATCCAGCCTCCAAAGCACTACTATAACTATTTTACTAATAGGATCAAACAACTCAAGCCTCTTCCAAGTTAATAAAGAGACAAAACTCGACAGTAAGGCAACTCCTATCTGATCAACTCCACAGAAGAAAGAGTTTTCACAAGTTCTTCAATGGCCAAGTTGTTTTCAATGTTTCGTGCAACTGGTGGAAGTTTTGCAGGGATCTAAAACGTACTGAAAAACATCATAAGCAGAAACCTTTTTAGCTAAAGACCCATAACGAAGAGCAATACAGATCAGAGTCACAAAGCATAAGTTCACAACTGTAACATTCATGAGGAGAAAAAAATGGTAAAAACATTATTGTGGGATTTGAATTGAAAATAAGACAAACTAAGGGTTGAAGTATGTAAAAGGGACGTGTTTTTATGGAAGGGATATTTATTTGTATGAGACAGAAATTAAAGAGATAAATGAAAACAAAAGGAGACAGGTATTGGTCATTTATTACCATCCAATAAGGTGTCTGCTTCATCACAATCCTAGTGAGCTGTCCAAATTATAAACCTCATGCATGTTGCGACGTGGGAATGGGAGAAAAGGGAAATAAAAGAAAGGAAGAGTATAGATATCGGGGAGAGTTTTTGGGGGTGGGGGAGATGAAAGAGGAAAATAAAAAGGTTTCATCACAGCTTCCATGTATTTTAAAGGCTACTTTGTGATAGCAATCGTGAAGCCGTTTAAGTTATATGTTGTACGTGCCATTAACGATATCAGAGAGTTGAAAGGGATGCATAATAACTATTATAGAATTAAGGTGTATAATTTTGGGGTGTTACAATTTGGTATCAGAGCACATGTGATAAGTCTAAAATGAGACCTTGTGGGTGTTGGAATTGGTAAGTGGTTTTAAATTATAGTCGTGTGTTGATATTGTTGGTATAATTTGTTAATGTCATAGCTGTCCTTTTTTTTTTTTTTTTTTTTGGGGGAAGTGGGAAAAAAAAAATAAAGGAAAGAAATCAGTAGGGTTTGTGACCCTGTTCCACGGCTAATGGATTTTTATTGAGTTTCATAACTAGGTGTATTGAAGTTTCAAGAAGCTTTTGGTGTTGGTCCTGTTGAATTTCCTCGGTGCATATTATCGGGTTTGTGTATTTACTTCTTATTAGGAGAGGTATGAAGTGTGGTTTATCCTAATCTTGTGCTATTATATATATATATATAGCGGATCAAGTCAAGACTCCCTGACTTTGTTAAAATACGGACCTCCCCTCTCCCGGCCAAATGGTCGGGATCCGAACCGTTGGATGTGTTTAAAATGTGTTTTCAAGGGCCTACGCGAAGATTCGGAAAAAAAAATGACCAGGAAAGGCTTCATCCGAGCAGTTTTTCATGAAATATATATCCTACGGTTTGTATGAAAAATTGCTCGGATGAAGCCCTTCCCAGTCTTTTTTTTTTGCCGAATCCTCGCGTAGACCCTTGAAAACACATTTTAAACACATCCAACGGTTCGGATCCTGGCCATTTGGCCAGGAAATGGCTGGGAGAAGGGAGGTCCGGATTTTTTTAAAGTCAGGGAGTCCTAACTGGATCCTGACTATATATATATATATAAACAAAAAGTTTCCTATGAGGGCTCCCTCACAAAAAAAGTGTGGAAAAACAGTTGTATATATATATATATATACACAATACCCTTCTAATGAGGGAGTCCTCATTTGGGGAGAAATGAGGACCAAGCACCATAGCCCTTGGATGAGATCCAAAGGCTCAAATTTAAAAACCCAATTCGCGGGTCTAATCCCGGGTAAAAACCCATTTTCGGGTCAATGCCAAGATACGGGTCATAAGCTCCAACCCTTGGATCCCTTCCTTTCCCCAAATCAAACAACGCGACTTTGGAGCTCTGGAGACGAAGAAGAAGAAGGCAAACTCTTTCGTCCAAGGTCGGTCTCTCTCTCTCTCTCTCTCTCTCTCTCTCTCTCTCTCTCTCTGCGTCGGTTTGGGGCTGGAAAACTAGGGCCTTGATTTCCATGGCATTTGAAAAACTAGGGCTTGGATTTCCAGATCGAACTCGAAAAAATAGGGCTTCGTTTTGTCGTTTTTCTCTCCCTGTGTATTTTGATTTCTAGGGTTTTGATTTTCTAAATCGAAATGGAAATCGACCAAGGAAATGGAAATCGAAACTATTTTACTAAATCGAAATGGAAATGGAAATGGAAATCAAATAACAAACCACATCACAGACATATTTCGAATACTTCAAAATCGCAACCCTAAAAACTGTTAATCTACCTACAGAATCAAAACCCTAAAAATCAAAATACACAGGGAGAGAAAAATGACAAAACGAAGCCCTATTTTTTCGAGTTCGATCTGGAAATCTAAGCCCTAGTTTTTCAAATGCCATGGAAATCGAGGCCCTAGTTTTCCAGCCCCAAACCGACGCGGAGAGAGAGAGAGAGAGAGAGACCGACCTTGGACGAAAGAGTTCGCCTTCTTCTTGCTCGATCGGGTAATCGCCGATCGCCTTCTTCTTCTTCGTCTCCAGAGCTCCAAAGTCGCGTTGTTTGATTTGGGGAAAGGAGAGATCCAAGGGCTGGAGCTTATGACCCGTATCTTGGCATTGACCCGAGAATGGGTTTTTACCCGGGTTTAGCGTTTTTATGAAAAACTACTCCGATCAAGCCCTTCCGAGTATTTTTTTTTTTTGCCAAATCCTCGCGGTGGACCTTAAAAACACGTTTTAAACACATCTAACGGTTCGGATCGTCGAAATTTGGTCCGAAAAGTGGAGGTCCGGACGTTAACAACTTGAGGGATCCTTGATAGGAAGCTCACTGTATATATATATATATATACACACACACACACACACACACACACAAAACAAGGATCCAGTCCACACCCTTATATCCACACCTTACGTCCAAACCTTCATTTCCCGATCAAATTTTCATGATCTGAACCGTCCATAAAAAAACTGCTAGGATCAAGCCCTTCAAGGTCTTTTTTTTTTTTTTTTTGCTGATTCTCATGTGAACCACTAAAAACACCTTCTAAACACATTGGACGGTTTGGATCCCGGCCATTTGGCCGGGAAGGGGGTGGTGTGGAAGTAAAGTTTGGTCAGGGAGTCCTGACTGGATCCTGACCCATATACAACAGCACGAGATTAGGATAAACTTGTTACGAGTATTATCGGGGTTGTGTATTTACTTCTTATTAGGAGAGGTATGAAGTGTGGTTTATCCTAATCTCGTGTTGTTAGTAGCAACTATGAGTTGTTGTTGAGAAGTTGAGAGGTAGTATTTTTATGGTGTTTAATACTGGAAGTATGTATACGAGTCCTTATATTGATGATTTTTATGAGAATGATCAGTCATGGGGTGGCAAATAAGTCCAGATAAGCATCGAGCCATTATTGGCAGCTTAAGAAGAAGGTCATCTTGGAAGGGCATTGAAGAGTTGAAAAGTGATATTGGTTCAATATTAAGAGTGTGTGGATAAAATTTTTGATGGATGGAAATGTGGGACCAATAATTGTGAAATGCCAAATCTATGTGCATATGTTTCTTTTTTTTTTTCCTATTAGCATCGCAAATCGCAAAGGGAGGAATTAGGTAGGAATTCTCTACACTTTTAATGTTTCGTGTTGGTTTTGTTGTACATGAAATGCATATAGATCATCAATGAACTGTAGCATGATTTCTTGGATGATTTGTGAGTTTGATCTCCACATGAGCCGGTTCGTGGAATATTTTATAATGTGACATCTAATTTAGAGCCCGGATAATTATTGGTGACCTGACATGATATATAGCCTTAGTGGCGTGGCCTTTGTGGCATGTTGTATATATAGCCTTAGTGGCGTTAGTATATTGCCTTAATGGTGTAGCCTTAGTGGTGTGAGTATATTGCCTTAATGGTGTAGCCTTAGTGGTGTGAATATATTGCCTTGGTGGCATGACCTTAGTGGCTTGAATGTATTGCCTTAATGGCGTGCATGTTGTCGGGTACGTGATGGTATAAACAAGACGCGTAAATATATTGCCTTAATTATGTTGGCTGATAAATGTTATTGGTGGATAGTGTTATGTCATGTGGTTGATTATTGACTATTTTCTAGCAGCTGCGGTGTATATTCCGATGTCGGAAAATGTGAAGAGTTTTGGCCCACGGTGCCAATGTCAGTAGTTTTGGCCGGAGGTGCCAATGTCTGTAGCTTTGGCCCGAGGTGCCAATGTCGGTCAGTTTGGTGTATCGGAGCCCAAGGTGCCCGATGCATTGTACAAAACATGTGTAAATGATTTACTGCCACAATGAGATAGTTGATGCTTGGGTTGTGTAGGAGTAATGATGTGCATGTGTTGGGGTTTTTGTCGTCAATCGTTATGTTGATTGCGAGTTTCTGTTATATCCATTAGGTATTCATCATCGAGCTGTTGATTTCGACTTTCTGATGTATGAAACGTAGAAAAACCAAAAGATTTTGGAAAAAGTGCATAGCACAAGTATTTAAGTTCATCAGTGAGGTCTGGGTCTTGAATTGAAAATAAGACAAACTACGGGTTGAAGTATGTAAAAGGGACATGTTTTTATGCAAGGGATATTTACTTGTATGAGACAGAAATTAAGGAGATAAATGAAAACAAAAAGAGACAGGTATTGGTCATTTATAATCATCCAAATAAGGTGTCTACATCACAATTCTAGTGAGCTGTCCAAATTATAAACCTCATGCATGTTGAGATGTGGGAATGGGAAAAAAGGGCAATAAAAGAAAGGAAGAGGATAGATATCAGGGGACGGTTTTGGGGGGTGGGGGAGATGAAAGAGGAAAATAAAAAGGCTTCATCACAGCTTCAATGTATTTCAAAGGCTACTTTGTAATAGCAATCGTGAAGCCGTTTAAGTTATATGTTGCGTGCCATTAACAATATCAGAGAGTTGGAAGGGATGGATAATAACCATTATAGAATTAAGGTGGATAATTTTGGGGTGTTACAACAACTATCAACGCGAAATCAGAATACCTTTATCCAAAGCAATGAATACCAATTGTTTCTACAAAAAGCCCTAATTTCAAATTAGCCAGGCAGAAGAAAACAAGAAGCAGTGAAACACTACCAAAACCAACAATTTCCAGCATTCAGAAGGCTTAGTGGACAAGAAACTACTCAATTCCATAAATAAATATGAACAAGAAAAACCCTACAGTTCATCAACAAAAAAATAAAAACCCAGAATTTGTTATTGAGAATCGAGAAAGCGATCACAATGGAAAATGGAAACCATATAAATTAAATCTGAAAAATTACGAAAATGTGAACCAACAAATTCACACATATCGCCAATTTAAAATATAATAACAGCTTAGAATTCAAACATCGTAGAAGGAAAAATAAAAAATAAAAAAAAAAAAATAGTTTGGGAGTATCGTAGTTCTTCGAGAAGAAGAAATTGTACTGTATTTTTCGATCGTATGGCACTGTGTACAATCAAATCTATAAACATATTTACAAGAATCTATCGAAAGACAAGAAATAGGTAGTCCGGACCTCTGAATTAGAGCTGGAGAGAAACGTTTCGCGTCGCGTCCTTCGGAACTGAATCGAAGAGAGAGAAAGGAGAGAGAGAGAGAGAGAGTTGGGATCACCTGTATATATAGGTAGCGGGAATTGCAGAGGAGATTAGCCGGCTGTACCCGGTTTTGATGACCCATATGACCGCCGATAACCGGTGACGACCCGAGGTCGGTACGGGGGTCCTGACGGGGTACGTGGCATGTTTTCGTTAGTCTATTCAAAAGGATTATTTTCACTTTTGTACCCTAAACATGTAAAATACTATTGAAATAGTTGTATTCAGCCCCAATCTGGCAATCTATATCACAAAACAAGGGTTCTTTTCAATATAATATTCCTCACCAACCAAATCTCAACCCTCCATTCCTCCATATCTAACGGTCTAAAAATATCTCTCTCACAAACTAACTTTAGAATGACAATTTCGTAAATACTTTGCATCTTTGGTGGCATATATCTCTCTCACAAACTAACCTTTTTATGGCATTTTTGTAAATACAAAGTTGATGAGACGACACGAAGAAGGGAAAAATGGCTGATGGAAATGGTGAACAACTATTAGGTTTCAAAATTTGAATCCTTCCATGACCCATTCATCGTCTCGCTCTCTCTCTCTCTCTCTCTCTCTCAACAAACGATGACCTCGCCATCTCAAAATCCCATCAATGCGGACCTGCCAAGAACGGAGAACAGGCAGATTTGGAATAAGTTATAACAGAGAAGTGTATAGAAAAATCGATTTGGTAAGTTGAAGACCCCAATCAGACAGATTTCTTTGTTTTCCGTCAGATTCCCTTGCATTCACTTTCATATTTCTTTTGAAATTTCTTTGTACAGATTTGATATGTGTTGAACGTCTCCGATTTTTAAGGTTTAGTTCTGTCTCTCCCTCTCTCTCTCTCTCTCTCTCACACACACACACACACACAAAATATCTAATTTGTTGTCTGATCAGATATGTGAGCTCTATTTCAAGTCGTCAATGGTTTATGGGAAAATGTTTTGCCTTTTTTTTTTATTATTTCTATAAGATAAAAAAAGGTTCAGTTGCTAAAGTCCATTTTTTAACAAATGGGCTCCTTATACTCCAATCGCGCATGATTCTCCCACGATCGGCTATTCCTCCACTGCTTTGGATAGCCGAGTTTTTACATTTTGGAAATGTTTAGATTTTGGACAATTCATTCCTTTGGTGTGAGTGAAAATGGAAACCAAAACAAAAAAAAAATGGAAAGAAACAGGGCACCGATTCATGGTGACTGGTGAGCAAGTACTGATTCAATATGAGTTTTCACATTGTTTTCCAAATTTCAAGCTACATCGATCTTTGTTGATGCCTATCTGAGAAGCTATTTTTTGTTGGAAACTTTCAAGGGTTCTTATGATCAGTTCAACAACTTTCTGTAGGAACAAAAGTGATAAAAATTATTGAGCCTGAAAGTGCTTTGAAAGTAAAAGAAACATTCTTTTATTCATCATTTAGGGTGGACCAGGCAGCAACAAACAAAGAAGTGTAAACCCTTCTACTCTTCTAGGTAGTGCTTGGTATATGTAAAATGTTGGTTTTTTTTTTTTTTGGCAGCAGAAGCAAATAAACGAGATAGAAAAGATATTTTTTGGAGATGTAGGGCAGAGCACACAAGAACTATACCAGAGAACTTTTGCAAGTATGATATGAATTGAAGATAATTGTAATTGATTGATTGCTTGAGTTCTACATGTGATGTTCTTAGGACAACATAGGTGAATTTAGAGAATGAATCACATGTTCCAAGAGGACTTTACATAGTCCAATGGGATAAGAATTTACTAATACCATATATCTTACTATAGATACATGCATCCCAAATGATAGGCGCGCGGGAAGCTTGCTTTTGAGCGCCTAAGTAGGGTGGTTTAGCGCATTAGACGTGCGGTTTAATGATCATTTTTCTCTTTAATGCGTGCACGGTAGTGTGTTTGGTGTTTGCATGAGTTTCCCAGGTAAAAGGGGGATTTTGGCGCGCTTGTTGCATGGCTTGAAGTGGAGCTGGACGTGGGAGTCGAAGTTTGAGGCTTGGATGCTGAAAGAGGTTGGCTTAAGGAGTTGGTATCGATACCCCCATAAGCCGTATCGATACCAACTAGTTTCAAAGGGCACAAACCGTTCCAGAATGTTTAGTATCGATACCCCTCAAATAGGTATCGATACCTACGGCTTACGCGGAAGAAGAAAAGATAAGGGTTCGGTATCGATACCCCTATTATGGGTATCGATACCGAGAGCTTACGGCTGAGGATTTTGAGACTACGTCGTTTTGTTGGTCGTAGAACTAATTCCATAATTATGTAGTTCGGTTTTCATTAGGATTAGGAGTTTTAGTATAAATACTCATGTTTTAACCCATGCTAGGGATCCACAATTTTTACATAGGTTTTTAGTTTACAAGTTTTCGGCTCCAGATCTGAAGTTCTTCGTTCGTTGTTACGCTTTCAAGTTCTAGTACCAGAATTCCAGGATTTGTTTTGCAGATTATTTGTCAAGATTAACTTTGCCTTTGCAATTACGGTATTAGTTTTCATTGGTTTTATATCTTATTTATTCAAAGCATGATTAGTTTTAGTTTCAATTCATCTTCTGCAATTAATTTCAATATGTGTGAGTAGTCGTATTGAGTACGGCCGCGGGACAAAGGTGTTCCGTGGCTAGGCTAATTCATATTTTACCTCGGTGCCGAATTACTTTAATTAATGCGCAGTTTTTGAATACGAAATTTTTCTAGCAAACAAAACCCGGGCATCGCCCGTTCCACATGCGCGCAGGAATCGGTGACAAGTGTTGTGCACTTGTTAGAAACTATTCTCATATTTTTAAACCTATTAATTGAACCATTGTGGCCCGAGTGAACATGAATTAGGCTAGCTGTGGGCACCGTAGTACCCTCGGCTGTGCTCTTCTGTTTAAATTCAGAGTTCAGAAATTAGATTAGGTTAATTTAGTTAATTAATCAAACCAATTGAGCAAGGGGTGGCTACCTGAGAGCCAATTACAAACGTAGAACTAGCATTGTTTGAGTTAAACACCGTAGACCGTCTCTGTGGTTCGACTCCGGTACTTCCGGATTTATTGTGCTGCACCGGTCGATAGTCCTACGCTTGGGACGAAATCTTAGTTAATTTTTAATCACCCGAACGGTCAAGCATTTTTGGCGCCGTTGCCGGGGATGGCAACATGTGTTCAAAGAAGTCGGGTCGGGTTAGTATCCTTGTGTTTTTATCTGAGTCAATAAAAAAAAAAAAAGTGTCTTTTGTTTTTTTTTAGCATCTTTTTGTTTCTAAGTTGAGTCATCTAGTGTCAGTCGAGTGGTAAGTATTTTGTGTCTTGAGTCGAGTCAAAAAAAAAAAAAAAAAGTGTGGTAAGGAAACAACTGGGTGAACGAGGTGAGAATGGAAGAATTCTGTGAGATGTGTGAGTGTTGGGGGCATTCTGTTTATACCTGCTCCGCTTTTTATGCACTCAAGGAAGCTTATCGAAATAATCAGGCTAGGGAGAGTGTTATCAATCAGCGGTGGGATCCATATCCAAATACGAACAATCTAGGGTGGTCCCACCACCCATCTTTTTCAGGGTGGTATTCCGAACCCCCAGTGCCACCACAGGCACTGCCTCTGCCTCTGCAAGAAATACAATCGTTCGAACCTGCCCAGGATCACATGACCCAATTTGGCCCCCTTTTCCAAGACCCGCAAGGGTTTGATCCTTATTCTACGGACCCACCCCCAGAGCTGACTTATCCCCCTCATGATGAGAAGCTTGAGGAGAGGGTACAGACTCTTGTGAGATCGCAGATGACCTTCACCGCGGAAACCACCCAAGCAATTGGGAACCTTAGGTCCCAGTTGACTCAACTCACAGAGGCAGTGGGACAAATCCATCAGGAGTGGGAAACATTTCCTTCTCCGCCTCAAGTAAATAGAAGAAAGGAAGTCGACCCACTTTTCAGTGAGGGACGGGTTGATGATCGTTTGGAGGAACCTTCCGAGTTTGGAGGGAATGAGGAGTTTACTCCTAGGAAAGAGGAAGTAGGTCTGGTTAACAATGTTGAGGAGGTTGACTTGGTCTTACCACAGTCCTCTAAATTTGGAGGGGATGCGGAGCTAACTGCCCAATATCACCCCATTGAGTCTAATGTAAAGGACGAACCCCCTCTCATGTATCTCCCACTGTTGATCCGCGCTGCCTATGTTTTCCTTTTGCGCTCCTATGAGTCTAGAGCACGAGGAGCTCACTGCCCTCCGTGTGATGGTTCGATCGAACAATCTCCCATTGTTGAGGAGTGGGACGCTGAGATTGATTATTTGCAGTCCTTAATGGACGAGCAAGATAGGAAGTATGGGTTTGAGAGTGAGTCTCTTATTTTTGGGGACCAAGACTTTGTTGAGAAACCAAACTTGGCGGAGGAGGTTTTGGTAGAAGAGTCACAGTCGACGGTAGTGGAACATATTGATTTTCTTGGTGTTGAAGATTACGATTTTGTTTATCTTCCTTCTATCGCCAATTATGTCCACTGCTCGAAAATTAATTTGGTTCCACATGAGCACTTAGGGGCACTTCAATTTCTTAAAACAATTCGGCAATTGCTTTACTCGAAGTATCTTTTCTTGTGGTCTGGCCGAGTTCAATTTTTAGTGCAAAGCTTAGCGTGGGGTGGTGCATTCATGGGATTCATCTTTGTGGATTTGATTAATTTTCGACCTCCACGTCTCAAAGATCTCTCTCTCTCTCTCCCAATTAAAATTAATTCAAAGAGAAAAACAAAAAAAAAACCATGATGGTCTTGTATAGCCACCCACTCTTCAATTCAAGTTGGGGGATGGGGAGAAAAGTATGACACGTGAGACTGCGTGAAGGTCTGGTGGTGTTCTTTATTTGTTTTCTTTATTGTTGTGGCCCGGCTTTCCCGAGCAGGCGGTACTAATGTCATTTGTTGCCTAGTAGGTAGTTGGTTCTTCAGTCTTTTGCAGGACGAGCATGCTACCACACCAGCCTTGGTAGTTTGAGCCTCTCCGCCGGCGTGAGTGAGGCATTCAGGAGCCTCGAGCAGGGGTGCCACAAAATGTGGCAGTTGTCAGTCCAATAAAGCTTCGGCGCGGCTCTGTGTGACTAGCTGTGGACCTCTTTCGGTCCGAAGGAGCGGATCCTGGAAGCAGTTCCAATGGCGAAACGCAACGGTGATGCAAAATTCCCCATACATCGGCCGGGGTCATGATGGTTGGCTGCCATCCGTCGGTCCATCTCTTTCCCTTGTTTTTCCATTTATATGTTTATCTTCATGCTCTGAGGACAGAGCAATTTTCTAGTTGGGGGAAGGGGTGTACTTTGTACACGTTTGGTTAGTTTTGAGCGTTGCTAGGAGTTAGGGGTCGTTTTTAAATTTTTAACTTTTTGGTTAATTTTTGAGTCTGGGGATACGTTTGTTATGCTTGTTTGTATGAGTTAGGTGAGCATGCTAGATTCTTGTCTCATTGTTTGCCTGTTTAACTTGTTCACATGCATATATCTGGCATCCATGTTTGAGTATTTTCCGCACCATAAGCAAGTTTGAGTAGGTGTTCCCACGTTATGCACAGTATGTCCTTAAAGCATCCCATGTTTCGTTGTTCTTCACTTTCCGCACTCGCATAAAATAGTAGGCGTTTGTACCACATACCATAGTTGGAATATTTTGCATGCATGTTGTGAAAGTTGGTGATGTGCTTAGGGGATGAAACAAGGCCATATTGGCGTGATTAAACCACTAAATGTGTTCCATTGATCCCACGTTAAACCAGTCCGTGTCAGTTTCTGTGTCAGACTTAGGAAACCGGTGTTTGGGTGGCGTGTCAGTTCGGTGGTCCAACTCTGTGTCAATGAGCATCGTTGTTTTGGAAAGAATTAAAATGTTGCTTTTGGGTGCCATGTCTTTGGTTTAAAAAACAGAACCCCTGAACCTTAATCCATTTCCTTTTTCCTCCCAAATTAACCCATCTTCATGATAAGAGAGAGGTGAAAAGATGGTCAATTGATCCTTTGACCTGTTGCTAAGAATTTCTACAAGTTTTCCAGAAAAAAGAAAAGAAAGAAAAGAAAAAAAAGAAGGAAAAAGAGGAAAAAAAACGCAGTCAAGTTGAGGGGGACCATCAAATTTTTCCCCACTCTCTCTCTCTCTCTCCACCCCATCATTCTCATCTTCCCTTTTCCTTCTTCTCCATTCAAACCTTAACCTCTAAACCTTCCCAACCTAAACTCACCAAAGTTATGGAACCCTAAGAGGCAAACTGAGCTGGAGTTGGGCTATGATTCGAGATGTGAGCACAAAGGAGTGTTGAGTAGTACGCAGAGTTGGACAATGGTTGGACTGGGGGTGGTGTTGTGTTTATATATGTTATTTTTATGTGTTTAGTGTTGAAAACTTTAACGTTTCGTATGTTTGTTTATGTGGTGGTGTGACCGTGTGTGTGGTCGGTGGTCGTGTCGAACTTAATTTGTGTTGTTTTGTTCTGTAGGATGTTAAACTCTAGTTGGTATTATGTGATATTCGTGTTTGTGTTTATCCGTGTTGGTGACGGCCAGTCTGGGTAGATTGACCATGAGCTTCTATAGGCCGTCACCCTTTGCATGTTTCCCTTTCCCTTGATAAACCATGGTCGTTATAAACCTAACGAAGCCCTTAGTTGACCCGATGCACGTCATTTGACTCTCTTGCATGCATGTGTGATATTTAATTATGAATGTGTGGTATCTTGTTTTGAGAGCTTCCATTGCATATCTCGGCGTTGTTTTGACTGGCACGTGGTGATTTTGTTCATTCCACGTTGTTCGCCAGGCGCCTCACATGGGATGTGGAGTGTTTCGGCGAGTATGAGTGATATTGTGACACGTGGGAGCTTTCTATCTTGAACCTTGTTGAGGAATGGAGGTATTCAAATTCTTGCTAGGGCATGCATGTGATCGAGTTGTGGGTAATGAAGAGATAATATTTAAATTGTTCACTTGATTTTATACAGGTTGCATAACCCTCGTATCCCTTATTGAGTCGTTATCCTTCTTTTGTTATTTTTGTCTCGTTCGTTACTAGGGACTAGCAACGCTTAAGTTGGGGGATGTGATAGGCGCGCGGGAAGCTTGCTTTTGAGCGCCTAAGTAGGGTGGTTTAGCGCGTTAGACGTGCGGTTTAATGATCATTTTTCTCTTTAATGCGTGCACGGTAGTGTGTTTGGTGTTTGCATGAGTTTCCCAGGTAAAAGGGGGATTTTGGCGCGCTTGTTGCATGGCTTGAAGTGGAGCTGGACGTGGGAGTCGAAGTTTGAGGCTTGGATGCTGAAAGAGGTTGGCTTAAGGAGTTGGTATCGATACCCCCATAAGCCGTATCGATACCAACTGGTTTCAAAGGGCACAAACCGTTCCAGAATGTTTAGTATCGATACCCCTCAAATAGGTATCGATACCTACGGCTTATGCGGAAGAAGAAAAGATAAGGGTTCGGTATCGATACCCCTATTATGGGTATCGATACCGAGAGCTTACGGCTGAGGATTTTGAGACTACGTCGTTTTGTTGGTCGTAGAACTAATTCCATAATTATGTAGTTCGGTTTTCATTAGGATTAGGAGTTTTAGTATAAATACTCATGTTTTAACCCATGCTAGGGATCCACAATTTTTACATAGGTTTTTAGTTTACAAGTTTTCGGCTCCAGATCTGAAGTTCTTCGTTCGTTGTTACGCTTTCAAGTTCTAGTACCAGCATTCCAGGATTTGTTTTGCAGACTATTTGTCAAGATTAACTTTGCCTTTGCAATTACGGTATTAGTTTTCATTGGTTTTATATCTTATTTATTCAAAGCATGATTAGTTTTAGTTTCAATTCATCTTCTGCAATTAATTTCAATATGTGTGAGTAGTCGTATTGAGTACGGCCGCGGGACAAAGGTGTTCCGTGGCTAGGCTAATTCATATTTTACCTCGGTGCCGAATTACTTTAATTAATGCGCAGTTTTTGAATACGGAATTTTTCTAGCAAACAAAACCCGGGCATCGCCCGTTCCACATGCGCGCAGGAATCGGTGACAAGTGTTGTGCACTTGTTAGAAACTATTCTCATATTTTTAAACCTATTAATTGAACCATTGTGGCCCGAGTGAACATGAATTAGGCTAGCTGTGGGCACCGTAGTACCCTCGGCTGTGCTCTTCTGTTTAAATTCAGAGTTCAGAAATTAGATTAGGTTAATTTAGTTAATTAATCAAACCAATTGAGCAAGGGGTGGCTACCTGAGAGCCAATTACAAACGTAGAACTAGCATTGTTTGAGTTAAACACCGTAGACCGTCTCTGTGGTTCGACTCCGGTACTTCCGGATTTATTGTGCTGCACCGGTCGATAGTCCTACGCTTGGGACGAAATCTTAGTTAATTTTTAATCACCCGTACGGTCAAGCACCAAACTTCAAGGAAAATTATGGATTACATGTTCCAACATAAAATATATCGCAAAATACTATGTTTATATGTAGCTCTGATCTTGCCCCTTCCCCCAATTTATTTTGTCACTCTCTTTGTTGGAGAATCAATCAGATTCTTGATCTTTTTTTTCCGGTGACGCTAAGCACTCAAACTCACATGTTGTGTAGGTTCGAGCTTAAAAGATTTCTTTCTTGGTTGCACTCCCTGTGGTGTCCTCAAAAATCCAGTAGAGCCTCTAAAGTGATCCTTGACCCAAGTGAGCGGCGAGTGAGATGGAGAGTGAGATCCTTCACGAATCCCTGCACACGTAACACACGCCGTTAGTGCCAAACCTGGCCGGAATGTGGCCAGGGAAGGCACTCCGACGATCAAGTAAGTTGATTGGAAGAGGAAAGTGTATTCAGAGAGTAAGTTTTTGGAGAGAAGTCCCCTTATTAGGGCCTCTTCGCTTCGTTTATATAGGCTTCCCAAGGACAGGGGCAGCCTGGTCATTTCGGCTCGGGTGATGTCACCGAGCATCACGAATCGGCCTCACAAGCATCGCATGCATGCCTCCTCCAATATGGCTGTGACGCGTGGCATAACCGCTCGGCGTAGCTCATGCTGATGCAGAAACAGCTGTAACGTGCACATGGGCCCTTCTCCGGTTTGTTACGAGCGTTAACCGCCTCGGATGATGTCATGGAAGACGTCACCGGTATCTCGGATTACCACTCCGAGCCATCTCGGATACAATCCGTCTTTGATGACTCGTCCGGTTCACGGTATGTTGGCCGAGACACCGGTTTGTCTCGGATGGGTCAAGCTCGGTCGACCCATGGTATTTTGTCCCTTGGCGGACCTGGAGATCTGTTTGGGCCTGGGCTCTACCGGGCTCCTTCCCCGAGCCCCATTAGAACTGTTAGATTTTGGCCCACTACACTCCCTTTGAAGCGTAGCTGCTTTGTATTGAGGAAGAGGTGGTTAGATTGTTTTTTTGCTAAAGAGCTAATCTGTCCATTAGTTACGAACGTGCCATTTGCTATGTCACCAAGCAGGTCAAGTCCTCTATATAAGTAACAACATTGTCCTTTTTATAACTGAAAACAAAAGGATATGCCAATGAGCTCTCGATAAAGCTGTCCATTTTATTGTCATTGGCTTTCTTTAATTTGTACACATTCTCTTTATATGTTTGACAACAATGTCAAGGAGATCTCAATAAAGCTATCCATTTTATTGTCAGATTTGAAACTCTCTATTTGCAGGTGTTGTTTTCCAATCTTGGAATCATATTGTTGCAAGACAACACATGTAGCTTCATGGAGTGGATTTATGGAAAGTGGATCTTCCATCAAAGTATGTCAACCGTCGTCAACTTACCAGTAGGGTGTTTGGCTAGGGGTATGACCTTTACTTGGCCTCTTAGTTGTTGGGAAATCTAGAATTGCAATGACATTAAATCAATTTGATGGGGTACCTTTAGGGCATTGGTTTTCTCCTTTTGCACTTCACTGGAGTTTTTGTTTGCCTCTACCTTACACACGTGTTTGGTCATTGGGTCATTGGCTTTCTTTTACCCATGATGTATCTTTTGTTTAGTTTTAATAAAATTTGATTGTCGATCAAAAAGGTTGAGTGCAAATTACGTCGACACGCCGTGCCTTTAGGCACGGGCAATCCCCTAGTCTGTAACATCGGCTCTCAAAATACACTTGTTTTGTCACATGGTTTGTTTAGGGAGGGGGCGTTGTTTATTGTGTTTGGAAACCTCCTTGTGTGGTGATTGTTGCGGCTATATTTTTGGTGAATGATGTCTTGTTCACAGTTCATACTGCATCGATATAGTAATGTTCAGCTTTTTTGGCAACGTGCTCTTAACGAATTTGGGATATTTCTCCAGTGTGTATCTGTGTAATTTGATCCTCGTGGATCTTGTTTTTAATGCAGTGATTTCTCTCCAAAAAAAAGATAAAGATTTTGAGATTAAAAAAAAAAAAGTTATACAGGATTACATATTTTTTCCGTTGTAAATAAAATTGTAAAAATATTTTAACATTATTTGTACTTTTTGAAAATATCTAGAGTAACAACATTTGCAAGTGGTGGCTAGCTTATGCGGTGGAGCTCCTGAATGCCTCACGCTGCATTCTGGGATCAAGTCTCATTCCCCTCTCCCCCAATGTAATAGATTAGGAATGACGAATGACAAAAAAGACTAGCAACATTTAAAAAATAAAACAATTACATAAAACTTAATTGAAAATGGAAAGAAAGAAAGAAAGAAAGAAAGAAAGCTATTACTTTACTTGTTGACTATTTGACTTTTTAAATGATTTTTGTTTTGTTTTAATAATTTTTTTTTTAGAGGTTTTCAATCTTTTGTTTTTGTACTTTTTAGATAGAGGCATGTTGTGTATACTCAAAAAGTTTTTTTTTTTAAAAAAAATCTAAATTTCAAAAAACACACAAATGACGAAGAAGTAATAATTTGGGAGATTGGTGATGTTCCACATCACTTGACTAAGGTAAAATGACTTCGGCATTATAATGAGTAAGTCAAAGCCAGCTTGTTCCACTGACTTAAAATAGTTTACGGACTTATGATAAGTTTTGACAATATTGCCCTTTATGCAAGGTAAAATGCAACCCAAGTCTGAAGGGCAATTTTGACATTTCACAGTAGAAATTATAATTCCCACCCAAGAGTGTGTGTTTTTGTTGTAGAATAATTTGGCTTAATGCATCTTTGCGAACCTTTAGTCGGGTGTTGATAAACGGGGTCAAACAAAACTAAAGTTGAAATAGTGCTAGGTTTCCGGCACAATGGGAATCCATGATCTAGGATTCTTGAGCTAGCAATTGGAAATTTTCTCTTGAAATTAGAAAATAAGAGGGCAACACTTCCTTTGTGAAGTGGTTGTTGTGAAGAATCACACTCAACTTTGATGTCTGCACGAGGGAAGACAATTGCTTACAGTCTTGAAAGCACAAACTTATTGTGAAACTAAGCAGCAACAAGACTTTAAATATAGGAATCGCCTGATAGAATCCTATTCCTACCGAGTTCAGCACGATGCTGATCAAGTTCATCCCTTCTGTTGAAATATCAGCAACAACTGAGACCCAAAGAAGCTCCTAGTGCGGAAAATGTTTTGCCGTAGAGTGACAAGTAGAAGTTGACACAAGTAAATGTAAAGATAACTGACATCATGAAACCTCTAAGAAATACTCTGTTTGTTAAGCACAGTTTGGAGGGATGATTGCGATTTTTGCTTTCGATTTCTCGAATGAGATTTTTTCAAGGACGTGCCCCACTACCTGGTGTGTTGGATACTTGCGAAATCGGTTCATTCGATGACTTGGCCGTTCTCGGGGATTTTCTCTGTCTTGCTTTTTTTAGGAAGACTAGTAAACAAGTTGAAGTTTGGATGATAAAGGAATACGGGGTAAGAGAGTCGTGGAACAAATTATGATTGAGTTGCCTTTGCGGTCCACGTTGGAATGTTTATGTCTGTTAGCGGATGTCAAAATTTTGTTGAAATCCAATGGACTGATACTAGACATAGTTAAACGAGAGAAACTGGTTGTGCATGATCCGAAAAAGAAAACAATGAGAGACATGGTGGTTAGTGGCATTCCATATCAATTTATATTTGGAGGAACTTACGTCGAGAGCCTCGTCTCTCCTCAATGGAGGGGGGATCGATCAGGAGGCAATGAATGTCACACCCTCAAAATTTAAAAGATAATACATTGAATAATTCTATGTGGACGGTCAAGAAATTCAAGGTCCAAATCAAAGTCCACATACGACTCACAAAGTCAACGTTAACAAACTACAATGATCTATGGATACCCGTAATTAAGGGTGGGCATGCCTGGCATGAAAAAAAATCTATATAATTGAGCTAAAAATAAACATTTTTATGAGTAATTTTATACATTAGACATCAGTTTGATGAATTGTCAAGTTATAAAAATAAAAATTTAGCTAAAAGTAGAACTTTTTGACATTACAAGACAACCCGACACGACCCGAAACATGACATGGAAAATTGGTGAGTTGAAAAATATTGTGGGAATTCATAAATAAGATTGTAATAGATAACACAAAAATGACACGAAATTACATGTTGCCCACCCCTACCCGTAAACCCAAATGTAAGTGCATGAGTTTTAAGTGTTCCTACGACCCAATGTCAAAGATGAAACTTTAATTAAGTTACAAAATCATGTTATTAAAAAGTATAAGTTCAAAGATGATATGGTAACTCCTCCATTAGACTTTCAAAATAAATGCATGCATACACTCCAAGCAATCCATGTCATGTTCCGTGTTGGGTAACTTAAATTATAAGTGTGAGCTCAGTAGCCCAGTAGGGAAGAGTCTACCAATCCTAAATGCAATGAAATGCAAGTGAGTGAAAGACAAGGAATACATGAGTTACGCAACATGGATCAAGAAAATTTCAATGGTTAAAAGATTGAAAACCAATTCACTAGCCATTACTATGGAGAATTGTGATAAACTACTGTTATTGTGGAGAATTGAGGTATTGCTATTATGAATAGATTTGAATCTGAAATTGCATTTACATGTGGATGGAAAATTATATGGTCCTTTGGCTCAATTTCATGTGGTGCATCCTTTTCTTGGTGGAACATAGCTGCTGCTCTCTCAAGGATGTCCAGGAGATAGACTGTTTTTTTTATAGTGTTTCCTATAATTCTGCTGCTGGAACGTCACTATTATTTTTCTGATCAATTCCTGGGCGGCAGATTCAAGCATGTCTCATGAATTCTGGGTAGCAAATTCAAGCATGTCTCATGGATTCTAGGTAGCAGATTCTAGTATGGCTTTGGATGCCGTGGCTTCATTGATTCATGTTTTTTCGATTGCATTCAATGATTTAATCTCTGTGTAATGTTATATTGGGGCAGATCTTGGGCAGAAGCTAAGGGCCCTTTATCTTCTCTTTTCTGTGGTTGGTCCCTTGCCAACTGGTTGTTTGGGTTTTGGAGTGGCATGTGATTGTCAAGGAGTTGGGTGCCAACCTAGTTGGGATGCTTCTCTCTCGTTGTGATGTCTTTCTTCTCCTTATCCCTTTAATCTTTGTACTGTTTGCTAAGATTAATAAAATTCCTTTTCGCTGTTCAAAAAAAAAAATCATAAGCCAATAGATTCCCCTTACTATCATTCCTCATACCCGATATGTACCCGACACGTACCCAACCTCTCGCATGTGTCCAACTCTTTCATATCGTAATGCGTCTCGTTCGTTTTAGTTTCCAATTAAGCAAATTCCTTGTGACACGTCCATTGGACGGCCCAAGTATCAATTCCGGGCTACCATTCGGCCCCGTATCTGAAAAATCCTAGATCGCCTAGGTTTTATTGCAATTTATGAAACCCTAATTAAATATCTGATAACTAATAATATCGATCAATCAATCAAATGAAAGCAGATAATCGAAGAACACCAAATATACGTGGAAACCCCTTAATGGGTAAAAAACTACGCGAAGGAATCAATCCACTATAAATCCATTGTGTAGTTACAAGTAATCTTGCCCTACGATTTGAATCGCTCTAAGATGCACTTGCCGAATCCTCGTACACCACACCTAGTGATTGACCGTCGCTGCCTTGAATCCACAAGCCTTCCAATACCCTTCAGAAATCCACCAAAGGAAAACTCAAAAAAAAAGTTGAGAACGAATATGTAGAAACTTCTTGGAGTAAATTGTGTTGGTCAACGATGCATAAGTTGTACTCCAAGACTCAATATTGAGAACCCTCTCAAAATCTTCTCTTGCCTCTCATGTCTCAATGGTGGCTACAACAGTCATGCTTCAAACCCACGGTGATAAATGTTGCAGCCCTCGTGAGAATCTTCTCATCTAATGCGTAAAAAACTTTTGCACTGCCATTGCCAATTAATAAAGGATTGCCAAGAGCATTCCTTGTTGAGGAAGAATTTCCTTAATAATAGTTATACCTTTCGAAGCCTTGGGTGGTAACTCAAATTGGCAGCCAAGTATCATGCCCCCTTTCCTTATTCTCTTGAAATTCTTTTCTTGTATTTCTTTACTACCATGCCAAGAGAACTTCCATATTAAGAAGATTTTCTTAGTGTAAAATCTTTCCAATCCCAAACTTTCCAATTGAATGGTCCCCATATCAATCCAGTGTAAATCCTTCCAAATATCGATGCCCCGTCAAAATTCACGTCGTGTACTTTGAATGACCACACACTCACGGTGCCTCGTTACAAGACAGATTCAATTCCTTCCACAACCTATACAGACACTCTAAAATAAAAGAAAAATAAATTACAACTCGATAACTGGGGATACAATTAAATGTATGATTTGTCATGCAAGTGTCAATAAATTGAGACCTTGGCATATGGTCTTAACAGTATCATCTTCCCCTTGGCCAAGGCATAATTCCTCGCGACACGCCCTTAGGACGGACCGAGTATCAATTCCTAGCGACACGTCCAAAGGACGACCCTAGTATCATTTCGGGCTACCTTTAGGCCCCGCATCACATGTTATAAGTTCACATTATCATTTCTCAAGTTTCAATGTCAACTTTGTGACAAACATAACCCACGTGTCACAACGTCCTTTCACAAGTGTCTCGGACTCTCCGCTCAACCCAAGAGTAACGCCAAGTGTCAATTTATGGACCATGTCCTCACTAAATCCACTAATAATCACGCACAAGCATCGTTAATCATTCCCCATTATTATTTGACTACTAGGTGTTACCGAGGTAGAAAATAACATATTACAAGTGAAAAATGCGTTCGGGGACCAAACAAGTGCGTGGGAGTGGATCGGAACAACAACACGAAAGTCGTCCAACATTCTGTCAAAACCGCCCGGGCGGCCGTGAATCCCGCCTGGGCGGGTTTTCCAGAGAGCAACCCGAAAATGGCACAAAAAAGGGGATTTTGGGGATTTTTCACTAGAACACCAATTTTGATGATTCGAAAGCCAAATATCAATGCAATAGGCTAGAGGTAGATGATCAAACAACCAATTTGACTGGGGGAACATTAATCTTCATGAATCAAGGTATTTCTCAAGTTATCATGACTAGAAATTTGATACAACGTGGGTTTCATATAAATTACAAGTGTTACCATAAAATCAAGCTACAATGTGATGAGATAACTACCAAATCAAGAGGGGAATAACGTATAGGAGCTAGAAGATGGTATGATTTCAACACAAACTTGACTAGAAAAGGTTTACCCACAAGATTTCAATTAAACATGAAGAAGATTAGCTATAGGAGGGAATACACACACACATGTACAACAAATACACTTAGAAAGGGTAGAAATTCCCCTACCTCAAGGTGTGGGAGCTTTAGATCTAAGATTGAATCCAAACCCTAGCTTCCAAGCTCTAGATATTCCCAACTTGATCTCTTTCAAAGCCAAAGCAAGAAGATACCAAGCTCCAATGATCAATGGTTGAAGGATTTGTGCAAGGGTTGAATGGATTTGTGGAGTTTTTGGGAGAATTTGTGGAACAAGCTTAAGAAAATGGAAGTTAAGAGAGAGAGGGAGGGGGCGGCCTATTGTGGGAGGGGAGGGAATTTGATTTCTCTCTCCTCTCTCACACCCTATGAAGCACGGGTACTCCAAAAATGTTGCCGTACGCGTACCGGGTACTGGTACGGGTACGGGTACGGCTGGGTACGGCAAAAAACGTACCGGGTACGGCAAAAACGTACCGGGTACTTTTGCACTGTTCGGGTACGGCATGGGTACTCCTGGGTACTCCAATTGGGTACTTCTGGGTACGTTTGGACCATTTTTTAAAATTTTCAAAACTTTAAGGGGCCCGAATGAAAATTATAGAAACATAAGGGGTTTATTTGCACTTTTTACCCCCAATTTAAGACATAAGTCGACATTTTTGGGGTTCATCAGTTAGGGTTCATAAACAGAAGCAGCAGCCACTTCTCCTCCTCCACTGTTCGAGCAACAGCCATGGATATCTGGTTAGTCTCTCTCTCTCTCTCTCTCTCCTCTCTCTCTCTCTCTCTCTCTCTCTCTCTCTCTCTCTCTCTCTCTCGCTGCTCCAGTGCTCCCTCTCGCTGCTCCCTCTCTCTCTCTCTCTCTCTCTCTCTCTCTCTCTCTCTCTCGCAGCTCCCTATCTGTCTCTCTCTCGCTGCTCCCTCTCTCTCTCTGTCGTGCTGCAGAGTTGCAGCAGCTGCTCCCTCTCTCTCTTTCTGTCTGCAGCTACTCTCTCTCTCTCTCTCTCTCTCTCTCTCGGTTATAGACTTATAGGTTACTAAATCAACTCATCTCTACAGATCTAAAGTCACGAAGTGAAGAAGGTGTTGACTGTAGAGCAACATTGCAAGTTTGCAACAATCATCTCCTGACTCCTGGGTATTCTATGCTTCTTTTGAACTCTTTAACTCTTCTCTACAGATCTTATGAACTCTTTAACTCTTATTTATGCTTCTTTTTGTTGGTAAAATGAGTGTTTTATTTAGTTTGTGCAATGGAACATAGTAAAATAGGGAAAAAAAATTAAATTTACACTTACGTACCCAACCGTACCCGTACCCTATTTTTTTAGGTTTTTGCCGTATCGCGTACCCGTACCCGTACCGCGTACCGGTACCCGTGCTTCCTAGCTCACACCACATATACCAAATTTTGAAAAATTACACCCCCGGTCCCTATATTGACTTGTGTAATGCAATTAGGCCCAAACTTATTCACCACACTTAACAATCCATCACTTAAACATTTCAATCAATTCCTCACATTTCCCCAACTTTATTTCCGGAAAAATAATTAAAATTTTAGGTCTCTACAATGAATGAGAAGCAGCTTTAGTTATTTGTGTAGTAAAAAATGATTCTATTCATCCTTGATGAATAATTGTAGATGCTACAGATGTGAGCCTCTATATATCTGTTATTGGTACTTAATTAAATAAATTTTTGTGCTTTGAGTTACATAGGATAGTGGATAGTGATATATGTCGAACTTAGGTTGTAGCCCTAATGATAAAAGGTGTCATTATGCGACAGTGCTCCAACAATCTTCTCAACCGCACAGTAGTTGAGAAGAGCGTTGAGACACCACGTTGCAATTCCTTAGGAGCACTTAACAAGTTTTATGTGGCTAGTGCCGCCTGAAAATAGTTGGAATCTACCCTATGAAGCATGAGTATTTGTAGATGGGGTTTATTGCCGTATTAGATATTGATACTCGCTGGATACTCGTGGGTGCGCATTCCATACTTCCGACTCGTGGGGGCGCATTTCATACTTGCTACACGTTCCTATAGGTTTTTTTTTTTTTTTTGTCATTCGCCATTTCTAATCTATTACATTGGGGGAGGGGGGAATGTGACTCGATCCCAGGATGCAGTGTGGGGCATCCAAGAGCTCTACCACATGAGCTAGCCACCACTTGTGTTCCCATAGGTTAAGTAATCACATTTCTTACTCTTGAAAAAGGAAGTATCGATTGCAGTTCAAATATTCTTATGTGATGCATCCGAACGTTGTGAAATTGAGATTATGGCGTTTCTAACGTTGGATTTAAAGTATACTTGTCACCAATATTTTGCTCACTGTCTTAGAGCAAGAAAAAATGGAGAGAATTACAAGAGATGATTTAATAGAATCAAGAGTATCTTTTTTATTGGCATCCTAAGGATCTTGAACCGTATGCCCGTTAATAGAAGTAAGGCCATTCTTCTTTGTCTGTTAGAGGCGATAATACATGCTTTGGCAAAAAAACAAAAAGTGGTTTTTTCGTTTTTTCCTTTTGTCTTTATTCAAAAAAAAATTATATTTGTTAGTTTAGCGTCAAGTTTTCGTAGTTTATGGTTTCATACGAGACGAATCCAAAAAATATAAAATTATGGCCGAAACTAATTTTTTTAATAAAGCCAAAATTAAACCAATAAACTGGTTTATTTTCGGCTTTATTCAAAAAAATATTAGTTTTGACCATAAATTTATACTTTTTGGATTCGTCTCGTCAAGATAAATTAATAAACCACGAAAACTAGATGCAAAACTAACAAATGCAATTTTTTTTTAATAAAGGCAAAACCAAAAAACCCAAAAACCAGTTTTGCACTTTTTTGCCAAAACACTATATTCTTGTCCCCTTTTAAGTACCATGTTTTTCTTGATTTCTAGACCCATAGCCATTCAACCATTCGGTTGAGTTTCCATAAATTAGACCTTAGCTTTTTCCTCATGCTTCGGTTTATATCTTGAAATAATCCATACTTTGAGAGTCTCTTACATACGTTTGAGTTTGCTGATAGACTTGATCCAGCCCAACCTTGAACAATTGTGTCATTCCAAGTCTTTTCCTTTAACTTCAACACACTTGGGATGCATACACCAAGCTGTAATGATTCTGAAAGACTAGGACCCTAATCTCTCCCAAGTGGTAGGCAGCCCCCACTCTGGGTGGAGTAAAAAGCCATTATCCTGCTCCACTTCTCCATCTTGAGGATTGGACCTAGTGAACTTTCTCCCAAGAATTAGCTGATTAATCAGCTCTATATCATTGATAAATATGGTTGGTCATTCTTGTTTCCCTACGAAAACATCCCTCCCCTTTCCCTCTGTTTCTAATTTAACTAAGGTCCCTTCCCAGACACCATGGTTTGGGGTAATGTCTTTTGAGGCTAGATAATACACGCCAGTAGGGCTGCAAATGAACCAAGCCGTTCGTGAGCTTGGCTCGGTTTGGCTCGAAAAGAGCTCGTGCGAACTCCGTTCGTTAAGTTTTTATTGAGACTCGGCTCAAGCTCGAGTTCGTTAAAACCTTAACAATCAAAGCCTGAGCATGGCAAAGCTCGAGTCAGCTCGACTTGACAAGGCTCGTTTACATTTTAGATGAATAAAATAATATAACTTCTTATTCCAATTTGATATCCTAATGCACTATCTTTTCAGAAACTTATTAAATTTCACTATTATTTTGATATTGAGACTATTTTCCTGTAGAGTATATAAATATAAACCATATATATATATGTGTGTGTGTGTGTGCGCGCACAAGTAAACTTTATTGGTTGTTTTAAGCCTATGTGAGTATGTAAATATATTTTTTCGGTGGTTCGTTAAGGCTTGTGAACAAGCTCGAGCTCGAGTCAACCCGAAGCCAACTCGGCTCAAGCTCAGCTCGTTAAGTTTTCACTAAGCTCGAGCTTGAGTTCGTTAAAAAGTTAATAAACAAGCTTGAGCACAGTAAAGCTCGGTTCGGCTCGGCTCGTTTTGCCGCCCTACTCGCCGGTCCCCACGCATACCTTCTACCTACTACGTCAATTAACAGCCTCGGTCACCTTTGTTGGTGCTCTAATCTTATCTTGCTCTTCCATAACAGCTTTGCCCGTGGAAAATGAATGGCTTTTACAACGTTGTCCTTTTAATTTGTTCAATTTTCTCTGTACCAGAAAACAAAAAATAACTTGTTCATTTTTCTATACGTGAAAGAGCATTGTTGTTAGTTCATGAATAAAGAAAGGAAAAACGGTGACAATTTTAGCAATAGTACCCCTAATTTCACAACAATCTGAATGTTTGTCCATCTAATTTGAATTGTACAGATTTTAAATCTTCACTGTATATGACGTATCAAAGAGATCCAATTGTTAACGAAGGGCAAAGTAGAGATTTTGGTGCATTTTGAAGAAAGTTTATCAACCTATCTGGAATGCCACAAGCTTTCAAAACTTCAACCAATAGGGTTTCATGTGAAAGCCAGAAATGACATGATCCTCTGATATGTCTTTCAGGTTCCGTTTTTTCCAGGTGGAATATGGATGTGGTAAGCTATGGTTGGAATTGGATGTACTCCTAAGGTTGTGCTCTGTAAATAATGTACTCCCTGCATCCTTTTTTTAGAGTAGAGTATTTCATTGGCGATCAACGATCCGGATCATCTTACACCTTAAAAAGGCATTTTTACATTTACTTTAATCTCAATTTATTTGGACTATTGATCACTAATCAGACGGCTGAGGAAGCTCAGTACATGCATGTAGTAAGTTCCCTCACTACAGGCCCCAAGTTTCCAATGGTTTTGAAAAGTGGAGGTAAGAGGTGATATAAAAGGTATAAAGTTGAAGTAAAAGTTGATGTGAAATGAGCAATGATCATGTCTCTGTAATAAGTTGAAATTATGAAACTACACACTTTGAAAATAGACGGAGGGAGTAATGGCTATGTATGCCAACTATGTGCAATGGTTTTAAAACTGCTGCCCTTTTTGTAATGGTTTAATGGTTTGCTCAGAAAAAAGAGAGCCGCCTCCATGTGACATGTTCCACTAGCAGCAAAAGACCAAACACAACGACAGAAGCACTAGCAGTTTCCTCTTTTTCTTTGACAAGCCTCATCTGCTCCTCAAGCTGGGTGGTTCTTCTAAGCAACTAGGGAAGATCTAGCTTGCGTGATCTAGCTTTCGATGTGTCCGCCAATATAAAAACGAACAAGGATCCCCAGATTGCCATTTCCAAACCAAAAATGGTTACTGGAATCCATCGACAATTAACAAGGGAAAAAGAAGAAGAAGAAGAAAAAGAAGGGCTTGGAATTTACCCCATGCTAAGAACAGCCAGCGAGTCTCCTCACGAGGTTGATGGCAGTGACGGAAGTCCTCACAGGAGCTCACCTTCCACACTAGCATTGCATGGACTCCATCGTAGGTTCTTCAATTCTGGCCTCTTCAGTTTAAACTAATGGTACACAAATATGGGAATATAGAGATGAGGTTAGGGTTCGATTCCGCAGCTTGTGTCTGAGGGATACATGAGAGCAAATCCATTTTGCTCTTCACAAATGCACCAAAATGCGTACTTTGCCCCTTCAATAACAAAGATTTCCGTCAGCTTAAGTACCGTCCGTCAACTATTGGACCTCTTGTTACGTCAACTAAGGTGAAGGGTTAAAATCGTTGCAAATCAAAATATGTGTTCCACTAGAATGGTTTTTTTTTGGTTTTTTTGTTTTTTGATCTTTTTAGTTGATGTATTACTCCTATTAAAGGATAACCTGTCTTGAAAAATGTGACCAAGAAAAAAAAAAGTCCTTTACTGGAACTCCCTGGTTACTTGGGGGAGTTATTAATAATTTGATAGCTGATCCCGGCCATTCCCGTTAGAATTTGACGGCCAACTAACGGAGGGATGATCTGTGAACAATGTCAGAAAATAAAGGGAGGTTATTTGCAAGTTATAGAATATGAGGGGGAGTAATTGTTTTCTTGAAACCCTCAAGGGAGGTTATCGTAATTTATTGAATAAAATTTGTGCGGTGAGAAATGAAAAGTGAGAGTACCGTACTCCACTGTAAAGATGAGGAGACAATAATGTCCGACGGCGAGACCATGGACGACTCCCTCTGGAGTAATCTACCAGCGGAAATCATCACCGCCGACGTGCTCCCTCGATTACCATTCAAGACTCTATGCCGATTCAAGTGCGTCTCTCCCTCATGGAATTCCCTTATATCTTCCCCCTCTTTCTCCGAAACCCACTACCCACTAAAAGCCATTCTCTTTTCGAGCTCTCGCCATCTCTACTCCGTTGATTTTTCCGACGCAAATCCGACCGCAATAAAGCTTGATTCTCCTTGGTTAAACTACATGGACCGCTGGTTCAGGTCGTTGAGCTCTTGTAATGGCTTAGTTCTTGTTTCTGATGAAGGTATTGTCAACTTCTTGATGAATCCATCCACTAGTGAATATAAGAAACTGCCTTATTCCCCTTTTCCTAGGGATTCGGGTAATGTCATTTATCCACCGGGGTTGGGTTACGATTCATCCACGGATGATTACAAGGTTGTGTTATTCTTTTATGTTGATCCTGATGATGCCAATGATCCTAATGATGATGATGCCAATGCTACGACTGCGGCTGTCTATTCACTGAAAGCTGATGCTTGGAGGACAATTCCAGATTTCCGTTATACTCCTGTGCGTCGTCGTCGTGGGGTTTGCTTTAACGAGCGTCTTCATTGGCTATGTTGGAGGGCTGGTGGTTTGAATGTTTCGAAATTTGTTGTTGCATTCGATTTGGCGAATGAGGTTTTTGGGGAAATGCAATTGCCTGCATCGTATAATGAATCCGAGTATAGGGTTCATGACATGGTGGTCCTAGAGGGTTGTCTCTGTTTGCTTATTTGGTCGAAAAGTGGGCGAATTGATGTTTGGATGATGATGGAGTATGGTGTAAGAGAGTCGTGGACAAGATTTGCGATTGCTAATCCTGCTAAGTATACAGTGGATGTATTGTGTTTGTCAACGCATGACGAATTTGTGTTGAGAAGAGAGCACTATGTGAACGAATTTTTGTTGAGAAGAGAGCACTATGCGAACGATCTCAGAGGAGGGGTGGTAGATGAATTTGGTGGGGGGAAATTAGTTCTGTACAATCCGAAACAAGGAACAAGGAGGGACGTGGTAGTTTCTGGCATTCCAACTAATGAATCTATTGTTGGGGCCAACTACATGGAGAACCTTGTCTCTCCTAATAATGAAGAACGGATTCGTAGACAAGGTGAAGCTTAGTTGAAAGAGTTATCAGGTATATTTCCGACATAGAAATGACTGTGTCCCTTCTTTTGTTGACTATGTATGGAATATATTGCGTCTTACGTGAGCTTCTATATTTGAAGGTTTTTGGAGGTTGCAAATCAACATATTATTTCTGGGTCCATTTTTTGGGAGGACATAGTAAATGGGTTTTACTGCAATAAGGACATCAACTTTTTCTTTAATGGCAAAAGGACAAATCACCTACACATTCCAAAAATGCCCACACTAGCCAATGAAAGTGCTTAAACCCCCAAACCTAATGAAAGTGCCTAAACCTAAACCCAGGGTACCCTATGAAAGTGCCTAAGACCTTAGGGTACCCTATGAAAGTGCCTAAAACCCTAGGGCGCCCTATGAAAGTGCCTAAACCACTAAAACTCTATAATTGGAAAGTACACCCTAAATCTAAACACTAGGGCACCCTATGAAAGTGTCTAAAACTAAACCCTAAGATACCCTATGAAGTGCCTAAAACCATAGGGTACCCTATGAAAGTGTCTAAACCACTAAAACCCTATAATTGGAAAGTGCACCCCAAGTGCCTAAACCTACTATACCCTATCCTAAAGAGTCTAAATCCCCTAAAATTGAACCCCAAAATTGAGGAGAGAGAAAATTAATTTTGTCACACCCATCAAATTTGTCCCACGCTCATGAGAGAGAAGCCCGTCCCATCAAATTTCTATTTGACTCGTCCCATGAGAGAGAGAGAGAGAGAGAGAGAGAGAGAGAGAGAGAGAGAGAGAAATTAATGGGGACAACATTCGGGGCCAACTGTCGGGGCCACAGTGACTGACCCGTCCCATTAAATTTCTATTTCGCTTTCATAGTAAACAGTAAATACCCTTAATGGTGCCCTTAAAATGTTGACTGGGGTAATGAACACTGACATAGTGCAAAGACCTAAAAATGTCACTGACCCGTCCCATCAAATTTCTATTTCGCTTTTGTCCCAAAGACTACTCCACATAGTGCGCGTGTGGTAGGGTTCATTAAGGGTATTTTTGTCTAGTATTGTCCTTGAGCCCTCAAAAAATTCCTATCAATGTATTGAAAGCATTAAAATAAATTAAGCTGGACTAAACACCATTTAAAGCCTCAAACTTGGCCTTTAGACCAATTTTCTGATTATTTCTTGATATTTACATTGATTTGGTAGTCTGAGTTATACATGGCATTGGTTAGCGATGGAAGTTGTCATTTGATTATATGCTTGATCATACACAAGTTGCTAGGGCTCAATTACCCAAAAAAAATATTAATAAATAAATTTCATAGGGCACTAAAAAACCAAAATAGATGGAGTCTAACCTTTGAAGCATGACTGCTTGAGCACTTACATTTGGGTGTCATGTTCATATTGGACGAGGACACTCCTTGGATACTCACCGGCACATATCTGTTGCTTCATAATCGTATCCATAAGTTTTGTATATTTGTTTTCTTTATTCGTGAAGAATCGGACACTCTTATGTCACGAATCTGCACATCAATGAAATCGGCAATGTGGCACTTCTTATGCGGCATCGAAGTATAACTATTAGCAATACATGCATGAGTAGTTTTCCACTACTTTGTTTACTTCTTAGAGAAAGTGTAGTTTTCCAATAAACTGGTATTATCGATTTCAGGGGTATGCATAGAGAATTTGAGTATGTTTGGAAATATGGGTTCTTGGTATGATTGTTTGCCTTTTATTGTCACTTGGCAGAGACAATATCAATATTTCAACCCATTAGCATGCTTCCTCCTTAATTCTACTGGAAGGAACACAACACGACTTATCTCTTTCCTACTTTTAGTGCCTCGAGTTGAGGGTTTTTTAGGTTGCAATTTTTTTTTGTATCGCTCTCTCATTGCCAATCCTGCAAAGTCTGGTAAATCATTTGGGCTCTCATTTGTACTGGACTAAACTAATAAGTCTGGGTATTGGTATTTGCATCAAGCGAACACGCTGCCTGGTAGTCTTTAGGTTTAGCAACCCGTTGGGCATCTCATGTAGGTTTTATTTATGGAATGAAACTTCTTGAGAAATCGAATTCTTATTGTGGAAGTGTGTAAATGGTGTTGATTCTCCCCATGAGAATCAAGGTAGTCTCTTGGTGTCTGGAAGTATTTAGGTAAGGAACCTAATTGTCATTCCTTGGCTTGGGGAGCCCTCCCATTCTCACCTATTATTGTGGATGATGATTTTATTTGTAATGTCTACCATTTTCTTGTTTGAACTGAATGACGGAATAAACATTCTGCAATTGCGAACCAAGCACAACCTTAAGTTCTTTATATTCCAGATTAACCTCAATTTCTTATCTTTACCCAGTGTGTCCTAGAAAGGTGGAAATGCAGTCACCTAAAATAGTGAATGATGTTTCCATTCATATTTTGCGTTTTAATCATTTTTTGTTGAATGAACAAAATGACAGGATAAACCTTTCAGTCAAGTGAACCAAACACAATCTTATGTTATTTATCCGCCAGATTAACCTCAATTTCTTGCCTTCAACTTCTGTGTTATAGTAAGGAGGAAAGGTTCGTCCAACTATTTTGTCAATGCCATTTATCTCAACTTACTAAGTGTGACGCTTCCTTCAACTTTAGATTTGAATATACAGCCCTATTGAATGCCAGTAGTCTGTTGCTGCATTGGCTGATCCATTTGAACAGTAATGGCTACTGGAAGTCTCAAGTTAATGTCCGAGTTTCAGCTCTCTAGTTGTTTCTAGCTTTGTCCATGCACAGAGCTTATAGCTATCTGTTTTGCTATTTACTTGGCTATTGCTCACTGGCTCATTGCTTTTACAGCCTCTTTGGATGATGAGAAAGGGTGAGATAAGAAAACATAAAATGACATAAGCACCGAAGGTTTTCCCACCGAAGCCACACCAGAAGGCCTTGCGAGGCCCACTCTAGGTCCCGCACGAATGATTTGAGCCATTCAAAAATTTAAAAGAAAAAACAAGTGGGTCTGTGAAAAACCAACTCCATCCAATATATGTAGCTGATCGATCCAAACTTTTTTTTTTCTCATTCAGATTAAAAGTTTGGATCAAGTATCTACACATATTGGACGGAGTTGGTTTCTCACGAGCCCACTCGTTTTTTTTTTTTTTTAAATATTTGAATGGCTCGGATCATCCGGGCGGGACCCGGAGTGGGCTCCGCAAGGACTTCGGAGTGGCTTCGGTTTGGGAAAACCTTGGGTGCTTGTAGCAAAGCTGATAAAAAAAAGAAGGGAGAATCTTTTAATGTATTTGGGTTTTAAAAGATGTGAGAAATGGTGAGGACCGAGGAAGGATGAGAAATGGAAACACAGATGAGTCTTTATTGGTCCCATCTCGCAATTCACCAAATTTCATCACTTAAACACAATCTTTCTTTTTCTCTCTCTTCGTGACTTACCATAAAAAGGGCCCATCAGTGTTTTCATATATGGATACTCGCCGATGGTTTAAATTTATTTTGCAGCTGATAGGGAAGAAACATCTGAGCTCTAGTCCAACAAATATGTGCAGCAGCGCTCTCGTATTTTTGCAGGGGAACATGAATACATGATCTAGCTAGATATGCTCTTCAACACTTCATCTCTTGGCCTTTTTGAAGGCACTTCTGCTGCTTGATTCCATCTGAAGCTTTTTTGTACTTTTGTAACTTAAGTTTCATTTCTTGGCTAAGAGCTGATGCACGCTTTGTTGTGGTTTGTTTGTTTGTTATTTCGCGATTGTTCTGTTAGTTCACTGCTGGTTGTTTTCTTCTTTTGGGATGTACCTGAACTGCTAAGTTTACTGCTAAATTGTTCTGTTAGTTTACTGCTGGTTGTTTGAAGCATTAAACCCCCTATGGACAACATTACAAAGACGTGCAGCAATTTAGTTTTTTTTGTTTTTCCAAGTGATTTGAACCAGCAAAAGGCGAAGCTTCATAGTTTGTAGTTGGTGAAAAAATAAGAATCATGAATACCAATAAGAAATCAGGGCCAATCTCAAACTTTCGATTACATATTCTTCATTTCTTGTGTTACAGAACATACAAGGATGCTACAGGTACAACGGGGTTGAACAACAGAAATGTACAATGTGAATCTCAACTATTTATTTCAACAATCAAACGTCGAGATTTTAAATACTCTTTGACCGGTAAGAATTAATCCGGATTTTAAATACTCTTTAACCTTTAAGAATACCGGTTAAAGAGTATTTAAAATCCGGATCGTTGAAAAACACTTTTGGACAGCAAGAGATGCGTTGTACATCTATGTAGTATAACGGTGTTTTTTACTTGTACCATTTTTGCAGTTCAAGGTCCATCCGTCACAATTTGTTGACTCACAATCTCATTCGAAATCAAGTGACGACACGGAATTGTCCCACTGTCTTTGCTATTCATTGTTGAAGTTTGCCGATTATAGGAAAAAGATTGGCTGAGTGATTGCTTGGCGGACATAGTCGGGATGCTTGCCTCCTTTGTGACACCGTTTTTCCTAGCGGTGTTTTAATCTTTATAATCATTTTTGAAGATTAATAAATTCCTTTTTGTTGATAAAAATATATTGAGTTTGTTGGGCAGACATGGTTGGGGTTCTTCCTTGCGTTAGACAACAGCATTTGCTTTGCATAAAGTACAATGAATGAAGCTTGGTATTTCTTAATCTAGTCTCATGTTTCATAAATTTTCAAGTGGCCCATTAAATTCGACTTTGGACTAATTTTTAGGCCTCTTTTATTAGCAAAATTAAAACTAGAGGACTAAAGACTATGTATATGATTTACTACTATTTAGGGGTGAAAAGCCTATATTGTTTGGAGATAAGTTTTCTATTTTAATATAATAATAATAATAATAATAATAGTAATATATTTTGTAATTATTTCGGTGGCGACCGCCACTAATTCTCCCCGCTTGCCTCTATCCTTGCAACCATCAGGGGCTCCATTTTCGTTCAAGAGAACCACTTACCATAAGAAAGATGCACTACTTTTTTTCTCTCGTTTTTTTTACATAGAATTTGGTACTTTTTCAGTTTTTCTTTAATATTATCAGCACAAAATCATGCATACGTGCCCAAAGTGAATTAAAATTCACTCAACTCTGTGTGTAAGTAGAAAATATAGATAAAAAAACAAAATTTTTATGCCTAAAAAAATTTCACCAAAAAGAAATTTGTTCATTACGTATGTTAGTTATATATATATAATTCGGGGTTTTGATCACTGAATCAAAATCCTGATGCGTGGTCACCTAACAAATGAAATTGGATATAATTAATGATTTCAATCATCGAATTAAGATACAGAATGAGTACACCCTCACCGAGAGCGAACAAAGCCAGGGTGAACAAATTTCCTCTCTTTTATCCGCTACGGGTTCCTCCTTTTTTGATCTATTTTGAAATGTGTCTACAACTCCCTCCGTTCCATTTGAATAGCCCTGTTCGGTCTCCAGTGTAATTTTTAAATTGTTCTTATCTTTCAATCTACAATATTTTTAAAAACTTTGTATAATAAACCTAATTGAGATCTATCATATAAGATTCATATTTCTCATAAAATTCATTATAGATCAAATACCAGTAACAATTTATAAACTACATTAGAGACCGAACTAAAAAATTGGGACGGATGGGGTACTTTTTGTTATTGGTGACTGAAGTTCTGGTCGGAACCGAGTGGTCGTAGACTTAGGGGGTGTTCTATTAAGGGAGTTTTTTTTGAATAAACTGAATTTTCACGGGTTTTTATGTAATATATTGTGAGAGAATGATCTATCTTGGTGTTTTGAAAAAACTACTCCCTCCGTCCCTTTTTAAGTGTGTTACTTCGTAAATCCAACTTATTAAAGAAACATCATCATTACACTTTTGACATCAACTTTTTCACTTTCCACATCAACTTTTACCCCCACTTTCCAAAATTGTCTTCCACCTTTACCCATTAACTTTTCACCCACTAACTTTTTAAAAGGGCAAAATGATAATCCTACAAACTTTTACCCAAACTTTTCAAAACACACACTTATTAAGGGACAACTCAAAATAGAAATGTCAACACTTAAAAAGGGACGGACAGAGGGAGTATTTTTTTTTTGTCAGTGGAATACCTCATTTAGAGCAAAAACAATAGCTAAGCTAAAATTTTGGCCAAAAAACCTAATGCACAGTGCATATAGCTAGTCTGTCACTATCAACACTCCAACAATACTACCCATTTTTACCTATTTTATATTAAAATATTGTTTTTTCCTTATTTAAAATAACATATACATACACACAGTATATATATGTATGTATATCCACAGTCGTCGCTACCTCCTACCATCGTCGCTACCTCATCCGCTTGCCTCCTCAGCGGTCGCCATCGCTACCTCCTCCGCCGTCGCTATCGTCATCACCATCACCATCACCGGTGATTGGGAGCTCCATCGTTGTCATCTTCTAGCTGTCGAAGAAACCCACTTTGATTGGCCCATTTTTCGGACATAGTCGTCAATCTCCATCGCCGTCGATCGTTGTCGTGCGTTGATCGTTGCCGTCGATCGTTGTTGATCCATTTTTTCGATTGGTCCAGCAGGAGGAGGAGAGAGAGAAGGAAATGAATAAAAAAAACATGGCTGGTGAACAGTGCTTGGGTATTTTTAGCCTAGCACTGTTCATAAAATGGGAAATGACTTAGTGTTTGCCTTAGCTGTTGGACCGGTGGTAATTTGCTCCTTTGGTTAGCCAAAATGGCTCAAATGCCATTTTGGCAAACCTGCTGCACTTGCTCTTATGTGAACATAATCTTCGGTCCTGTGGCCGCAACCTTATTTGGCTTCCTTTAAAAATTCAAACAAATTGTTGGGCTGTGTTTGGAAGTTGTGGAAGAGAAGAGAAAATTAAAAAAGAAAAATGAGGAAGAAATGGGAAAGAAATCTCTTTTTTTCTTTTGTTTGGTTTGTGAAAGAGAGAAGAAAATTTGCACTCATGAGAGAGAGATGAAGAAAAAAAAAAGTAGTTAATTTCTTTTCCTTTTACCTTCCTCCTCCTATTTGGAAACCAAACAACATAGAGGAAATTTTATTTATTCTCTCTTCTTTTCCACATCTTTCCTCAACTTCCAAACATAGCCTTAACAATTTGGCCCCTTAAATTTGTTTTGCTTCTAAATGCACCCAACCCACCTCTTTGCCTCTGGCTCTCCCACTAACCTTCAGTTCTTCAGTCACTAATCGTACCAGTCCAAAGACCAGAAAACACCCAACTTAACTGCGCTCAACATCTCTCTCGATCTGAAGGCGGCGACCATGTCCAACGACGGAACTCTCCCCCAGGAAATCATCACCGAAGTACTCTATCGTGTACCCGTCAAATCCCTTTGCCGATTCAAGTCTGTTTCACACTCATGGAAAACCTTAATCTCCGACCCCCATTTCGCCAAAACCCACCTCAATCGAACCAACTCCCAAAACCCTAAGAAGCTGGCCCGAAAAATCATTATCTTTTCCAAGGCTGAGAATCTCTTCTCTGTAGACTTCGCCGACGACGAAATTCCGACTGCCACAAAACTTGATTTTCCTGCGGTGGAGCAACCAGCCGGCCTTAAGTCGCTCAGGGTGTGGGGCTCTTGCAATGGTTTGCTTCTGGTTTCCCGTACGCGTAATTCCAACTACTTCTTGTTGAATCCATCTACCAGAGAAAGTAAGAAACTGCCAACACGCCCTTTACTCCACGATCCGACTGATGGGTGCTTCCCTTGTATTTTTGGCGTTGGTTACGATTCTTGTACGGATGACTATAAGGTTGTGATGCTGAAATACTCTACTATGAGTGCCGTAACAATTATTGATGTTTATTCACTGAAAAATGATGCTTGGAGGAGAATTCAAGATCTCCCTTATAGGCTCATGTCGACTAGGTGTAGGGTTCTATTTAATGGGTGTCTCCATTGCATTTGTTGGAGGGATGATAGCTTTGAATCTTTTGCGATTTTTGCGTTTGATTTCTCTGATGAGTTTTTCAGGGAAGTGCCGCTACCTGCTGCATTGGGTGCCCACGATATCGATTTTTCCTATGACTTGGCCGTCCTTGGGGATTCTCTCTGTTTTCCTTATTTTTTGGAGCTTAGTAAACAAGTTGAAGTTTGGATAATGGAGGAATACGGGGTAAGAGAATCTTGGAACAAAATTAGGATTGAGATGCCTGAGCAGTCTACAGTGAAATGTTTGTGTATGTTAGCAGATGACAAATTTTTGTTGAAATCCGACAGAGTTAGACAAGAAAAATTGGTCGTGTATGATCCGAAAAAAGAAACAATGAGAGACTTGGTGGTTAGTGGCATTCCGTCTAAATTTACATTTGGAGGCACTTATGTCGAGAGCCTTGTCTCTCCTCATAATGGAGGGGGGATTGGGAGGCAATAAAGAAGCTTCTTCAGGTACTTTTGTGTAGTAAAATGATTATATGCCATCTTTCTTGATGAATAATTGTAGATGATATGGATGTGAGCCTTTATATTCAAGGTTATTTGAGGTTGCGCTTGCACATGCATATATCTGTTATTGGTACTTGGATAGATTTTAGTGCTTTGAGTTACATAGGATAGTGGATAGTGAATTATGTTGAACTTGGGTTGTAGCCCTGATGATACATAGGAGTCATTATTTAGTGCACGAAACTTGGTTCCCCAACAATTTTCTCCACCACACATTCATATGTACTTGAGAAGAGTGTGGGGCATCGCGTGGCAGTGCCTCAGAAGCACCTAACAAGTTTTATGTGTCTAGTGCCCCCTAAAATGGTTGGACCGTTGTAGTCTACCCTAGTTAGCATGAGTATTTATAGAGGGGGTTTATAGGCACATAACATATTGATACTCATTGGACACTCACGGGTGCGCATCTGATACTTCCTAAACATTTCCATAGATTAAATATTTACTTCTCTTACTCTTGAATTCTCGTGGGAAAAAGGAAGTATCTAGTACAGTTTAAATACTCTTTTGTGTGGTATCCAAATGTCATGAAATTGAGATTACGACGTTTCTTATGTTGCATCTAAAGTATAATTAGTAGCAACAAATACATGGGTGGTTATTGTTCTCCTTTTTTCGGCGATGACACTATCAAAGTCTCAACTAAGTAATAGTCTACCCTTCTCTGGACTTGTGATTCTTATAGACCTCTTCACCCTTCATATCAGCTTCGTAGAACTTGTGATTCTTACAGAACTCTACATCATTTGCATATTGCTAGGGATCTTACACTTTCAAATGGTTTTGTATTGTTAGTTTTACTATCCATTTTCTCTTCCACAAAGGTAATAGAAGTCAGGGCACACATGATACATGTGCATGTTGAACTTTCACAAAAAATATGCACAAATGCTTCTGGTTTTTTTTTTTTTTTTTTTATCATGTTTGCGTCAAATTAACTTTTACATACTGTGACCGATCAACAATGTAAATAAATATCACATCAAATAAACTATTCATACTTTCCATATTTATGCATTGTATTGTCACGGATGCGTGTTCAAGTTGTCTAATGTAGATAACAACAAAGTAAACATAACACAATTGAACTGTTTATTAATCTTGATGGCTCTGTTCGTTTCCCAGTTTAGTTTTAGTTTTAGTTTTAGTTTTGATGACATCATCATTTTCCTCATTTCTCTCTATCTCTCTCCACTCATTACACCTTATGACATCATCAAAACTAAACTAAACTATCTAACCAAACACAGCCGATATAATCTTGTGACCGCTATTGTGACAAATTCACTGTAATAGTTGAAGTAATCAAGCCAATTCAATATGTTGCCGTACTAATGTTATTGCCGTCAAATACTTACACAAGTCAATATACTTCCAGATATTTTCATACACGCGTAATAATTCTGATTTTTATATATATCAAATTTTCATCCATTTTCAAAAAAATAAATAATAAAAATCCTTCAACTGAAAGGAAAACATATGTAAAGTAATGCATAGTAACATAGTCCTTAAGAATCAAAGATTTGTTACGAGTTGGATCAGTTGTGGCATTTGTATGCCTAAGAAGACGAAGGAGTAGCGCAGCCAGCGCTGCAGCTTGGGATTAGTCTGACAAATGAGCGAGGGATTAATGTGTTTTTTTTTGGCAGTTGGGGATTCTGAAGAAGCAACGTAGGAAGGGAAGTTCCGCAGTAAGGTTACCATTTTGCCTAGGTTGTAACCGCCAAAAACAGGTTGAAAAATTGGGATTTATTGCTTTCAATTAGGTTAGTATTGGAATACTAAAAGTAGGCAAAATCTCAAAAAAGAGGACACCAAAGATGGCTTCTCCCTTTATATAAGATGTTTGATATCTAACTTTGGTGACTGCATTATGTTGACAGCATAGAGCTCAACTTCTTATTCTTCATTTGAGGTTGACATCCATCTCTTGTTGTTGTGATTTACCATACTTTTCTAGTCTGTCTTTCTTTGTTTGTGTGTTTTGCTCTCTATATGTACCTTATTAATGAGACCAGTTGATGCGAGCAATATGTTTTTCAAATTCGGTTTGATCACTTAACCTGTATCAAAATATGTTCAAGTGCAGAAGGTCTTGCTAACCCAAGAGGCCAGGATACATGGTTGTTCGAGTTTGGACAATATTGGAAACGGTTGAAGATTAAGGTGACTTCTCAATGGGTAGATCCTCCAGGTTTAGATGTTCAGGGGTAAGTTAATCTTTTGCTCAAGTAGATGGTGTGGACTTGTTCTGGGGGCTGGTGCCAGGTGGTTCATGCTCCAACAATAGTCTTTATGGATGTTTCATATTTATTTATTTTTCAAAACGAGAGAAACTGGTGGTGTACAATCCAAAAAAAGAAACAATGAGATGCATGGTGGTTAGTGGCATTCCGTCTCAACTTACATTTGGAGGCACCTACGTCGAGAGCGTCGTCTCTCATAATGGATGAGAAGTTGCTTCAGGTATTTTTTTGTAGTAGAAAGGATTCTATGCCTTCTTTTTCTTAATGAATAATTGTTGATGCTGCACATGTAGCCTTTATATATCCACTATTGCCTATTGGTACTTGGAATAGATTTGCTTTGAGCTACATAGGATAGTGGATAGTGATGTATGTCGAACTTAGGTTGTAGCCGTTATGATAATAGCTGTCATTATTCAAGTGCCCCTACAATCTTCTCCACCACACATTCATGCAGATGAATGTGTCGTTGAGAAGAGTGTTGGGGGACCACATTGCAATGTCTCAGGAAGCACCTAACAAGTTTTATGTGGCTAGTGTCCCCTGAAAATTGTTGGAGTCTAACCTATGAAGCATGAGTATTTATAGATGGGGTCTTGTAGCCGTAGCGTATACGATATTGGTACTCATTGTAGACTCACGGGTACACATTTGATACTTCCTACACCTTCCCATAGGTTATAATAATCACTTTTCTTACTCTTGAATTGTCGTGGCTGTGGGAAAAAGTGAGTATCGATTACAGTTCGAATATTCTTATGTGATGCATCCAAACGTCGTGAAATTGAGTTTATGGCATTTCTTATGTTTGATTTAAAGTATAATTATCAGCACTAAATACATGAGTAGATTTCCAATATTTTGCTTACGTCTTAGAGCAAGAAAAAATGGAGAGCATTACGACCAGTATCATTCTTTGTTCGGGATAAGCAATTTGAGGATAGTTTGCCATACGGGTTCCTGGTATGATTGTTCGCCTTATCGTGGTTGACAATAAGTATCATCCTTTCTTTGTGGATAAGCAATATGACTATATCAGGATACTTGGCCGTATTGGTTCATTGTAAGAAAGATTGTTCTGCTTTTATCGGGGATAAAAATTTCGAAGTCTCAACTTGTTAACTGTCTCTCCTTGTGACCACTGGTCAACATCTAAAACTTATGATGCTCAGGGACCTCTTTATGCTTTGGAGAATTGCTTTGATTGCTCACTTTCAAACCATTTTCGTTCATCTTATTCACTATCCATTCTCCATATCTAACTTTTGGTGACTGAGTCAAGTAAAGTACGCTCTATATCCCTCATATATAGTGTTGAGAGTTCAATCAAGTAATTTTCATTTCAGGTTCGCATTAATCCCTTGTTATAATGATTCACCACACTTTCTTCCATGGCTTTCTTTATCTGTGTCTCTTCTAAGTTATCTTTATATCCCCCCTCTTTTTTGAGGTCAGATTGGAATATGCTGTAAACGAAAGAGATTGAGTTGAGTAATGGGATGCAAACTTGATTTGATTATCAAACCAATTTTAAAATGTGTTCAAATGGATAAAAGGTCTTGTTCAACCCTCAGGGCATGGTTTCTTGTAGTTCAGACGATATTGGAAACTGTTGAAGATTATGGTGACGTTTCAATTGCTAAATCCTCCGCTCTTTAATTGCTAAGGGGTGAGTGAGTCTTTTGTTCGTGGAGCTTGTGCACAACATAGTTGTCAGTTGTCACAGGCGCGCCTAGGCAAGAGGGAGTAGACTTTAAAGAGGCGCAGTCTATGCGCAAGAGGTGAGAAGGCGATGCTTCTTTCCAATTCAATCATAGCCCTAGGATTATGTTGTCTAGGTTAAATATATTACCTTGGCCGTCGATCTCAAATAAAACAAAAGGTCTCTCCTTAGTCTCCTAGCCGCTGAGTTGCATCTTCTCTCATCTCTCTTGCAATCAGTGGGGTTCGAACAGTGGATTTGATCAGTGGAGATCAAACAACCCAGTCGATGAGTGGAGTTCGATTAGTGCATCTCCTCTCATCTCTTGTATTTTCTCTCCTCTCTCTCGTGATTGTCTGACCCTCTCTCCTTTCTCGATTGTCTTGACTCTCCTCTCATCTCATCAAGATAATCTCTCTCTCTCTCTCTCTCTCTCTCTCTCTCTCTCTCTCTCTCTCTCTCTCTCTCTCTCTACATATATATTTAGGTTTGACGTTTTAGTTCTTCTCTATGAAAGAATTGTTAACTATTTCACACATTTTTATATATCTTTTGATACCTTGCCCTCTCGCCTAAGGCCCAACAGGACTTTGCACCTCGGTGCGTCTTTCATCCTCGGACAACCATGCACTACTGTCAGCTTCATGCTCCAAGAGTGGTTTGTGAAACTTTGTTTATGGTGATTGGTATTAGGAGTCCAATGACTTGTATCTTGTGTCTTCTGCCTTCTGGTCTTTACGGCTCCGTTTGTTGTGGAATTTTTGGTTGTTTGGTTGGACAGTTTGTGTAAAATGTTTTTCAAGCGAAAATGATTTCCATCAAATACAGTAGAATAACTTGCGCTTGATATTCGCGTAAGTTGTCGGACCATCTGGGGTGCTCTCCATGTTTTCAAAGGGCAATGCTATGTACCCTAAATATATACACCAAAAATTACCCCGAAACAGAAATCTGTGGTTCAGACTACAGCCAACAGAATCTGGACCATTGATTTCTCTATCAAGATAAAATTCGGGGTTTGTTTTCGGGGTACTAAGCATTTCCCTTTCAAACAGCACCTACTCGTCCATCAAAGCCTCGCTTCCCGACAAGTGGGAATACCACATGAGACATGTAGAAGAAACTGAAATACCTTGGAAATGTCTACCAAACACTGAAAAATGAAATACCTTGTATAGGATGTCTAAGAATGTGTATTAGATCTCTTAGCTCGGTAGGAGCTTAGGCAGATGACTTCTGCTTATGACAGTGATATGAGCGAAGGGATAAAACCCTCACCAGTTGAGGGGAGGACGAGTGAAGCGTAACACGCAGTCTCTCCCTTTTATAGCTTTAAGCCTAATTCCTTTTTTTTAAGAGCCTAGGAGGAAACTTAAGGAACGCTGCTTAACCGGCCCTACATCCTGATTTTAGGAATTAAGGAGATAAGGGGAATTTAAAAATGGAAGCACAGGTAAAGGCTCTATCGAAGGAGATCACCAGCGCATTCATAAAAAATCGTCATGCATTTTCTGATTCTTGGTATCTCCTTTTTCTGTTGTGTTGTACTCCAAATATGATGTCTTGGAATGATAAATGAAGGTCTTTTATTTCTGCCAAGGGATATGTTCATATCATTTGTTTATCTGTTTGAGAGCCAATGGCTTTCCGAGTTAGTAGCTTAGAGTTTTTACAAGTTCGAGCATGCTAGCAACCAGCTGGAATTAGAAATCAAGCTGTGAAGATGCAGCTGCACCCCTTACAACCACCCTCCACGACTCCCATCAGAAAAAGAGCAGCACTATTCCTGTGGAGTTCTCTCCTTGACTAGTGATTTACACACCTTTTTCTTCTTTCTTTTGTTCGTGTAAACTTACGGGTTATCCTTTAACTTGATGAAATTTTTATACGTGAAAGAGCATTGTTGTATCTTGCACATTCACGCAAATGAAGTTAGAAAAAAAAGTAATGACAAACAAACTATATGAATGCTTGATACAATGATGCGTAATCAATTGTCCATATTTTCTCCTCTTTTTTTGTTCCTACAACTTCCAAACACAAACTTCTGAATAAACTACAGGTCCTGTAGTGCAGCAAATGATGAAATCAATGTTGAACTTACAATAGCATGGAAGGAAGACAAGAACATAAGACATATACTCTTATTTGTTAGTGAAGGTGAAAAGAGTTCAATTGAAACTAGATAACTTGAAGAGTTGATCTAGCTAGTTGAATAATTAAAAATTGCAACCATCCAATAGAAACGATGCCAAATAATATCCCATAGGTTTCCTAGCAAATAAAATAGAAAGTAGAATCAAATGAATATCTTTGACTTGAATGATTTCAAAATTGTAGATTCTAATGACAATTTTTTTAATATTGTATTGACAAAATCTCAAGAAATTTGAAGTGACACTGTTCTTGCATGTCTTCTTCATTCTATACTTTCGCAAAAAAATAGCGGAAATATTTGGACGAATGATTCTAGATGCGGTCCTTTGCAACCATCCGATAGAAAACGGCAGCAAATAATATCCCATTGGTTTCCTAGCAAATAAAATAGTAAGTAAATCAAATGAAAATCTTTGACTTGAATAATTATAAAATTGTAGATTCTAATGACAATTTTTTAATATTGTATTGACTAAATCTCAAGAAATTTGAAGTGACACTGATGTTGCATGTCTTCTTGCTTCCATATTTTTTACAAAAAAATAGCGGAAATATTTGGACAAATGATTCTAGATGCGGTCCTTGATGCTTTGTTTTTTTATTAGAACAAGGAAAGGTAGACTTGTGCTCTTCTTGTTTGAAATCTTATGAGCCAAAGAAAAAATTGGAAAAATAACTATGGGTTTTTCTTCACATTCTCCCTTTATTGGAGTACTTTTTTGTGTTTCCTTTCTTTCCACAATTTCTAATTTTAGTTTAAAACCGCCATCAGATTGCTTCATCAGCACCAAATAATTTTCTAACTGCATAAACGTAGCCTCTCACCGTTGACCATATCTCGTCCTCCTCTCACAAGCCTATAAAACAAATCTTCACCACCAAGCTCCATGACATACTGAAGCCCTCCGCAACCACCCAAAAAACTCCCCTCCGGCGGCGGCCATGTCCAACGGCGAAACCCTTCCCCAGGAAATCATCATTGACATACTTTCTAGACTACCAGTCAAATCCCTTTTCCGATTCAAGAGTGTTTCTCACGCATGGGAAACCATAATCTCTGACTCCCATTTCGCCAAAAGCCACCTCGATCGAACCAACAAGTCGAACTATCTTGTGGACAAAAACATTATTATTTCCAACGAACACAATCTCTACTCCGTAGATTCGCCGGCGTAAATCCAACTACCACAAAACTTGATTTTCCCGCGATGCAACGAAGGCACGACGCCTACAACTGGCTATTATGGAGCTCTTGCGATGGCTTGCTTCTAGTTTCCCATGATTATTCCAACTTGTTCTTACTAAATCCATCCACTAGAGAAGGTTTATTATCAGTAACCTCCCCTGAGGTTTCTGACACAAACAGATACCACCCCTGAAGTTTCTGAAATGACACTGACCTCCCCTGCTTTTGCTGACAATATCAAGATTCCCCCCTGCCGTTACTTTTCTGTTGATGGCATTAAGTTTTGCAGAAAAATTACCGAAATACCCTTATAACAAAATAAATACATTCTACCAACTTAATTTTTCAAAAAAAAAAAAACTCATATCTTTTAATTTTGTGATTTTTTTTGGTTAAGTGAAATTAACTTTACTAGATCATGGAGGTTAGTGGAAAACAAATTAGGTTAATTTTTTTTTTTTGGCCAAATGTATTTTATGTTTTGGTTCGTCTCAAACAAAATGATCAATAAAATTAAAATAAATAGGCTCGTGTCAATAAAATTTATGTTAAGACAAAACTATGCAAAAAAAAAAAAAAACTCCATTACTTTGCTAGTTTGGGTTTATAACTTTTTGAACGATTATAATAAAAAAATTATCGTTTTTCAATTTTTATTATAATGTTTTTTATTTTTTGGTTTGTTAACAAAATGATCAATGAAATTAAAATAAATAGATTCGTGTCAATAAAATTCATATCAAGTCTAAACTATGCACAAAAAAAAAAAAAAATCCATTACTTGGCTTGTTGCGCTTTATAACTTTTTGAACGATTATAACGAAAAAAATCATTATTTTTCAATTTTGTATTATACTGTAATATTATTTTTTTTTCGGTTTGTCTCAACCAAATATATAAGTAGATAATGAAAGTGTACCAAAAAAAAAAAACCGTAGACATGGAAAGGAAAAAAATTATGCAAAAGAGAGTCTTTTAAACGCATGCTTACATATTTAATTGTAAGTATATAAGAATATTGTTTATATAAAATGAAATACGGAGAAAATTATGTAAAATGATAAAGACTAAAAAGGGAGACAAAATTTTTGGTAAAGATAAATATAGTTTGGTAGTAGGAGTATTAAATGAGAGCAATTTTTGACTTAAAATTCCATTTTTAGGTGACATCATCGATTTCCGTTAGTGCTTTAACGGAATACTAACGGAAAAAAGGTCCAGGGGGAATCTTGATATTGTCAGCAAAAGCAGGGGAGGTCAGTGTCATTTCAGAAACCTCAGGGGAGGTTACTGATAATTACCCACTAGAGAATGTAAGAAACTTCTAGCACCGGTTCCTGTCCTCATTAATGGCTATCTCCATTTCGTTGGTAGGAGGATTGGTTCCTATAGCTATTTGATTGTTGCTTTCAATTTGTCTGATGAGATTTTCAGGGAAGTAGTACCGCTGCCTGCTTCATTTGGTCAACATGATGTTTTTAATTATCGTGTGGAAGTTCTTGGGGGTTGTCTCTGTTTGGTCTATCAATGGCATAAAATAAGTGAGTTTTGGATGATGAAGGAGTATGGGGTTATTGAGTCTTGGTCAAAGTTTACAATTGATATGTGTGAGATGCGTAGAGCCCAGGTATTGTGTTTGTTAGCAAAAGAAGAATTTTTTGTGCAAATCAAAAAGATGAAACGAGATACGTTGTATGAAGATAATTTTGTTGTGTATAATTCAAAAGAAGAAGCAAAGAGGGACATGGAGGTTCGTGGCTTGCCCACTAAATTTACATTTGGAAGCACCTATGTCGAGAGCCTCGTCTCTCCTAATCATGGTGGAGGGATTGGGAGAGAATGAGTGAGAAGCTTCTTTTGGTATTATCTATGAAATATGCCTTCTTTTGTTGGTGATTAATTTTAGATTCATGTTCCAAGAGCTTCTTTATTTGATGGCTTTATGTCTAATGAAGGCCTTAATTAACTTGTAGCTAATAACTCTCTTTGGTCCTCTTGGTAATGGAACTACTTCATTGTTTTTGGTTGTATTTGTTATGTTCCTCAGTACATGCTACTTTATCTTTGGTTAACTCCTTACCAACAATTGCTTCCATTTGAGTTCAACCTTGTACATGATCGTCGAGGGATAAAGTACTAAAATAGTAGGTATGCTTTCCTTTTTGTGATGCCTTTTGCTCGTAATTCCTTAGTTGTTATAATTATTATTCCAAAGATCGCTCGATGAAATTTTGTTGTTTAAAAAAAGGTATACGGGGATCAAGCCCAAGTTAGTGATGAAATGTGCAATTATAGCCTTGATATACTCAAGTAGCTAGTGCCCACCTAAAATAGCTGGAGCCTAACCTATGAAGCCTGAATACATAAAGATAGGGCTCATAACCCTATCAATAGGATATTGATCCTGCTTAGATAGTCAGATACTCATGGGCGACACATACTTTATACTTTTTAGTTTTTAGTTTAATGAGAAAGTTAAATGTACTTATTCTTGAACTGACAGATTGTACTCTTGTTTTTACATCCAAACTTGCGAGAAAGTAAGATTATGGCATTTTAACGTAGCATTTTAAGTATAACATGAGGAGTGCTTACGTGAACACTTGTTATCATACACCAAAGCTCAACGTTTTTTCGACACCCGTTCTCATACACCAAAGCTCAACATTTTTTCCGCTCACACAAGGCGTGCCTGCATTATGATAAACTCAATATAAGCTCATGTGCATTGATAGGTTTGGAATATCTCTATATTCGAGTTCTTGTCCTCGTCTACATTATATTAGATGAATTATAAGGAGGTTTTCGTTTTTTCCAATACATAGATGTTGCACTTAGCCCCTTCATAAGGGGTGTTCAGAAGACAGAAGCTAATTCCTTTTTAACTTCTAAATTTTTGAAATGTAGATAATATATTGTTGGGTTCTAATTTGAATTTCTGGAAATGTTATGTAGAGAGTATATTTTGCGTGAGAATGTTTTGTAAATTTGTGTGGAGAATCCGAATAGCTCCCTAGACTGTGTTTTTGACTTTCTACTTTCTCCGCTATATTTTTACAATGCATTTCGGTAAATGCATTTCATTTTTGCAAAACACAAGCGAGGGCGTTATGTAAAGACACCCACAAGAGAAGAAAGTCAGAACATAATTAGGGGGAGTCCGATTTTGTTCACTCTAACTAAATGAAAGTGAACGTTACCTTTACTCTAACTAATGAAAAAATTGTGGGATCCACTACAAACTAACCCCATAATTACAAAAAATTGTATTGATTCCTTGAAACCCCACACATTTTCCACCAATCAGAGTGAACATAACATTACTCTCATTTTATTGAGGGTAAACAAAATTGCACTCCAATCAAGTTGCCCGGCACGACCGATGAATAACTGAGCTCCGAGTAGCCCATCAGGTCTAGCAAAATATCGGGTCGGGCCGAGCACGCCCAATGTCAAAAATTTATCCATGAAAGTGTTTTCTATCGTATTTAAAACTTCCATGTATTTTCGTAGTGTGCTACTCCCTGTGTCCTAATTTTATAATCACTTTTGGAAGTTTGTGCCACTTTTTAAAGTGTTATATCTTATAATCTACAATATTTGGGGTGATTTTGAAAACTTTGTTTATTAGATTAAATTAAGATCTAAGATTCATATTACATATAAAATGTATTATCGATTGAAAGATATAATTAATATTTTATCCTAATATAAAATTAGGACGGAGAGAGTATTTCCCGGCACGGGCAGTACTCATCTTCGTCACATTGGGGATGATAAGATACAGCTGCATTCCATCTCACAGTCATGGTTGTCTCCAGTAAGATCTCTCTAGAATCGATCAAACTGTCCACTGGAGTCGTGATTATCCCTTTCTCCGGTGTTCATAGTACAGGTAGTTACAGTGAATTATTTCGTCCTCAAGCGTCTTCTTCGTCTTCATCTTCTTCCTCGCTTCAGTCTCTCCCTCTCTCTTTGGCGCCAGAAAACTCTCTTTGGCGCCAGAAAACTACTCCCTCATAACAAGAGGAATAAACCCATTTTTCAATGTCAAATCTGTGGCCTAAGCAAACAATCTTTTCATTATATCTCCTACCAGGAGGAGTTAGCTTGGTTGTTCATGTGCCTTACTATGCCTATTACTTGTTTGATTTGATGTGTGAGAGGACGTGCTAGTTGTTTTTAGGTACTCCTATTTTCTTTTAACCACAGAGAGTTTGCTACTGCCAATTTGTTTAGGGAGCTGATTTTGGGGCTTTTTTTTTTTTTTATGTAGACACTTCAAAATGCAATGAAGTTACAAAACTATCATTTTGAAAATATAAAAATTACTGGAGGCACTCTACCCCCAAATTATCTCCTCATTTACTAAGGCACTCCAAATAGAAAATTGAACCAAAACCAAATGGAAATAGAGAAGCAATTAAAATGAGAAGTCCAAATGGTAATTGTTTTCTAGAAATTAACATTAGCCGTCCAAATGGTAAAGAAAAAAACAATCATAGTCCATAGCTATGCAAATCAGCTGTTGCATGTTAAATCAGAGCAGGAGAAATTAACGATCGGCGTGGCGGCTGGATGGATTGGGGAGGGAGATTAATCAAAACGCTTAGAAAATCAAAACGCTTACAAGAGAAGTTAGGTTAGAGAGAGTTGGGTTAGAAAAACTTCAAATATATACATAACAAATTTACAACTAGAACATGGAAACCTTAAAAAATTTACAACCAGAACTAGGAAACCTTATATCAGAATATCAAGGTAAGTTTTGACGTGAAGAATATACTCGAAAAAGAAATAAAAATAATCACAAGCTTGAACCAGCTTTCAGATTAGAAAATTTCCAACATTTATGCTTGTAGTGGTAATGGTGGTGATGTATTGAAGCGCATCAATGTTTTTTCCCTTGTTTGGTTCCCCTCATTTGGATTTGCGAATTGACGATGGCGAAATTTTTTTAGCCGAACCACGCCCTTTTTAATATACACAAAACCCACCCAATCATAACTTAATCCCAACAAGATCATAAGAAAAGAACTAAAAAAACTACCTTCCAAACTTGAATCCTCGACCCAATTCACAATAGAGTTTTTGTTACAGGTTAGGGTTTGGGTGGGCATCCATTTTTTCTTCTTCCGTTAACAGAGGAAGCAGAGGAGAAGAGTAAAAAATTTTAGGAGCGCCTGAAGTAAAATTGAGAGTAAAAAACTTTAGGAGCGCCTGAAGTAAAATTGAAACTTGCAAAAGGGTGGTTTTGGAAAATCACTGTAGCTTGGAAGCGCCTGCATCAATTTTTGGAGTGTGATTATCAATTCCCTTTGTTAATAACACATTTGCCTAAACTCTTAATCATGCGTGTTAGTGAAACTTTGCCTAAACCCCAATTGCTTATCAAAACCGTTCGCGTCAAAGCTGAGGACTTTATGTCGAAACTTTAGGGTGAAACTTAAGAATGTTGGCTAACTTATTGTAAAAGTCCTGCCTTGATGTCCAAATTTGAACCTTCAGTGTAAGGCCAGATCAATTTTGACCCTTTGATTCATTGAAGATAGTTTCTTAGTTTTTGATGTGTAAAAGCATACCAAACAACATAGAACTCAAATGTGAAATGAATTATCAATACTTTAATAGGGTAGAGTTAGAATAGAGAATTTGATGTGATAAGAGTTCAACTAGTGAGAGCATCTCTAGCCCTGACCCATTCTTTTACTCGAATTTGGGTACAAATTTGGGTCAGAAGCTTTGTTTGGATATGTCTTCACCAATGCTAAACTCTCTTTTTTAAAACCCAAATCTCTTGTTTTTTATGTTTTCCTTCAAAATATGGGATGAAATGACAAATTTGCAAATAATAAGAAAGTGAGGTGTCAAAAAAATTGGTATGGATTTGGTTCTCCTCTCATTTGGGTAAGAAAAAAAGTAAAACACAAAATGGTAGGGAAAAGGCCATTGAAGATAAATTTTTAGTGTTTTTACTCAAATTCTCTTATAAGCCTCACTTCCCGACAGTGACGGACCTACATAAAGGCAGGGGGATCACTTGACACCGCTGGATTAAAATTAGGGAAAAATTCAAAATGCCCCCCCAAACTTTGACCTCAATATAAAAAATACTCCCAAATTTTCATTTTTTTCATCCATACTCCTAAACTTCAATTCTGTCATCAAAATTACCCCCACCGTCTGCGTCCGTTTTGCAACTAACGGAATTTGCTGACTTGGAGCCTAACGGACACCATAAACCATTAAGTTGCCCAAAACGACGTCGTTTTGGGTCTGTTTAAGAAAATAATAATTTATTTCAAGGAAAATTTCAAAAAAACCCCAAACTTTGACCTCAATATCAAAAAAAATTCGAACTTTGTTTCCAAAACTATTTTAAAAAAATAACAATTTTTTTCAAAAAATTAAAAAAATGTTTTTAAACTTTATTTTCAACAAATGTTTCTCAAAAAACTAAAAATCAAATGTTTTTTCAAAAAAACTAAAACAATTTTTTTTTTTGAAAAATTGCTTTCGAACATTATTTTCAAAAATTGTTTTTCTTAATACACTTAGAAAATATTTTTTGAATAAAAAAATAGTTCTTTTTAAAATATTTTTACAAAAAAAGTAATTTCTAATTTTGAAAATAGTTCTTTTTGAATAAAAAAGTTACTTCGATTTTCTAAGTGTTCATTTTTTTTTGAAAATCAACGTGTACGGAGCTAGTCTTTTTTTTGAATTTTTTTTTTGAAAATCAAAGTAACTTTTTTTTTATTCAAAAAGAACTATTTTCAAAATTACAAATTACTCTTTTGTAAAAATATTTTCAAAAGAAACTATTTTTTATTCAAAAAATATTTCTAAGTGTGTTAAGAAAAACAATTTTTGAAAATAAAGTTTGAAAGCAAATTTTTTAAAAAAAAAACTGTCTTAGTTTTTTTGAAAAAACATTTGATTTTTAGTTTTTTGAAAAACATTTTTTGAAAATAAAGTTTAAAAACATTTTTTTTATTTTTTGAAATTTTTTTTAAATAGTTTTTGGAAACAAAGTTTGAGATTTTTTTGATATTGAGGTCAAAGTTTGGGGTTTTTTTTTTAAATTTTCCTTTAAATAAATTATTATTTTCTTAAACAGCCCTGAAATGACGTTGTTTTGGGCAACTTAACGGTTTATGGTGTCCGTTAGGCTCCAAGTCAGCAAATTCCGTTAGTTGCCAAACGGATGCAGACGGTGGGGGTAATTTTGATAACAGAATTGAAGTTTAGGAGTACGGATGAAAAAATGAAAGTTTGGGAGTATTTTTTATATTGAGGTCAAATTTTGGGGGGCATTTTGAATTTCCCTTAAAATTATCCACAATATGTACATATATTTTTTAATATTTCGATACTTTTGCCCCAAGACTTATACTCTATTATCTAGATCTTGTCGCAAATAACATAAATATATTTATAACCTAGCCCAAATAGTTCACTGAATCTTCCTTGATATTTTCCTTATTTTGTAGTCCCACCATTTTTTCACACACTCTCCCTCACATGCAAATAAGCGGAGCACAGTTATAAATTATATAGTAATTTTCTTTTTTGTTCTCTCTCTCTCTCTCTCTCTCTCTCTCTCAAGTAACATGACATGCCACTTTTTGCATGAATATATTGAATAGATCTCTTTTGTTTTAGTATTCTAATATACTCCCTCCGTCCCATTGATAGTCCCCCTACGGAAAGACATATAATTTATACTCTATTCTAATGTACTATCAAAATGAGATAAAGAGAGTACATGTTATAGATTTTTGACCCCACTGATTCTGCCCCTGCTTCCTAACAAGTGGGAGTATCATGAGACATTTAGAAGAAACTGAAACACCTTGGAAATGTCCACCAAACAATGAAAGTTGTGGGTCATGTTTTGGTGATCCAACTCATTCAAGTTGTTTAAAACATGTTTTTAACATTACTCGTAAGAAATCAGCTAAAAATATGACTGGGAAGTGCTGTATGAAAAATTGTTTCGATCAAGCACTTTCGGTCATATTTTGAGCTGATTTCTCACGAGTACCCTTAAAAACATGTTTTAAACAAGTTGAACGGGTTGGATAATAAAAAAAACTAACGGTTCTAGACGATTTTAGACGAAAGGGTGATGCAAGGGGTCTTGGGGTAAAGTTTTGGAAGATAGAGGGGGTTTGTGGTAGGTTAAATTCTTGTAGGGGGTGTCCGGTGAAAAACGTGAACTTACATGGGGTGTCTAGGTAAATAACCCTAATTTGATTGAGAGCCAATGGCTTTCCGAGTTAGTAGCTTAGAGTTTAGGACCCAGGGTGCTGGAGAGCGACATGGTGTGTGGTTTCAAGGTCTTGCCGAGATGAAAAATGAACCGTTTAAAACACATCCGACGACCCTGATGCCACTAGCGACTCCGCCCCATAGGGTGGATGGTCACATGACCACCCTAAAAAAAAATTGGTACTAATAATACATGTAAATTTTTGTACAAATTTTAGGTTAGTTCATGTTTTGAACACCCAGCCGAAATATGAATGAACACTCAGTGCAAAATTAAATGAACACCCACCAACAAATCAGTCTACTTTGAACAACCTAAATTACATCTCGTTATAGCCCAATCATAGGTGGCACCACATATAAGAAAACGTGGTCAATTGAACACGCTTTTTTATTTTGTTGTTATATTGCATCTAGTAATTTTATCTAATGTTTTGTTTGAACACTTAGTCCTATACTATAAACAAAACACACTGCAATTCAAGTGATTTACAATTGAATACTTAATATACCATATCTCAAAACAAGATAGACATCTTAATGACAAAAAAATGGGAGGAAAAAATATCTATTGGTATCGTTATGGTGTAGTTTTTCTTAGAGCAGACAATCCAAAAATAAAAATATATGTTTAGAAAGATCCGTGCAAACGTATTCGCTACATAATTTCATAAAAAAAATAAGCATATTTATGCTCCTGTTTGGAAGGAAGACAAGAACATAAGACATATACTCCTATTTGTTAGTGAAGGTGAAAAGAGTTCAATTGAAACTAGATAACTTGAAGAGTTGATCTAGCTACTACGTTGCATTTAAAATTGCAACCATCCAATATAAAGCGCCAAATAATATCCCATAGGTATCCTAGCAAATAAAATAGAAAGTAGAATCAAACGAAAATCTTTGACTTGATTGATTTTAAAATTGTAGATTCTAATGACAAATTTTTAATAATGTATCGACAAAATCTCAAGAAATTTGAAGTGACACTATTCTTGCATGTCTTCTTGATTCTATAATTTTGCCATCAAATAGCGGAGATATTTGGACGAATGATTCTAGATGCGGTCCTCGATGCTCTGTTTCGATCAGAACAAGGGAAGGAAGACTTGTGCTCTTCTTGTTTGAAATCTAATGAGCCAAAGAAAAAATTGGAAAAATAACTAGGGGTTTTTCTTCACATTCTCCCCTTATCAGAGTACTTTTTTGTGTTTCCTTTCTTTTCGCAATTTCTAATTTTAGTTTAAAACCACCATCGGATTGCTTCACCAGCACCAAATAATTTTCCAACAGCATAAACTTGACGTCTCACCGTTGACCATATCCCGTCCTCTTCTCGCTAGCCTATAAAACAAATCTTCACCACCAAACTCCACCACATACTAAAGCCCTCCGCAACCACCGAAGAAGCTCTCCCCATCAATACGAAGGTAGCGGCCATGTCCAACTGCGAAACCCTTCCCCAAGAAATCATCATCGACATACTTTCTAGACTATCGGTCAAATCTCTTTGCCGATTCAAGAGTGTTTCTCACTCATGGAAAACCATAATCTCTGACTCATGGAAAACCATAATCTCTGACTTTCATTTCGCCAAAACCCATCTCAATCGAACCAACAAGACCAACAAGTCGAAATATCTTGTGGAGAAAAACATTATTATTTCCAACGAACAAAATCTCTACTCCATAGATTTCACTCACGTAATTCCAACCACCACGAAGCTTGATTTTCCTGTGATGCAACCAAGGAACGCCGCTTACACTTGGCGATTATGGAGCTCTTGCGATGGCTTGCTTCTAGTTTCCCATGGTGATTATTCCAACTTCTTCTTGCTAAATCCATCCACCAGAGAATGTAAGAAACTTCCAGCACCGGCTCTTGTCCTCAATCCAGTTGATGGCCTCCACAGTTACATTTATGGGTTTGGTTACGATTCCTTTGCAAATGATTACAAGATTGTAAGCCTCTATCACTATGATCCTATAGATGAAGATGGAATTGATCTCGTACCTGATATTACCGTTATGGGTGTCTATTCACTCAAAACTAATTGTTGGAGGAGAATTCAAGATTCCCCTTATAAATTTTTGGGAACCACTAGGGGAACCTCTTGTGGGGTTATCATTAATGGCTGTCTCCATTTCGTTGGTAGGAGGATTGGTTCCAGTAGCTATTTGATCGTTGCTTTCAATTTGTCTGATGAGATTTTCAGGGAAGTAGTACTGCTACCTGCTTCGTTTGGTAAACGCGATGTTAGTAATTATCGTGTGGAAGTTCTTGGGGGTTGTCTTTGGTTGGTCGATCAATGGGATAAAATAAATGAGTTTTGGATGATGAAGGAGTATGGGGTTACAGATTCTTGGTTAAAGTTTACAATTGATATGCTTGAGATGCCTAGAGCGCAAGTAATGTGTTTGTTAGCGGAAGACAAATTTTTGGTGAAAATCAAAGAGATGAAACGAGATAGGTTATATGAAGATAAATTTGTTGTGTATAATTTTAAAGAAGAAGCAAAGTGGGACATGGAGGTCCGTCGCTTGCCTACTAAATTTACATTTGGAAGCACCTATGTCAAGAGCCTCATCTCTCCTAATCATGGTGGAGGGATTGGGACGGAATGAGTGAGAAGCTTCTTTTGGTATTATCTGTGAAATATGAGTGACTCTATGCCTTCTTTTGTTGGTGATTAATTTTAGATTCATGTTCAAAAAGCTTCTATATTTTATGGTTTTTTGTCTAATGAAGGCCCTAACTTGTAGCTAATAACTCTGTTTGGTCCTCTTGGTAATGGAACTACTTCATTGTTTTTGGTTGTATTTGTTATGTACATCAGTACATGCTACTTTATCTTTGGTTAACTCCTTACCAACCATTGCTTCCATTTGAGTCGGACCTTGTACTTGATTGTCGAGGGATAAGGTGCTAAAATAGTTTGTATGCTTTCCTTCTTTGTGATACCTTTTGCTCGTGTTTCCTTGGTTGTTATAATTACTATTCCAAAGATCGCTAAATGAAATTTTGTTGTTCAAAGAAAGGTATACAGGGATCAGGGCCCAATTTGTAGTTATGAAATGTGCAATTCTAGCCTTGATATACTTAAGTGGCTAGTGCCCACTTAAAATAGTTGGAGCCTAACCTATGAAGCCTGAATACATAAAGAAGGGGCTCTTAACCCTATCAATAGGATATTGATACTGCTTAGATAGTTAGATACTCATGGTTGGCACATACTTTATACTTTTTAGTTTTTAGTTTCTGCGTCACATAATTAATGAGAAAGTTAAATGTACTTATTCTTGAACTGACGGATTCTACTATTGTTTTTGCATCCAAACTTGTGAGAAAGTAAGATTATGGCATTTTCACGTAGCATCTTACGTATAACATGAGGAGTGCTTACGTGAACACTTGCTATCATACACCAAAGCTCAACGTTTTTTCGACACTCGTTCTCATATACCAAAGCTCAACATTTTTCTGCTCACACAAGGCCCGCGTGCTTTATAATAGAACTCAATATAAGCTCATGTGCATTGATAGGTTCGGAATATCTCTATATTCGAGTTATTGTCCTTGTCTACATTATATTAGAGTCAATATAAGGAGGTTTTCGTTTTTTCCAATACATAGATGTTGCACTTATCCCCTTTATAAGGGGTGTTTAGAAGCTAATCCCTTTTTAACTTCTGGATTTTGAAATGTAGATTATATATTGTTGAATTCTAATTTGAATTTCTAGAAATGTTATGTAGAGAGTATATTTTGCATGAGAATGTTTTGTAAATTTGTATGGAGAATCCGAATAGCTCCCTGTACTGTGATTTTGAATTTCTGCTTTCTCCGCTATATTATTACAATGCATTTCGGTAAATGCGTTTCATTTCTGCAAAACACCGGCGAGGACGTTATGTAAAGACACCGACAAAAGAGGAAAGTCAGAACACGATTAGGGGGAGTGAGATTTTGTTCACTCTCACTAAATGAAAGTGAACGTTACCCTCACTCTGATTGATGAAAAAGGTGTGGGGTCTATTACAAACTAACTCCATAATTACAAAAAAAAATATTGATTTCATGAACCCCACACATTTTTCACCAATGAAAGTGAACGTAACGTTTACTCTCATTTTATTGAGGGTGAACAACATCACACTCCAATCAGGTTGCCCGACACGGCTGATGAATATCAGGCTAGGCCGAACACGCCCAATGTCAAAAAAGTATCCATGTAAGTGTTTTTTAACGTATTTGAAAATTCCATGTATTTTCGTAGGGTGCTACTCCCTTCATCCCAATTTTATAATCTCTTTTGGGAGTTCGTGCCACTTTTTAAAGTGTTATATCTTATAATGTACAATATTTTAGGTGATTTTGAAAACTTTGTTTATTAAATTAAATTAAGATCTATCGAACAAGATCCATATTGCATATAACATGTATTACCGATTGAAAAATATACTCAATTTTTAATTTGATTAGAATGTAATGAGAGACTATGAAATTGAAATTGGGACGGAGATTATTTCCCTGCCACGGGGAGTACTCTATCTTCGTCACATTGGGGATGATAAGATACAGCTGCATCCCAGCTCACAGTGATGGTTGTTTCCAGTAAGATCTCTCTAGAATCGATCAAACTGTCCACTGGAGACGTGATTAACTGATTATCCCTTTCTCCGGTGTTTACAGCACAACTAGTTACAGTGAATTATTTCTTCCTCAAGCGTCTTCTTCATCTTCATCTTCTTGCTCTCTTCAGTCTCTCCCTCTCTTTGGCGCCAGAAAACTACTCCCTCATAACAAGAGGTATAACCCATTTTTCAATGTCAAATCTGTGGTCTTAAACACTATTTTCATTGTATCTCCTACCAGAATGAGTTTGTTTGGTTGATTCGACTAAGTGTTGTTCTTGTTCACGTGCACTACTATGCCTATTACTTGTTTGATTTAATGTGTGAGAGGACGTATTAGTTGTTTCGCTATTTTCTTTTAACTACAGAGAGTTTGCTACTGCCAATTTGTTAATAACACATTTGCCTAAACTCTTAATCATGCGTGTTAGTGAAACTTTGCCTGAACCCCAATTGCCTATCAAAACCCTTCGTGTCAAAGCTGAGGACTTTATGTCTAAACTTCAGGGTGAAACTCAAGAATGTTGGCTAACTTAGTATAAGTCCTGCCTTAATGTCCAAACTTGACCCTTAAGTACAAGGTCAGACGCTTTGATTCAGCGAAGATAGTTTGTAAGTTTTTGCTGTGTAAAAGCATACCAAACAACAGAACTCAAAAGGTGAAATGAATGATCAATACTTTAATAGGGTAGAGTTAGAATAGAGAATTTGATGTAGCAAGAGTTCAACCAGTGAGAGCATCTCTAGCCCTGACCCATTCTTTTACTCAAATTTGGGTTAGAAGCTTCATTTGGATTTGCCTTCTCCAATGCTACACTCTTTTTAAACCCAAATCTTGTGTTTTTTATGTTTTCCTCCAAAATATGGGATGAAACTACACCTTTGTAAGTAATAAGAAAGTGAGGTGTGAAAAAAATTGGTATGATTTGGGTCTCCTCTCATTTGGGTAACAAAAATGGCAAAACTCAAAATGGTAGGGAAAAGGCCATTGGAGATAAATTTTTAGTGTTTTTACTCAAATTTTGGGTTTAAGTAAGTAGAAAAAAGGATGAGGACTGGAGATGCTCTAATTAGCTAAAATAAGAAACAAAAAGTTACTTTTTGGTTATAATTTAGATCAAAGTTTGTTTGAGTTTGGTGTGAATGCACACGATGGAGTCAAAATTTGCTCTGGTTATTGGTTAGCCTTCTTATTGTCAAAGCCACAAAAGAACCTGACGATTTTTTCATCTCCCCAGCGGGGGCTCCAGCATGTTCAAGGATTACCTTAACTCTAGTAGCTCTATTAACTAGTCTTTTTTGTTTGTATGTTATTAACCGGTCATATATTCACAAATTTTCATATATTAGTCTGAATATATTAATAATTCGATCAGGTAATACGAAAATACATAAAATGCCACAATTGTTTTCGGGAATCCTATATTTTGGACCGAGCAAAATTAAATCGGCACATAAATACACCAGTATTTATTGTGGGAAATTATGTGGCGAATAGGTTCGCAAAGGATCTTTTAAGACATATGTCTTGTTTTATGAGATATAAAGTGGATTGTCATTCAGAAGGAAGCCATAACAAGATAACAATACCAATAAATACTTTTTTCTATCTCTATTTTACTAAATTTTGTCATTAAACTTGTTTATTTTGTTTTGGCTTTTGTATTTGGTGTTCAGTTTTTGTATTTGGCGTTCAGTTGTAAATTACTTGGATTGTGGGCGTTATAGTATAGAACTAGTTGTTCAAACAAAACCAGAGATATTGTTGTTCAAAAGAAAAAAACAAAACCAGAGATAAAATAACTACATGTAACATCAAAAAATTGAAAACTTTTGGATATTCAATTGACAATCTACGGGGAAGCTATGGAGCCGCCTATGGGCTTTGATTGGGTTGTTTACAGGAGATTGATTTGTGGAATTTTGGGCTCAGTGTTCAAATATTTTTAGGTTGGGTGTTCATGAAGGGCTAAATTAATACAAAACTAAAAATATTATATGTATTCTAATTTTTTTTTTGGTGTTTAAGTGACCACCTTGCTAAAGGGTGAAGGCGCCCCTGCATCTCCCCAACAGCAGAAAGAAAGGAAGATGAGTTGTAGCCTCTGCTGGAATCCGTTATTACCGTTTGAGATTCGTCCCTATAGACACGTAAACAGAAAGTTGTCAACAACCTTGTGCACTCGACTCGACAAGTCTCAAAATACAACCGCAGATCAACGGCAACTCAACCTCTCCGTTCTCCGATTCACTCTCGGTAAGAAGCCCCCCTCTATATATATGTATGTGTGTGTGTGTGTGTGTCTACACTTAAAATTTAATGTGGGTTCTTAGGAATACCTGGATTGGACGAGTCGTACTTGCCCAGATGGATTGGGTATGCTTTTGGTCCACTTCTGCTATTGAACCATTTTGCCGGATCAAATTCAACAAGCCCAACACCAGCACAACTTGTGAGCTTACTTTTATCTGAAGAAACTGATCGGTTGATTTTACTTTCGATCTTTCTGGAAATTTTATCTTCTTCTGTAGAGATCAGAGGCTCTGGGTCTTTCTTTGGCTGGATTCTCTATACTACTTCCCTACATCGGCAAATTTCTCGAGGTAAAATCTTTGGCCGCCGTGTTTTCAAGGGGCAATAGAGAAAAGGGTAAACAATGCAATGTAACAAGATTATAGCATTACCCTCTGCTTGATGGATAGGTTTTGTGTTTCCTTAGGCTCTGAAGGATGAATTGAAATTAATCAATGCCATTTTGATTTTCTTTATATGCTTTGTTTGGCATGCCCAAACGGAGGAGAATGCCTCCGCATTTGAATTTTTCTAAAAAAAACCAGGCCTTGTGTCCCTATTACATGGATCCCTTAATCCATTTCCACCATTCCTTTAGTTGATCTAATTACTGAGGATGGGTGATGTATCTGCAAATGCATGGTTCTTTTGGCTTGTGATTTCACAGTTGGATGAGAACCTGTGTGAATTTGCACCTGCAAAAGATTCCTAGTGGGGAGTCAATGTTATTTATCCAAACTTGCTATTGTGCTTTTGTCGTAAGTGTCTTAAGCCTTCTTGTACAGAGTACTTGAACCTTTATCATAGATTTAGGACATTTAGACAGTTTTTTTTTTTTTGAATCATAGACTGTGATTTCGCAAAATCATCAGTTTGAATATGAAAGAGGAAACCTACTAGTGTATTTTGATTGGGGATTACGAACCCCCAGGATTCGAGTAAAAACTCTTCCTATTCAAGTGCCTGTTCTATATTTCTATTTAAAATGTGAAACGACCTTAGAAAATTGTGCAGGGTGCGACTCCAGTGGATCAAGTTACTGTCCCTGAAAGTGCTGAGCAAATCTTTGTCATGTCTCAGAATATTGCAGAAAATGTCAAGGAGGAATTGGCCTGGGGAACTTATGTTCTATTACGCAACACAAACAGCATATCTGTGGTATGCCCTTACTTAATTGTTGTCATCTGGAACTGAATATGCGGTAATGGGATATGGCTGTCCTAATAAGAAAGTCCAATTTTTTTCCCTAGTAGAACCCAAAGTATGCTACTAGTTTCCCTTTTTTTTGTCAAGGTTTTGTAATATTTCTATATGTTTACTTTTCCCATATTGTAGCTCATATCAGTTCAAGGTGCATTGTGTGTACGTGGCTATTGGAACACACCTAGAGATGCATCAAAAGTTGATGCACTTGGTTGGTTTCAGAAACAGATACAGCAGATTGGCTTCTCTGATATGAAGGACACCCTTTATTTCCCTGAGAGTGCAGGTAGGGGACAATTCAACATTATTTTAGATCTTTGCCATGGAATTATCATGACAATGGGAGGTAGCTTAGCTGATGTTAATATACTGATCATTGATCACAGATAGGCATGATGTCAATGATTTGTGATGTTTCAGATTCTGAACTTTGGGAGATGCTTCCCAAAGGAACTCGTTCTATACTTGTACAACCTGTGCGACAAGCACCAAAAGGTGATGCCAATAAGGAGAAGGAAAACGATGGTTTCGTCGTGTTGGCCTCTAGCATCAGTTATGCATTTAGCAATAAAGACGCAACTTGGATAGAAGCTGTTGCTAGCAAATTCAGAGGTGTAAGCATTTTTGTTGAGCGTTAATGGCCCTGTTTGGTTTAGAGTTTTGTTTTAGTTTTGGTTTTGTTGACATCATCATTTCCCTCATTTCTCTCTTTATCTCTCTCCACTCATACACCTGCTTACATCATCAAAACTAAACTAAACTACAAACCAAACACAGCCAATATATCTAGATTCTAGAGTGATCCATATTGCCTTTCCATCTCACTATTATGCTGGAAAATGTGCTACCCTTTTTTTTCCCCTTATTTACAAGTGTGTATCATTCAGGAACCTTTTAGTTGTATGAAGGTTCATATTGAGTGGGTGATTTTAAAGAAGAAAACCATGTTGAAATAAATTGCAGTTGAAGCCCCATGACCTATGGTTTTGGTCATTGCATGAGATCATTGGTTTTTGGTTTTGGTTTGCACATCTTTTCCTTTTCACTTTTTTTTTTGTTAGTATTCCTCTCAAAGAGCTGCGTTCCATTGTAGGCTGGTCCTGGATCTGCTTGTGGCTTGTGCACTTTTATGCATCTGACATCAACTCATGCATGCTTTTTCTATTTTGCTTCCCAGATTTTATACTCAGCATGATATCATAATCATCCTCTTCCCATCGTGTTTTTTTTAGGTATGGGCACTAACAGTGGCGGAACCAGAAAGTTTTTTTTGGAGGGGTGCTGAAACGTGAAAGTTCAAGCAAAGAATTAAATTATATAAGGAACACTAAAATTGCACACAATTTTTTTTACAGTTTTGCTTAATTTGTAGAATGATATATGGTGTAGTATATGCCATTGATGACGATTGTTCTTCACCTGTGTTTACAAAGTATTTCTTGAGAGACTGAAAGCCCATCTTTATTGGATTAAAAGCTAAAAAAAGATAAGCCCAACTTAATTTTAAAAGAAGTTTGAACCAAGTGGGTATGCCCTCAACCCAAGGGTTGGCAATGTGGTCTTACCTTGGAACTAGGGGTTTGCTCCGAACTAAGGTCTCAAGTTCGATTCCCCTTGCGAGCAAACTAACTCTTGGAGGTTATGCCCGATTGTTACGAGGTGGGCGCAAACTGGCCTAGACATCCGGTTATCAGTAAGAAAAAGTGGGGGTGCCTTCCCAAGCACATACCCTCACGCTTATATACTTCATATTATTTTGGTATCCAGACGATGTGGGACTTCGATTCACACCCTCCCTCACGCACAGTGTGCTCACTCTGCAGCACTTGCCCCGTGCAGGCTAGGGACACACACCCTACCCATCTCTGCAGGGGCGGCCCCATGTTAGGGGGGGGGGGGGGGGGGGGGGGCAGCTAACCCCCTGAGCCGGAAATCCTCTCTGGGATATGCATATTTTTTTTGGTTATTTTTGTAATTTAGCCCCACATGAGTATATCTTGTTGTCTTTACGTTGTGTTCCTTGCCCACAAATACTTCACTTGCCCCAAATGTGCTGAAAATTTGCATGTAACTTCATACGGAACCATCAAAATGAAACGAAGTAGATTCTTGACCCTCCTAATGACCGCCCCTGCATCTCTGGTACCCAGCTCTGATACCATGTTACACGGTCTTGGGTAGAACTCAACCCAAAAGCTAGCTCATGAAGTGAGGGTGCCCTCACGCTTATATACTTCATATTATTTTGTTATCCAGACTATGTGGGACTTCGATTCACACATACTTGCTTAGGTAAGTATATATAGACATATATATCGACTGGTATTAGCCAAAACGGGGGTGCCAGGCTGAGTTATATGTTGAAGGTTAATTGCATGTTGCCCAGTATTCTGGAGTAATTCTTGGGAAAATTTTCTCTGTCAAGTATTTAACAAAACCAATATGCATACGCCATGTTCAAACTAGCGAGTGATCAAACAGTGTTCGGAATGTTTCTCTGACTCGATCAGGTTCAACGATCGGGAGAAGCAAAATGGTATCAGGATTTGGCTGAAGTCTCTTGTGTTGTGTGCTTATTTTTCATCAAGATCAAAGCTTCAATTGAGTACCATCAAAAGATTGGATTCTGTCAACAGTTAACCAAAACATGATGAAAGGTAATTTACTTAGATCTCAAATCGAAACTGTACTTCAAAGTATTCTTTCTGCCATCTTTCTTCTCACTCGACCTTCCTCTTCGCATCTTTGAGCACGTAGTTCTATTTTGAGGAGATTGAAGAAACTAAGCTCTCTACAAAACCTTCTCCAAGCCATACACCAGATTCTGAAGACAGGAGCGAAGAAAGAATAATTATTTATGGAATGTTGAAACGGAATCAGAAAGAAATTGCTGCAAAAATTCATATATTACCTTAAGCCGCACAACTTTCCTGATAGCCAGGATTAGGCCGGGCATTAGACACTGCACGTCTGTAATATCATGTTTGACGGAATAAACCTGTGACCAAACAGTTCTCAGATGAGGTTATTATGTTAAGAAGGTGTAATTCTCTTAAGAAAATGAGTAGGGTCACCAACCACACCTCTCCTGGACCAGAAAAGTAAACTGTTGTACTCGATGGAAGCCCCGGGAGAACCATGCTGTGAACACGAACTCCATCTTCTCCCAAAACTTGCCCTCGGGCCTTGCAAGAAGAAACTCTTGAATTAGATTTCTCATACGGGTTTTATTACTTCATAGTTCTTAACACGAGATAGGCTTTCCATATTCGAAGTTCTAATCAGACAAACAACGGATATTGTTGACTTCTCTCTCGAATTGGCTTATTTACATCATGGTTATACAATGGGGCCGAATTACATGGTTCGGTCTTGATCAGAAGAGTCCCCTTACCAAAACTTCTGTTGAAATATCCTCCTTGTTGTAGACCTGACCGAGGTTTGAGAGGTTGTTGGCTATTTGTATCGCGTCTGATGATGGGGAATCCTGTCCACCAACAACAATTCCAGTACTGTCATGAATTCTCATAATGCAAGGTATGGTCTGAGGTCTCAACTCAAAGTGAATACTGATCTGCTGTTTTGTTCGATAAAAGTTTGCTTCAAATTACCCCTGCGTTTTGTCTGGACTCAACAATCTCGATATTTTTGTAGTAGAAAGATGCTGAGATCGCAGCTTGCTGGAGGAGTATAGATCCTATGGACAAAGTCGGCGCAATAAGACAGCCCTAACATTAATTTCCAAACACAAGGAATGAACAAAACAAATATAAATTCGTAACACAGCGATACGGGTAAAGAAAAGAAGAACCAATAACAATGTGAAGTCTCACCCTGTGCTCACCATGCTGGCCTTCTCACAGAATGCAGATAATGCCGATACCGTTTCTAACTTAATCCAAGGCACATAAACCACACTTTTCATGCCAAATGCTGTTGCCTGTGTAAATTAAAAGAGTGAAAACAAAAATCAACTAAGTGCATTGGCAGAGCGATTGGAAGTTAGCGTTGATTAAGAGAAGTAACTAACCTGTTTTACATTGTCGTAAACTGTGGAAGGATCCGTAAAATCTAAGACAACTGCTATTTCCTTTGACTGAAAGCAAATTACATTAGTTTTGCTAGTTAGAACCCGGAAACTGACGAAACGGATAACGAAAAAATGAGTTGGTTTGAAGTGTAGTTGGAGAAGAAGAATACCTGAGATATGGAACCGAGTACCATTGTGAGATCATTCACTATGGGTATTTCAAGGGGCTCTTCCATGTCACAAACCTAATAGACGCACGCAAATTAGAAGGAATGCAACACCGAAACGAATTCGAAAAAGGAAAATGCTAAGTGCCGAGAAGAGATGCCCACAAAGTATCCAAAAAAGTGTAATGAGTGGCCCAGAGAAATGAATCTGGGCCACTCATTGCACTTTTTTGGGTATGTAGCACTACTTTTCAAACGATGAGTAAAAGAATGAGAAGGTGAAATTAAAGAATCAGAAACGTTTCCAATATCTTCTCCAACAAACTTAGAATCCACTGCACCAGCCACTTCCATCCCCCTTGCTTTTGTTACAGCAACTACTGCTGCCCTTCCAATTTCCTTGGCAGCTCCATTTACAATTACCTCTTCCAGCAAAAAGAAATCTCTCTTAGTTCCTGTGCTGTATTTAAGTTGTATAATTGGTTTGTGATAAAAAGTTAAAAAGGACAGATTTTGGAGTTGCACCTTAATGTTGTTTTGAGAGGGCTGCATTGAGCAAGATATCGACGACGGCGGCGGCCTTCGTTTGACAATTTGATAGCTTTTATGGTCAGTGATATGAAATTGGCTGCTCAAGATTGCCATGGCTTCTCCAAGCTATGTTCCTGGATGTTATCCGAAAAGGGTTTAAGGAACATGTAGATAGAGTTTACTTTCCTGCCATTGCTCTTGTGGTTTTCACTTTTCAAGATAAGGTTTCTGAGCCTTTTGTTAAACCTTGTTTGGAGGGGACTCCAGAGACAGTGACATTATTGATGATGCTTCATTTCTAGAATTTCCAATGAAACCAATGCAAAGTTGGGGGAACCAGGGACAAGAGCTTTCTTAGGGATGGGAATTGGACCCGACCCCATCAGGACAGGTTATCATCACATTTTTGGGTTCTGGGTTGGGTTTGGGGTAAAATATGGAAAACCCGATCAGAGTCGGGTAGGGTTCCAAGTGACATTATGAGTCATGTCGAGCGAGCTAACACAATTTATTAGTTTTTTAAAACAAATCATAGTTAAAATATGAGGATACTTTCTTATTTTCTTCAAAAAAAAATTCTTACAATTATATTTTTTTGGCACTTATCTTTTATAATTGTATCCTTTTAGCTTGAAGTTTCGTAATCGTAATTTTGTAAAATTATTAAAAGAACTCTTGACGATCTAGGGGCACAATATTGGGAGTTTGCTTTGGGCCCCTAAAATAACTTTTGAATTTTTGTAATTTTTTTATTTGATTTTTTAATAATTTAATATTAAGTGGGCAACCAAACTAATGTTGGGCTTGGGCAACCCAAATGTTAGGGCCGGCCCTGACATTATCCCACCCCAAACCCTCCCCGAAATGTTCTAACATACAAAATTTATGTTCTTACCTTTACATTTGCACCATATTCTTAAATAAATTATATGATTATATGTATATCCATATATTTGCACTATTTTGCTAAAAAGTTATATTTTTACCCTTATTCACCACTATATTAAAATAACACTTGATTTATGTATAATAATTCCTTCCATTTGTATTTAGTTTACACAAAAGTTTCCTCAATTTTTATGGGACGGGGCGAGGCATGTAAACCCGTCCCCCAATCATGACAGAAATGGGCTCTCCCACACATTACTTGGTCAGGGTTCAAGGCGGGATCAGGGCGGTTTGCACTTTTCGGGTCAGATAGGGGTACGGCAAAACCAGCCCCGTTGCCATCACAAGTAGCATCTGCTCCAGCATATTATTTCTATTTTTGTTTTCATTAATTTCCTTGCTATTGTGAGGCATACAAATGAGACATTGAAAACCATAACACAGCTGTATGTGGAATATATGCATCTTTCAGCCATACTGTCATCTCACATTTTTGCTATACAGAGCTTAGGCAGAGGACTAGTAGGTTCCATTGACACCCTACCAAGATGAAGACAGGAATAAGCTCTTGTGTCTCTTAGCACCCCCAATGCTACAACAAAACAAGGGAAATACCATATCATCAATATATATACAGTAACACACCCATCACCTTCAATGGATTTGATCATTCTAATCATGGAGAAAAAGGGTTAGTTTGGCATTTTAAAGATATAGTAATTACACTGTATCATTACTAATGTGCGTTCATAGAGCAAGCATTGTTGTATGGGCCTTTTTCCATCCGACATTAGTGCGGGCTTCATACCTTTTTGCTATCGGTACCAAAAATGTTTTAAGAATAATGAACGGTTCGGATCACTCGTGTGGAACCCAAAAGTGAGTCCCCAAGAAGGCTCGGTACATTTTCTGTCCCAATTCCTCTGTACCCGTAGGTTTATCCCTTCGAAATTGAGTAAATTAAATACTCCTAGAAAAAACAATTTCATGTGCGTGACAGATCAGCTATAGGTGTGATTTTGTCTTAGACAAATTGATGAGGTTTGACTTGGTTTTCCTGGACAATAGTAATCGCCCAGGAGGGTTAATACTTTAACATTGTTGACTTATAGAATAGTCTAAACTTTTCACTCTTCTCCATATGTTATCTAATTATTTAGTGTTCTCGGAGCATGACATGTTTGTTTTCGCAAGACAATTTAAAACCACACATTTTTGTCAGGATCACGAAGTGTATAGAACTCATATAAATATGTATTGTTGAATGATTCAGAGTACCACGTGATTGTGCTACAGAACTACTGAATAATTACTCCCATAGGTCAGGAACCTTGTTGGTAGTTCTTTATTTTATTTGGTTCGCTAATAGGTATTTTATTTGATTTCATCGCATTCCTCTGGGGAAAAAAAATTGACTTGTAATTTTGGGAAAATGGACTGCAATAATTGGTAAGAGCTAAACTAGGGCTTGACTTGGGACTTAGATGTTTGCTTACTCCTGAGATCGTCATTGGAGAATTGCTCAGTCAAAAATATGTAAAAATATGTAACCTAGACTGGACACCAAATTATCAAAAATATGTATAAAAAAAAGAAAAAGGAGCTAAACTGGCCAGTCATATATCATTGAATCACAGAAGGTAATTGGTGTAATGATTGCCTTAAATAATTTGTGCAGATAATCTTGTTTAAAATATAGTGATTTTATCTGCCAAAGAAGGGTGTTTGAATCATATGCTGTATTACTGTGAGTAGGGTAACAAATACAGGCAAATCTCAAACATACCTGGACTGCGCTTCTTCTTTTTTAGCTTTTGTTTGGCAAGCTGTTGTAAGTTTTCGATGAGATCTTTAATATTATACTAGAAAATTCATAATTGATTTCATAAATTCTAGCAATTAATTAGTAAGATATGCTGCTGAATTTATTTTCTCGTTTTTAGACTATTTCATTCTTTGCTTAAGCTACTTTATTAGTTGCTTTCATTAATTTTATGAGTTGTTTTATTAACGGTAGATTGTCAAGTACTTTATGTATCACGTGGATCATATTTGGTTTTGAATCTTTCAAAATCCTATAATTATTTTATGAGTTGTTTGGTGCACCAAATTCTATATAATTTTTTGAGTTAATGTGTTGTGAAAAAGTGTTCCAACACTAATTGGGTAAAATCGGAACCGAACCAAAATCGGTCCGGTCTTGCAATTGGCTGCGGACAGGTTCTATACGTATACTGGTTAGGTTTTGACTCTTAATTTTCTAGAACCGATTGGAATGATCCGTTCACTAAATATCTAGAGAACCTGTCCAATCTAAACTGTGTGCACTGTAAAAAAAAAAAAACTCTAAAAGTGCAAAAATCACACAAATAAGTTTTGTGAAACAACCCCTTAGTCCTTTCATTGATGGATTTGCTCCTCAGATAATTGATCTGTAAAGAACGTAATTTTGGCAAAATGTATTATAATTTGAATCTGTTACATATATGTTTTATTTTCATGATGCATGTATAAATTAGTTTTCCATACGTATTAATTCCTTAGTTAGCAACCTTTATATGCAAGTATAATTATTTACTTCCATGTTCTAATAATATTACATTTCCTAGTGTGTAAATTACCTACCAAAGTTTTCCTAATGAGAATTAGCTTCCTAAATTGTGATTACAGTAATTATTAATTTGAATATATTACTTGTATGTTTTATTGTCATGGTATATGTATAAATTAGATACCATACATATTAATTCCTTAGTTAGCTTTTCCCTTTTATATGTAAATACAATTATTTACTTCCATATTCTATAATACTAGATTTTCCTATAATGTTAATCACCTAATCAAGTATTCCTAATTGGGTTTAGCTTCCTAACCAAGTAAAGTAACCTTGCCATTTGTCCTTGTGATATATCTCCTCAAAAAAAAAATCTATTGATCCAATTTCCATATAACATTCATTCCTTTTTATTGTTCTCTTCCACTATCCCATGCTTTCTCCAACTCACGCCCTCTCTGATCTCTCTCTTGCTTCCAATTCATTCCACTCACGGCATAAGCTCCTCGCCAATTATCATTCTTGGTTCGCCTCTTCTCGTGCGGTAAATATTTTCCCTTCTCTACCGTTTAATTTTCATAACTCTCTCGTAAATAATATCTTTACTTCACAGAATTATATTTCAAGAACTCAACCGTTCAACAACATTAAATCTTATCACGTTCGTAACGCGCTATAACTTTGGACGAAAGGTAGGATATCAAAACTTACTTTTTACTTAAGTATATTATTTATTTTTTTTGTGTTTCCGTGTATCCACGTATATCTAAATATAGTGGTTATATGAATATGATGTGAAATCATTCGTTGTGATTGTGTTTTCAACCATTAAGGTTTTGTAAGTCAAAAACAGAACCAAAGAGACGAAATTCTTTTTTCTTGCGCAGTGTTCTGTTCTGCTGATTTTCAAGTATTTATGTTTGGTTTCAGATAAAACGTAAATCATTTAAGTTGTAGATCTCAAAAAGTTAACCATCTTTCATATTGAACTCGTTCCAATCCGAGGTTTGTAGAATTAACTGTGATTTTTTGAAGTTGGCTGAACTAAACAGTTTCGGGACAGATTCACTGTCTAGATTAAAACACTATTTCTCTTCGCTTATGACTGGATTTAGGATTCGATCAAAACAGTAAACTTGTGTCAAATTTGATGAATTATTTTACTGTAAAATTTCGTGATTTTTGGAACCCGTTTACTATTTTTAGCGGCTGGAATTGTAACTGACAGGTATGGGCTCGAGATAGTTGATCTCTTCATTAAATTTTCTTTTCATACCATAATTGGACGCATGTGATTATTTGGCTTACTGGCGTTTTTTTAAACCATTAAATTTACTAGAATAGAAAACAGGGGGAAAAACTTAACTCAAAAACCATCAATGTTCAAATAATAGGCATATTTTTGAATTATTGTAGCATGGGTTTAGGACCACAGTTACTAGGTTGTAATTGCGTAGGTCATAACTCAAAAACCATCTATGTTCACATAGTAGGCCTATTTTTGAATTATTGTAGCATAGGTTTAGGACCACAGTTACTAGGTTGTAATTGCGTCGTAGGTCACAGTTCAAAACCAAGGCCACAATACCATTGTAAGGACTCGTGTTTTTAAATAATTTTCCGGAAATAATATTGGGGAAGTGGGAGGAAATGAAAATAGTGCTATATGGGGTCAATGTGAAGTTAGTAATTGCATTTGGGTGTTTGTGAAGCACATAAGAAACAAGAGGGGTGTAAGTGCTAGTGTGAGAGTGTATATAAACACATTTGGATCAGATTTTTGGTCAAAAATCACACTCCTCTCTTCTCTCAAAACTCACCCCTCTCTCTCTCTCTTCTTCCTCTCCTCTCAAGTTTCTTCAAAACCCTCCACAAAAACCCACCCTCCACACTCAAATACTTCAACATCCAACCTAAGATTCATCTTCTACGCGTGATTTGGAGTCCGGAACTCCGTGGTTTTTGCTTGGAGCTAACATTTTCGGTTGAGGAGCTTCAAGGGCAAGAGTTTTCCATTTTCTACCCATTTCAAGTTCAATCCTTAAGGTAGGGAACAATCTTCTACTTCCTCTAAGTGTATATTTGTTGAATGATTGCATTGTTGGTGTTCTTGTTCCCAATTTCTTGTTAAACTTGTTATCACCATGGAAATGAGCTTGATTTTTGATTGAGTTTGGGTTTTGTGTATTTGGTTGATAAATCCTTGAATTAGTTGTTGATATATCCATCTCCTATGAGTAGATGTTGTTTGGAACCTCAATTTTTGGCTTGGGTTGAAATCCCCTCCATTTTGGAAAAATCTGGAAATCTGAAAATTTTGCTCGAGATGGCCTTTGTATCGATACCCTTTTCTTCGGTATCGATACCCAGACTTTCTGTAAAGATTTTAGTGACCCGGTATCAATACAGCTTTTCTTGTGTATCGATACCCGACTGCTTAAGGCAGATTTTGACCCAACTTCACGGGCACGCCCCGACTTCGTCCGAACTCCGATTGAGGCGATTCTTGAACCGTTAGAAAGCTCTATGAGTCTACTTTCAAACCCAATTGGTCTCATATTCATAGCCTTTGTATTTTGAGAGAAATGTACTTTCTCCTATCAAGGTGTCGGGTTTTCTCGAGATTCATAACTCCATTTTCATGTTTCTTTGCGCCGGGCCTTAATTGGTCTTTCCTAAGCTTCACAAATCGACTTCTAAGCTTTGGTAGCCTATCGTGGTATGAATGATATTTTGTTATGATCTCTCACGTTCTTGGACACATATTAACTTTGCCACAACCGACACACTACGAGCTTTCGAACTAAATGAATTACATGGATGTTTTTGGACACTTGATTGTTTGATAAACTTTTGAAAATGATAATTTTCTTACTCTAGGGCCACCATTTGGTGCGTCCCTAGCCATGGGTGTTCGGAGCCCACGAAATCCGGCAGGGGTGTTCGGAGCCCACAAAATCAGGCAGGGGTGTGCGGAGCCCACGAAATCCGGCAGGAGTGTTCGGAGCCCACGAAATCCGGCAGAGGGATTTATTTCCTATTTAAATAAGTGGTTATTTGTGAAGAGATGAAAAAGGACATGTTTTATGAAAATGACCAGGTTTTGAAAGGATTGAACCTACGACATGAAATGTAACGTTTATGAGAAAATCTATGGACACTTGGGTTTGATTCGATCTTTGGGGCATCTATTGGACACTCTATCATCAACTTGATCTATTTTGGTCTATTTTAGTTTATTCATTCATGTGTATCACATCTCCATGTGCATGTTTCATCCTCTATACCCTTAGCGTTGGTAGAAAAGTTTCCTACTGGGCTAGTGAGCTCAACCCATCATTTTCAGGTACCCGGCAAGGCATGTGATTGAAATGCTTGGCGTGTGGACGCATATCATGAAGCTCAGTTGACATGAAGTTATTTTATCCTCTCTATCGTTAATATATTTTGGGAGATGATCTTGTAACTTTAATTCCTTCAATCTTTTGACAAAACTTGGTTTATGTAATAACTCTTAACTATTCATTACTTATGCATGGGTACAGGTACCTCTTGTAGAAACTCAATGTACTTTGACTTTGACCGTTCAACGGTGAAATGTATGACTTTTGATTTATCCTACGTGGATTTTATTGGTATTTGCTTTATTAAATTTGAGGGCGTGACAACTTGGTATCAAAGCTTAGGTTCGAATACTTAGGAACTAACCCAGGGGGTGTGGTGGAGCGGTAGGGGCTCCTCCTCCCTTAACCAAGGTCGGGGGTTCGATCCCTAGCCTTGGGTATGGAGCTGCTTTAAAACCCTGGGCCAGCTGTTCCACCCTTCGAGGTGCCTACAAATCAGCGAAGGGATTAGTCACTGCATCGGTAGTGGACACCCTGGGAAACCAAAAAAAAAAAAAAAAAAAAAAAAAAAAAAGAATACTTAGGAACCGTGGGAAAGACTTCGAGTCTTGGGGCTTAAACCATTGCATAAGTTTTCTCATGAAATCAACTCAAGTGAGTGCCCAAGGTCTTATACGAATGATCTGAGTCATTCATTGATTTTTAAATGATTTTTCAAGGGGTCTCACGAGAAATCAACTCAATCGGACGTATGTAAGTGTTTGATCCAAAATTTCACCGTTTCACATTGCTCTATCAAACGAGAAATTAAGTCGATTGTATGGGACCCACAATTGAGTGCCCAAGCCATTCGATACGAGAAAATTTTGGGTGCTTGTAGGGTATATACACGTGGTGCCCCGCACCACATCCGAGCCGTCCATTCACGTTTCGGACGGCTCAGATCTGTGGTGGCATTTTTGTAAAATTTGGGACCAACTTTATACCCTACAGATCTGAGCCGTCCGAAACGTGAATGGACGGCTCGGATGTGGTGCGGGGCACCACGTGTATATACCCTACAAGCACCCAAAATTTTCTCATTCGATACATGGTCTATACACTAGAGAAAATTCTCTCCCATTCAGCTTAATGTGACACTGAATTGACACTTCTCATGTTAAAGATCCCTAAGAATATCCCCGCTAGGCTTTTGAAACAGTTTAGGAACCGACAATTACTGTTTCCAATAATGTTAATTTACCACGTACTTCCCCGCAATTCTAAGTCATTAATAAACGATTTTTATTATTCTCTTTTTCAGTCACTTGTCGGCACCCTGTCCCCAATTAGATACCCTGCAAACCAATTGCTTTTAGACCTAGAATTTTTAAAGAAAAAAGTCAACACTAAAATTAAAAATCTAAAAATGTATTAGGCATTATTTAAATTCCCGGCTTAGATTCAAAAGTGACTTATTTTGTTTACAATACATGTTATTTTCTCACAATACATAGACTTTAAAACTGACTTGTGTCAATTCCTGACTTAAACATCCATTAGAACAAAGTCTCTAATTTTAAGATTTTGGACCATCTCAACCCCATATTGACAGTCAAAAGCATTTGCTTCCTAAAGCTTGTCAAGAAAGTCGATTATATATATATAAAAAAACCAAATTATTCCCACTGTCCCAATTTGGTTGTCCGTTATTCTGATTTAGAATGTTTCAAAATGTATGTCATTTTTTAAAACTCAAAGAAAAAATTATTTATATTTTTCAAAACTAAACCTCACAAATAATTTTAAAAAATAATTTTCAAAGTGAAAATTAAAGGAAAATAATGAAAAGTGAAACTAACTTTTTGAGGAGGCATACGTTCAATGCATGTCCCCTATAAAAAGTTGAAAGGCAATGGAATGGAGGGAGTTAGTTATCGATAAGCAAATGATGAAATAATATTTTGATTTCGTTAAACAAGTGTTGATAGTATGCCAAATCTTTTTTTTTTTTTTTGTATTTTTTGTTGTTGTTAGTTTTATAGGTTTTGCCAGTGGTTTTGAGGGCTGGTTTTTGCTTAGGTTGTTTTTGTTTGCTGGTTTTCGACCGGTAATTTTGGTTAATAATATTTTTCTACCTCTTTACCTAAAAAATCCGTTTAAGATGAAATATAAATTCCGTGAAGTGGAGTATTACTATTTACTCAATATAATGTTCAACCTCACTCACAAAGAGTACTTTGGCCAAGTGATTATGAGAAAACAATATGTGATTTTAACGACGTCACATGTTTCATTTTCACAGAAGCCGAACATTCTAAAAATCAACCCCGGAATTAGTCACTGTGCGTATACCCTGGCTCGGACATCCGGTTGTAAAAGAAATGTTCAACCTCCAATGATTTACTCCTAGTTGTTTGCTTTAAATAATCGTTAGTACTTTAAATAGCAAAGACAAACCAACCGACGGCCGCCCTCCGTTAAGTTTAGTTTATTTTAAGCTTGGTTTGAATATTTCGATTATTATATTAAGAGTAAGTTGTACCATCTCTATCGGACTACGTATGCGTCGGAATATATTTTGTCCCGCAAAATGATCAATCCCCACGTGAAAATACAAATCGACAGCCCAGAAACAGCCACGAGTTGTGATCAATGTTTCGTATAGATCAGACGGTTGAAAAGTGTCGGTGGCTTTGTAGCTCTGTATGGATCGTACATTGAGGAGAGAGAAAGTGCAGGACAGGACAGGACTACCATATTCCAAGAGTGTGACGTAAGTGACTGTGTACTTGACCATCGTCGCGACGACGATGTTAGGCGTCCAAACGCCGAATGCACGAAAAAAGTTTAACTGCTCGGATGTTTGGCAAAACATAAAGTCATAATTGAATTGAGCTAATTTTTTTTTTTCAATTGCTAGTACCGATCTAGAGTGGACCCTGTAAATACGTTTGTGCATGATCTGTTCCCACTTGTTTGTGCAGATTTGAATGTGCAATGAGATCACTGTACTTCACTCAAAAAAAAATAATCTTGATTTACCTTTTTTTAAAATAACATATTTTTTGTGAGGTTTATAACTGACACAGAAAATCTTTCCATTCCAGCATACCCCCAAAAAGTTACAATTGTGACGTGTATCGGAACATGATGTGGCAATTCCATAGAAAATTGGATAATTATAGACCCTTTAACAAATTTTTGATTTTTTAGTTAACGTATGTGAGCAAAATAACCTGTCAACGGAATGTGTGAAGTAAAAAAAGCTCAAAAAGCCCAAAAATCTTCTCGGTGAAAGGCGCCACCACTCATGTATCGCCGTATCAAGACCCGTCCATTTTATGTCCTTAATTTGGGATTTGTTAAGGAAGGATATCAGTTGTGTCCTTTATTTTGGTAGCGTTATGGAGTAGTAGCCTAGTAGGATACTAGGATGTGAATGTGAAAACAAACTTGAGGGCTCTGGCAAAATGGAAGGTGCAATAAAGCCACCCAAGCTAATTAATTAAGGCCCCGTTTGGGGCCAAGATTTTTCCATTACGCATTATAATGAATTCTGAAAAATAAACTAGAGAATGCAAAATTCAAAATAACCCCTGAATGACTATTGTTCCAATGACTTAAACAAGTAAGTCGATGTATTGTGAGAGAATGATTTATCTCTTAAAGTGCAATAAGTCAATTTTAAGTTTAAATCAAGAATTTGAACAAGGCCTCAATGAGCTTTTTGGATCCAAATTACAGTTTCACTCACAAAACTCTTTTTGCAAGTCATTCAAATACTTTTACAAATTTTCATTATGGTAAATGATTTCCACACACCCCTTTTTTTGATAAGTGCACCTCGTTTTTTGTCATTTATTGAACCTTTTTTGATAAGTGCACCTTTTTTTTAGTCATTTAGTAAAATTCAATGTATAAAATTTCCACTAAAAGACAAAAAAGAGAGGTGCAGCTATCAAGGAAGGGGGTACGAAAATCACTATCCTTCATTATAATGTAAAACTTTAGTACAATCTATAATTCACAATCTAGAAAATAAATACTCCCTCCGTTCCTTAAAAAGTGTAGTGTATTCCATTTTAGGTTGCTCTTAAATATTTGTGATGTAAAAAATTAGTGAGTAAAAGTTAGTACAATTCCTATTTTGCCCTTTAAAGTAGATTTTTTTTTTTGAAAAATTAGTGGGTAAAAAGTTTAATGATGAGATGTCTCCATCAAGGGTAATAGTGAAAAATGAATGTAAAGTTGATGTGAAATGTGTAATGATAATGTTTTCTTAACAAGTTGGAATTACGAAATTACACACGTACTTAAAAATGAATGGAGAGAGTAGCTTCCAAGCACCCCTTCGACTTAATTTACTCGTTTTGCATCCTTTAAAAACTCGTTCAAGGCCAATCGTAATTTACTAGGGAAAAAATTTAGAGACTTTCCCAACCATTTTAGCTTCATTTTCTTAGTTGTTACCTGTCATTCTCCCCATTCCATCTGTTAAATAATATTCAAAGAGATGAGTGGAGTTATGGAGTATATATAAAGTGGAACTGTATTTGAAAATGAAAGACTCTTCAGAGTATGTGATCTACTATTAACGAGTTACCCATATAATCTTTCACTGTTTTCTTTATCAGTTGATATAGACATGTATAAAGTGTGAAAACTCAATTTTGTGTGGACAATTATATCATGGTAGCAAAAAAGTACACACGATTGCAAAGAAAGAATAGACACAAAGGTATATTTCTGTTAGAGTAATGCTACGGTGCGCACCTATGCTTTTGGCATATGGTGTGCATCTCATATGGAGACTCACAAAGTCTCGTATACACTCACAAAATCTCATATTTGGTAGCACAAAATCTCATATTAGAAGACCAAAACACAATAAATAAGACCACAAAATCTCATATGGATGTGAGAAAGTTTTGGAATAAAAAAATCAAAAAAATGGCAACCAGTTGGTCACCGGGCCCACCGCTTGGGAAAAAAAATCCATATGAGATTTTGTGACTTTCAAAATGAGTGTTTGTGAAAGAAAATATGAGACTTTTGTAGTCCACTACAGTCCAAAAAATTTATATGAGATTTTGTGGGTAAGTATATGAGACATGTCACTATCAATCACTATCAATACACAACATATTTTTGGACTGTAGTGGTCCACAAAAATCTCATATATTCCTCCACAAGTTCTCATTTTTTAAACCAAAAATTCTCATATGTTATATGAGTGTTCTTCGAAGTATATATGAGATTTTGAGTGGTATGACTCAATGTAGACGAAAATATGTATTTCTGTGGCACCTTATATGAGACATGTCACGTCAATATATATACACACAATATGTATCACATTTTCACTACAATCCAAAACTATCATATGAGATTTTGTGGGACGTTTTATGAGATTGACTTTTGCCAATATGAGATTTTGTGGCTCATTTGAATTTTTGTGGTACTTTTTATGAGTATTTGTTGCTTCATATATGAGATTTTTGAAACCCAAAATGTTATATTAGAGATCACGCAAGGTTTTATGATTTTTTTTGGTTCTCCATATGAGATAAAAATGACCGGTATAGGGGGTCACTTTTTGCATATGTGACGCAATCTCGACCGTCGATCTGGTCAAAGTTGCATATGGTACGCCCTTTCATATTTTTTGCCACAAAATCTCATATGTAACCCACAAAAACTCATATTTGTGTCACAAAATCTCATTTTTGAGCCCAAAAAAGGGTTGCACATAGTAGCATGCCCCTTTCTGTTAATGTAAGCCACATTTAAAGAGTAGTACGATATCTGCATGATGGAATCAGGAATTTCATTCGGGGATGACGTTGTTTAATGGAAGTTTACTGGTATTGTTGTACTAGCTCCCTCCATCCTAAAATGACAGTCCGCTATGAATAGAGTTGGAATTTTTCAAGTTAAAAGAAATAAAGTATTTCCGTTCATAGTTTTTTTAGAATTTTTTTTTACACCAAATTAGAGCTAATAGATATCTTTTTAACTAGTGTGAAGAAATTCGAAAAATCATGTACTTGAATTTTTGATCAAATATTAAACGTCTTTTCGTAAGAGACTTTGGGACAAGAGAGTATATTCTTTAATAAAAATAAAAACAAAGGCAAAGTGCAAACTCAAGCTTTATCCTACTGGCTCTGTCCTGAATACCGGTGTACCTTATCACTCATGTGAAGCCCAGAACAACTAATCAAAAATCAATATACAACTATTCAAGAAGTATTCCATATTTACTCCCCCAAAAAAGAAATATTCCATAGGGAAAAAAAAAAATAACAATCAAATACGAGAGTGTAGAGGGGAGACCAACTCAGTTATCTCTAGTTGAACAGAATTTCTAGCTCAGTTGGTCATGTGCAAGTACTTAATTATTGAGATATTCTGGATTCGAGCCATCGATACTGCTTAACTTATATACTAACAACTCATTGTTTCGAGAAAAGAAAAAGTTAGCCAAGTTTATTTAAGTCAAAGTGATTTTTTTTTTCTTTTCAATGTTGACTAGTCAAGTTAGTTGCCAAGTCACATCTTCTGGTTAATTAGTTTTTAAGTTAGGCTTCAACAATGTCAACAATTCAATGCTCAATTTCACTCAACTTGCTTACCGTGTTAGGTCAATTAAAAATTAATTAAAAAATAATAATAACGTGACATTCAATAATTTTCAAATCTATGAATCCGACTAGCCAACAGATTACACGACCTTCATGCTTATAGCTAGTGACTTCACATCAATCACCAAATTACAACTCCATGAAGAAAGGAAAAATAAAAAAGATAAACAACTTACAATAAAAATTGTATATCACGTTTATCACATGGACTCCTTTAATTTCCTCTAATTTACGGATGGAATTTGATTCCTAAAGCGTCCACTCCAACAAATTAATATGTCAAATTTATTATCTGAGTAAATTTTAAGCGATAAAATAATCCAAGAAAAAATCTAACATCTAATGTCATGAGAAAGAAAATGTAAAATGACAATTAGACAATTGACATCATGGTTGGAGGCATAATTTTGCAAAAAAATAAATAAAAATGTCATCATCACATCTTTTTAACAAATCAATTAATAGCCTTCACTAAAATTAACAAAACAAAAGTAAAAGAATAAAAATGAATTGGGAAGAAAAAAAAAGAGAGAGAAGTTTTTTGGTGTTCTTGCTAACATTACCTGCGCCATTCTCTTAGTATTTATTTATTTATTTTTGCCAATTATTACCTATGCCATTCATAATATGCAACCTAAGCTCCCAACAAAGAAAAAAAAAAACAAAGAATTCATGATTCTCATAATTTTAACCAATCACATTTCGGCACCCAAAAAGATAGAGCACTTGATCACTTTTGTCATTTAAATTCCTTGTTGGAAGTTCAATCATAAAGGCCTGAAGGGTAGGAGAAGGGTAAAGGGAGAAGTGTAGAAATCTAAAGTATTCTGCGACTGTTTGGGAACACCGACCGACAGTATTTTACCGGCAGTGGAAATACCAAGTGGTGGTTGCCTAGGTTACGTAAACGAACTCTCTAAGTGCTGGTTGCGGCAAGGAGAGCCGCAAACGAACGGAGCTGCTCTCGAGCAACTGAGCTTTCTAAAACTTGGATCGACTTGAAAAAATTTGACTCGTTTGTATAGGCTTGTTAATTAAATAAACCTGGTTCGGTAAGAGCTTAGCTCGTCACAAATGAAGCTAAACTCGAACTCGAATTTGGGGTTCTTCTAGTTAACGAGCCGAGCTTGAGCTCAACAAAGCTAGGCTTACGGCTCGACTCATTGTTGCACCCCTAAGCGAGCAAGAATGTATGAGTGCAAAAGTATCTTCCGAAAGCACATCAAATTATTACTACTCTCGATTTATGAAAGTAAAGGGAAAATGACCAAAAATCGGTAGTTGGGATGGCAAGACAAGTTGACCTAACCTAAGTGAAATGAGTTTGAGTTAATCGAGGGGAAAAAAACTTCCATCTTTTCATTTTTCAAAACAAAAAATACGATTTAGACATCACAAAGCGAACGCAGTTGTACTCACTTGAGTGCAATATAGTTTTAGCCGGAGTGCAATACATTTTGATTCAAGGTGCAATATATAGTTTCATAAAAGGAGCAATTGCCATTTTTTCCAAAATAAAAAATTGAATTTAGACCATACGGGCAACTCAATCTTCCTCATGAGGTGCAATGATATTTTCAAAGGGTACAATGCTAATTCACTCAAGGTGCAACGTTTTTTAGATTCCAAACCCAGATTTGTGCAATGCTTATATTGCAAGGAGCAAGGGGGTTGTTCTGGGTTTGATTTCTGAGTTTTTTTTTTTTTTGAAACCTTACCATAAAATTGGGATTTTTAGTTTTGAAAACCACTATTTAGTCATTTTCCCAAAGTAAAACCTAAAAGCAAGAGCATAAAACGAGAATTAGTAACAACAATACTAAGGGGGGTTCCACTAAGTTAGTTTTTTGAATAAACTGGTTTTTTACAGTTTTTTATGTGATGTATTGTGAAAGAATGACCTGTATAGGTTTTTGAAAAACAGTTTTTTTTTTTTAGTGGAACGGTTCGTTAATAAAAACTAATAAAAATGAATTGGGAAGAAAAAAAATGTGTTGTTTGGTGGTCTTGAAACATTACATACGCCATTCACTTTTTTTTTTGCTACGTAGTATTACCTACACCATTCATAATATGCAACCCAAACTCCCAACAAAGAATTCATGATTCTCATAATTTTAACCAATCACATTTCGGCACTCAAAAAGCTGCTCACTTGATCACTTTTGTCATTTAATTTCTTTGACCTGCAAAAACTTGTTTGAAAGTTCAATCCTAAAGGCCTGAAGGGTAGGTTAAAGGAAGAAGTGTTGAAATCTACTACTGCGACTGTTTGGGAACTCCGACCGACAGTTTTCTACCGGCTGTGGAAATACCAAATTCGTGGTTGCCTAATGCCTAAGTTACTTAATGAGTGCGGGTGAGTAGACCCGCAAACGAACGGATCATTTGAGCTTGTTTAGTAATTGAGCTGAGTTCGAACTCGAGTTTTAGGCTTTTATAGTAAACGAGATGAAAACAACACCTAAAACTCAGATTGGCTTGAAAAAATTCGGCTTGTTAAGTAAATGAGCTTGGTTCGGCAACTGGCTAGAACTCAGCTTGTTCACAAATGAAGCTAAGCTCGAACTTGAATTTGGGGTTCTTCTAGTTAACAAGCCGAGCTCTAGCTCAACAAAATTGAGCTCGTGACTCGACTCGCCGTTGAACTCCTAAGCGAGCAAGAATGTGTTCGAGTTCAAAAGTGTCCTCCGAAAACACATCAAATTATTACTGCTCTCGATTTATGAAAGTAAGACCCAAAAGCGCGAGCATAAAGCGAGAATTAGTAAAAGGTCGAAAACATTACGTGATGAAAACACAATAGTAATCAGACGGAAAGTAATGAGTCACAAATTAGGTTGCCGTTGGATAATGGGTAGGACAACGCAACCAGCCCCGATTGCGATCCGTCACCGGCCAAGTCCACATCGGAAATCGACACTTTTAGCAAATTAAACTCCCTCTCTAAAAAAAACATTTCTCATTATGATCATCATTAGTATACAATCATTGGATCCATCCCAAATTACCATTACACCCCTTACCATCCACACCGACTTCCTGGCCTCGAGTTTGGGAAAGTCCTACTCCACTGTCTACCATTGGTCAAAATTTAAATTGGAAAAAGGTTCTGCAGTTCTACAGTTGTTCTCCCTTTTGCGGAAAATGCTTAACGCGTGCCCAATAAATACGTTAAATTTGAAAAAGTGATTGGCCTAGTTTTTCAAAAGATTTTATCAAAATTTGATAAAATCACCCCTTGATTTTATCAAACGAGGAGGAGGGTTGATAAAATCTCAGTTTTTTTGCATTAAAAAATCTCAGTATTTTTGCATTAAAAAAAGCTGAGATTTTTTTATCAACCCTCCTCCTCATTTGATAAATTCACCCTTGATTTTATCAAATCTTGATTTAGAGGGTGTTTGGGAGCCTCATTTTTAACTTTTCATTTTCAATTTTTTAGTTTTTTGAATTATGGTCAAAATGTATTTTGAATTTGGTATGAGTGTTTGAGAGAAATGTGCAGAATTCATTTTGAAACAGGACTAGTGTTTGAGAGATATGTGCAAAATACATTATGTAGGACTTTTTGTTAATCAAAATGGGAAAAGTGGAAAATGAGAAATCAAAAAAGCTCCTCTCAACCTATTTTTGACCTCTCTTCTCCAAACTTAAAAACCAAAAATTCATTTTCGCAGAATGTGTGTTTTACTCTGGTGTGCCAAACACCCAAAAGTAGAAAATGTGAAAACCAAAATGTAAAAGTAGGTGGTCAAACACCCCCTTAATCAAAGATAAAATCAAACAAGAAACTCAGCCTGAAATATGTGAATAATGTAAAAAATATGCAAAAGTATATTGAAAAGTGTATTAGAGCATTTTTTTTTTGTTTATTTGTGTGCTTATTTTGTGTTTATTAGACGCACGTTAACAAGACTTGTGTGCAAAAGTTCTACTACGGTAATCCTTCCGTTCAAAAACGATTTTTCAGCCCGTAAAACGAGAACATAACGAAATTCATTAAAATTGGAGTATTTTTTATTTTTTTTTACTATCAATAAGTTCCTTCAACTTAGAAATAACTGGAATTTCTTCAATAAAAATGTATTTATTTTTAAGTTATTGTTCCATGGACCAACCAATCTTTTGGGGACAGATGAAGGACTATTGGAATGAAATAAATAAAAAACTAAGCACCAATTACAATACAAGTAAATAAGTAGAAGGTACTCGGGATGAGTTTTTACAATCTTCTAAACCGCATTTTCGGTATTTTTGTCAATTGCCTATATTATGGAGGCAAGTCATTTTTCTTACATACATTACAAAAAGTATTATTAGCGGAAATTACACTCACTTTTAATTACAATGAAAGAATGGTATTTTCAGTAAAGTCACCCACAAATTTATTTGAACTGCTTTTTGCTTATCAACAAGTTACCAAACCAAAAGCGCCCTGCTGGGATGCCGAAATAAATTTATGACAACCAATTTTCCCCCCATTTTATCTTGGAAGCAAAAACTAAACATAAAAGAAATGATTTTCAATTTTTTTTTTTCCGTAAGTGTATTCTTTTTTCTTTTAGTGAAAATTATTGTATAAAATTTTCAATAAAAGACAAAAAATGAGTGCACTTATAAAAAAAGAGGCATGAAAATCACTATCCAAAAACAAAACGTAGATCCACTTCATTCTTTTATGAAATATAGAAAATAACCGTTTGAAATTAATAAATCTCGAGGAAAAAAAAATGATCCCAACAGCAGGAAAATTTTTGGTATGCCAGGCGGGCACCACGTAATGTCCGTGCACAAACATCTGGCAGTCTAAAAGTATTTTGAACGGCCTAGATTTATCCCACATCTCTAAATCTGAGCCGATCAAAAATATTTTAAATGAGTGAGATGTGCGCTTGAACACCACGCACGTAAGATGGTGCCCGTTCGGCACTGGAAAAAACTCCTCAACAACATCCTTCCTTTTCTTAACCTTCAAACACAAGCCTTGGCAGCTTTCGTGTCCGTCCTCCATTACATAAAAATAATTTCACAGAACCAAACCAATGTATATACGTCAAATACTTATATAAATGTCAAAATAGGCGTACTATTCATGTCTATATAGGGTCTCTCTGGCTCATTGTTCTCTTCGCTGTCCTTTCATCTTTATTTTTTATTTTTTATATACGTACTATTTTCCTTTCTCTCTCTACCCTTCACCTTCTTCCAGTCTTCTCCAGAACCAGAAGAATTCCCAAGAGACAAAATATAATTCCACATTTCTTCTAGTATTTCCAGACTTTTGATTTTTGCAGAAGAGATAAAGATTTTAGCTTCTGTCATTCATTCATTTTCCCCTAGTACTAAGGTTGTTGGGTTCGATATTTTTGGCGGTTTAATCGACTGGCTACATTTGTGCTGAAAGAGATCTGAGAATTTGATACGGAAAATTGAAGCCGGGAAAAGTCTCTGGCTTTACGGGACGTTTGAGCCGATCGAGGACTGTAGTCTGGCGATCTGTCAGCCGGTTTTCTTGCCGATTAAGATATTGAAGATTCTTGGAGTTCGATTTTAATCTCATCCAAATGCGGAAGATTTGAGTCACTCCGCGTTTTTCTCTCTCTCTACGCCATTCACATTCTCTCTCTCTCTCTTGGGAGTTTTGACGCGTGTGGTGCTTGGGTTCAACAGGAGGGCTGAAGGAGGCGGCGATGAAGTGGTACAGATCGTGAGAAAGTCAAAACGATCGATCTAACTCTGTCGTACTAGAAACCAGTTCGGATTCAAACCCTAATACCGACCAATTTGCAAGATGATGAGAATGAAGACTAAAACGACTGGGCTAACAACAGGGCCGCCGCCACCGACAAACAATGGAAGCTCCGCCGCCGCCACCGGCGAGTGGGAGGTGAGACCTGGAGGAATGCTGGTTCAGAAGCGAACGGATTCGGATCAAAACCGAATCCCACCGCCCACCATTCGGGTCCGGGTCAAGTACGGGTCGATATACCACGAAGTGAACATCAGCTCCCAAGCCACCTTCGGTAACTAGCAAAGAAATCCTTTAATTCTCTGTCAAATGGCTTCCCCCCCCCCCCCCCCCGAATTTACAGACTGTTTGGATTGAGGAATTTGATGAGAAAAGATTAGAGTTTCTTGTCAAATCTCTTATTTGCAATGAGTATTTGGTGAGAAAATGGGGAGAGAAATACAATTACTATCTGTTGATTGGCTCCTCCTCCTTCAATTTTGATGAATTTGTTGATTTGGGATTATTGCAGGGGAGTTGAAGAAGATGTTAACAGGGCCAACGGGTTTACACCACGAGGATCAGAAGCTGATGTACAAGGACAAGGAGAGAGACTCCAAACAGTTCCTCGACATTACCGGCGTCAAGGACCGATCGAAGATGGTCTTGGTTGAGGACCCAATTAGCCAGGAAAAACGGTACCTTGAGATGAAAAAGACTGCTAAGATGGAAAAGGCTTCGAAAGCGATCTCCGATATTAGTTTCGACGTCGATAGGCTCGCCGGACAGGTAATAGTTTTCTGACTCTCTGTAGTTTTTGGCAACATTTTTTTTAAGTATGATTTGTATCTTTTGATTGAATTTGGGGTGATTGGAAAATTGGGTAGGTAGCAGCTCTTGAATCGGTGACTTCTAAAGGTGTGAAAGTTGAGGAGAAGACTGTGTTGAACTTGATTGAACTGTTGATGAATCAGTTGATTAAATTGGATGCGATTGTAGCTGATGGGGATGTCAAATTGCAGAGGAAAATGCAGGTAAGTTTTTGACTTTGGCATTATAGGATGTGAATTTTAGCTTTATCCATGGGAGCATCACTTGTGAGAAACTGAGTCAAATTTTCTATTTCTGGTGTCGCAAAAATTGCAGGTGAAGAGAGTGCAGAAATATGTTGAGATTCTTGATGTGTTAAAGGTAAAAAACTCAACGCCTTCAAGCAACAGCGGAAGTCAAATTCCGCAACAGCAATCACCAATTCAACAGAATGAACAACATAGGCATTCTAATGGCCAAATTCCTTCCCCAAATCAACAAAAGAGTTACTCGAACGGACATATTTCCGCTCCGACTCAACAGCAGAGGCACTCAAATGGACAAATTTTGTCCCAAAATCAAGAGCATCAACAGCAGAGGTACTCAAATGGGCAAATTTCATCACCAAACAAGCAGCAGCAGCAGCAGCAGCAGAGGCATTCGGTTGGGCATTTGCCGAACCAAACAGAGCCCCAGCCTCAACATCCGTCGAGGCATTCAGCTTCTGGCGCTGCGGTGGTCATAACCACGCAATGGGAAACTTTCGATCCCCCCCCACCTTCGACATCAAAGACCGGTAACGCCGCACATCCTAAGTTCAACTGGGACTTGCTTTGATTAAGCAATGGGTAAAGTATATGTTTCATTTTGTGTGGATGAGTGATTTGGAGTGGTGTCAAGTTGGTTTGGTATCTCTTCTCCATTCTTTTCTGTATTTACATTTTGTTATTAGCAACCCCTTTTTTCTAAATTGTTACTCAGCAATAATGGGGTTTTCATTGATAAAGCTTATACATTGTTCTTCTCATTTTTCTTTGTTATCCTCCTAAGCCATTGCCAATTTACCATCCTATGTTTCTGGCATTGGCAGTGATAATATAGTATATGTATGTAAATTTGTCACTTCAGATATAAGGATCTTAAGTGAAGGATAAGTAAATTGTGGACTCAAACAGATCTCGTTTGAAAGTACTGTTCTCTCTCTCTCTCTCTCTCTGTGTGGTTGTGTGCGTGTGGCTCATAGCAGGTCAATCCTGCTTGTGGTACGTTCTAATGGTTGGTGCATAATGATTCATGTTTTAATACTTTTCCTTCTTAACGAACAAACACAAGATGACAAAGAAGGGAATAACTTTTTGAATGGAGCCATATCTCCTAAAATCAATTTGTACAGTATTAGGTAGGGTTTCAATTAAGTCTTTTATGATATTTGACATCGGACTCGCAAGTTTGTTTTTAGAGCGGTTGCAAAGAGTGACATTTTTTTGTAACCAAATCTGAGGGCACAATCTCTCCCTCATAATGATGCTCCCGCGACTTGAACCCATGACCTCTCGACTTTGATATCACTTGTCAAACTGCTTTTTCACCATATCTCCTAAAACCAATTGGTATTCGGAAGGGCTTCAAATAAGTCTTTTATGACATTTGAGATCGCACCTGGAAGTCTGTTTTTAAAGCGGTTGTAGGGAGTGACATTGTGTAACCAAATCCATGAGGGCATTCCGGACCCACCAAAGGAGATATATTTTTTAATCCTTTTTTTTTTTTTATGACCGGATGTCTGGAATAGTTGCGCGCACCTCAACTAATTGTGGGGCGTTGAAATTAACAATCAGATAAACTTTCAGTGGCCCCAAAGTTTGGAATGTTTGGCTTCCGTAGAAAGAGAACATGTGAATGATGGAGATATTTGTACTCGAATTAACTAAACCACTCAAATGGTAGAAAGACAAAAGTCTGATTATAAAGTGTTTTGCAGGAAATGATGACAGTGGGTTAGTTTAATTATTCTTAAAAGGAATTTCTTTGAAGATCCGAGTAACTTTAAAAACACTTGTTGAGACATGAAGAAAACTGGAAACTTGCATCTTTGGCCCATCCTAATGGAGTTAGGTAAAAAAAAACACTACCAGCAACAACCAAAGTGAAAGAGTTGAGCTACTATCTGGTATAACATCAGACTTGAGTCCATAAAATTCTCAAGTTTTCCCAAGAGAGATGCAACAGGTGATTGCCTTCTACAACGACGATAAGATGAAGTAACTGTATGTAAATCTAGTTTTTGACTCATGGACGTTAGGGTTCTACAACGACGATAAGATGAAGTAATTGTATGTAAATCTAGTTTTCGACTCATGGACGTAAATCTAGTTTTTGACTCATGGACGTTAGGGTTCTACAACGACGATAAGATGAAGTAATTGTATGTAAATCTAGTTTTCGACTCATGGACGTTAGGGCTATCGTCTGTCGTTGGACCTGAGATACGTTGCTTATCAGACAACATGTATTCTGCCCTTTACGAGTTTTGCGACACTAGAAGGGTTGTTGGGCTTTTCGATGACAATTTCGATTGGGAAAAAGACAGCGGGAAAGAGATCGAAATCTTGAATTTTCGAAGGGGATTGGGCTTTGCGTGCAAAGTTTTCATTTCCAACTGTGACTAATCTCCAAAGATTCAGTAGAACAGGGTAGTAGTACCTAACACAACGTATTCTGGAAACCTTACGCTTTATTGCCAAAGTCCAGAACAAGAAAAAGAGGTGAAAGCTTTAGCAGGTCCAATAGAAACAATGGAAAAGTTCCCACCAGAAAGCAAGAAAGAAACAATATTATTTATGTTATGGTTACTAATAAAGTTGCAAATAATTGTGCACATCAACTATTGAATTACCCTATGGACATCCAGAAAAAGATCTACAATGCGCCTTTGTATAAGAAAAAGCGCAAGATTCCATTCGATACCGATAAACTTTGCTAAAATAATTGTAAAGCAACGCCAATGGATACGTTACAATACGAAGCTAAAAACTCTAGAAAATATGAAAAACATCCCCGAAACTCCTTGTCTTAGATCTTAATATGAATGTTCTGCGACTCAAATAGAATTTGACAATTGCATACGAAGAAAATGCCATAAATCCCTTGGTGAGACTGACAAATATACATCCGTGATCACCTGATGCACAGTTTAGGAAAACTGTCCCCTCTCCAGGTTGTTTGTGGATGGAAAAAGCACATCGATTCTACTTCCGGGGCTTTCTGGTGGTGGTTGCGTAATGATTTACGATCTTCTATACCTTGCTTCCTATGGAGAATGCAAGATAAAAAAGAAGGGAATATGAATGAAAGAGCTATTTGTACTCAAACAACTAATCCACTCAAATGACAGAAAGGGAAAGTCTAATTGTAAAGTTTCTGCAGGAAATGATAATGTTAGTTTAACCCTTTAAAAAACAAAAGTGTTCTTATTGGATCCCAGTAACTTCGAAAACACTTTTCCACCTTAAGAAGACATAAAAGTTGGAATTTTTTTTCCCTTCTAACAGCCATTAGGTGCTAGAAGCCAGTACAAGCAACTGGTTGTAGAGTTGAGCTTCTCCGGGATCGAATCTCCAACAAGGTCCATGAATTTTCCAGCTTCCTCAAAAGAAAAGAGTATAAGTGACTACTTGTTTCAAATGACTAGTGGATTGCTCGCGCCTGAAGAACTACAAGTGACGACTTCCCTTCTAGTATACGAAAACAAGTTTAAAATCTCTATTTCTTTTGGTCCACGAATGTGTTCGTAACAGAGCTTGAGTATTGTATGGGTTGCACTAAATTTCGCGTTGTAAGTCAAAGGACTGCATTTTTTAAAGCTACAAGTTGCGGATCCTATTCTTCATGAACCCTTGCTACATGGAAAGGTTAGGCATCACGATAAGAACGCACGGCTCCGGTGGGGACAAATTTTGGTTGAATTTCTGAAAGGGGCTGGTTTTGGATGCCAAGTTTTGTGCTTCCTTATCTGATCTGTCTCAAATGATTCGTTAGAACATAATTGCAATACCTAAGAAAGTGTTTTGGTCTCGTCTTGAAAAGCAGGTGCTTCATTGCCGTAGGCCCAAAACCAGAAAAAGTTGTGTAATTCTCAAGCATTCCAAACAACCCTTAACCATTCCAGTGATGTGCTAATCATGAAGTCGATATTGCTCTCTCTTATCCAATTCTTAGATGTTCCCTAACCAAAGGCAAAATGCATATGCACTATTTTTTACAGTAAGTCAGCATCCGGCCCAAAAGACTGATAACCCAGATTAAGACTAAAATCAATGTCCACTAGTAGGAGGCTCATATAAGACTAAAATCAACGTCCACTAGTAGGAGGTTCATATAAGACTAAAATCAACGTCCACTAGTAGGAGACCGGTATGGAACGAGGGAAAGCCTATATGGGTAAAATACATACATATGCATTCAATACCTCGCCAATTAAATTGGCAAATGCCAATAACAAATACTGTACTCGTTACAAGGCCGTACAAACATTGGGTAGTTCTACTCACGCACCTCTCCAATACACCACCTAATAGTTTGAGTTTCACAATCTATTTTGATAATTGAAACCGTTCATTTTGTAGGCCTCGGCATGCAAATTGTTTGTGAAAAAACTAGGCTAATCAGACATTGATAGGAATCTAAAGATTTTACTTTTTTGCCTTGAGCGAAATAGATCGTTATAATTCTCACAATTTATCAAGTGATTCAAAAGCAAGGACTTATCAATGCTTGATATCCAAAACTATAAAATCAACAGCTCAGATTATCAAAACAGGTCATTGGACCCATGCTATTGGGTGGTGTGTGTGGAAGATGTGTTCGAAGTAGTGCGGGCATAGCAAAACTCTACCAAAAAAAAAAAAGAAAAAAACAATCAGAGATATACAAGCATCAAGGAAAAAAAAAATTCCAGAAACAAAAATCATTCAACATCACAGCAAAAGTTACTGAAGTCCAAATCAAATTAGGGTGAAATTTGAGGCCTAACATCGAATTGAAGAACAAGCTCATAACCAGATTACCTTATTTTAGCAGGGACTGTAAGATGAATCTTGAAGCCCTAATTTCCGAAGACGAGAGAGAAAACGGGTCTCACTAGATGGCCCTGTGTGAGAGAGAAATTGCGGATTTTCAGTTTATGGACGCTAGGAGCCTCTTATTTGGCGGGAAGGGAATGTATTACTGGAGTACAATTTACACATCATATCATCTCAGCTTTTACAGTTTTCCCTGGCTAGAGTAGTTATTAATACGCCCTTTTTTGTAAGTGTCCATATTCTTAAACCCAATTTATTAAGGAGACATTGTTATTATATTTTTCACAATAATTTTTACCTTTATTTTTCAAATTTATCCCCCACTTTTACCCATGCATGAATTCTTTACCCATTAATTTTCAAAAAGACAATCATATTGTATAAACTTTTACCATTAAATTTTTGAAATAAACAGTTATAGAGGTACAGTTGAAAATGGAATACTGAACTCATGCAAAAATTTTGTGGATTATTGGGTCATCTTAATGAGAGAAATTGGAAAAATAAAAAAATTATGCTTTAAACTCAAAAGTTTTTTAATAAAGACCAAACTAAGTAAAAAAAAAAATCTGTCTTTTTTTGTTTATTTCATAGAATTTATTTTTAAAAAAATCTGTCTGTTTTGCTTTGTATTATCACACATGAATATTTTTTCTCACCTTTCAATTCTCCTTAATTTCGTTATGAGGTACACAAGTGAAATCAATCACATAATATAGTGTGTGAGGCAATATTTGAATCTTGAATTTTACGGAGATTTATGACGAAAAATTCGTAGTAATTTCACAACAAAAAATCAAGATCCGAACATAGGTGCCTTAGACAAGTTTTTTTTTTTTTTTATCGGCAAAAAAATTATCAAGAAAACTTGACGATTGGGTCTATCAAGTTGGGGGACAGGGGAGGAGAATCCAACTTAAAGTTGGATATAAAAAACACCTATTGGGACAAAGCCTGATAAACCCTCAAAGAGCCAAAGCACAAACCCTAAAATAGGCCTAGCCCAAACCCAAAAAACTAAAGGAGCAAAAACCAGCTTTAATACACCAATTAGCAGGAAGTGGTGTTTCTTTGAAGAGCAACAAATCTATTGGTATCACTTTCAATCTTATTATCAGATTCAGAACTTTCGAGTGTTTATGTTCCCTTCCTAGTGTTACATAAATAATCAGGTAGTGACATTTCTATTGCGATACTTGTATTTTTGTTCGCTTACGTCTGAGTGTTTTCCAAGTTTTTTTTAACAAAAATCTATTTTTTTCTAAGTCAATTACAAAAGAAAGGAGAAGAACAATTATCTGTCCTTAAAATACAGCTTAGGCAAAAAAACATTTAGGGAAATAAGAATATCAGTCATTAGAAGAAAAAAAAAAAACTTCGAACCAATAGAGCTTTTAGGAATATTATTTATAATTCACGATAAGTAGGCAGGCCCACAAGCACAATCTATTTGGGTTTTATTTTCGAGAAATAGTAAGAGGCTTAGAATGACACACCAAAAGGACTACAAGGCCCAAAAAAATACAAATAGGACTTTAGGCAAAGGCCTCATGAAAGGGCCTCAAGCAAAATGAAACCCGGTAAATATGGTTATAATGTCTGCTCTATTAGAATAGGCCCAATAAATTTTTTTTGAAGAGCAGGCCCAATCAGTTTAGAAACTAATAAGTCCCCTTTCAATATTTGAAAAGTTTCCCGCGTTAGTTTTATTAGATCATCTATAGCAGTTTTAGCAAATTCTATTTTAGCTACTCAGAAAATTACATCAACACTTCAGCAACACTCATGTGTGTATGTGTGTGTGTGAGAGAGAGAGAGAGAGAGAGAGAGAGAGAGAGAGAGAGAGAGAGCAAGCGAGCGAGCTACAGTGACTTGACAAGTCCCTGTAGCAAGGGGGGGGGGGGGGGGGGGAACAATTGGTTTTTCCATTTTGGAGCCCTGCGACTCGACAAAAGCTCCAAATCAAAAAACAAGTGAGCCTGCTGAAGATTCTCTTAGCTCAATGAATAAGAGAGCAATTGTAGTGTTCGAGAACGTTGCATTCTCCTTATAGTAGTCTTAAGAACTTTTAAGATGTGAAATTTTTTCTTTTGAGATCATCGAGTTATTAAAAATTGATAATTTATATTGCCAATTTACAGTTTATTATTATTATTATTTTTTTGGAAGTTTTTGTGCAATTAAAATTTTGCATGTTTTATTTATCACTAAACTGAAAGCCTAAATCCACTCTATTCCACAATTTCACAATTATTTTTAAGCACTTTTTCTAGTGAGAGAAAGTCCTGTTGCTTCCTGTTGCTTCCTAACGTCTCTATGTCAGCTCACTCACCGGTACCGACTACCTTGCCCATCGGAATCTCATCGGAGAACATCACAACTGAAGAGGAGGATCATCTCATTCGCAGTACTAAGAAGGTAAAAAACGACCATGATTATTCGGTAGATATGGCAGAGGATATTCCTGCAATAGAAATGCCACAAATTGAAGACACAACTATGAACAACTCTGAGGATGTCTCAAAGGAAAAACTTACCCAAGAGAAAGCTCCTGAAGGGTCAGGTATTCAAAATACCAAGGTACTCTCTTTCAAAGAAGCTCTCATTGCCTCAAGGGGAAAGGAAATTCCTTTCTCTGAGGATGTAGAATCCATCCCGATTGACGAAGAGATAACAGAGGAAGAGGAAAACATAGATGAAGAAGAAGAGATTGATGGGATTCCTGTGGTTAAAATCCCAAAGAGCCTTCTTAACTATGGAAGACAACCGTGGAAAAATGCTATTATCGTAAAACCAATTGGATATCCAATCGGATATAAGTCCCTTTGCACCAAAGTGAGGTCTATTTGGGATCTGCAAGGGGATTTCAGTGCTATAGAAATTGGTTTGGGTTTTGTGGTTTTCAAATTTGATATGGTTTGTGATAGAACCCATGTACTCACAGCTGGTCCTTGGATCATCAATGATCAATATATCACCGTGAGGGAATGGGAACCAAGGTTTAAACCAGATGAGGCAGAAGAAATCAAGACGGCGGTGTGGGTTCGATTTCCCAACTTTCCACTGGAATACTACTATGAAAAAAACATGTTTCGGATTGCTAAGCGTTTGGGTCGACCCATCAGGGCTGATTCTACAACTGTGGAAACAGATAGAGGGAGATATGCTAGAGTTTGTGTGGAAATCGATCTGAGCAAACCCGTGAAGTCCAGAGTGCTAATTGAGGGCAAGATTTATCGTGTGGAGTATGAGCACATTCCGTTCATGTGCTTTGGATGTGGGCGTATAGGCCACAGAAAAGATCAATGCTCATGGGGAGCTAAAACTACCACACCGCCGGCTGGAGAACAAGCTTCAGAGACACCGACAACGGCTAGTACCTCTGCAACAGGAGAGAAAACAAGTTTGGGCAATTCGGCCCAACTTCCTGCATATGGACAATGGACCTTAGTTCAACGAAAGCCCAGAAGGCCCAATACCGGAAAACGATATACAGACCGGAATCAAGTGGCTCATAATGGAAAATCACAAGGTCCTAATGCTCAAAAAATGGATGCAAGAGGTAATCGTTTTTCACTACTGAATTGGTACGAGGCTAGTTCTTCCAAAAGGACACATGCTACAAACAAAAATAACAATGAGCCCAAGACTAGTGAGCCCAAAACATGGGCTAAAGTGAAAAATAGTAAAGGCCCAAGTGATATAAACCCGGAAATTAGTAGCCCAATCCTAGATTCTCAACCTGACCCACCACTCTTAACTGCTGACTCCATCAAACCTAACACTACACAAATCACGCCTCCCTCTCCTGTTATCCTCCCTTCCCCCACACATAACCCTAGCCAACATTCTAACCAAATTCACCCCAAAGTTTCATCGCAGCTTCAGCACAATGGTAATCGAGACCTCCCTCCTCCACCATCAGTCGATTTGCACCCTGATCAAACCCGAGGAAGAAGGAGGAGCCCTAGTAAGGGTCACTTGGTCGACTCTAAGAGTCAAGATGGAAGTGATGGCGCCAGGATGCAACATAGCAGGAGTCCCATTTTACGTGGTGGATCTGGAAAGTCAGAACGGCACAGTACGGGACCAAATGGAGATCAAGAAACTTGTAGAATGGAATGAACTCCTCCCCCTTCCTTTCCTTCCTAAACATTTTTCCATGATTTGCCTCATATGGAACTGCAGAGGTGCTGGAAATAGTGCTTTTAAGAGAAACATGGCTGAACTTATTGGGAATCATCATCCTGACTTGCTAGTACTGGTTGAAACTAAGGTACCTTTGTCTTCTCTGAACAATTTCTTTACGAATAAGGGGTTCACAGCTAGCTCTTTTTCGGACCCTATTGGAAGATCTGGTGGCATTTGGGTTTTGTGGAACCCCTCGAAAATTGCTGTCTCTGCAGTTGAAGTCACGAATCAGGCCATTCATGCTACGATCACGCGAGTGGATTATTGCGAATGGATCTTCACAGCTGTGTATGGAAGCCCCAACCCTACATGTAGGGACCTGATGTGGTATGACCTCCAGGAAAGGGCTAATCATGATAGCAAGGAATGGCTTGTGGCTGGAGATTTTAATGATCATGCAGAGAGTTCAGAAAAAAGAAGCTTCCAACGAGGTACCTCTTATAGTAGATGTAATAAATTCTCTAATTTTCTGAACTCTTGCAATTTCATAGATTTGGGATGCATTGGTCCTAAACTTACTTGGACTAACAACAGAGCAGGTCTGGCTAACACTATGGTTAGACTTGATAGGGCTGTTTGCAACAGTAACTGGAATTTGATGTTTCCTAATGCTGTGGTTAAAAACCTCCCTAGGGTTTACTCTGATCATTGCCCTTTCCTCATTTTTACTGAAGGAATCCCGTCCTCTTATGTTGGAATTAAACCCTTTCGTTTTGAGGATATGTGGACCTACCACCCTGATTTCATAAATGTTGTGTCTAATTCTTGGGACAATCCTACTGATTCCTTTGCTGATAATTTGGTGGACCTCACTGATAAAATTCAAATCTGGAAGAAGGAAGTTTTTGGTAACATTTTTGTAAAAAAAAAACAGCTTCTTGCCAGACTTGAAGGTATTCAGAAAAGCCAGAGTTTGTCTTACTCTCATAATCTTTTCCTACTTGAAAAAAAAGTTTCTACTGAGTACCAAAACATTTTAAAACAGGAGGAACTTCACTGGTTTCAAAAATCTAGGTCCAAATGGATTCTTGAAGGGGATTGTAATACAAGATTTTTTCATCTTTCTACTGTTATTAGAAGGAGAAGAAATAAAATTCTGGCCCTTAAGGATGGGAATGGCACTTGGGTTGATAATGAGAATGATATCAAAAACCTAATTATCAACCATTTCATTACCCTTTTTTGTGATAACACTAACAATACTTCTATGCATTGGAGTAATTGGGTGCACAACGTGATATCTCCTGAAGAGAATGATAATCTGGATAGGACCCCTTCTAGAGATGAGATTTTTTTGGCTATTAAACATATTGGAGCTTTTAAAGCTCCTGGACCAGATGGGTACCAGGTCTTGTTCTACCATAAGTATTGGGATATCATAGGGAACTCTTTCTGCAATCTTATTCAGTCTTGTTTTTCTAACAGATCTATCCCTAAAGACATGAATCGTACCAATATTGTGCTTATTCCCAAAGTGAATAATCCTGAGTCTATCACTCAATTTCGTCCTATTGGCCTGAGTAATGTTTCTTACAAGGTGGTCTCTAAGATTATTGTCAATCGTATTAGACCCCTATTGGATAACATTATCAGTCCCTTTCAATCCAGTTTTATTCCTGGTAGACAAACTGCTGATAATGTTATTATTTGTCAGGAGATTATTCACACTCTTAGGAATAGCAAGGCTAATACAGGTGGTATGATTTGGAAAATCGACTTTGATAAAGCGTATGATAGAATATCTTGGGATTTTCTGCTTGATTCTCTTAGATATTTCCATTTCAATGAAGGATTAATTGCTCTTATCATGAGTTGTGGGACTGATATTGAATCTTCTATACTATGGAATGGCGAATCCCTTCCCCCTTTTAAACCTGAGAGGGGTTTGCGTCAAGGAGATCCACTCTCACCCTACCTTTTTGTTATTTGCATGGAAAGACTCTCTGCTCGTATCAACCAGAGAGTTTCCCTAAACCATTGGAAAGGTATTAAAGCTTCCCCTGAGGGACCTTGTCTATCTCATTTGGTTTTTGCTGATGATATCATGTTGTTTGGTGTTGCTTCTATAGATCAATGTAATGTTATGAGAGAGACATTAAATAATTTCTGTGATGAGTCTGGACAACTGATCAGTGCTCACAAGTCTAAGCTTTTTGTCTCCCCTAACATTAATACTAGAACAGCCAGAAATTTAAGCACTGGGTGTGGTTTTGGTCTTACTAAGAATCTGGGAATGTATTTGGGAGTCCCTCTCATTCACTCTAAGGTGTCTAAGGTAGACTACCAATACATCATTGAGAGACTTAATAAAAAGTTAGCTGGTTGGAAATCTGATTCTCTGAACCTTATGGGTAGAGTCACGTTAGTCCAATCTGTCACCTCAACTATCCCCTATTATATACTATGCAAACCACCATGCTTCCTGCTGCTGTGACTAGTCAAATTGATAGAATAAATAGGAATTTCTTGTGGGGTGATAAGGCTGATAAGAAAAAAGTGCATCTAGTCAACTGGAATACTGTTTGTAAGCCTAAGAAATTAGGTGGTTTGAGTATTCGTAAGGCTAGCACCTCCAACTTAGCTTTACTGTCTAAGCTGGGATGGCGTATAGCCACTGAAAAGAAACCTCTTTGGATTCAGATCCTCCATAGTAAGTATTTAAAAAATCATACCTTCAGAACTTGGCCCATCAATAAAAGAGCCTCACACACTTGGAAAAGTATTATCAAAGTGAGAGATTTTGTGATAAAAAATATCAAATGGATTGTTGGAAATGGTAGGGATATTTCCTTTTGGCATGATTGGTGGTGTGGTAATGATGTCCTGATTGGTAATGATCATAATGCTCCCACCGACAATGCTACGGTGGCTGATTTTATCACTGCTACCAAGGACTGGAATGATTCCCTAATCACTCAAACTGTGGGCATTGCTGATGCTAATAAAGTTACCAGTATTCTCCTTCCTAAGTATGCTGAGCTTGAGGATACTCCTCGTTGGGTTTTGACTCAAAATGGTAATTTCTCTGTCAAATCATCTTATGATTACCTGACTGATTGTAGTAACTCTGATATGAACTGGAAGTGGATCTGGAAACTCAGATTTCCTGCCAAGTTGAAAGGTTTCTTATGGACTTGTATGCAGGGTAAACTGCTGACCAATAAGCAGAGGTGTATTAGGGGATTATCTAATGTTGATACCTGCCCTAGGTGTGATAATGCTAGTGAGGATATCCTTCATCTTTTCTTTAACTGCCCTACTAGTGCTAATGTTTGGTCTAGATTCCCAAATGTTCAGGTTCCCACCACGGTTGACTTGGAAGAATGGAGAGTGTGGTTGTAGGCTAATATCAATCAGACTAAAGTTGCTTCAGGGGGTTTTTCTAACTCGGTTTTAGTTATTGTTACTCTTTGGAAAATCTGGATTGCAAGAAACAAAAAAGTCTTTGATGATATTAACCCTGATCCTAACATTATTCATAGACAATGCCTAGTGTTCCAATCTGAAATTGTTAACGCTTTCAGTGATAGATTCAGAGCTACTACTCGTCAAATAAAACTTGTTGCTTGGAAATTTCCAGGTACGGGGAAGCTCAAACTCAACACTGATGGGAGCAGTCATGGCAATCCCGGCCCTGCTGGATTTGGTGGAGTATTCAGAGAGGAAAGAGGTCATTGGGTGCTGGGGTTCTATGGTAGACTTCCAGATTGCTCCAGCTTGGAAGCCGAGCTCTGGGGCATTTTTAGAGGACTGGAATTGGTTCAAAGTCAAAACATGGGGGCTCTTGAAGTGGAGTCAGATTCTGCTACTGCCATAGAGCTTATTAAAGGGGAAGCACCTGCTCACTCCCCCCATAAGACCCTCATACAAGAATGCAAGGCGATGATTGCTACCACGGGATGTTCCTTGAGCCATACGTATCGTGAAGGAAATAAAGTCGCGGACAAACTAGCCAACATCGGAGTGGAACAGGAGGACAAATGGGTGTCACACATTGTCCCTCCGGTTGATATTATTCCCCTCCTCGAAGCTGACATGAGGGGGGTGGCATATGAGAGAATTTAGTTTAGTTTGTTTGTTTTTTTGCTTTCTCTATGTACCAAAAAAAAAAAAGGGATAACACAGCTGCTAAAGGAAAACCCCATCTTGTATGATCCCCACATGCCACAGGTTAATTTGCCGGTTACTGGGAATTGGGGGGCCCAAATATTTGGCCCTGAACTGTGGGGCCAGCTGCCGACAATGGGCGGGCCTGCAATATGGCAATCTGTAACTAAAGAATCAAAAGCCGTAAACAATCGATTTTAACTATACTAAGAATGCATAAAAAAAGCTATAAACTAAAGTTTGCATAAGAAAAGCTATTTAAATTACGATTAACGATACACACTTGTTTTTTAGAAAAAGAGGAAAGAACTTTGCAGATAATGAACTCGTCATTCGAGTAACGCGTTATAGAAATCTAACAGTTTTATTCCGTCATAATTAGTCTTATCATGTTTGTTATACAACGAGGATTTACATAAGAGTATGCATAAGCAAACTCTACTTGCACAGATTTTATACACTCATTCACATAAGTTTGAGGAAGATATTGGTATTAGAACGTTGATATGTTCTATAGTTGAGAATTGAATTCGCATAACGAACCTTGGCCTGAAACTCTATGCTCATCAAAAAATTTATATTATTTGCCCTTTTGACAGTAGCGATCTAGGTTGGGAGGCTCTTAGAGTGGATTTCAATTGCTAAATTAGTACTTCCTCCATTCCATAATTTTAGACCCGTACTTTTTAAGGAAACATCATCATTAAACCATAAAAAAGTACTGTACAACTTTTCCACATGGGATATGTGAGATTTACCACTTATATGTGGATCTAATATGTAAGACCTCTCTCTCATATGTGCCTATAGCAAACCCGTAAAATTAATTGGCTATTATGTGGAATAACCTCTAGATTGTATCAACTAAGCTTGGATGGCTTAGGTAGCGATGTGGGATAAAGTCTAATGCTTTCTCTCATGTGCAGTCTAGAAGCATGTGGAAGGACGAATTAAGGAGATGATGCAATTTGACTTAGGCAAAGGAGACTCGACCACGTGAGTTGATCAAGTCACCCTAAACCTAGCTATGATACCATTTTAGATTTCTTGGAGGGTTCCAACCTAAAACCGATTGGCTGTTATGTTGCGTAACATTTAGATTATATTAATTAAGCTTGGGTGACTTAGGTGAGCAATGTGGGATAAAGTCTAATAGGCTCCACCCACATGAAAGTTTGTATGTCAAAGTCTGGGTTTGCTCTCCACACTATTGACTTGCAGGCATGGTTCGATCTTGAGGTCAGGCTGCAAAAAAATAATTTTTTTTGAAACCTCTAATCGCGGTGTGAATGACCTACCTTTAACTAGACCAGAAAGGAAATTAGTCGAGGTGCGTGTAAATTGGGCCGGACATTCCTGACCGTCGAACCTAAAAAAAAAAAAAGGGTATATGAATATCATAATTGTAATAGAAGAACATGTGGGCTAGCAACCCTCTGCCCTTTGGAAACCACAGAAGCCACCAATGTCTTAAACAGACTGCTTCTGTCATTGTTGAGTAAAGTCTGTAGGAATATGATTCCTTTTCAGTGGCAACTTCTGTATTCTCCACAAGCGGAGCCCTGGCCATGGATTGCTCCTTTGGCAAGCATCTGAGAACATGCCAGAAGCTTTCTCCAACTCATGATTTCCTTATTTAGCCTTTAGTGTCCGTTGAAAACCAATTTACTTTCGGATACTCTTTTTAAAGTGACTTGTGCGGTTGTTAAGTACTACGGAGTATAAACCTTACGGCATGTTTGGATGACGTATTGATTTTGGAGGGATTAAAATGCGGACCTCACCTTTCCGAGCCAAATTTTGACGATCCGAACCGTTCAATGTTTTTAAAATGCATATAGCGTTTTTAACCAAAACTGATCGGATGAAGTCCTTCCGGGTATTTTTTTTGGACGAATCCTCGCGGAGGCCCTTAAAAATGCATTTTAAAAATATTGAACGGTTCGGATCGTCGAAATTTGGTCCGGAAACACAAAAAAAGGTTAGGTCCGCATGGTATTTTTCAATAAGGGACCCTTATTTAATTTTTCATGCGGACCTAGGGGTATTTTCGACTTTTTGGACCAAATTTTGACGATCCAAACCGCTCAATGTTTTCAAAACGTGTTTTAAGAGCTCCCGAGAAATCTCCAAGAAAAAAAAAATACCCGGAAGAACTTGATCTGAGAACATGCCAGAAGCTTTCTCCAACTCATGATTTCCTTATTTAGCCTTTAGTGTCCGTTGAAAACCAATTTACTTTCGGATACTCTTTTTAAAGTGACTTGTGCGGTTGTTAAGTACTACGGAGTATAAACCTTACGGCATGTTTGGATGACGTATTGATTTTGGAGGGATTAAAATGCGGACCTCACCTTTCCGAGCCAAATTTTGACGATCCGAACCGTTCAATGTTTTTAAAATGCATATAGCGTTTTTAACCAAAACTGATCGGATGAAGTCCTTCCGGGTATTTTTTTTGGACGAATCCTCGCGGAGGCCCTTAAAAATGCATTTTAAAAATATTGAACGGTTCGGATCGTCGAAATTTGGTCCGGAAACACAAAAAAAGGTTAGGTCCGCATGGTATTTTTCAATAAGGGACCCTTATTGGAAGTTTATCCTATATATATATAAAATAAATTTCTAATAAGGGACCCTTATTTAATTTTTCATGCGGACCTAGGGGTATTTTCGACTTTTTGGACCAAATTTTGACGATCCAAACCGCTCAATGTTTTCAAAACGTGTTTTTAAGAGCTCCCGAGAAATCTCCAAGAAAAAAAAAATACCCGGAAGAACTTGATCTGATCAATTTTTGATAAAACTGTACATATATAACTTATTCAGATGCGGTTAAAATTGTTAAATCCTCCACCTTGGACAGCTAACCATTTACATGCAAGTATATTTTAGTAATAATATTACGGCATGCGGCGATATGAAACACGGTATCCATGATACGGTCTACCACCATATTAGAGCATCCCCAACAGATTAGGTATATGCCATTTTTCGGTAAAATGGCTAAGTGGAATCCAAAATTAAAGCTTCAATAGATTAGCTATTAGCTTGGCTATTCCTAAAATTGCTACAATACTTAGCCAAATACACCTAAGTACTGTTCATCCCTAAACATTAGTCTATTCATTTTTATTGTCTCTCTCCTCTCTCTCCTCCTCTTCTCTCGGTTTGGGCCACATGGGAGGAATAAAAAAACAATATTTTAGCTAAAATGGAGAAAAAACACCTAAGCTGCTAGAGGGATTTCTTAGGTAAAATAAAATATTGGAATAGTTTTTTGTCTCTCTATTTTACCTTGTTTTCTACTACACTGCTGCACTTGCTCTTAAATTATCGAATAAAAACTCATTGCAGGCTTTATTAGAGAGGAATAGCTTAATTTATATAGTTTAATATAGGTATTACTTATGTTCACCTTTTTTTTCATCCACAAGTCGGCCGTTGACAATTGACTCAACAGTAATTGAAGTTGAAACCCATAAGTTTTATCGTGACGAATGCAACGATGTAAATTAGACTTTTCATTTTTTTTTTGGTGTTTATTTGCTTTCACGGATGCTAAATCACGTAAACTGCGTTATGACTTTAGTATAACGGCTTGAGAAGGCCGCGTCCCCGTAACATGTTAGTATATGACCATTCTTTGTCTTTTTGAAACCGTCAACGTAAGCTATATGATAAAACATAGTTGTCGGATTCAAAAGATACAAACGAGGTATACTTGTAAATTAAATTTTTATTGTTGAAGTATTAGCTATTGGATAAATAAAAATATGTATCATCAAGAGTATATCTACCACATTCACACCCCCCTCTCCCCTCGATTTTTCTGAAATATTTCTAATTATACATTTTCGCTTGACACTTTTATCATAATTAAAAGGAAACGTCCAATATCAAATCTCTCTCTCCTCCCACACTTTTTCAGCATTTTTCTTAATTATACTTTTTTTTACTCGTTTTATATCCAAAAAAAGAATGAAAAGTCTAATTCCAAATCTTTCTTCTCACTTTTCCGAATACTCATCCGAGTAAAATGAGAGGATAATGTTTGATTTTTTAAATTTTAATTCATTGGCATTCTTTGATGGATAGTTTCTTCTTCTGCTCTTATTTTTTTCGATACCTTTATTGACCGTTTCTTGGTTGGATGATAAAATTAATCGTTGCAGAAAAAGGTTACAAGGTTCACCGCATAAATCATTATTAATTTACTCAAAAAGATTTATTCACTAGACATAACATTGGTTTATTCTGGTCTTATCTTTACGCATGCTTTAGCATCACTTCATTGGTTGATTTCTCTTTTGGTCTCATTTTATCACTTATTTTGAAAATTACCAATCTCACTTTGCTACATTGGTGGTCACATCTTAGACGACTGTGTGGGGTTGGTTTTACCCCGTTAATAAAATGCTACAATTTATGTATGCAAGGATCTGAATAACTTGTACAGCTAGCTAGCCATCATCTGATGATGCATTAATGGATATCTTCGTTGATGCATGACGTCGCTAGAAAAGGAATTTGCAAAATGGTCTCATTCAACAGATTTGTGTGAGATGAATTCCCCTTTTTAGTGGGTAAATTCTTATGATGTAAATCACCATTTTTTATCGGGAAAGGCTACAATGCACATACTTATTTGGATTTCATTTTTCGAGAAATACAGTAAGACACTCTGAGAATGATACACCAAAAGGACTACAAGTAAGGGCATCCCCATTAGGCTTGCTTCTTTGCCTTTGGAGCTATACTACCGAGTAAAAGTGCAAGAAATGCAAGAAAATCAGCCTCGCCACCGCCTTGGGTCAAAATATAATTGCTACAGTGCCTTTAATTCTCCAACGAGGCACTATTCATGGGTAAGCCTTGTATTATTGCTTTTTTCACCGGTTATTCTTTTATTTAATATTTTGCTTCTACCTTCAGGTTCCCCATATGCCATCTCACGTCCCAAATTTCACTTCTTTTTACTTCCAAAAGCCAAGTAGCCTTGTATTGATGTTAGATATATTTTGAAAACACTCCTACCAAAATCCGATTGAATTTTTTTGTACATGAATGTTTAAAATATTAAATAAACAAATCCTTATAAAAATCAGCTCAATCGGATATCGAATACAAGTAGAAGTTTTTTCTAGTTTTTTCTAATTAAAAAAATTAGAAACATATTTGAATAGAAAAATAGAAGTAGAAAGAAAAAATAATTTAATACAGTAAAGTTAGAATAGAGAGTCTGATTCTATGAGTTTTTGAAAAAGTGACTTGCTAAAGTATAAAAGGTGTTTTTGAGGTTAAATTTGGTCCAAAATTTGCTGAGGCTGATGAGGATTCTCTAACAAGGCCCAAAAAATATAAATAGGACTTTAGGCAAAGGCCTCATGAGGCCAGAGGCAAAAAGAAACCCGCTGAAGATGGTTTCAATGTCTGCTCTATAAGGATTGGCCCAATAAGGTTTTTTTAGGAGCAGGTGTGGACGGCCCACTGGAAAACGGTGCGTTTTCGCGTTTGAAAAGATTGTGATTGTTAGAGTCGCCACCCGGATTTGAGGTCCGAACCCGAGAAACCGATCAAAAATATGACTCATTTGCCCATTTGAAAAAGATTTCACTGATCATGGCAGAACCAAAGATTTCTCGGATTCGGGGGTTTGGTTACGAGAGGGGAAGGGTTTTACGGCACCCCTCTCGCCTGGTCCATGAACCGGTCTCTACTCGATATTTGTGGGATTTTGAAGATATTTGAAATTCGATTTTGAGCAAATAACGGGGAGTATGGGAATGGGAAAACACATAAACAAGTATTCAAATACGAACCAAGTGATGGTGGATGCTTGTGCAATGTACAATGCGATGGTGGAATGATATAAACAAAGAAAATGACAATGAAAGAGAGAAATAGGACTTAGAACACCATATTGAGCAAAATTATTTGACTTTCCAACATTATTTAAATTTTTTGGAAGCCTTTGAGACATAATCAGGAAGAATATAAAACTACAAAGTTGTAGCCCTTCAAATTATCTACGTTTTGATATATAATACGTTGAAAACGGAGTTCGGAGTAAAAAGTTATGGCTGAAACACTGTGACTGACTTTCTGTTGGGGTTTGAGCGCTCAAAGTGGATTGAGCGCTCAAGGGTAAGGCCTTGAGCGCTCAAGCCACTTCCAGGTCGCCAAATTCTGGTATAACATGACATTGGATGATCAAACAACCCCAAATCAATTATTATACTTTATTTTCCCAAAACTGGACAGAAGCATGGACTTTGAAGAATTTTGGAAAGTAAATGATGTGTTAAAAATCGAGTTTGATGATTCTTGATAGATAACAGAAGAGGATCAAACTGATTTCAACTCACACACACAGCTCATGCACATTAATCTCTGATCCATCATCAAAGCAGAACAAGATTTGTAAGCTGTTAGAAAACAGATTGAGCGCTCAAGGCCTTTGAGCTTGAGCGCTCAATCCTACCAAAATAACAGGTTTTAAAAATGCTTTTCTTGATACTTTTCAGACCTTGTAGGCTCATTTCAAGTATGAGGAACTTGAATGAGCCCACTGGTCTCCCTCAGCAAGACCAAAACCGTGATTTTTCACATGATTTCCTACCTTTTCGGTTATGATCAAGGCTTGAACTTGTGGTTTGATGAATGGATGGGTAGTGGCTGTGTTTATGGGCTATAGATGAAGTATTTTGGACAGAGGAGTGTGAGTGTAGGGCTGATTGAGTGATTGATTGAGTGGATGATGGAGTATTTGAGCTTAAAATGGTGATTTTGGCTTGGATGAGGTGGGTTTTGATGGAAGAGCTAGGTTTGGACGAAATTGACAGAGTGTATGGGCTGTAAATGGCTTATTAGAGTGAGAGAGGGTGCTGTTGTAGTTGGTTTCTCAAAGACCCATGTGTTGTAGGCCTTTTTTAGAAGGTTTTTGGGTGTTTTGGAGGTTGAAGATGATGGAGGATGGTGGCTATGGAGGAGAGAGGGGCTAAAACGTGATTGAAGTGATGAGAGAGAGTGGGTTTGATCTGATGGGGGGAGAAAATGGCAGTAGGGGCAGCCAAGAGGGTGAGTGAGGGAGTGGAGGAGGTTTATATAGAGAGAGAAATGGGAGGGAAATGGGTTTAATTTTTGAATTGGGTTTAGGGGGTGATTGAGGAGATGTTCAAGGGTCTAGGAAGTGTATTTAGGCAGTAGAAAACATAGGTAGACGCTCCTCTTGCAGTAGAATATCATGATTAGATGCTCTGCAGAAAACTGATCTGGATCACAGTTAAGCGCTCAAAGCCGTAGGATTGAGCGCTCAAGGTGGGTTTTGTGGGTTTGAGCGCTCAAGGACCAGGGCTTGAGCGCTCAAGGCTGTTGCTCAAAAGGTAAAACTTTGCGGGGCCGCCCCGGGTGCTACCGAACTCCGTTTCGTGCGTGGTTTGAAGCGTTGGAAAGCTTGTCGAGTTTACTTTCTAACCCAAGTGGTTTGAACCCAAGATAATTTTTACATCCAAGTATGTGACCATTTTACCCTCAGAAGGTCGGGAAAACAAGTCATTTTGGTAAAACGAACACATCTCCCTCATTTCAAAATGGATTGAGACGTATTATATATCAATAAAGAGGGTTTTGAATGTACTAGAAGATGGTGTAGGCTTGGGTTTGTTTTGAAATGGTTTATGGATGGTTTGAAGGGTATTTTGGTCATTTTGGTTGGTTTAAGGTCGTTCTAGGAGGGTTTAGAATGGTTTAGGGTGGTTTGGTGAGTTCAAGCCTTGTTCTTAGCCTCGAGGTATGCACGATTGGTCTATTTCATCATCGGGAATGCTCGAGCGCATCCTGGGTTCAAAATCGGGGTGTCTACAGCAGGCTCAACCTGTTTAAAAACTATTGGTGTGTTCCACTAAGTTAGTTTTTTTAATAAACCAGTTTTTTATGGTTTTTAATGTGATGTATTGTGAGAGAATGACCTATCTCTTTCAAATATCTGAAAAGTTTTCCACGTTAGTTTTGTTTGTGAATCTCTAGCAGTTTTAGCAAATTCTATTCTAGCTACTCACAAAAATACATTAACACTCCCGTGTGTTTGTGCTTGTGTTTGGCTTAAAGAGTCACTGCAGCAAAGGGGGGAAGTAGTTTTATTTTGAGCCCTGCGGCTCGACAAAAGCTCTAAATCTAAGAAGAAGTGCGGCTACTGAAGATTCTCTTAGCTTAATGAATAAGAGAGCAATTGTAGTGTTAGAACTTTGCATTCTCCTTATAGTGTTAAGAACTTTTAAGATGTAAAAAGTTCATTTTGAGATCATCGAGTTATTAAAAATTGATAATTTATATTGCAAATTTAGGGTTTAAATTTTTTTTTTTACAATTTAGTTTTGTGCCATTAAAATTTTGCATGTTTTATTTACCCCTAAACTAAAACCCTAGATCCACTCTGAACCCCTTTCCACAATTTCACAATTAAAAAGGAAAACACAACTCTAAAAGGAAAACCCCATCTTGTATGATCCCCGCATGCTTGAACTTAATTTTGTTCTCCCTCCTTAAAAGAGAGTGACCAAAACCCTCCCTCTTATTGGTTGAAATGGTATAGGTCCCCACATGCTCAAATTTTTGTAATATGTTTGTAATTAGTAACACGTAGTAGACTTTGGAAAATGTATGTTTATAACGCTTCCGTATCTCTTTTTGAAATGTTACAGTAAGTTTGCTCTGATTATGGGATGAAGAGTGAGGCCTTGGTGACTTTGTCACTGGTCAGTCACATGCCTGCTGTTGATTTGGGCTGTGACAATTTGATTGAGACCTATAAACAAAAATTTAAAAATTAAGGATTAGAATGTCTCACAATTGGTACATTAGGGACTGGAATTGCACCCTCCCAATGTTTGAGGACCAAAATGGTAAACAAGTTGTTCTCAGACCATTTATATAGAATGAAATGCCTACAATGCCCCTGTGTTTAACGAACAATGCTAGTTGGGAACCAATTAAGCAAAAATTTCAAATGCGAGGGACTAAATGTCTATAATTGTTACATTAGAAAAACAAAAACTTTCGTGCAATACATTGGAGAACAAAAAGATATAAATAAGCATCTCGTTTTCACGCAAATAATTTTCTCATGGTAAAAACAAAATTACATATAATTATTAAACCCTAGAGTTTGACCTGTATCTGGAAAAATATTTATTCAGGTGTGGTTATAATTATCGATTATTAAACCTTAGAGTTTGACAGTCAGAGATTTACATGCAAGTATATTTTAGTATAATATTGCGGCATGCGGCGATATGAAACACGGTATACATGATATGGTCTAACTTCATATTAAATTACCGAATACAAACTCATTGCAGGCTTTATTAGAGAGGAATACCCATTTTTAATAGGGTAATTAATGGCCATTGGCTACAATGAATATCCATTAAAGCTATAGCTATGTACCACATTCTCCTATTATATGTTTTATATTATGTCACCTCATGGCGATCGTAATATTTTTTAATGCCTCGTAAATTTTATATTTAAAATGCGTAACTTTCAGCAATATAGTTTATAACTTTATATCATTTTCTCTGCAATTCATTACATTAAAGTGCGTCTCATAAATTTTATACAAAAAAAATCCTAATTTTTTATTCGTAAGGAATAATTGATTTCACAATTTTTTAGAGGTGCGGATAGTTTACACCGAAATAAAGGTGTGTATTGAAGCATTTCCCTTTTAATATAGGTATTTTAATTACATTTGTGACGTTTATTTTAAATAATAAACGTCACAAATGTAATTAAAATACCCCCAAAAATTATGGTGACGAATGCAACGATATAAATGAATACTAATCCAATCAAGTTTTCTCTCCCCTCCCCAATGACCTCCTTTTTCTACTTCTCCTTCCTCTTCTTTTCTTATTTTCCTGGTTTATTTGCTTTCACGAATGCTAAATGACGTAAACTGCATTATGAATTCAGTATAACGGCTTGAGAAGGCCGCGTCCCCTAACATGTTATATGGCCATTATTTATCTTTTTGAATCCGTCAGGGTAATTAAGCTATATGATAAAATATGGTTGTCGGATTCAAAAGATACAAACGTGGTATCCGTCTTGAAGTATTAGCTGTTGGATAGATAAACATTTATATATAAACACGAGTCATCTTCCACATTCATGCCCTCTCTCGCTCTCCTCACTTTTTCGGCAATATTCCTAATTATACATTTTCTCAGACACTTTTATCATAAAAAGGAAAATTCCAATACGCTTTTTTTAATATTATTCTTAATTACACTTTTTTCCTACGCATTTTTCATCGAAAAAAGAATGAAAAGTCTAATTCCAAATCTTTCTTCTCACTTTACTGGAATAATACTGATCATCCGAGTAAAATAAGAGGATTATGTTGGGGGACTTGTCGATTTTTTAAATTTTTAATTCATTGGCATTCTTTGATGGATATTTTCTTTTCCTGCTCTTATTTTTTTTCGATATCTTTATTGACCGTTTCTTGGTTGAATGATAAAATTAATCCTTGCAGAAAAGGTTCACCGCATAAATCATTATTTACTCAAGAAGATTTATTCACTAGACATAACATTGGTTTATTTTGGTCTTATCTTTACGCATGCTTTAGCATCACTTCATTGGTTGATTTCTCTTTTGGTCTCATTTTATCACTTATTTTGAAATTACCAATCTCACTTTGCTACATTGGTGGTCACATCTTAGACGACTGTGTGGGGTTGGTTTTACCCCGTTAATAAAATGCTACAATTTATGTATGCAAGGATCTCAATAAATTGTACAGCTAGCCATCATCTGATGATGCATTAATGGATATCTTCGTTGATGCATGACGTCGCTAGAAAAGGAATTTGCAAAAAGGTCTCATTCAATAGATTTGTGTGAGATGAATTCCCTTTATCAGTGGGTAAATTCTTAATTATGATGTAAATCACTATTTTTGATCGGGAAAGGCTACAATGCACATACTTATTTGGATTTCATTTTCAAGAAATACAGTAAGACACCCTGAGAATGATACACCAAAAGGACTACAATTAAGTAACAAGGCCCAAAAAATATAAATAGGACTTTAGGCAAAGGCCTCATGAGGCCACAGCTCACAGGCAAAATGAAACCCGCTAAAGATGGTTTCAATGTCTGCTCTATTAGGATTGGCCCAATAAGGTTTTTTTAGGAGCAGGCTCAACCAGTTTAAAAACTATTGGTGTGTTCTACTAAGTTAGCTTTTTTAATAAACTGACTTTTTACGATTTTTTTATGTGATGTATTGTGAGAGAATGACCTATATCTTTCAAATATCTGAAAAGTTTTCCACGTTAGTTTTGTTTGTGCATCTCTAGCTGTTTTAGCAAATTCTATTCTAGCTACTCAGAAAAATACATTAACACTCCCGTGTGTTTGTGTTTGTGTTTGGCTTAAAGAGTCACTGCAGCAAAGGGGGGAAGCAGTTCCATTTTGAGCCCTGCGGCTCGACAAAAGCTCTAAATCCAAGAAGAAGTGCGGCTACTGAAGATTCTCTTAGGTTAATGAATAAGAGAGCAATTGTAGTGTTAGAAATTACTCCATGATTTTTAGGGGTTGTTCTACAAAACTGATTTATTGCGCTTTACGAAAAAGGTCATCCTCGCACAATTCGTCAATCCAATTTAGATCAGTTTGTGGATATTTTTTTTTGTTGGTAGACATCGTGCAATGATTGCACTGAAATGTTTCACCCGGTGAGTGTATGTTTGTGTTACGTACATAAAGGAAATGGCTTGTCAGTAGCCCCCACTTTTGATTTGTAGAATGTCGTTCAAGTTCATGGAAAAGGGTTCTCTATAGAGAAATCGTTTTATAAAGGTAGAGAAAAATTTCAAAATAGTCCATAAACTTTGACTTCAATGTCCAATAGACCCCCAAACTTTTAAAAACTTCAATTTTACACCTATACTTTTCTTTCACTATTCAAATAGAGCTCTATAGTCTAAATCTGTCAAATTGATAACGGAAATTGCTAGCAGGGTTATGTTTTCCGTAAATACTGACTTGGTGCCTCTCTCTCTCTCTCTCTCGCACCCCCCCCCCCCCCATAACACACACCCACCCTACCACCACCACAATACCCTCGACTGCACCACCTCCCCAACTCAATCTTCTTCGACCCACTCCCAAACTACTTTGACCCAACCTACTCACAATTTCAAAATTAAGACCCTACCTACTTCCCTCGTCAAATTACTCTTCATCCTCTCTCTTTCCTCTTTTTAGTCAAATCTCCAACATTCTCTCTCTTCCCTCAAATCCCATCAATTCTTAAGTGTGAAATTCCCAAGCTCTCTAATGAAAAAAAGTGAGTTGTGCAAAATCCCAACCCAAAAGTTCATTGACCCAATCTTCCGGTCCAACAAAATCAACCACTTGATTCGTAATCTCAACCACAACCGCAAGCCCAAACCGATTCCCCAACGACTTCAACTTGCCAAAATCGGAATGGATGAGAGAGTAGGCGACAAGCTGCCATGGAAGAGGGGGAGTTGGGCGGAGATGAGGAAGCAGTCCATGATTGGACAGCTGAACATTTTTGGTTGGTGATGAGGGAAGGGTAGAGGAGAGTTATGGGGTTCGTGTGTGTGTGTGTGTGTGTGTGTGTGAGAGAGAGAGAGAGAGAGAGAGAGAGAGAGAGAGAGAGAGAGAGAGAGAGAGAGAGAGAGAGAGAGGAATAAGAAAAATAGGTAGATGAGAGTTATGGTGGTGGTGGGGGGTATGTGTGGGGTGCGTGTGTGTGAGAGAGAGATTAGAGATAGAGAGGTGGTAAGGGTCTATTTGAAGGACGGAAGAAAAATTTAGGTGTAAAATTAAAGTTTAAAAGTCTATCTGACATTAAGGTCAAAGTTTGATGGATATTTTTAAATTTTCACATACAGGTGAGGCATGTTTCGAAACTTGAAAACACGTATCTCTGAAAGATATTGTAAGTCTTGTATGGCGTACGAAAAACATTAAGATTGAAACCTTAAAAATAAACTGAGTATGAATATTTGCAACCTTGCGTCCAATTAAACAGGAGGAGTTTCGGGATTTAACCCGTCAAGCCTTAAGTAATTAAGCATGATTAATGTGCATATATGTTTTTCTAATAAGCATACTTGATCCTATCGACAACATTTTATTAGACGCCGCGCTGAGATATATAAATATAAATACACGTAAATGTTTATGTGCGTCTGTGTGCAGTGCAGTCCAACGCCATCTAATTTATTTTTGATAGTTGAAATAACTTATTCTTGGTAGCATATAGGCGGAGAAAAAATTGATCTAGCTCAACAATTTAAGTAATTAGGTAGACAGATCTTACCGTTAATAAAATTATCATGTAATATGTTTTAAGAGATTAATAAAATTCTTCTTTGTCGTTAAAAAAAATTAAATAAAATTATCACGCATTTCGTACCTATTTAATCAATGTGAAACTAATATTGCGGTGCAATCGTTGACAATAGACTATCAATATTAACTTGTTGAAATACTTAGCAAGCTTTTATGACCAAATTAACTTTAATAAATTACCCCAAAAAATTATCTTTAATAAACTAAATCAAACAATCAAAAAACAAAAAAAAACAAAAAAAACTACTGTGGCAATACGAAATTGCCAGTCTCCGATCAAGGAAGCCCTCTATCTAGAATTTAAATTTGTTCACCATATAGCTGGTCTTATGATGTTACCCCAAATGGCCATTATACAAGTCTAGCTTTTGAACTTTCAGCAATAGGGGAGTGAGAAAAAGGTTCAATATTCTAATAGAAAACTCTGATTTGCTCATTTATTTATTTTTATCAAAATTTTAGATATTTTCTAAAAATTAGTTTACCTTTTTTTTTTAATAATATTTTCTCATTTTATTTTTCAAATTCAAATTTGGAAATATTTTCCTAAATTTCATTTTCTCCAAGAACAATAATGTCAGTCGAAAAAATTATTTTTAATATATAAATGTTAACTTCGCCGTTTACAAAAAGAAAAAAAGAAAAAAAAAGGATAGCTGTAAATAACCTAATCAAACAATGATTTTAAATTTAAATTTCAAATAAAATATTAGTTCTTTTTTTTTTTCTTTCTGTCAACAATTAAGATTATATCGATAAATGAAGGTCGGGTACTTCGGTGTCAGCATAGTTAAGATGGTCGACCTTTTTGTGAAGGTGTGCCTAAGGTCCATTACTTCTTTCTAATTCCACTTTCTTACATTAATAAATTTGTTCTGTTGCGGTAAAAAAAATTACACAGATAAAACTGAGCGGCACTTACATAACAAAGTTCATTACAAATATCTTGGACAAAGCCAAAAGAGTCATCTAAGTACTGTAAAACGAGAAAAACACAAAGCAGTCGATCTCTTTCATCCCAACCCAAGCATCACGTGTGCCTGACGAATATTCTGTCGAAAATTCATATCTAGAATTAGCATCGTAAAAAGAGACAAATGAGATCAAGTACCCAGTGTTTTAAAAACCGGACCGGACCGGCCGGTTTAAAAACCGGACCTGACCGGCTAGTTCGACTGGTTGGCTAGTCGACTGACCCTCTTTCCGGTTCGGTTATACTAAAAAACTGCTTCAAAGTCAGAACCGGTCTACAAAGTGAAAACCGTCCCAAAAAAGCGGTCAAACCGCTCAACCGAAAAAACCGGGAGCGGTTCTATTAACCCGGACCGGAAATTTCAAATTCATATTTTTTCCACCGTACGTGGTCCCTTCAACCGGCACCAGCATAGAGCCATAGACAGCGTGATTAAAGAGGCAAAGGGCATGCTGACTCCACCTCCCACCGATGTGGGATTGGAGAAAAATGTATTCAACGCATCTAAAACCCCATTCCTCTTTTCACACTATTCTTTCAAGCTTTTTCACATATATTTTTTTATATAATCATTTTTTTTGCTATATATATTTTTATGCATATTTAAGACGTCACGGTTCGATAGCGCGCGCGGTTCGACCGCGGTTGAACAGGTGACCCGTCCGCCCGGCCCCTTCTCCGGTCCGAGTTTCAAAACATTGCAAGTACCCAACCAAGCATGAACATACCAATGAGCTCCTAAAGCTACGGATTTGACAAGCCACCACGAGTTGCCCAACCAAAACATCATGTAGGGTAAGACCATTGCTGACACGAATATCATTGTGTGAAGCTACTGTTAAAACTTGGAAGAATTTAAATCTAAGATCAAATTGTCTAAAAGAATTCGATTTGTAGACAAAACTAATTACTCCCGGAGTAACGAGAGACATATTTTTCAGATAGAACAGCCTAGTAGTTGTTGATTTGAAGAGATATGAGAAAAGCAAAATAAATACAGTGTTGAAGAAGCGGCTTAGAACTAGCAGTGGCGGAGCCAGGAATCGAAGTCAGAGGCGGCCGAATTATGAAAGAAATCTTGGTTTGATGATTTTTCAAGACTAACTCTAGTCATTCGAATTTTTATGGGATGATTTTGATAAATTGAAAAATCAATCTCGAGTATTATTATTATCATATCATTCAACGAATACAGTATCGTTATCGCACTGTATCATTCACCATAATTTGGTGTTCTTGAAATGAAAAATTGTTCTTGTTTTTAATTATTTTTAAAATTGTATATATTTTTAAGAATATCTAAAAAAAATGTAAAATATACACCAAAATTTTGGTTCGGGGGGGGGGGGGGGGGGGGGGGGGGGCTATATAGCTCCGCCAGTGAGAGGTAGTTCCATGGCCTCCCCTGGCCATGTACAAGGGTAGTGGAACCCTAGGGGGAGGAAAATGGAGAAGAAAAAATATTTTTGTGACAATCACATGTAATGTTAGTTTGTTTTGTTAATAAAATAATACTTTCTCTGTTTGGATTTGTTTGTCCCTTGTTTTATTGTAACCAGATAAAAAATTAGTGATATCTTTAAAGTAGTAAGTAATTATATGTCTAATATGGATCTTTTTTGATAGATCTCGATTAGTTCTATAAATGTTTTTAAAATTACATAAAGCATTATAAATTATAAGATTATTTGAAAAGTGGCACGAACTCCCAAAATGGACGCAATAGGTGGTGTGCCGCAAATTACGTCGTTTTGCTTGATTTGTGAGCACACCTCTGAAGCTTCCAAGAGTCTTATTTGGAGAAAGAAAAAACCACTACAGAGAGCCTAAACCCAAAGTGCATAAACTAGAATCCAAGTGCCTAACCCACTATACCTTATCCCAAAAGACCTAAATCCCCTTAAATTGAACCCCAAATAAACTCTCCAAACAATGTCCTTGGAAGTTTTAGAGTTGTACCAAAAAAAATGAGCAAAAACGACGTAATTTATCACACAATACGGCGCACAACACTTACAGCATAACACCACCCCGAATTCTAAGTCCGGGGATCCGGCCGGAGGGACTAGTTCATAATAAGTTAACTATCTTAGGGGACAGGTTGCATACAGCTTGTTGAGCTGTAACTATGAGATTTGATGTATAAATTTTAGGAAGTCTAAAATCCTTTTTGATGATAGGAATATATGTAGGATGTGATTCGATTACTGTGAAAACTTTATATTCAACTCAAAGCTAATTAGCAATGAGTAGAGAGACGTCACGTGTGGCCACTTTTTGGGTCCTATCATCGTGCATTTGAGGTAGCCTTTTTGCTGGTTTGTTATCGTGGGTGTGGGTTGCGATTTTTTATTTTATTTTAAAATGTGAAGTGGAATGGGTCCCGCTCTGATACCATGTGGAAACTTTATATCCAACTCAAAGTCAATTGGCAATGAGTGGAAAGGCCCCAGCATATATTAAGTAATCACTCATTCTACTCCTAGGCAATGTGGGACAATATTTCTTAACATACACCACCGCTCTTTGAATAGTATGTCCATAGGTACGTTGAATGGAATTGTATTCCCGAAGGTTCAAAAGCCGCCATTAATATAATATGCCACCTGCTGCCTACCTTTTTGTAACCATTTATCTGTACGGAATACACATGAAAAATAAAAGGAAAATGTGGAGAGAGAGAGAGAGAGAGAGAGAGCAGTTCACGCAGCCGGCAAATATTTGAAATATTCTTAGGTTCTTATCTCTTAGAAAGGTTACAAAGACAACAAATTCTCTCTTTTTAACTTCTTCAAGGTCGGTTTGATCACGGGAAAGATGGTCAAAACCAAAGCGTCGTGCTAGGACTGTATACCATTCTATTCGGGCGGGTTCTGCGGCTTGTGCCGGAGAGTACGCATTTTTCTTTTATTTTTTTTGTCCTTCTTGGGATACGCCTCTCTTGTCGGATGTATATTCGGTTAATCCCTTTTTATTTGAAGTTGATTTATCAAAAAAAAAAAACTAAAACCATCTAAATAGCATAAAACCCTAGCAAGATTTATCATTTTGCGCCTTATTTTCACTTTCCAAAATCTTCCTCTTTCTCCTTAGTTTACCGGTAAACCTACACCAAAGAGAGAGAATAAATTGTTGTAATATAGGAGTATATAGTTATATTATCTCATCTTTTATTTCGTCGAATTATAAACTCGATCACGTAAGGTCAAACCATTACTTATGCAGGTGCATTGTTTCTGGATTGGAAAACTATAGCTACGACTTGTGAGAAGAGAATTAAAAAGTTTGAGAGTACTGGTTAAATCCATATGGTATGTTAATCGTAATTTAGTAAATACAAATACTCCTTCCAAGATTCCTTCAAAACATTTTATTTTAAGTAATTATAAGCACAATAAATAAATAAATAAATTTCCCTTCTTTCACTGTCTGATCACTTTCAATTTCTGTTTTGATTTTCGTTCAAATTAATAGACCCTTATTACATGCTTCCATACAAGGGACAAAAAATAAAAAATAAAAAAATAAAAAAGAAAACTGCTTTTAAATCCAATTTCTGCAAATTGTAGCCATACAAATTAACAACATTGTTGTAATCTTTTCTTCTCAATAATAATCAGAAATTTGTACTTAGGTGGTAGGAGAAAGGAGGTCGCCGGGTCAGCAGTTCACTTCTTTTTCCAATGTGCTAATTTTAATTATTTTAACAATATTCATTATTAACCGAACTTCCAATGCTCAGCATTAGTTGAAGTAGAGCATGCAGCACCACAAGTCAACTAAATTATCATACAGCCCCACAAGTCAACTATTTCTTTATTAAAATATAGAATAAACTTTGAAAGTTTTGAGAGGTTTGATTAAAATATTTGTACCCAAAGTCAAACTATTTCTTGGAGTATAAAATCTAAATGTCAACTTGGTTCGAATTTCAGAACATGGAGGTTGATATCTATAGGAAGTGTTGGGCGTACAGAATGATATGTACAGAAAACGTACCGATCGCGTTCGGAGACCCACTTTTGGGTCTCACACAAGTGATCCAAACCTTTTTTGGTTGGAATGGTGGGACTTTGTTTGATTACAAATATTTCAATTGGCCAATGATTTTTTTTTTGTTCTGAAGCCAATGAGTCGTCATTAGCATAATTGTATACTCAAATGTTCTTGATCAAATAATTTTTTTTAAAAAAAACTCCGAAAAATCACTGACTCTCTCTTAATCGCTTTGTAAGATTTTACTCCAACTTCGCAGAAGAAATCCCTCAAGAAAAAATTAAAATACAAAAAAGAAAAAGAAAAATAGAGTAGCATCCTAAACTAATAAATCACCACCAAGTAAACAAGAAGTATCATCCTTGATTTCTTCACCTTTGGCTGGCTTCTTGTCATCTTCCTCAATTTCTTCGCTGACGTCATCAACCACCAAACCACCCTCAGTCAGCTTCTTAGCCCTCTGGGCCTGAACCTCCCAATCGGTCCTACCCAAAACAACCAACATGGTCACCGCACACGACCCCTGGGCGGCCAAAAGCCCCAACCACAGCCCCAAAAACCCGTACCCGGCCCAAAACCCTAACCCGACCGCGACCGGCATTCCGACCAAGTAAAAGCAACCCAAATTGATATTCGCCCCGATTTTCGGCTGCGCTGTTCCCCTCAACACTCCACACCCAGTTGTTTGTGGGCAATTACCCAACTCGCACAGCCCAATTATGGGTAAAGCCAGTGACGTCAGCGCAATGATTTCCTTATCGGGCGTGTAAATCGAGGCCCACGTGTTTTTTACCATTAACGAGAAGAACAGAGCAGAGAATCCCAAAACAAAGCTGAAGCATAGGCCCACAAAGGCGGCCAACTTGGCTCTCAGCGGGTTTCCCGCACCCAACTCATTCCCGACCCGTGTTGACACGCTGAAAGAGAGGGAAGACGGGAATATGTAGATGAGCGACGTCGTTTGGATCAGAATCCCGATCGAAGCGACGGTCGCTCTGGGGTTGGCTAGCAACCCACACAGCAAAATCATGATTTCGTACCACCACCATTCCAAACAAACCGATACACAACTCGGGATAGCCAAATTGAGTAGCGATTTCCACCCTCTTAAGCATTCCATGGATAATCCTCCCCATGTCTTTTTGTAGATTCCAGAGAGTATGATGTAAGTAATTAATAAAATTACGAGATTGAAATTAAACAGGACCCCACTAATTGCAACACCTTTGAAGCCCAAATTGAGAACTTTAACGAGGTAATAGTTAATGGGTACGTGAAGAATTGTTGTTAGGGTGGCACAGATTGTTAATGGTAAGGTTATGGATTGAGTTCGAAGGTAAATCCTCAATGGGTTTAAGAAAGACAGGGCTAATAAATCGGGAAGAGAATAGTAGAGGTATAGCTGGGCTTGTGTGGCTATGGATTCTTCTTGGCCACAGAAGAGGAGGATTGGTTTCATGTTAAGCCAAAGCAGAGCAATTGGGAATGAGGTTAGGAGGAGGAGGAGGACAGTTCTTTGTAGCGAAATCCCGAGGAGTGTGTGTTTTTTGGCACCGAAGGCTTGGCCACAAATGGGTTCCATTCCGGTGGCGAGGCCGGAGAGAACGGAGTAGCCGGTGATGTTGGCGAAGGCGAGGGCAAGGGACCCGCCGGCCAAGGCGAGTTCGCTGAGGCGGCCGAGGAAGAGCATGGAGATCATGGAGCGGGAGTAGAGCAAGAGGTTTGTGAGTATCATTGGGAGAGCTATGTTGGCAATGGCTTTTGATTCTTTGAGGGTTAGGGAGAGATGTGTTTTTTTGTAGGGTTCAGGGGTTGGGTTTGGTGTTGGGGTTTTGGGGAGGAATGGGGTGAGCATGTTGGGTCGGTTTGTGTTGCATTTGGAGGAGAGAGGAGACAAAGTTTGTTGGCACATTGTTTGGTAGTTAGAGAGAGAGGGGAGGGAGGGAAGAGAATGTTGTTAACGATTTTCGAGAAGGGATGAGAGGGAGGGGGGAGGAGAACGTTGTCACGCTTTTCGAGAATGGATGAGAGTGAGCGGGCTTTTTATAGGATTTTTGTGTGGAACAGTCTAAAAAAGAACCGACTTAATTATTTTTGAATATATTCTCAAAGTATTATGCGGCGTTGCTTACTTTTGAACATCGCTTGTTATATCTCAATCCAATAGAAATTTGAGTTAAGTATCTCTACTGCAGAATCTGTCACCATATAACTTGTTGGCAAAATCATGTGAAAATAACACATGATACTCCGTAATATATAATTACTCGTAAAAAACCCTATGTTTGAAAATCTTGTTTCATCCCAAAAGCGCTTAGTTTTGCTATGGTGACGTTGGCGTTATGTGGCACATCAAGAGTTCAAGACATGAGCTAAGTGCCAAAGTCACATAATTCTACAGTAAATTTATTTGTATGTGCTCTTAATCCTCACTCTCATGAATTTTAGTAAATTGAAATGTGTTTATAAAGCAATTTTCACACTGGCGCCTAGGGATGGAAATTTCCACGGATCCGTTCGAATCCGATCCGCTCCCCGATCCGAATGGATCGGCGTTTTGGAGATCTGTTTGGAGATTGGATCGGATTTGGGGATTTTTTTTGAAAAATTTCAGGGATCGGATTGGAGGCGGGGATAGGTGTGTCCCCGCTCCGAATCCGATCCGATCCGTCCCCGAATCCCCGATTTTATATTTTATTATATATATATATATATATATATAGGGTAAACTTCTTATCCGGACTTTTCATTTCCGGACCTCATGATCCAAATATTTTTTTGACGATCCGATCCGTCCAATGTGTTCAGAAGGTGTTTTCAAGGGTCCACGCCGGAAATCTTCAAAAAAAAATACCGGGAGGGGCTTGATCCAAGCAGTTTTCGCAAAAAATGTAAATATATAGATTTCCCATGTAGACCCTTGAAAACACCTTCTGAACACATTGGACGGATCGGATTTTCCAAAAATAATTTGCAACACAAAAAAAAACCATTTTTTTCTTATTTCCGGGAGGTGTGCTTAAGAAGTTTTCCGTATATATATATTATAAAAGAGCTTCATTTTATCCCTCGGCATTATCCCGCCCAAACCCCAGCAAAAATCACCCCTGACTTTGGGAATCCAAAAAGCAAGCACAGACCTTGGAAGTCAAAACTGTTGTCCGCTTGGGAACCCAAGGCATGGGCCTGAAATTAATCTACTCTCTCCTCTTTCCCATCTTCAACCAGATCCATTTCTCTCTCTCTCTCTCTCTCTCTCTCTCTCTCTCTCTCTCTCTCTCGCGCGCGCGCGCAAGGCAGTTTCAATACCCTTATTCGCGCAAAAAAAAAAAAGTAAACTGCTCGCTGAATTTGATCAAGACATAAGAATCAAGAAGCTGAAGTTCCAAACAGAGTGTACATCTCTCTCTCTCTCTCTCTCTCTCTCTCTCTCTCTCTCTCTCTCTCAAACAACTACGAAACCGTTGTGCCGGAATAATTGGTGATTGTTTGTCTCTAGATTTATGGGTTGAGTTATAGTTGAATCTGGGTTGTATAGTACGAAAGTCGAAAATGAAAATTCCTGAATCCCCGTTTGGATCCCCGTTCCCCGTTTGGGGCGGGGATGGAGGGGAAAAAATAATCCCCATTGGGGATCGGGGCGAGGACGGGGATGGGGGAGGGATTCGGGGATCGGGGATCGGGGACGGGGATAGTAGTCTCCGGCCCCGCCCCGTCCCCATTGCCAACCCTACTGGCGCCGACGCTTCCAATCACGCACTTACATTACGTGACTTAGGCCATGAATGGGTAGCCATAATTTTTCATCCCCCTCTCTCTATCTCAAGACTTTTGGACAAATAAGAAAAGTAAAGTTTTGGAATGGTCTTTGTGTCTTCTAGTCACCGCCGGCCCTCTAGAGTTCTTTTTGAGACTATTTTCTGATAAGAGTGAGTAATGACACCTAATATAACAGGAAATTACTGGCCCGTCCCAGTTTTTGAGTTTGCTTCCGTGGAAACCCCTTTTGTCTTTCTATCCCGGATAGGCCCTGCGCGCCCGTGGAGGCATTTTTTCATTTGACAGGCGCATGACCCGTCACTTTCAACTGACTCATTGTCTCTCTATATGCGCCACTTTTCTTTCTTTTTCTTCTTTTCTCTCTCTCTCTCTCTCTCTCTCTCTCTCTCTCTCTCTCTCTCTCTCTCTATCTATCCACCTGACACACACTAAATTTCCCTTGACACACTCTCTCTCTCTCTCTCTCTCTCTCTCTCTATTATTATTATTCCCTTGACTATCCGCCTCACTCTATCTCTCTCTCCCTCCTTTTTAATTTTTAAACTTAAAATATTTATAATATTTATAACTTTTAATTTATGCGTCCGATTTTGAAAAAAAAAATATTTGTAGAATCTACTCGACGACATCTATCAAACAAGACCCATATTGGATATGAAATGATGCACCCAAAAAAATTTAATTTACACCCCTTCTAAACAATTCACACCCTGTAAAATGAAAGAATTCACAGACATAAAATATAGAATTCACACACATCACAACTCTCCAAAAATACTCAATTCACACCATAAAAGAAAAAAATTCACAGACCTGAAATGCAGAATTCACACATCATAAGTAACTCTCCAAAATACAAAACTCACACCCAAAAGAAAGTGTGCTATTAATTGTGTGAATTGTTGCAGGGTTGTTAATTGTGTGCTGTGGGGGGTGCGAATTGTTACAAAGTGTGTGAATTGTGTGCTATTTGGAAGTGTGAATTGTTGCATGGGTGTGAATTGTGTGCATTTGCGAGCTGTGAATTATTTAGAAATGGTGTGAATTTTGCATTTGAAATGTGTGAATTCTTTCTTTTTGGGGTGTGAATTGTGTATTTTAGAGAGTGAGTTGTGATATGTGAATTCTGAATTTGAACTTAGTGAATTCTTTCATTTTGGAGGGTGTGAATTATTTAGAAGGGTTGTAAACTGGTGTGAATTAATGGGAATAAAATAGTTTTTTTATGTGTACACAATTTCATATTTAAATGGGATCTTATTTAAAAGATCTCATCGAGTAGATTTCAAATATATAATTTTTATAAAAAAATAATTGTGTATAATAAAAGTTATTTTATTTTAAAATATAAAATGAGAGAGAGAGAGAGAGAGAGAGAGAGAGAGAGAGTAAAAGCCGAAAAGGGGAAGAGAGAGAGAGAGTAACGACAGCGGGTAGAGTAATTGTGGGGAGGGCTACCAGTTGACAGAGCAATTATCATGCGCGCCGCGCACATGGTGAGTACTACCAGTGGACAGAAAAATTATAATGTGCGCCGCGCGCGTGGAGAGGACTTGAGTGGAATGTGTATGACATTGGGTGGGCTTGGATGGGAAGCTTTGGTCAAAATAGGGCCGGCTTGAAAGAAGCCCCGATTCTTTAATTCAAGATTAATACGGCCTCTTCGGGGGGCCCAAAAGAAAATTTCAATAGTCAAAATTCATTCTACACATTAATCTAAGACTCAAAACCATATTGTTTAATATTGTTTAATTAGGATTCCGATATTACCCATTCTTGTATATCTTTAAAGTATATCTAGTCATTTGTAAGGGATAAGTTGATAGCAAGCTAAACGTTAGAATTTTTTAAATTTTCGAACATGACAAATATTTTGAGACATCTTAAATAGAATAGTGGACCAACGATATGAGACGAAAAGAGTAGTATAAAATGGTGTAATGACGATTTCAAGATACTTACACTGCCAAAAACAGGTTTAGTTGGTGATTTTTATTTTGATTAGCCTAGCTTGTCTATCATATCCATCACAACCCATGTCAAATTTCTCAAGTTTTAAGGATTTCTAAGGCTCCACGTGGATCAACCGAAACAATGTCTGATCGAGCTAATTTGCTTGGCAATGACATAGGGATCGTCGCTATTGAAAGCAACTGTTTTGCTACGATGCACGATTGTGTCTCTGACTTTGTTATATTGTCCGATAATCTCATTTGTTTACTGTCTCTGACTTTGTTATATTGTCCGATAATCTCATTTGTTTAGTAAGGTATTATTACAGGAAGAAAAAAAACCTTGGGAAGGTATTATTACAAATTGTAATCGACAATTGATAAGCTGAAATTAACAATGGAATTGTGCGTCCAGTAACGGGAAGTGAAAATTGATGCTGCAGCTGTCACAGATCTTCCTTCTTCATCATAACATGATCACCAGCCACATCAGTAATCTTATTGTTGATTGCAGGTTCATGATTTAGCAATTGAGAGTGACAAAGGTATTATAGGTATAGCACATATCTACCGCGGCGAGACGATCGAATAGTTGCGCTGATCTATTTGCGAATCTGAAAAATAATAAACCTTTTGGTTTAGTTTGATTTTTCTCGGCCTTGTATTTTACTAAGTCAAATGGTTTGATGATGCTGGAGCGATTCATATCTATCTGAAAGACTAATTAATTTTGATGCAGGCTCTTTTTTTAATGAAAAATAAACTTATGGGTGCATGCATGTATTGTCGGCCTATAACATATGCTGGCTTTTGAGAGTCCGTTCAAATCCAAAGGGGCGTGTTTGTTTCGAAGGATTAGAAAACGAGGGGTAAGCTATACTGGACGGTCCACATGTTTGTTTTTTTTTCAAATCTCATGTGGGTAATGGTGAAAATTATATATAGTTTTGTACAGTATTTGGTTAGGATGGGATAAGAATGGAATAAGATTTGATAAATAATATTAGTTGTCGGATCAAAGTGATAAGCTTGCTTCATCTAGGAGTTGAGATACTACAATATTGAGTCATATGAGAAATTATTGGTTGAGTCTCATCCACAATCCAATTGCACCTCCCTTGCTTCATCCCCTCCATGTTAGATTACCCATGCGATAAGACAATCCCTTGCAAAGTGGGTTTCATATGGTTTCTCTTAAGGAAAATGCTACAGACACTAACTAGTGTACCAATTATTACACTAATTGTCCATGTGGCACTCTTTGAGTGGATGAATCTATCCATGTATTGAATAGTGTATTGATGTGGTAATGTCATGTGTACATTTAGTGTAATTGTTGGTACACTTGTTAGTGTTTGTAGCATTGCTCTTCTCTTAATCCAAACCCATTCTAATTCCTCCCAAACAAACAAACAAACAAGTCCAAATGGGGCAAATATGATGATCTTTATATGGAAAATATAGATACTTATAGCAAGGGGATTTCATTCGAGAATAAACTTATACCACTAACGTTTTCTCTCCCTTCTCTCTACCCATCAGTCACCTTTCTTTCTCTAAAACTTTTGGCTAGGGTTATACCTCAGGGGGGGACAGCGCCACCACCCTCACCCACCATCAGTCCAAATGTGGTTGTAGTTAAGACCTGCAGTGGCGCTTGGGGATCTCAATTGTCGTCCGCCTGGCCATTTATGAGGGTCGAAACAGCGGTTTCTCGGCGGCCATCTTAGGAGCTCAAAAGCTTGTTGGATTTCGCGGTGAGGTGGATTTCTGCCGCATGCAAGGTGGATTGACGGTGGTGTTGGAACCCAGGCCAACTTCTCTTCCCTTCCTCCCTACTATCATCGCTCTTGCCACGCTCTTCTAGATCCTCTGGCCGGTTCAATGTTGGGTGCTTCCGGTTGGGCTTAATGGCAAGGTAGCCGGATCTCCTCCTCCTCCTCTCCCTTCGGCGGCTCCGGTGCACCACTAGTTTCTTTGTTGGATGATGTTGGTTTTTGGCTTAACATTGTTAAGAAATATTGTCCGACATTGCTTAGGAGTGGAATGAGTGATTACTTAATATATGCTGGGACCTCTCCACTCATTGCCAATTGGTTTTGAGTTGGACAAAAAGTGGCCACACATGACAGACCTCAAATGCGGCTGCATGTGAGGGGGGATGTTAAGAAATATTGTCCCACATTGTTTGAGGAAGGAACGAGTGATCACTTAATATAATGTTGGGCCTCTCCACTCATTGTCAATTGACTTTGAGATGGATATAAAGTTTCCACAAATGTCAAGCGTGCTTAGAGTCGATTGTTGGTGGTTTGGGGGCCAAGTTTTTCTAGCAGCGTGGTGGACATCGGCTACCGGGGGGGGGGGGGGGGGTGATGTAGATGGCTTAGGGTTTTGTCTGTTTTGTTTGAGTTGGGCCTCTTTTGGGCTTCAATGTCTTCATTTGGTATGCCTAGTTTGGGCTTAGGCCATTAGGTGTGATGGCTTGGTCCTTGGGTGTCTATGGGCTTGTCTCATTAGGTGTTTTAATTTCTTCAACTCTTGGTTATGTACCATTTGTCAAAATTTCACTAATAAATAGGGGATTTCATTCGAAGTCCCGTTTTAACGAGTAATTATTCAATAGCCTGGACCATAGCCACTTGGTGCTTTAGATCATTCCAGCACTACTACGTATATTTATGTGGGGTCCATACACTTAGAGCATCACTAGTGGTATACTCAAACACAAAAATACTCAAAGATGAGTATTTTGATACACAAAAGAGACTCACAATGGTATTTGGATAAATACTCAAAGTTAACAACATTTGTTACAAATACTCAACTTTTGGCATTTGAATACTCAAAACTACCAATCTTTCTCAATAACCAAACCTCAATAACCAAATTTTGGGGACCACACCCTATCAAAAGTAACAACATTCTCTCTCCATTTTTTAAATACTTAATTCAAAACTCAATTTTTTTGCACTCTCTCAAAAATTGAAATTATCGATTTTTAATCTTTACCAAAATATCTTCAAGATTGATTTCATTTTAAACGTATTGTGAATATCTTTTAAATGGTACTAATATATAAAAAAAATATATGTACAAATTTAAAGTTGTACCCATTTTATGAATAAAAATAGAGTGAATAGTAGTTTTTTCAATTATAGACACAAATGAACCATTGTAGAAGGGTAGATACTCAAACTTACAAACCCATTAAATGAATACTCAAAATGTGATGTGGCAATATTTGAGTATCCATATTTGAGTATACCACTAGTGATGCTCTTAGTTGTGGACCCCCAAGTATGCGAGGTGTTAGAATGTCCCCGAACACTCTATTAACACTAAAGGGACGAAGTGAATATATGAGATCATCTAATGTGATACATTACTGTTATGCATATTTTATATTTACAGTTTTTTTCGTACCGAGTGTCCGGGCTATTGTGCGCATTGTTGTCGGAAAACCAATCCCACCGTCCACTGGGGGTATTAACAGTGTAATTTTTAGTCCAAAGGGGTCACTGATGCCCTTCTTTGTATACTGTTAGAACTTGTGGCTCGTATGGAGAGCTACAAAGAAGTCTTAGAAGAGAGGCCAGATGCAAAGCGGAGCGAGGGGAGTGCAGTGACCGAGCGGCTGATCAATAAGGGTATTATGGGAAGATAGGCTATGTACTCGGATTAGGGTTGAGAATAGAGTAGAGATATAAATACTCTCTATTGTAAACATTGTACAGTTGATCAATAACAAATACTCACTCTCAATCCCGTGGATGTACCTGGTTTTGGGGAACCACGTAAAATCTGTGTATCAATTTCTATACTGTTTCGTATTCCTATATTGTGTGTGCGCTGTTTACGCTAACATATACAAAATCTACCTTTTAAGTAGTAATTGCCCTAAATGGCCCCTAATAACCATCCTAAATCGTGAATGACTTCTTTTCTATATGAAAATAATTAAAATAGTCCACATATTAAGTTATTAGCGACTCTATCTCTAAAGTTTTGTTGGGGATGTGTTCAAGGGTCAGTTTTTTTATCAAAAATTTTGCGTCTTTAGCAATCATCTTTACCAAAATTTTGTAAATTACATCCCGCGAAAAATATTAGTGTATGAACCAATTTCCAAAAAGTTTAAATCATAGTTCGGCGAAAATTCTGATGATGCAATTTTTTTCATTTTAGGGGCCAATTGGATGAAGGATTATTTTCAGAGGATAAGTTATTGAGGGGGGGGGGGGGGGGGGGGGGGGGATAACATAAGAGGGACTGAGGGAGTATTATTTTTTTAGGGTTAGCCCACATTGATGTGATATTTACGGAGAGGGAATAAAAAAGTAGTTACTTTGGATGGGGCATTAAAAAAAGGGGATAAAATAATACTTTGATTGGATGGAAGATAAAATGGGAGAGAGGGTATTATTCTTGGCTAATACCCAGGATAACTTTTGGGCGGGGGGGAGGGGTGCCCAAAAATAATGCCCCTCTATCCCTCTAAGCTGGATTATTTTTGAAGGGGTGAAAATTTATCCCCCTGCATTTTTGGATACCCAAACTATGCTAAATGTGTCACATCAAGCCTTATACCACAGACTCAATCGGACCCAACCAAATAATAATAATAATAATAAATAAATAAATAAAAATACCCCTTCCTACATTTTTTTTTTTGAAGTAAACGTCATTAAAACAGCCCGAAGGCAGAGGCCCAAAGGCAGTACAGACTTCATCACTAAAGAATGGAATGAACCAAAACTACCAACAATTTAGACCCAAGCACAACACTAGCAGGCTCAATGGTACATACTGCCTAAGCAGACCAACAACAAGGCTGGCAATTAGAACCTGTCATGACGTGGTAGTAGAGGACCCGACAATGGATACACAGTTCAAGTCATGAAATCTGGGACAAAAACATCCCACATTGGGGAGAGAGAACACTCCGTAAAGGAGAAAACAAAAACAAAACCTAACAAAATAAAAAACTCTGGTATCCACCAATGTCGCTGGAAAAGTTGCCTCTGATCCGGAAGACTTATTCGCCGAAGGAAGTGCCAAACCACCCATGCAACACCACGGACTCAATCGGACCCAACCAAAAACCGACTGGAAGAAGATGGGGAGAGGCGGACGGTGGAGCAGCCATCAAGATCTGGCGGTGAGAGGTTGATCAGGCGGAAGAAAATGCGATGGGTGGCTGGGGGTGGAGAGGGTGGGGGAGATAGGGGCGGCGACGACGGGAAACCAGATCGGAATGCATGCAACCACGACAAGTGATGATGGGGGATGGCGGATGACGACGAAGAATGGCGGAGGACGGCTAAAAATGGTGGTGGAAGGGTGGAATGGCAAGAAGGAGAGGAGGGGGGTGGGGAAGGGTGGAGTTGGAAGGTGGCCGCCCCCGCCCCCGCCAAGGAAAATTTGCTCGGAAAACCTTTTAGAGAGAAGGCAGAGAAAAACTGTAGAAAGAGAGAGAGCACTAAAAAGTATAAATGCCCTTTATACCCATCGAAGCAAGGCCTTAGTTGATAAAGCCGTGATATATCAATCAAGGTTATGTTTTTGTCCCTCTGATTCAAATTTTTGGATCTCCATTAGACAAGAATCATGTTGTATGTTAATAAAAAATAGTCTTTCTTCGATAAGGACATGGTATAGGAGACAATCACGCAAACAAGACACAAACTAATTCTTTAATGTCATGAGGACAAATCACTTCCACGATCTAAAAATGCCCTCGCTAGCGCATGAAAGTGCCTAAACCCCCAAAGCCCTAAGAAAGTGCCTAAACCCCCAAACCTGATGAAAGTGTCTAAACCCCCCAAAATCGTATGAAAGTGCCTAAACCTCCAAAACTCTATGAAAGTGCCTAAATTTCTAAACCATTACAAAACTGTATGATACCCTAAGTGCCTAAACACGAAGTGCCTAAACCACTATACATTATCCCGAAGAGCCTAAACGGCTAAACCCCCTAAAATTGAACCATTCCCCAAAATTGAAGAGAGAAATCAATTTTGTTCCACGCCATGAATTAATACCCACACATGAGAGAGGAAATAGAGGCTGTGTTCGTTGGGGGTTTTGGGGCAGTTTTGGCACTGTTCCAGTTTTGATTACATCATCACTTTTTTCACTTTTCTCTCTATCTATCTCCACTTATTACACCTGCTTACATCATCAAAACAAAACAAAACAAAATTAAACTGTGCAACCGAACACAGCCAGAGTAATTGGGTTTAACATTATTACAACGTACAAAAGGATGAGAGAGAGAGCACTTCAGGTTTTGAGCTTTGGCCCATTTCCCATGAATACCACAATTTGAGTCAGACATGTGCCTAGTTTAGACTTTAGGTACCGTTAGATGTGTGTAGGGGTTGCTTTTTCGTTCGGTCACACATTTCTCCTCCGAATGCGCACAGTATTTCATTGGGTATTTTTGTCTAGTATTATCCTTAAGTCCTCAAAAATTTCTAATTCATGTATTGGAGGCCTTAAAATAATTAAACTGGACAAAAACCCATTAAAGACCCCAACTTGGCCTCTTGGCCAATTGTCCGATTTAAGAAAGTGGGTACAACCTTACAACCTTACGAAAAATTTGTGCATATGTAATGACAACGTAAGCCAGAAAATTTCGTGTTCACGAGCAGGTCTGAGTGCGAAACCGAGAGCAGGAACGCGAAAGCAAGCACGACCTTGAGATTTTCGGGGCCCCTATTAAGCAAAATTTGATAAAGGGGCCTCTAATTTATTTCTATATATGTCAGTTGTTCCATATAAAACACAAGATAGTCCTTTGGTTCAATGCTTATTTGCTTGGAGCATAGGACTTGTACCCTAATGTTGCGAGTTCGAGCCCTTGAGCAGTCATTTTGAAGCCTAATTTTTTTGCAAAAGTTGGAAAAAAAATGCATGAAAATTAGTAGTCTGGAATCAAACCCATGTCATTGTGGAGAAACAACACGTATCGAACCACCGGAGCTGACTAACATATTTCAAAGATTTTCGACATACATAATATTAATTATGATCTAATATTTGGGCGGCCCTTTTATTGGGCCGAAAACTGGAGGCCCTGGGCGGGCCTTGTCGGCCTATGCCTAGGGCCGGCCCTGGGCGAAAGCGTTGATATTTGGAAGAATTGTAATGCAGAGCGTCTTATATACAATCATAGTCAGCGATAACATCACTGATGACATATATGTATTTTGTAATTTATGAAAATGTTCATGAAAAATATAGATCAATAGATGTGCCGTTTTCAGTAACTTTTCAAAATACAAAATTTGATAAATCACAGAATCAATAAAGAAAGTAAAATAAACAAAGTTAATGCACGTGCTATTTTGTGCGATGTAATATTAAACTAAACAAAGTTTAATATTTTCAGTAACTTTTCAAAATACAAAATTTGATAAATCACAGAATCAATAAAGAAAGTAAAATAAACAAAGTTAATGCACGTGCTATTTTGTGCGATGTAATATTAAACTAAACAAAGTTTAATATTTTCAGTAACTTTTCAAAATACAAAATTTGATAAATCACATAATCAATAAAGATAGTAAAATAAACAAAGTTAATGCTGCTATTTTGTGCGATGTAATAAACAAAGTTAATGCTGCTATTTTGTGCGATGTAATAAACAAAGTTAATGCACGTGCTATTGGCCATGGATTTATACAATATTCTAAAGTCAGAAGTCAAAACTTGAGGATGACTTTTCTACACCCAAAAAGGAATGATCACCTCCAACCCCTTTAAGGGACTGTATATGGTCCTGTCCGAGTTGTTTTGGGGTTTTCCAAGATTCGTTTAGAGAATTGGAACTGTTCATATTAATTGGATATCGTTAAATACATTTTCAAACTATTTATCTCGAGAAAAATTGGTTCAGAAAATATTGCAACATTAGATAAATCTCCTATTTTTCTGTAGATAAAGTAGTACTCCCTCCGTCCCTTAAAGTTAAACACTTTCACTATTTCAGCCCTATGAAAAATTGATTATTTCTTTTAATCTATAATGTTTTATATAAGCAATATGAATCTCGTTGGATAAATTTCAATTAGTTCTTTTAAACAAAGTTCTGAAAATCACATAAAACGTTATGAATTGAAAGATATAGACAATTTAAAAATGACACGCACTTTTGAAAATGTCTAACTTTAAGGGACGGAGGGTGTATATTTTACTATGGGGTCTGAATTTCACATAGGCCTGTTTCATGACAAATCGTTGTATCCGTGTACACAATTGCCTATGTGAAGCCAAATCTTACCATGTAGAGAAGCCACCCCACTCCCGACAAACTTTCTAACTCAATCAACCTCCAAAACTAGGATGGCCAATTCGTGGGAAAGAAAGACAACACCAAAAGACAGGAGATCCAATAATACACGTGTACACAATTGTCTATTTTCATACTCTCCCTTGTCACTTATTTTGTACAACTTTTTAACTTGCGTAAATTACATGACCTCTCCTGAGAATTCTTACGGCGTAAATCGAGAGCTATAGATTGGGGATGTACCGACCATGTACCGATCGACCTCAGGTACCCACTCGTGGGTCCTGCACAAACAATCCAAACAATTCATTCATCTTACAATGACTTTCCGAGGGGGACTGCAAAAAATAGCTCAATTGGACGTGCGTAAATGGTTAATCCAAAATCTCTCGTAAAGGTTGATGGGAAAAAGAACAGTTTAAGGCGACAACGATAATACCCCATAGGGGCCCATACATACCAAAATAGTTTTCCAGAAAATAAGATACCTCATGCAATCAAACCAGCATCAAATACCTTAAATAAGCAAATCCAAAACTGAAAATCATTCAGTCAAATTAAAGTCACAGACCTGGATATCTTCTGTTCTAGTCTTAACAATTTCGATAAATCCATTACAATGAGAACACACCTTGAAATGAAGCAACTACAAACAAAATACCCACCAGGTCCCAGTATCGGTAATTCATTAGCTTTCAACTTGGAAAAACAAGTTGTCGTAGGAAATTTGCAGACAGCACTACAAAATCTTCCAACTACCGATACAAAGCAGCTAATCGCGCTAATCAAGACGACCTTTCCCGTGCAGGTGGTGAACGACTGCATTGTCAGTAAAGAAATACATAAATAAATAAAAGTTGTACATGCATGCAACTGGAAGATGAAAACAACAAAACACGACAAACCTCTGGTATCTCTCATCAGCTGGGCTCTCTCCTTCCTCGTACTTTGGACTCTCTCTCAGTTCATGCTTAGAATCATGGCTGCGGCCGCGAGGATAGTCATCAGGACTGATCCTCTCTCTTTGAGGGCTTGGGCTGCCACGACCATAATCAGGAGTAACCCTCCCTTCTCTTGGGCTGGGGTCACGGACATGATCAGGACTAGGCCTCTCCCTCCTAGGACTGCGGCTACTACGGCTGCGGCCATGATCAGAATTAGTCCTTTCCTTCCGCTGGGGACTCCGGCTAGGGCCACGGCCATAATCCGGACTGGCCCTCTCTCTTCGATATGGACTTGGGCTACGGCCACGGCCATAATCAGGACTACCCCTCTCTTTGCGATAAGGGCTTGGAGATCGTCCCCTTTCATGGCCTCTCCTTCCAGGTGACCTATCGCGGCCTCTATCAGGGCTGTGGCCATTTCTCCTATCATCATCATCTTTGATTGCATATTCCACTGAAATAACCCTATCCATCAGCTTGCTGCACCAACCAAATACACAAGTCATAACACGGCACCTTATTAGGAAGTGGAAGCTGGTAGGAAAATAATTAATCATAACAACTTAACAGAGAGGTCTAAACTTTAGTCAATAGTTAACTCGAATATGATGACAAAGTTCAAAACACCTCATGTTTGTAGCTTCAATTGCCTTGGTGGCATCCTCTTGAGATTCATATTGAATGAATGCAAAATTCCTTCTGATCCTCACATTCATTATCTTCCCATATGGATCAAAGTGCCTCTCCAAGTCCCTTGTCCTAGTATGATACGGGTCAAAGTTGATGACAAACAATGTCTTTGAGGGCCTTGAATTTGTCGAAGATTTTTTAGTACTCTCAGGCCTCCTTGTGACGCGTTCTTGCTGAAACACAACAATAGGACAACTGATACAGGATATGTATGAAGTATGAACTACAAAATTTCCAATTTTCATTCTCGATATCTGTTACCTTTGTCCACTCAACACGAAGGCGGCGTCCCTTTCTGCCATATTCATAACGGTCAAGTCCTCTAATTGCATCCTCCGCATCTCTATCATCCTCCATATAAACAAAAGCAAATCCTACAGAGAAATCAAACAAAATGAATCCAAATGCGAAAAAAAATTCACTTTCTTATTTGGAGAAAAGGAAATAAGTTAGGAATCCCCCTCGAAAGGAATCTGTCAAGTGAAGCATTGGCATTTGCCACCTCCATAAACAACGGTACCACCTATTGACCAGTATACACAAAACTGACCAGATGTGAAATCGAGAAACTATTGACCAGTAAAATCAGTAACAGACCTTGCGTGAGGAAATAAATGATGTCAAGGAACATGAACGGAAAGGTGGATGTCTCATGGTAGGATAATGAAAAGAGTGCCTTCTCCATATATTCTGATGCCTCTGCTTTGAGGTTCGCATGGTTTCTACCAGGCAACGTGTCTGAAAATCAAGGCTGTGCTAAATTCATGAGGCATGAAATGCATTGGTGTCTGAGGATAGTGTGGGATTGTGATGTCAGAGTGGCTCTTCTTGGAAACAAGAAGAGGAAGCTTGACACGGCCAGGGAATGGAATGCTGACGAGCCGATCCATCAAACGGAAGTGTATGGACATTCCAAGGTAACCCTGCGCCAAAGAATTAGCTGAGTATGGGGGTTTTACACTTCATAAAGCATTCGTTTCCTTTTCTCATGAAAACATATCTTGCCACCCCACTATCACTCAACAAGGGAGGACTGCGGCCCAGATCACATGATTCGGATGATATCCCCGCCATAGCCCACTGGAAGCAGCGACCTTTAGGAGGAGAGAGATGCCAATGAAGCTTGATGCTGTGAAATCCATGGCCCATTTTCACATGTAGACTGCCTTTGCAAATCTTTGTTTACCACAATAAGTTTCCAATTGATGCAAATTAAGGTAAATGTATCTCAAAAACCAGACCGTAAAGAAGTAGACTAAACACTAGACTACTAGAGTACATTAAAGATAAAAAACGAAAGATTATGTGAGGCTTAAAAATGCTTATTATGTTTTACCAGTGCTACATATTGAGATATAGCTCATGTCAAGATCGGCCACCAATGTACACCCGCTTCTGCCATTCACTTCTGCAGTTTTGCTGTACATGTCGGATTACAGAGGCCTCCATTTCACTTGGTTTGCAAAAGCAATCATTGCTTCACCATTACTACAATAGGGTGGGGGATTGCTGGCTATGTGCATTTTGCAAGCTTATGCCTTACGCTTTGATACGCGAGGTATTGAGTCAGATGCTTGGAACTTACCCAGCTGGTAGTGAGTCAGATGTTTGGAACTTTCACTTGGTTCACAAAAATACAATCGCTCTCTTCAGTGTTCCTACAATAGGTTGGGGGATTTCCAGGTACGTGCATTTCGAAGGCTTACGTCTTAAGCTTCCATACGCATGGTAGTGAGCCAGATGTAGGAACTTTACCAGCAGAGAGGGCCCGAAGTAAAATGGTCCAGTAGTACCATCGTCCAAAACCAAATTAGGAATACATGACCAGGTGATAAAGTATTCTCTCTCTAAGGAAATACAAAAGAAATATTCTAAAATCTATAGATTACACAGTAACCACTATTAGACAAAGAATGGCATGTCTGACCAAAAGCAATAAGCCAAACTTACCTGACTTCATATCCACTCTATCAACCTTTCCATACTTCCTGAATAGTCGCTCCAGATCTGACTGTCGAGCCTCATAATCGAAATTCCCACAGAAAATGGCCTTCATTTAACCTACAAAAGAAGAAATAGATTTTTGTGACTTTCGAATTGCAGCTAGCAACGAAACAAGATTCACAAGTTTGTATAAAGCTCCACTAGTGTAATTCGTATGGTAGGGTCATTCCTTTTTAAGAAAAAGCAGAAAAACCAAACTGAGTTTATATGGAACAATCCAACATGGAGCAATAGAAAATGTACAAAATCATAGATCCAAAACATTGTTCAGTGCCCATTTTCTTTTCCTTTATGGGATGAAAATATTGGAGGGTCTTGCCCCCAATTCCCGAAGTTTCCCATCCCACACGTGTCGATAATCACCAAGATCCCTGGGCCCCAAGGGATTCAACCCACATCAAGGGATTCAAACTGATGACCTACACTTGAAGAGGCATACCTCAGCTCAGCTTACCACTCAGCTAACTCCTTCAGGTTAACCCAAGCTACTCAACTCAGCTCAATGACATTGTGTTTGGAGACTTCAGATTTTAGAAGTTGTCAAACCCAAAACTAAACCAAAGATTAACCTGTTACTAATTCAGACTTCTAAAACACCTTAGTCCTTTGGGTTTGAATGTTGTATGAAAAATACCCCAAAGAGTCGAATCAAATAGGAGGTACAGCATGAAGTTTTCCCTCAAACCTCAGATGCAGAAACAAGATAAAGGTTCCCAAGCAAGGCCTTAAAAAACAATCTTTGAAGAATAGCCTCTTCTTGTTCCCAATAAAAATAAAAGACCATCACCAGCATTGCAGCGACTTAAAAACTCTGAATATTTAATATTGACACAAAACCTAAGGCCATATCCCACCCCTTCATCAAATGTCTCATCAAATTCAAATTTCATGAAAAATTTGTAAAATGGAGCTCCAGCCCTTTCATCAGATTGATACCAAATGAAGGGAGAAGCAAATGTTCACCAAATCAAGGGAAAATTTGCCAACATCAATTCCTTCACCAAACTTTCAACGGTAACATTCCATAAATTCTAAATGCCTTGTGTTCTCCTTTCATTAAATTGAACAGTAATACATTAAACGCCTTTGCTAAATTTTAGAAATGATTTGAGGAAAAAATCGATGATATCCATTGGAATCATCACTATTAAATTAAACTTTTGCCTAATTTTTTACTCAAATTTGGTGGAAAAAAAGGTGAAGGGATCAGGGATGGAGATGGCCAAGCACAAAAATAGTAAATAACTGACAACTAGTAGGAAATTTCCCTAACATATCCACGAGTGCCCCAATAAATCCACAATCACTGAGAGGTGTTATGCCTGTATATGCAGTTAGAACATGTTTAAAAACGGGAAAAAGAAAAAACAGCATTTTTCCATATAAACGACATCTACAGCTAGATCAATGGAAACCTTAGATCGGAATACCATGGTGAGTTTCTATGCTGATAATCTACTTCGTAAAAGAAAGGGGAAAAAAATCGCGCGCTTCAATCAGTTATCAGATCTGAAAATTTTCAATGTTTATGTCTGTTTTCCAAGGAACCAAACAGATCTGAGTAATGATGGAAGCAAGTTGTTGAAAATTTGTAGATCTGACGGAAAAGGGAGTTGGGCTGCGTTCTTACCTGGGAATTTTGGAAACCCTAATTCGGCTGATTGAACAAGAAGAGAGAGAGAGAGAGAGAGAGAGTCTTCGAAACGGGGCTGCAGTGCGATTATGCGAAAGTCGTAAATCTTTCATTCCCAATAAATTACACATAGGACTTAAACTTTGGAAATACGTCAGTTCGTCCCCTTCATGTCTTATTTGAACAGTTTAAGCCCTTTAAATACTTCAGCTCGTCCCTTTATGTCTTATTTCAGCATTTCAAGCCCTCACTCTTTTTAACCTGTGTGACAATGCGGACCTCCCGGAATGATGATCCCACAATGATGAGTGCATCACAGTTTAAGGGTTTACTTGTTGCCTTCGTACAGTTTATTGGAAGTAGAGCTGTAAACAAGCCGAATCGAGCTGAGCTTTCGAATGTTCAAGTTCGTTCATTAAATTTTTAAACGAACTCGAACTCAATGAAGATTTGAAGAGCCGAGCTTGAGCCAAACTTGCCTAGGTTTGAGTCGAACTCGAACTTGTTCACGAGCCTTTACGAGGAAAAAATATTAAATATTTATGCTCTAATATAAGTCTTGAACTTAAAAAAAAATCTATTTTGTACATGAATAAGTTCATACATGTATAAAATTATAAAAGCATATTAGTAAAATTTAAGTTTATAATACTTTTATTGGTTTATACAAGTACAAGTTATAAAATTTTCATTATGTATATGTAAAAGTTTATACATATCCAAGGTTATATAGGAAATTCTTATGAGATATACATATATTCAAAGTTCGCGAGCCTAATCGAGCTGAATATTGTCAAGTTCAAGTTCGGCTTGTTTATTAAATGAGCCTAAAATTGAGGTTCAGGTTCAGTTCGTTTAGCATCCGAATCAAACTCGAACGAGCCTTTACCGAGTCGAGCCTCGAATAGTTCACGAACAGCTCAGTTCATTTATAGCCCTCGAATAATTTGGAAGTAGGCGCTATTTCTTTACTTATTGTTTGTTATAGTCTTTTGTTTTATTTGTTTCCCAATTAGTTTTTTTATGTGCCTTTTTATTCCTGTCAAGTTGGCACTGTTTTTTGTAGTCCTGAAGCTAAGTCATAACAAGTTAGCTTCATTTGGTCTCCACTTGTCGCTGGCCCTTTTCCATGTATAGGTGACATCATAGTTGGATTAGTGAATTTTTTCTCTCTTGGCAAAAAAAAAAGGGTTTATTTATTTGGTTTATTTACCACAATTTAATTCCATTTAGTTCTACTTTTGTGGGGGTAAATATTCTCAATGTAAAACTATAATTAAGCCTCCTAAACAAATATTGATTTGAACTTTATTTTAAAAATAAATTGAAGAGAGCGTAAGTTTCTACCTTTCTCTCCTCACATATGTTGAACCGATCTCCACCATTCTTAAAACAAACACCCACCACCATCACCATCTGGAAAGTGTGATAAAATCATTATAGACCATGACGACAAGGATTAAGCATCGAAGTAAATAATTTCATTTGGATTATTTTCTGTCTTTATTCATTTTTTATGCATTTGTTAGTTTTGAGTCAATTTTTTTGTGAATTATTGATTCGTCTGGACGAAAAAAATCTAAAAAGTAAAGTTATGTTCAAAATTGAATTTTTTTTATGAAGACAGTTTTTTAAATTGAACATAATTGTTTACTTTTTATTACTTTGTAGATTCCTCTCTTCAAGACAAACCAATATCAAAAAAATGGATGCAAAACTTACAAATGGATAAAAAAAAATTGAATAAGGATAAAAAAAAAAAATCTTGATCAATTGTTTTATCAAAACAGTGAAACACCCTAGTCTCGACCAGATAAGTCGATGAAGATTTTATGTACCAGAAAATCTCTATTTTTGCATGCACGGGGGAGAGGTTTTTTTGCACACACGAAGTAAAATTCTGCTTTTATTTTATTATCCTGAAATTAACTATAAAACAGAAACATGTGAATTGCCTCTTTTATGTAGTATAATAGGTAGTAGATACACATACACACACATACATATAGCTAGGCATATGTTACGGACTCATGAGTTTACTTCCACCTATTTTTGTGACTCCCTCCATGATGCATCACTTTCTTCATTGAACAATGATATACATACACACCCTCTCTACCACACTCTGTCACACCCCCTCTCACATGTGGGGGACCTACTCTGGGGGACCCACACTACATGTGAGAGGGGGTGTGGTAGAGAGGGTGTGTCTGTATCATTTTTGTTCTTCATTAGTCCGGTCTCAAAGTACACCAACAACGTTAACCCACACAAATAATCACGGACTCATAAGTGCGATGTTTTTTTTTCAAGAGGACTTCTAATTTTTATGATACTGAAAATATGGCAGGCAACACTGGCTAGTTGCAAAACCAATTGTTTTAATAACTAGGTTTCCAGGTCAGCTTGTATGCATCTCGACTTATCCTGACTCCTAAGGACTAATTACAACGTTTAATGGCGAGTGCTCCATTTAAAGCCAAAACAAACCTCTGTATGGATTAGCCCTAATAGAGTTCATAGCATCCATGCACCCAAGACTAGGAGATTTAGGAGGGAGTAAATCCGTAAATCTCACACCTTAACCACCACGCCAACGGTTAATTGCAAAAACTTTTCCATCTAACATATGACATAAAACAAGGTCCAAAATACTTATAATTTAAGCACTGCATGCTCCGACCAAATACCAGTTATAGAACACTTCAAACCATAGCCAAGTCGCATTCTATGCTGCTAGATTACTTAATATACTTATTACTACATAAAAGGATACATAGAAACTTTACTAAATTTGCCAAGGAAGTTGGATCGAGCTAGGACCCTCTAGGGTTGATCATCCAGGCGCCCTCGTCATCGTCAAATAGTACCGAGTTTACCGACTCCAGAAACTCTTCATCAACTAGCTGCAAAAAAATTCAATGAAAATCTTTGTTAGGAAAACTTACAGAATTAAAAGGTTTAGATATTGAAATTTCAGCCTGTGAAGAAACAAAATCAAAACCTTACCCAAAAATTTTAAAAAGAAAAAAGTACATCTTGTTAAGCACAAATTAAATGAATCAAAATCGCAAGTGGTGGCTACCTCATGCGAAGCTACTTTATATTTATATTTATTTGTAGACGGTAATTAAGAGAAATGCCACAAGACTTGCCTGCGAAGGGAATTGATCAAACGTCTGGTCGAATGCCGGAAAATGTTCATCAACCCCGTCCATGCCAAAGTTGGAGAATATCATTTCACCACCGGATGGCTGAAACGAGAGTTACTAAATAATGTAATCGAAAATTTCAATTTTGCGTAAAAAAGTTCAAATCAACAATAAGTTGGTACATGCCTGCTCAAGAGTCTGGTCATTATTCAGTACTATTGGGTTATTTTGCACATGATCATGGGGACCGAAAGAGAATGCAGAATTTAGGGCTCCAACATCATGCTGCTGTTGACACAAATAGAGAAAAATCATTATAGTATCATGTACCCAAGAAAGAAAAAATTAAATAAACTAATTTGGAAAATACAGTAATAATTTGCTGAGCAAGTAAAAGTTGTACTAGTTTTTCCATACCTGAGTATTAAAACTACCGTCGCCATACGGTTGAATGATGTTGATATCGTCCATGTCCATGATATTAAAACCACCTTCGCCATATGATTGAAGGATGTTCATATCGTCCATGTCCATGATATTAAAACTATCTTCTCCGTATGGTTGAAGGATGTTCATATCGTTTGGGTTATTGAAACAACCTTTGCCATTTGGTTGAATGATGTTCATATCGTTTGAGATATTAAAACAACCTTCGCCATATGGTTGCGAGAAATTAAGATTGCTATCGTCGACCGCAAAGACGTTGTTGGATAATTGGTTATCCAAAAGGCCAAAGATATGGTCACTTTCTCCTCCATTCCCAAAAGTGTTCGCTTGCGAAATTGCAGGCGAAAGTGGCATCACTGAAGCGTTTTCATCTTGAATGGAAATGCCAAAGATATGGTCACTTTCTCCTTCATTCCCCAAAGGGTTCGCCTGAAAAATCGTAGGCGAAAGCGGCATCGCTGAAGTTTTTTCATCTTGAATGGGAAGGCCAAAGATATGGTCACTTTCTCCTAAATTCCCAAAAGTGTTCGCTTGCAAAATTGTAGGCGAAAGCTGCATCAGTGAAGTGCCTTCATCTTCAATGGCATTGTCGAAAGTTGGCAGGACATCGCTTCCACTCGGAAACCCAATCGAAGGCACTTCTTGCCCTAAACAATCACCAGAATTGCCACTTAATACTGGCTGCTCGTCACTCATTTTTTCAAAATTCACAGGCGAACGCGGCATCACTAAAGTGTCGTCGTCATCTCGAATGGCATTGTCAAAAGTTGGCGGTACATAGCTTCCATTCTGAAACCAAACAAAAGGCTCTCCTTGCCCCCGATAATCACCAGAATCACCGCTCAATTCTGGCACTTTACTTGTACTTTCACTTTGCAACCCATTGGTCGAACCACAGTTAAGGTTCAAATCAGCCGCTATCCCAGCCAGCCGCCCGTCACTAGTCAATCGTATTCCAACATAACTAGAATTGTTTTGGCAATTGGGCCTGGGGTTCAAGTTAGAATTGGCAAAATCTTCAGTATTCCCATATCCTGTGATGGGGTCATTGGTGCAACTCGCCGGTGTGACTTGATCCTTTTGTTGGTACGGTTGCATAAAAGTTGTACTTGTACCATTCATGATCCCACCTGAAATATTTACATTTCCATTCTGCAACGAACCGGTTGGATGCTTGTATCGTACGAAGTCATTGGTGCGACACTCCGGTGTTACTTGATCCTTTTGTTGCCAGTACGGTTGCATAAAAGTCTTACCATTCATGATCCCACCTGAAATATTTACATTTCCATTCTGCAACGAACCGGTTGGATGCTTGTGTGGTACGAAGTCATTGGTGCGACACTCCAGTGTTACTTGATCCTTTTGTTGCCAGTACGGTTGCATTAAAGTCTTACCATTCATGATCCCACCTGAAATATTTCTATTTCCATTTAGCAACGAACCGGTTGGATGCTTGTGTGGTACGAAGTCATTGGCGCGACACTCCGGTGTTACTTGATCCTTTTGTTGCCAGTACGGTTGCATAAAAGTCTTACCATTCATGATGCCACCTGAAATGTTTCTATTTCCATTTAGCAACGAACCGGTTGGATGCTTGTGTCGTACGAAGTCATTGGTGCGACACTCCGGTGTTACTTGATCCTTTTGTTGGCAGTACGGTTGCATAAAAGTCTTACCATTCATGATCCCACCTGAAATATTTCCATTTAGCAACGAACCGGTTGGATGCTTGTGTGGTACGAAGTCATTGTTGCGACACTCCGGTGTTGCTTGATATTTTTGTTGGTACGGTTGCATAAATGATGTTGTACCATCCAGGATTCCACCAGAAATATTGCCATTTCTACTTAGTAACGAACCGGTTGGCCGATGGTATGATTCCGTTCTGAAAGCAGATGGGTTGGCCTGCTGGTAAAGTGGTTTCGCATTGCCAATCAACGGTTGCTTCGAGTTGGTTTGATTGAGGAGTGGGCGCAACTGGCCGGAGCCAAGCAGAGGTGTCGAGTTGGGCGCAGATGTAGCAAATTTCTTGTTGGTAATAGGGAGATCCGGTTGGAGAGATTTAGCCAATTCGCTACCTCGGTTGAGATTTTGCAGATGCCGAAAATGGGGCTTTTTGTGCAACAACTGAGGTTGAGCCATTGCGTATTTCGATCGAAAGGTCCTTTCAACCATGGTCCTTTCGGAAGGAGATTGGACTTTTGTATTCGCTTCGGCTGCTTCTGCAACTCGTTTCAAGAAAATTCGGTACTTCTGCAGGTTTATAGAATATTCATCGTTAAGATATAGTGATGAGAAATGAATATTTCATTGTGCACAAAAATTATCTTGTGGTTATATTCACATACACAACTTACATAAATTATGTGTTAGGATAGAATATAGAGATTAAATTCTTTTCATTGAAGGTGGGTTTTTCACCCCCGCTGTTGCGGGCCACCTACCGTGCTTTTATGTCATACTTTGAACCGTTCATTTTATCACCCACGGAATAATATGTCCATGCAAAAAAAAAAAAAAAAACTTGATCGAATATCGATAGATGTATTAAAAAATAAATTTTGGTTTTTAAAATGAAGGGTTTGATACTGTCAATAATTCAAACGTTGAACTGTCCATGACCATCCGTTTTATAACTGTAATTCAAATTTTGATGCACCTCGCGACATCCGCTAAAGCTGTTTTTTTACAAAGATGTACTACTCTACGGGGTCTACAAAATGAATGGTTCATATCAATAATAAACAAATGGTGGGGCTTGTAATGGTGGTGGCAAAAAATCCATGATTCGCCAATGTAAAGAATTTATCTCTAGAATATTGTAATTTTAGAATTCATCTAATAATTAATGGCTATTTAGTTATTGCATTTTCATTCAAATATGGAACAAAAAGATTAACACAAAATTTTAACTCAATGTTGTGTTACACATTACCTCTTATCGCTCAACTAGGCAACCCAAGCTTAGTTAAATTAATCTATAAGTTACTATACCTATTACCAATTGGTTTTAAGTTTTTTTTTTTTTATCCGCCCAATTGGTTTTGGGTTGAAATTCTCAAAGAAACCTAACATTATAGAGTTGGGTCTTGATTGGCCTATGGCTTCATCTCACGTGGTTGAGTCTCCAACCAAGTAAATGCCCTGATCACCTTGTCAATCCATACCCTCCACGTGCTACCAGGTTGAGAGGGCCAAAGTGTTATATTTATCCCACATCACTCACTTAAAGCTGTTGGATACAGTTTTGAATATGTATCTACAATTACAGTTTTGAATAATATATATCTACAATTAATTCACCAAGATCTTGTGTCATACAACAATAGATTGGGAGTTTTGTGGAAGAAATATGAAGTATACTGCCCAATGTCCTATATTTGCTCATTTTTCTTCCTCCTATATGCACCGGATTACCTAATCTAGGTAATGCTATAAAGATCTTTAAAAAAGAAAAAAGAAAATCCATATACATGGAATTTTCCTACATAATATTAATACCGATGCATCTAACTTTAACGACAAGAAGTAATTTAGTTAAAATGAAAAGTAATCATGATAGTTTTGAATGACCGCATGCAATGTATGTCAAACGATCGAGCCAAGCAAGCGAGCTATATATATATACTTCATCCGTCCCCATCTGATAGTCCATTACGAAATTACGTACAATTTTCAAACCAAAAAATGATCTATTTACCAAAATAATTTTTGAATTTTTTTGTTGCACCGTATTAGAGTTCTCAATGAGATCTATCAAATAAAATTCATATTAATAAAAAAATTATTTTTATAAGTACATTATTTTTTAGTTTGAAAAGTGCACATAGTTTTGTAGTGGACTATCAAATTGAGATGAAGAAAGTATATATTTACTTTTGTTTATTTTTTCATTTTTTGGAACAATTGAGAGTAACAAACTTAGTCCAAGAGTGGCATTTCAAACCCTAATTTAGAGGTGATGGATAAAAGTTACAAACCTGCAAATGACTGGCTACATTTTCTCTTTTTAATCCCGGCTCATTCATGAGCTGTAGAATTTTCTTCGGAACAGCCCCTGGACCACATTAAAATAGACAGAAAAATAAAAAAATTGGAAAGAAATGGAAAAGAAAATACACAAAAAAACAACCATAAAAGATATATATGATCAACAAGTGAATAAAAGAGAAGAAATTTTAAAAAAAAAAATCAGCAAGATAAAATCTTACTGTCAATGCCGACGGATTTAACAGCCTCCAAGAACTTGTGGTGAAGTGCGTTTGTCCAAACGATCTTGTTCTTTTTTGGTTTACCGGAATCATCATCATCATCGTCGTCTTCCCCCTCTTCAACATTTTCCGGGGACTTTCTCTTGAAATCGTTTGTACTATTCCAATCTTCATTCCTCAACGGCGTTTCTGACCCTACTGCTGCGTCGTTGGAACCTTGCTCATTTTCAGATGGGGAATGATTTAGTTCATTGATAGCTTGTTTATCAGCTTTGGATGATTCTTGTGTGCTTTCAATTTCCTCGATAACGGCTGATTTAGCCGCCTTCTTCGCAACCGCGTATTGCCACAGATTTTTTAGGTCATTTGGGGTTATTGGCTTCACTAAGAAAAATGCACCTCCACCTTGTAGTCCCCTTAATATGACACTCTCTTGGTCATCAGCTGACATAACTGCATTATAAAAAATAAAAATTCATAATTCCAAACTAGGAATAGTTTTACAAACATCAGGAACTACAAACAATATACTTCGAAATTTATACTTTTTGGATTTTTTTTTAATATTTTTTTTGCCAATAAAAAAAATCCAAAATGTATAAATTTGATAGAAAAAAAAAATCATCCAAAGGGTATAAATTTCGAAAGCATCCAAAGAAAATACTAGTTTTCATATATACATTTGCTATAACAATCTTGAAATAATTATAGCAAGATTAGAAATTAAATGAGTACTACGTCGTGGTGAAAAACTAGTCGCTAAAATGTAAAAGTGCGACGGTAGAAATATGCATTATGGTAGGCGGTTTTTTTTTTTTTTTTTTTTTCCTTCCCTTGGGTTAAAGATCGGACATGGAAAAAATGGATTGCCAGAAAGGCTTGACATCACATTTCTATTCATTTTGTCTTGAAAAATGACTCTTAAATCAGATCATTAATTGTAATGCACCTATAGGAAAAGGAGTAATTAAATTACATCAAAACAGGAAATAATTGAAACGGTACTTACAAACGACAGGTAGATTGAACTCTTCATCGATTCTCTTTTGCAATTCAAATCCATTCATATCGGGCATATGCACATCTGTTATGACAAGATCAAACGAGCCTCCCCTGACGCGTAGGGTGCACAACGCTTCGATTGGATGCTTAACCGTCACAACTGATCATAGAACAAAATCGCGATTTGGTAAGTGATAATGACCGAATCTATCCATGCATGCACTAAGAACTTGGTATCTTGTTATATCACCAAATAATAAATGATAAGTGACAACTCGTAAAAAATATTAGGAACCCGATATGTTACATTCATGCGCCTCAGAAGCTCAAAAAATCGGATAAAATTATGAATTTTGTTACAAGCGATCGACAAGTAACAAAATTGTTGTTCAGATCTAGATATACATCAAAGAATATATCTTGAGTCAAATGCAACTAGATTCTCTAACCAATTAACCAATTCCAAAAAAAAATGTAAAAGATAAAGAAACAATAGATCTATAACATAAAAATTAATTCAGTTAATTTTTTTTAGCAAGGGAGAGAGTGAAACGCGGTCTTTTCTTCCCGCGTAATTTCAAAGAAAATCACACCGTTTGATGAATTAATTCTCAATTCGACTTCTTGATTCTCGTGTAAAAAATGGCTAGGAAGATATAAAAAAAAAAAAAAAGAATAGATCTATCACATAAAATAAAAAGGAAAACTTTAAATTTTTAAGCGTTGGAGAGGATGAACCGCGGTCTTTTTCCCCCTGCGTAATTTCAAAGAAAATCACACCGTTTGATGAATTAATTCTTAACTCGACTTCTTGATTCTCATGTCAAAAATGGCTAGGACGATCAAATAGAATAGATCTATCACATAAAATAAAAAGGAAAAACTTTAAATTTTTTGAGCTTGGGAAAGGATGAACCGCGGTCTTTTTTCCCCGCGTAATTTCAAAGAAGATCACACCGTTTGATGAATTAATTCTCATTTCGACTTCTTGATTCTCGTGTAAAAAACGGCTAGGAAGATAAAAAAGAATAGATCTATCACATAAAATGAAAAGGAAACAAAGCTTGAACAAATTAAAGATCTCTAAAACGTAAGTCAACAAAAACACCACAAAAAAAAAAAAACTACTATGTTAAAAATTTGGTACCTTCATACTTCCATGATTTGAGTGTAGCAGCAACAATGTTGAGGCATATGGCATCATCATCCACAAGCAAGATGCTAATTGATCCCATGGGCCTTTGGGTCAATTGGTTTGGTTCAACCATCTCACCAGCCATTTTTGTATATGTGAAAAGAATTTATGAAACAAGCTTGAGTCAACTTTAGAGATATGAAGGAGATTATGAAGAAGAAGTCACAAGCTCAAGTCAAGGTGAAGAGATGAGAGAGTTTCACCAAGTGTCATGAACCTTTTTAGGGCAGCAGTAAAGTTATCATTAGAGAGAGAGAGAGGGGGGTGGAAAGAGAGAGAGAAAGACAGAGAGGATTTTATAGATTTTGAGATTTTTTTCACCTCGTGTCTTTTTTTTTTTTTTCCAAAAAAACTAGCACATTTTTTATTTTTTTATTTTTTGGTAAGAGTACATTTTTTGTTGTTCAAACTTGCGTCATTAATTTTAAAACAAGATTAGTCTGAACATTAAAGTAGCAAAACATATAGATAGAATGGTCATACATTGTATTCTTTATTTGGAAAATCACGTTACCTGTGGTATCTTTTAAATTAATGCATATATTCTATGATTCTCCTTTGTACATTAATAGATGTTTTTTGAAAAAAATACCGGGACTTCCTAGTTGTTTAAAAATCTCAAGGGAATTTTAAGATTAAGCAGGAATGATTTTTTTAATCGGCAAAAGATGATTATTATCTCTAAACACACAAAGTACTACGAGATAAACGGAACATACTTGGCAACATTCACGCAAAGAAAGTATATATCAAATAAAGATGACACATACCTCTGAACAAAATGAGAAGAACCAAAAATCAAAACGGTAAGGTTGGCAAGATGCCAATGAAAAATAACACCACGCAAAAACAACACCAAGCAAAACTAGGGTTTTCTCAGTTGTTAGGGTGGCAAATGACTTGTGAACTCTTGTAGTACTAGAGAAATCAACAAGTTGGTATTAGGGTCTTCTCAATTTTTTACAACTCGAACTCTCTTCTTATGATTATGCTTGCACATAATTTGTGAAAAGTGTCATAGATATTAATTCGAAAATCTGACAAAATACTTAGACTGTTTGTGTAGCTAAAATATTCGACGTAATTGTAAATACTATTGACGAGGTTGTCATTATGCGGCATGCACAGATTGTCGACATAAGGACATATTTGAACATTGTACGTCGAAATTCTACGACAATACACTTACGATATGGTAGTCGTTATACGACAAAACATGTATGAAATGACGTAAATTTCGTGATATGACGCATATAGGCTTTGTTCGGTTTGGGTTTTGAGAGAGGTGTTTGGGGGTAAAGAGTAGAGAAAGATAGAAAAAAAATATTATTAAGGACCGTGCAGGGTGGGTTTTGAGAACAAACCAAACAAGGAGATAGTGTCCTTTCGTGCTGACTTCTCTCATTGAGATATTTCTTCTTATAGAGTTGGCTGTCCCATAGTACCTGCAGTGGAAATAGTAAGTTTACAGCGTGTTTGGATGCCGGAGAAGAGGCCGGATTTGCGACGCGCCCTGATATCAAATCCACCCTCCTCTCAAATCAGGTCTTTGGGGACGATTTTTGGAGGCCGAATAAGTTTACTGTTGGGTTTCTAAATCCACCACAAGGTGGATATGTGAAGCCCTGCCTCAAAGCACCGCTTGGCAAATCCAGGCTATTTTGGGTCGATTATACCCCTCCAAATCCACCTCTTGTCTCTCTCTTCTACCATTCGACTGGTGTTGTGGGGTTCTGTGTTTGTTTGGACGAACAGAGAGAGAAGACGACGAGGTTATCCATTTCTTCGCATTTCGTCTGGTTCAGGTATTAATCGAACCATTTGTGCCCTATTTCTTGGTTTTCGATCTGAATGAGCCCTATTTATGCCCTACTTTGGGTTTTTCGATCTCAATAAGCCCTATTTCTGCCCTATTTTTGGGTTTTTCGATCTGAATGATGGTGGTTTTGTGCCCTATTTTTGGGTTTTTTCGATCATATCCACCCTCTAAATCCCCCTTCTCAAAATACCATCCAAACACCCAATATACAAATCCACCCTTCTTAAGAGGTGGGGCCGCCCTCATTACAAATCCACCCTCATTATAAATCCACCCTCCAAATCCGCCCTCATTACAAATCCACTCAAAACAAATCCGTCATCCAAACGCCCCGTTAGTTTCACAATATCAGGTAGCGCAAGCCCAACAGTTATTCTGGTGGTGGGTGAGTTTGTTCCTTACGTACACAACTAATTATGTTTGATTCTTAAAGTCCAATCAAAAGAAAGTAATTTCTTATGAATCTGTTATTCTTGGTGTGGATGACTTTAACAGAACCAAAAAAGAAATTAGTCATGATGAACGTAAGTTGCCCAAAAAGAAAAGACAAAAGAATATTACTATCAATTTTGGTACACTTACCTGGCTGAGACAAGACCCACGAGAGTCCGCCGAAGTTAGCCTTATCCCTACATTAATGCATGTCCACACAAATGCCATATCAAAATAGTTTTTTGTTCTGTGCTTATTCAAATTTTTTTTTTTGCATTTGTTAGTTTTCGGTCGATTTTTTGTGGTTTCTTAGTTCGTCTCGACGAGAAGAATCTAAAAAGTATAAAATTATTAAGCAAATTTAAAGTTTTGTGAATAAAGACAAAAAAAATAATCCAAAAAACCGGTTTTTTGGATTATATTTTGTCTTTATTCACAAAACTTTAAGTTTGGCTAATAATTTTATACTTTTTAGATTCCTCTCGTTGAGACAAGCCAAGAAACCACAAAAAATCGACGTAAAACTAACAAATTCAAAAAAAAAAAATGAATAAGAACAAACGAAAAAACCAGTTTGGTTTTTTTCACCAAAGGAGGCCTTAGGGCTGTTTTGGGTCCACATTTTCTCTCAAACCACCATGGATCCCCATCTTTACAATACTAGAAGTACTGAATTTAGAGAAATCAAAGTGAAGATTTCTGGTTAATAATAGTCAAAATTTAAATAATAGTTCAACAATAACAGTAACCAACCTTCAAGACAAGTATGTTAAACCTAGTAATTGAAAATGTGAATGTAAATAAATGACTTACTTATCTCTATCAGTCAAAAAGTTGAAAAATACAAAATCTTTTCGTATCTTGGATTCCTGTTGGGATAATGGGATGCTAAATGAAATGAAAACCTCCTTAAATCACGAAGAAAGAAACAAATTGGAGATAGTTATGCCAAAGAATATTCGCCTTAGTCGAATTTTTTGTAAATGTATGAAATTGTCCTGTATTTTGGATTCTTTTAGGGATAAAGCAATGAATGACCAACAGACGTTCCATGTACACTTATAGTTATTATAGGGAATAGGTCCAAAAATACATGTCTAACTTCCAACTGCAAAAAATATATGCACTAGGACGTGGACGTGGAAAGGACGTGGCTCCTCCAAAATTTTGAGAATTTTACTTAGACTAGGTAAGTTTTTTTTTAAAACAAATAAAATTTATGTACAGAATATGATATTTTAGTCATTTTTCAAAATTTAGTAGATTTAATTTGATTCTTTTGTAAATAAAATTTCTACATATTCCGACGACTAAATTGTGGATCCTATTAATTTAATTAAGTATTGGACACACGAACAAGCACATACATTTTATGACTATACAAAATATATCACTCGTTTACTTCTCATCTCTTAATCTAGATGGCTTTCTTACAAACTTAAGTTTGTTATCCCAGTGGACGTTGTAGGAGTCAAACACCCCCAATTTTTTAGTTCTAAATTTTAATGCACTTTTTTCACCAAAAAAAAAAAAATTTTGTTATACCGAGTTAGGGGGTGTTTGGGAGCCTACTTTTTAGCTTTTGATTTTTGACTTTTTGGCTTTTTGGCTTTTGATCAGAATGAGTTTTGGATGTGGGAGTAGTGTTTGGGAGAAATGTGCAGAATGTGTTTTGGAAAGGAAAATGAGAAGTAGAAATCAAAAAACACCTCCAAACCTATTTTTGATTTCTGGCTTCTATCTTCAAAAACGGAAAAACAGTTTCTGGTAAAACAACTTCTGGGTGTGTTGGCCAAACACCCAGAATGCGAAAAGGAGAAATCGAAAAATCAAAAAACAGTCGGCCAAACGGCCTCTTACCCTGCCTTTTTTTTTTTGGGTACATGAGCTACTCTGCCATTTATGGAAAATATTTAAATGGCATACCTGGCTCATTAAAGCCCTGTATAGTTAATAAATATAATTACAATGGTTGAGGCTCACAAAATACAAACGTTTACACCTCATTTCCAATGAATCAAATTTTTTGGGAAAAAAAAAATTGAATTAGATTTTTGGAAACATAAGATTTCCGTAACCTGGTTGTGTTGGATGGTGGGTTCTAGTAGGTCCCATGAGAGATCATAACTTTTCAAGGAAATGGATTTAATTAGCAAAAGGTCAAAAAACAATAGGAAAAGAAAAATAGCTAGGTGGCTTTTTTGTTTTTACCATGAATCATGAAAACTTAAAAAAGAAAGTAATTTAATATCGACGTTTACCTACGCAATATTAGCGACACCGCAGAGAATAAATACGTTGAATTGCAAAACGGCCAAAACCTTATACAGTAGTATCTTTTTTTTAGATTCAGAATGTGAGAAGGATGAGAGTCCTGGCACACTAGCAGGGGCGGACCGGGGGTGCACTCCCACCAATTTTCTTCTTAGTTATAATACATTTTTAATTTTTTTTTGTAAAATTTCTGAAGAGTAGCCCCCACAAACTAGGTAAAATTCATAATTCTGCATCTGCCACACACTAGAATGGAAATGTGTTGTATCTTGGTCCCAAAATATTTGTCCGGCTCCAGAAACAAAGCCTTGAAAATAATACTACAAATTTTGAAGATTTTTTTTTTTTAAATTTACTGTATTAGATATGAGATTCCGTTGCATCAAAAAAAAAAAATATTACGACATCAATGAGTTGTAGTTTACAAAAAAAAAATTAAATATTTTTTTCTTGGCAATACAGAAAAATGAGGTGTAATTCCCATTAAGGAGAGTCGCCCGTTTTAATTACCTGTAGGTCTAGGTGGGTAGGTCATTTTACGGTTTTGTCCTTGATTTGTACGCTAGTTAAATACGTGCACCATTCTCTCTCTTATCTTTAACTTAGAACAACAGCACCGCACACACCCTTCTCCGACGTCGCCAACCTCCAGCGACCACCACCCTACCTGGCTGACCACTAGTTTCCAGCGAAAAAAGATACAGAGAAAACTGAGCAAAACATGTCCCAATTTGAGACAGTACAAAGAAAACCGAGAAAAACATATCGTAATCAACAGATCGTCAACCAAGAAATGCGAGAATGATCGACTTCACACCCCGTATACTAACACTCTTCATAACCAATCGCGAAATTTCAGAAGATCGAAAAAAATCGCAAAAATCGCACACTGCGAATTTTTTAAAATACACTTTTAATGATTCCTTCAACATAAGTTTGAAAATTCGCAATGATATAATTTTCAATTTGTATATGTATATCTTGTTCGGAGAAATTCGCAGTGACAATCTGCGAAATTTGGAGAAATTCGCACCAAAAAATTCGCAGAGAATAGAGAAAAATAGCCGGTGATCAATTTGAAATTGAAACCGACCGATGCGCCTTCGGATTTGAACACTGCGAATTTGTATTTATGATTTTGCGAATTTCTATTCGTGGTACATGCTTCTTCTTCTTCTTCGTCTTCGGTAGCGGCGGCTGAACTTGGAACCACCCAACCTCAGGTGCCCTTTGAAACTGAATCAAGAAACCACTTGAGAAAAACAGACTGATAGGTATTACTCGGTTTTCTCTATATTTTGCAATTCGAGAGGGAGAAGAAACACACTTTGGAGAGAGAGAGAGAGAGAGAGAGAGAGTGGGGAGACAATTAGACGAATAAATGCTTTTAAGAAACACAGTTTCCAGTGATGGGTCTTCTTTTCTAGTCAATGGGTCTTTTTTTCCATTGATAGTTGTATTGATAGGTCTTCATTATTAATTGATGGAGTGCAGATTCAGCAGGATGAATGCTTTTACGAATCCCAACGAAGGCAATTAGACGAATGGGAAAGTGACATGTGTCCAGGCATGACAATACAACTAGCGGTTTGGGTGAAGTCTGTGGGGCTGGGTTTTGATGTTACGAGTGGTGGTGAGTGGCCGGGGTAATTTTGGCAGAAACTCCCGTACTTACCTTGGAGGAAAGTTTTATAACTGGGTTGGACCCGGAGGGAAGTGATTCCATTATTTTTAAGTCTTTGTTTTATAAACCAGACAAACATTTTGGGACGAAAGAAATATCAGTTTCACTCGTCAAATTTTGATTTTGGGGAGATTTTCAATCCTTTCAACAAAAAATAAAAATATAGAAAGTTTCCGTCTGAAAACAAAAACCACAAACATCAGCAAAAACTACAAACATCTCTGTGATACATGACCTTGTTCGTTTTGGATTTCAAGACTAATTTTCTTCATTGTTCTCTAATCATGACTCATATTTCTCCCTAACCATTACTCTTATTTTTAAGATTATCTTATTTCTCTTTCTATCTCTCTCCAAACATTACCACCTATTAATATATATTACCATCATTTATCCCTCCAATCATTACCCAAAAACTAAACCAAAAAACCAAACCAAACAAGATCATTGTGTATATTTTTTGAGATTAAACTAAGCCTAGCTTCCCATTCAAATGCGATATGAATTCTGTTTCGACATTCAGCACGCTACATGTTCACAGTAGTGACACCAGGAGTTTGAAAGCATGGGATCACTTATAAACATCAAATACTTTTACAAACCATAAAAAAAATAAAATAAAATAAAACGTCATAGTAATGGCAACTAAAAATTTTGTTTCAACAAAAATCACATTTAAAACTCAACGTAGCAAGATATATCAACATCTCCTTATCAAAAGAACAAAACAAATGACTAGGATTCAAACCTTTTTTTTTTTTTTTTTTTGGTAAACTAGGATTCAAACAAGCCACAAGAAGCAACTTTTATGAATTTTTTGGAGTTATCCAATGGTGTCACCACCAAATTTAGAGGGTTCGTTTATGAAGTTTTTAATATAATTGAAATTTTTTTCCTGTGGGGTCGGCTGGTTGATCCCTCTCAATACATTGCCGTCGCTAGTGCATGTTCAGGCAGATTTGTTTAAAAATACACGTAGGATTAGAATTTCTCACACTATATCCATGTCAATTTAGATCTTCGCCTCTCGTAACATTTTCATTACCAGTAATCATATCCCTATTCTTGGACTATTGCTTGTATTGACAAAGAAGGAAATTGTAATCCTACGGGACAGTAATTGGAGATGAAGATGTCTATAGTCTATACCATACCATTCAAATAAAATGTTCTAAAAAGCTGTCTTCAACTGTTCAAATAATGCCCACAAAAGGATGCCAATTACAGTGTCTCTAACCAAGTTTTTTAGAAGAGTCTCAATCCAAGAATAAGAGCTATCACCGGATGGCTTCTTTCCGGCAAGGTCTCGGAACCGCAAGTTGCCCTGGTCTGATATTAGGGCATATATCACTCCGTTAAGGTGGCCCTTTCCGATGACCCCCACAACTCTCTTACCATTTTTCACCGCTTTGCTCCTCTTCAACGACCATGCAAGATACTGGAAGGGGAAAAAAGAGAGTAAAAGAAGCACAATCCTATAACCAATTCTATGTCATGAGAATTAAAATAGGGAAAAAATCGTTAGTTAACCGATTACATTTGCTACAGCTAATATATCCAGAGATAAAATACATTAACTTTCTATGACAAAGGTGATAAGCACCTATTAGTCCTGCTAATTTATGAAATAAAAAGAATCTAATCAAGAAGTGAAAGTTTTTTATTAGGATTAGGTTATCTTTATTGATTAGGATTGAAATGATAATTATGGAACGAAGAGAGGCTTACTGTGTCACGCTCATGTATAAGAGGCCGTAGAAGTGATGGGTACGAAGAACTTAGCTGATTGTACAACTGCAAAGAGCTCTCATCTGTGCTCGATTCCTGCAACAACACACAAACAAAGAGATTCAAGAACATATCACTTTGCTAGCTACAAGTAGCGGATATGAAGTAAAAAAGTTTGAGAAAGAACAAAGTTTCCAATAAGTCTAGACTATGAAAAAAAAAAAAAAAATCAAGCGAAAAACCTTCAAACTGTTCCCGGACATATCAGCTGATGATGTTATTCCACGGAGAACGGAGAGGACTAGGTTTAGTTTCTCGTTCCATTTAAGAGAATTCCAAGCCCTTTCAAGCTGCAAAAACATTCCAAGAACTTAGTAAACCATCCATTGTAAGCGTAATATTACCAAAGTAAAAGCAGAACAAACGAAACAAGGGTTTTATGGCCCCTCTAAATTTCCAATCCAAGCAGTTGACATTGCCATACAACTTTCATGTGGTAAAGGTGTACATACAGTTATTTCTATAGGCCGATCCCCCAAAACTACTTGTGCTCCAATTTCTTCAGATGCTTTTCGAGCAGCTCGAAACTGAATAGTGATGGAAACACGTAATGTCAGCTGATCACTATATCTGAAAGATTGTTTTTCTCAGAAGTCAAATACCTCATCCCCAAACGGCCGGTTCATGTCCGAAGAGATTTTTTAGGAGAAAACTGCGAAGAGTAAACGTAATACCAGAGCCGTTTGACCCCCTGTCAATTAAAACTAATTACAATCTGTGCTTCAACGGAGCAAGGCCACATGCACAAAAGTTCTGAGACATATAATCTACCTAGGTTTAAGCTACGACCAACCGCCCCAAAAAATCCTGTGCCACTCAAAGAGAACATATTCGACCTCATTTCCTGGCCAAGTTCACCGTCATTGGTCATGTACATAATTCCAGCTCTGAAGATGACATCTGCAGCAATTGAAGTTAAGCCGTGGATTGTATACTTTCATAACAAAATACTTGAAAAAAACACGAATCCTCTTACAGAAACTTTTCTACCAGATGTACTCAGACAGAACCTATCATCACAATTTCTATCAACTAATTTCTTCATTTAGGAGAACAAGATGTCGGCCACTTCCACAGGTTACAAGTTTGAGCAGGATTGGTGTGGTTCGTCCACAGCTGGAACACCAGAACACCAAAACCCAGACAGAGGGAGGCATGAAAGACGTGAGCAACCTTGATCGATTGCACATAGAATTTCTTACGAATGCGGGGAGAGAGAAAAAAAAAAACCTTAATTATGCAACTTAGCCAGTACTGATCAAACCTTGCTGGTGCACTTGCGAGTTATCACTTCCACACGAACATTATTTTTTGTGAAGCAAAAGTGTGGGAAGGGAACCCAGAATTTATATGAAAGAAAAAGGTTTGATAGCACCCAAATTCAACCTCCTCGGTAAATGCATGCCCATCAGTATTTGTACAAGTGTTTGGTCAATCCTATCAAATCAAATCTGACAAGATGTGCTAAACCAAAGCCAATCTTCCACAGAAATTAACTTGGATATGCATTAATCAGATCATATTCCAAGCCTTAAATATTCTCAACTCAAATACAACTATAGAAGTTTTGCAACATCCAAGATGATTAGCACAGTACTTGCTGGAATATTCTGGAGGTCCTAGCCTGTTTGAGCACCAAGCAGTGGCAATGTGTCTCCTTAGTTGCAAGATCCTTCTAAAATGGGTGCGCTCCCTAGACGGGAGCTCGCTCCCATCCAGACGGGAACCCACTCCTGAATAGGACCGGAGCTTCCAAGATGATTAGCACAAGACTTGCTGGAATATTCTGGAGGTCTCAGCCTGTTTGAACACTGAGCAGTTGGCAATGTGTCTCATCTAGCTGCAGGATCCTTCTAAAATAAGCTCATAGAAAGAAGTAACAGAACAACTTAGCCACCAACTGGGTACAACTTTGCCTATGATGCCAATGTTATGCAGGGTGGAGCTGATAGTACCATACAGCATAAACCAAGCCTTATTCCCTGCGGTGTAGTAAACTAACTGCAGCTACTGTAAACTTGGCGCACATTGAATGAAAAGCATAAAGCTACTGTTGTGGGATTTTGTGTGTGTGTGTGTGTGTGTGTTTTCTTTCTTACACAACTATCCCCTAAATTTTGTGTTTACATTCCATTAATCCGAAACACCAATTTTCTCAACAAAAATAAAAGAAGAGGGTAAAGTAAAGACACCTAGACTACCAACTACCAAGTAATATGTGATAATCAAGAATGATGTCAAAAAGCGATATGGTCCGGGACGACGAAGGGGTGCAAGCGGGGGCCCGGGTCCCTGCACACCAACCAGTTGTCCCATCATTGGTACTATATTTTAATTTTTGTTTGTACAAATTATAAAGGATGGTCCCCTCAAAATTGTTATACCCATGTTTGATTCGGATATTTAATTTAATTCGGATATTTTTTTGTTAATTTACGAATCCATGCAATTCGGTCCCTGCATAATAATAAATCCTGCGGCTGACACTGGATGGTGACCACATCTACTGACCATATTTTCAACATTGTCAAGAAACATAACAGTCGGGGCTCATTCTACCAATACATTAAAACAATTCACATGGTATTTAAGTAATGTTCAGCAAATGTGGTCAGTAATATTGTATTGCTCTGTCAAATAGACCAAAAATTGCTCCAATTCAACAAAACTGACCAAAAACAAAGTCACGAAACCAGACTTGCCTGCTTCTGCAAAGCTCCACAACAACATTATCGGGGTTAACAGCACGCACCACGCGCTCAACGTCCACGGCCGATTCGCGAGAGATATGGGTCGTCCCAATCAACCAAATCGCATCTGGCTCCACGAACTCGGCCCGCCAATCCGGCACCGGACCGAACTGACTCTTCTGGACCAGAACCAGGCTTCCGTTGTCGGCCAAATCGAGCAGTTCGGGGTGGGCTTGGGCTATTGCGGCCCGTGAGCCGGATAGGATGGTGGATTTTCGGTAGTCGAAGTCTGGTGGGGGAGTGTTGAGTGAAACCCTAGAGGGTTTGGAGGGCCTGAGACAGGGGAGAGTGCGTTTGGTTGGGTAGTGGTGGAGGTTGAGGTTTGTGGTGGAGGTGAAGAATTGGGAGGAAAGGGTATCCATGGATGAGAGAGAGAGAGAGAGAGACTGAGACTGTTTCGTTCATAGGAAGATGAAAAGCCGCACTTTCCAAAGGAAAACTTTTCGTTAGTAAAATTCATTTTAGCTCTAAAGTGTGGTCACTAGGTAAAATAGAGAGGCAAAAATCATTTTCCTTTTCATAATACCTAAAAGGTGCAAAGGAGCCAAGCCGAGCCGAGCCGAGCTTTATAATGTTCGAGCTTAGCTCGTTAAGTAAACGAGCCGAAAAATTGAGCTCGGCTCGATCATAAACGAGTCGACCCCTTATCGAGTCGAGCCAGGGTAATTTACTTAACGAGCCTCCTTAAACGAACTGAGCATATGCAATCGAGTCGAGCTTTTGCGAGCCGAGTCGAGCTTTAGCGACCTCGTTAACTAAACGAGCTTAAAAATCGAGCTCGAGCTCGGCTCATTTACTAATCGAACCGAGCCGAGCCTTAACGAGCTGAGGCACGAGCTGCTTGCAAGCAGCTCGGTTCGTTTGCAGCCCACCATAGCAGCCTATGTAATTTTTTACACTTCTCTAGATTAGTTTTTTTTTTTTTAATTTATTTCTACACCATCTACTGCTATGATATATATATATAGAGTCCCGATCTAATCCAGGATTCCCGGATCCGAGACTCCACCTTCCCGATATTTTTTCGAAAATCTGAGCCGTCCAATGTGTTCAAAAGGTGTTTTCAATGGTCCATGCGGGAAATCTTCAAAAAAAAATACCGGAAAGGGCTTGATCCGAGCAGTTTTTCGCAAAATTGTAAATATACAGTTTTTGCGAAAAACTGCTTGGATCAAGCCCTTTTCGGTATTTTTTTTTTGAAGATTTCCCGCGTGGACACTTGAAAACACCTTTTGAACACATTGGACGGCTCGGATTTCCCAAAAACAATTTTTAAAAGCATCAAAACACCAAAAAACCTCCCATCCGGGATCCTTGATTGGATAATTGCCGTATATATATATATATATATATATTGTAACGACCCGCCCATGCCTTGCACAATATTGCCCGTTTTGGCCGCCCAAGCTCCTTGGACTTCCCAGAAGGTCACCCACGCTTAACTGTGAAGTACCAACAAGCTTTGACGCCCGCACGGCTCTTATATCATAGACCTCCGTTGCATCCAGGTGGGTCATGGGCTGTCACATTCTCCCCACCTTAGGATGCAACGTCCTCGTTGCATATTGGCCCAGCGACCTTCCCCCGGGAGGTATAGCACTTTGTTCCCACTCCGGGATTCAAGAGGTGGATCCTGCAGATTCTAGAGGTGGCTCTTACCCCGTAGTCCGGGGTTGTGCTCTGATACCAACTGTAACGACCCGCCCATGCCTTACACAATATTGTCCGCTTTGGCCGCTCAAGCTCCTTGGACTTCCCAGAAGGCCACCCATCCCTGGATTGCTCCAGGGTGAGCACGCTTAACTGTGAAGTACCAACAAACTTTGACGCCCGCATGGCTTTAAAAAACCTTGTACAAGTTAGGGCATGATCTATTCTCTTATATCATAGACCTCCGTTGCATCCAGGTGGGTCATGGGCTATCACATATATATACGCCACGGATCCTATCAAGGATCCCGGATTGAGGGTTTTTCGGTGTTTTGATGCTTTTAAAAATTGTTTTTAGGAAATCCGAAGTTTTGCGAAAAACTGCTTAGATCAAGCCCTTCCTGGTATTTTGTTTGGAAGATTTCCCGCGCGGACCCTTGAAAACACCTTTTGAACACATTGGACGGCTTGGATTTTCAAAAAAAATATCGGGAAGGTGGAGTCCCGGATCCGGGACTCCCGGACTAGATAGTTACTCTATATATATAGGCCAATCTTCTAGTCCAAACCCTCCCGAAAATAAGAAAAAATGATTTTTTTTTGTGTTGCAAATTATTTTTGGAAAATTCAAGCCGTCCAATGTGTTCAGAAGGTGTTTTCAAGGGTACACGCGGGAAATCTTCAAAAAAAAAAAAAACCGGGAAGGGCTTGATCCAAGCAGTTTTCGCAAAAACTGTAAATATAAAGTTTTTGCGAAAACTGCTTGGATCAAGCCCTTCCCGGTATTTTTTTTTTGAAGATTTCCCGCATGGACCCTTGAAAACACCTTCTGAACACATTGGACGGCTCGGATTTTCCAAAAATAATTTGCAAAACAAAAAAAATACGATTTTTCTTATTTCCGGGAGTCCCGGATTAGAAAATTTTCGATATATATATATATATATAATAATGGAGCTCATTTTTTTAATCTTAAACAGAAATCCAAGGGTCTAGAAGTATTTTTCCCCAAATGAATGGTTGGGATTGATTTTAATTTAGAGATTAAGGGGTCAGATTGATTTTTTTCTCAAACTACGGCTCGGATTGTTTCCCTTCCACACTTTTTCCCCGCCCAACAGCACCCACGAGGGCCACGACAACCAGTCACCACCGCAACTCCTGTGAGACGGTAACTGCTCCCTCTCTCTCTCCCTCAAGTCTGCAACGTCTACTCCTCCTCACCCTCTGCCTCTTCCTATCGAGTATTATACGGCAACCATCAGATACCTTCTTGCTACCACAATCATTGTCTCACGGACCTTTGAAATCGTCAGCAACAACCATTACCAGTGAAACCCAACTTGGATGCGTTTATCACTTTATTGGAAACCCCTCTTGGTACCCTCCCGGTAAGAAAATTTTCTGAAACTAAAAAGAACTTTCAAAGTTCTGATTTCAGTTCTCGAAAACTTATATGTTCTGTTTCTGATTACAGATTTCGAAGTCCCTACTGAGGGTTTCGGGCTAAATCCGGGTTGGCCTCAACCCGTTTGTCGCAGTCCCAGCGCCTTCCATGTCGGACACCGCCCACCGTTTCTTTTCAATTAATGAGGGTTTGTAGTATTTTTTCGTGAATAACTCGCTCCAGCTTGCGCACACTTTGACAAGGGTGTGGGTAACGACCGGGCAACCCAAAGTTGAAGACTATTTCGAAACTTTTGAATTCGAAAACGCATAAATGCAATCGAAAAGGTACATGTCTCTCGCACACAACCTGTTTGATGTACGGCCTCAACGAAGTTTGTGTTGTTCTGGGTATATAAGCTGTATATCACAACTCAACTGGGTTCTCATATTTGTTCTGTAAGTGATTTATTTTTCCTCTCTCTAAGCCAATAGTGCTCTCAGCAGGAGTTGAGTGGCTGCAAACCTAGAAAGCAATGGTGTAAACACAGGGCATATGACTTAAAAACTAAAAAACTTACATGTCAAGCCTATTTTCGTGTAACTTTTAGGCTAAAGTTCATCGTGTTTTTTCAATTTTTGGAGTTGGACACAAATGTAGAATCCATCCTTTTAAGACTGTAAATGACTTTGTTGGCTTCAGATATGAAGTACACAAAAGTTATAGAAATGATACTTTAGGAACTCATATAGAGCACTGCAGGAAGCGTAATGACTATAATCCTCTTCTTGATGGCTGAAGCATTGTGTTTAATTTTTTCAAAGTTGAACTTGAAGTATAATTTGTTTAGTTTATATTGCTTCGGCACATCATCTTAGCAAATACTCTTCCAAGATGTGGGGAATCATGTTGTGTCGATTGGAGGAATTGAACAACTTCAATCCATTAGCTTATTTTGGTCAGATAGTTTTCATCGTTAATGGGGCGGTTTGAATTGTATGGGTTCCCATGTATTTTTTGGATTAAAAGATGACGATAGGTTGAATTTTATTGATTCTAAAATGCCTATTGTTTATGATTTTCTGGTAATTCACTCACATTACCTTTGGACAATGACCACTTTGTTTATAGTTTATTTTATTTTCCTTCACGTTGAGTCATAGTCGATATAGTTGTTGGATCAATCGAGGTGGTCGACATTAACTACACGTAATTGGTTCTAACTGTGACCAATTATGCAGATGCGTGCTGGGAAATTTGTTCATACCTTGCTAAGGACATTGAATGCCAAATTCTGAGCCGTGACTTCAGGCACGGGCTTGCGCTAGTATATTGATATAGGAAGATGTTCTATTAAGGACTCCCTCATGGATCTCCTCCATGAGGACCACCCCTTTTCTGATTTTTCGGACCAAATTTCAACCATCCGAACCGCTCAATGTGTTTAAAACATGTTTTCCATGGCCAACGCGAGGAATCACAAAAAAAAAATACCCGAAAGGGCTTCATCCGAGCAGTTTTTCATAATAACCGTACATATATAGTTTATCGGAAAAAACTCGAATGAAGCCCTTCCAGATATTTTTTTTGGACAAATCCTCGCGTTGACCCTTAAAAACACGTTTTAAACACATTGAGCTGTTCGGATCGTTGAGATTTGACCCCGATCCATGAGGTCCGCAAATTGGGAGTTTGAGGGAGTCCTTAGTAGAACGGGATTGTATATATATATATATATCGCAAGCTTCTAGTCCGGACTCTGGACCTCCACATTTCCTATTTTTTTTATGATCCGAACTGTCCAATGTGTTTAAAACATGTTTTTAAAGGTGATAGGCGCGTGGGAAGCTTGCTTACGAGCGCCTAAGTAGGGTGGTTTAGCATGTTAGACGTGCGTTTTGAGCCTTATTTTCCGATTAATATGTGCACGTGGTGTTTTTGTGTCTCGAGTATAATTTGCAGGTATTCTAAGGGCATGAGTCCAATTTCGTGTTATTGGAAGTTCATGCACGTAGATCAAGAGTTAGAAGCGAGTGGATTGTGCATGGGAGTGGTCGAAAACCGTCGGGAGCGCTACCCCAATTCCTTGGAGCGCTCAAATTGGGCACAAAAAGGTGCAAAAAATGAACAGAATGTTCTTGAGCGCTACACCAAAATAGGTGTAGCGCTACCGGTTCATTTGAGGCTACGGTCAACGGGAGGTTCATCGGTCAACGCACGGCGTAAGCAAAGCGGTAGCGCTACTGGCTTTTACATGTAGCGCTACCGAGCGGTTATCAATGGCCACTAAACGCTGCCGTTCGGTCTTTCCGAGTAGGTTATCTCCGGATTTTCGTTGGATTTTCATTAAGGATTAGGAGGTTTGGTATAAATACTTATGTTTTAACCCATATTAGGGTTCCACGACTTTTACTTAGGTTTTGTGTTTTCAAGTCTTCGACTACAGATTCAGAGTTCTTCATTCAGCGTTTCGCATTCAAGTTTAGCTTCAGAATTTCTGCTTGTGTATTGGGTTTTGCGTATTAACAATCAAGTTCAACTTTTCCCTTGCAATTTACGGTATCGTTTTCTATTGTTCTCATATTGAATTGTTCAAGCATGCTTAGATTCAGTTTTAATTCGTTTTCTGCAACTCTGATAATCATGAGTGAGTAGTCGCCTTGAGTGCGGCTGCGGGGCGAAGGCACCTACGACTAGACTAATCAATATTTCACCTCGGGGCCGAATTAATTCAACTTTCAAGCAATTTTGGGAACTAGAAACTTTGCTAACAAACAAACCCAGGCATTACCGGAATTCGAATGCGCACGGAATCTGGTGACAGGCGGTGCACATTTGTTAGGAAGCCTTTCTCGTATTCTAAAATCAGTAAAGGAGTAATCGTGGCCCGAGTGAATATCGGTTAGGCTAGGCGTGGACGCCGGGTTCCCTCAGCTGTGCTCTCTTTATTAATTTGCATTCAACTAAATTAGCTTAGTAATTAGTTAATAAATCTCATAAAATCAAGGGGTGGCTACCTAAGAGCCAGTTCAAACTGCACTTTCACACTTTTGAGTCAAGCACTTCTGTCGTCTCTGTGGTTCGACTCCGGTACTTCCGGAATTATTGTGCTACGCTGGTCGAGAGTCCTACGCTTGGGACGCGTCTTTATTCATCTTATTTTTAGTCACCTGGTCGGTCAAGCATTTTTGGCGCCGTTGCCGGGGACGGCAGCGAGTATTCAGAGGTGTAGAGTCGTAGTTTAGTTTTGTCTTTTAGTTCAGTCATCATAGGTAGAGGTAAGAAGGGTTCTCCTAGGCAGGACCCTCTTTATTTCCGTGACCCTACACGTCGTTTGGTTCGAAGAGAACTGGAGTCGGGTCAGCCTGTGTCTCTTAGTGTTTCATCTTCTAGTTCGGAATTAGACCTAGCTCAGGCAGAGTTTATTCCCATTAGTGATCTTTTTATCGAATTACCTTTTGAGTCAGTTAGTGTGAGCAATCCACTTTACCAATCAGAGTCAGAGTCAGAGGTAGGTGATATGGCTGAGCAGCGAGTCGTGCAACAGCCATCTTTGAGGCAACATCTTTATCCAGAGAGGTCCACTCCAGAAGGACCCATTGTGTTTCCTCGTGAGACACAAGAGGCACGTAATGCTTTCACTGTTAAACCAGGTGTCCTGAACAGCCTCCCTAATTTCTATGGGAGGGAGTGCGATGACCCATACGAACATGTGCAGACATTCGAGGGATTGGTGAGCAACCTTGCGTCCAATACCCAATACGAGAATGCATGTCTCAAGCTGTTTGAGGCAACACTAAAGGATGGCGCACTAATGTGGTTTAGGATGCAGAAGTCTCAATCGCTTTCCACTTGGGCGCAAGTGCGCGACGCTTTCTATAGGAAATACTTCTCTGAGGCTAAGACTACGAGCTTTAGGCGTCAAATCCAAGGCTTTAGACAAGAGAGAGGTGAGTCGTTTCTCAAGGCTTGGGAGCGATTTAAGGAATTGATCCTCAGATTGCCACACCATGGCTTTGAGAGGATTCAATTAGTCGAGTTTTTCCACCTGGGTCTCAACGCTGAGACCGTCCAGCACATAGAGTATTCTTGCAAAGGGGACGATTTCTTGTCCAAAACAGCTGACCAGGGGTGGGATTTCTTAGATGACCTAGCTGATAGGCAGAGGGCCTTGGAACCATCTGATTTTGATCGAGCCGGACCTTCGGGGTCCAATATTGTCCCTGTCACCATTCGTGACCAGTGACTCCAGGCTCCGGTTGAGAAAATGGCTCAGAGGTTAGAAGAATTAGAAGTGAGACAGACTCGTCCAGTCCATGAGGTTAGTGTAGAGGAAGTCTGTGTGTGGTGTGAATGCAAAGGGCACACCGCGACCGCTTGCCCTGGGTTTCTAGCTGCTAAGGGGGCAAGTCAGTTCAATCAGGAAGAAGTTAATGCAGTCAGAACATGGGATCCATATTCTAACTCTTATAATCCAAGATGGAGGGATCACCCTAACTTTGGGTGGTCAGATTCCAGACCTGCAAGTGGAGGTCAAGCTCAACCCCTTGCGCTACCTCCGCCACAACAATTTTCACAGTCCCAGTCATTCAGGCCTCCACAGGGCCAAGTCATCCCATACCACTATCAGCAACAGCCTGGTAGGGGGCAAGTCCATCCACTCGTGGTCCTCCCCCAGGTTATTCGCAGGTGGTTGCACGAGATCATAAGTTAGAGGAGAATGTCAACTCCATGATGCAATCACATATGACATTCCAGACTGAGACAAGGCAGCAAATAGGAGCCCTTACCACTCAGATGTCCCAACTCACTGCGATTATTAGTCAAATGCAGCAGGAGAAGGGCAAGTTTCCAGCCCAGGGTAGTACAGCGGGAGCCCATTACTTGGGAAATTCTTCAGGTCCGAATGTTCAGGGTCAGAATCAGGAGGAGGCCAAGTCGGTCACCATTCTCAGAAATGGGAAGGAGATCGACAAGTCCATCCCGCCAAAGCAGAAACCAGCTCCACCCCCGGAGCCGGTTGATGCACCACGCGCAACTCCTGAGAGTGTTGAGAAGTCACCTGAGGTGGTGGTGCCTGCTGATGCGGCCCCCAAGACTCAAACGCCGCCAGCGATACCATTAGTTCCATTTCCCCAAAGGCTGGCGGTGAAGCATAAGCAGAGCATGAACCATAAGATGCTAGAACTTTTTAAGAGGGTGCAATTCCCTATTACTTTAATGGAGGCAATTGAGTCTTTCCCACAGTGTGCGAAGGTGCTGAAGGACCTTTGCACGACTAAGCGCAAGAGTCAGAACAATGTGGTTCTGACCGAGGTAGTGAGCTCCATTATTGAGACTGAGATTCCTGCCAAGTGCAAGGATCCAGGGTGTCCCACCATTCCCATAGCTATCGCAGGGCAGACTTTTGATAAAGCGTTATTAGATTTAGGAGCGAGTGTGAATTTGCTCCCTTATTCCGCATACTTGAGGCTAGGCCTAGGCGATCTGAGAGCTACTCCTGTCACACTGCAGTTGGCAGACCGGAGTGTTAGGGTACCGAAGGGAGTGGTAGAAGATGTGATGATTCAGGTAGGTGGGTTCCAATTCCCTGCAGATTTTATTGTCCTAGACACCTGCTTAAATCCTGAGGTTTTAGAGAAGACTCCCATCATTTTAGGTCGTCTTTTCTTAGCCACCTCCAATGCTGTCATGAATTGCAAAACTGGCAAGGTCCAGTTATCTGTTGGCGAGGAGAAAATGGAGGTGGATGTCTATAGCCTATAGCGTTAGTACTTTTGATGAGGAGGTAGAAGAGGTGAGTTTGATCGACGCGCTCGTTCAGGAGCACATCGATCCAGTCTTGTATAAGGATCCTCTGGAGATTGCTCTTATCGCCGAGAAGGCGTCATCTCTAGATTCTCCAGAGGTAGGAAGTCTACTAGAACCGTTAAATGTCGAGGATTCAATAAAGGAAGTTTGTGGGGTCTTTTATGACCCAATGTTCGAGCCTCTGGGCAACCCTCTGCCCAAGGTTCTTCCGTCTTTGGTCCAGCCACCTAATCCAGAGTTAAAGCCTCTGTCGGACACGCTCAAGTACGCCTTTTTGAAGGACGATGATACTTATCCGGTTGTGATCTCCTCATCCCTTGAGGAGGATCAAGAGAGGAAGTTGTTGACGGGTAGCTCACGCGTACCATGCTTTTCATTGAGTGTGGACCCGACCCCTAGCCTTAGGGGTACCCATCATTGACTTGGGTTTTCATAGCTTCGCATGCCGCTATTAAAAGAAGGATCGTGTGCCCAGCTCCGGTTAGTAAGGGCGATTGGTATCTGTCCGTGTCTGTTTTTACTTTTTCTTAAAAAAATAAAAATAAAAATTTTCTGATGGTCTTGTATAGCCACCCACTCTTCCATTCAAGTTGGGGGATGGGGAGAAAAGTATAACACGTGAGACTGCGTGAAGGTCTGGTGGGGTTTCTTTCTTTGTTTTCGTTATTTGTTGTGGCCCGGCTTTCACGAACGGGCCGTACTGACATCATTTGCTGCCTAGTAGGTAGTTGGTTCTTCAGTCTTTTGCAGGATGAGCATGCTACCACACCAGCCTTGGTAGTTTGGGCCTCTCCGCCGAAGTGAGTGAGGCATTCAGGAGCCTCGAGCAGGGGTGCCACGAAACGTGGCGGTTGTCAGTCCAATAAAGCTTCGGCGCGGCTCTGTGTGACTAGCTGTGGACCTCTTTCGGTCCGAAGGAGCGGATCCTGGGAGCAGTTCTGATGACGAACAGCGACAATGGTGGCAAATTCCCCATACATCGGCCGGGGTCGTGATGGTTGGCTGCCATCCGTCGGTCCATCTCTTTCCCTTGTTCTTCTCTTTTTATGTTTTGTCGTCATGCTCTGAGGACAGAGCAATTTTCAAGTTGGGGGAAGGGGTGTACTTTATACACGTATTTTGTTTTGAGCGTTGTTAGTGGTGTAGAGGTCATTTTTTACTTTTGGTTAATTTTTGAGTGTGGGGATACGATTGTTATGCTTGATTGTATGAGTTAGATGAGCATGCTAGATTTTTGGTCTTGTTGTTGCCTGTTTAACTTGTTCACATGCATATATCTGGCATCCCTGTTTGAGTATTTTCTGCACCATAAGCAAGTTTGAGTAGGTGTTCCCACTTGTGCACAGTATGTCCCTAAAGCATCCCATGTTTCGTTGTTTTTCACTTTCCGCACTTGCACAAAATAGTAGGTGTTTGTACCACATACCATAGTTGGAATATTTTGCATGCATGTTGTGAGAGTTAGTGATGTGCTTAGGGGATGAAACAAGGCCATTTTTGCGTGATTAAACCACTATATGTGTCCCATTGATCCCATGTTAAACCAGCCCGTATCGTTTATGTGTCAAACTTAGAAAACCGGTGTTTGGTTGGTGTGTCAGTTTGGTGGTCCAACTCTGTGCGCATTTTAAAGGCCTCGAATCAATGGAATAAAGGAGCATCAAAAATTAAAATGTTGCTTTTTGGGTGCCATGTCTTTGGTTTAAAGAAAAAAAAGAATCCCTAAACCTTAATCCATTTCCTTTTCCCCCTAAATCAAATTAACCCATATTCATGATAAGAGAGAGGTGGAAAGACGGTCAACTGATCCTTTGACCCGTTGCTATGAATTTCTACAAGTATACAAAAAAAAAAAAAAAAAAAAGAAGAAAAAAACGCAGTCAAGTTGAGGGGGACCATCCAATTTTTCCCCACTCTCTCTCTCTCTCTCTCTCTCCACCCCACCATTCTCGTGTTCCCTCTTCCTCCTTCACCATTCAACCCTTAACCTCTAAACCTTCCAAACCTAAACTCACCAAAGTTATGGAATCCTAAGAGGCAAACTGAGCTGGAGTTGGGCTATGATTCGAGGATGTGAGCACAAAGGAGTGTTGAGTAGTACGCAGAGTTGGACATGGTCGGGGTGGTGTTAGCATTATGGATTGTTATTTCATGTGTTGTTTAGGTCAAAAACTCTGGTATTTTTATGTGTTTGTTTTATGTCGGTGGTTTGACCGTCTGTGTGGTCGGAGGTTGTGTTGCACTCTATTCGTGACATTTTGTTTAGTATGATGGTTTGTATTAGTATTATGCGATGTTCGTGTTTGTGTTTATCTATGTTGGTGACGGCCAGTCTGGGTAGATTGACCATGAGCTTCTATAGGCCGCCACCCTTTGCATGTTTCCCTTTATCTTGTTAACCGCGGTCGTTATAAGCCTAACGAAGCCCTTAGTTGACCCGATGCACGTCGTTTGACTCTCTTGCATGCATATGTTATATTGAATTATGAATGTGTGGTATCTTGATTCGTGAGCTTTCATTGCATATCTTAGCGTTGTTTTGACTGGCACGTGGTGATTCTGTTTCAATCCACGATTGATCGCCAGGCGCCTCACATGGGATGTAGAGTGATTCGGTGAGTACGAGTGATATTGTGTCACGTGGAAGCATTCTATCTTAAACTTTGTTGAGGAATGGAATTATTCGAATTTTTGTTGGAGCATACATGTGACCGAGTTGTGGGGAATAGAGAGATGATACTCAAATTGTTCATTTGATTTTGTACAGGTTGCATAACCCTCGTATCCCTTATTGAGTCGTTGTGTTTGTTTTTGTTAGTTTTGTTTCGTTCGTTACTAGGGACTAGCAACGCTCAAGTTGGGGGATGTGATAGGCGCGTGGGAAGCTTGCTTACGAGCGCCTAAGTAGGGTGGTTTAGCATGTTAGACGTGCGTTTTGAGCCTTATTTTCCGATTAATATGTGCACGTGGTGTTTTTGTGTCTCGAGTATAATTTGCAGGTATTCTAAGGGCATGAGTCCAATTTCGTGTTATTGGAAGTTCATGCACGTAGATCAAGAGTTAGAAGCGAGTGGATTGTGCATGGGAGTGGTCGAAAACCGTCGGGAGCGCTACCCCAATTCCTTGGAGCGCTCAAATTGGGCACAAAAAGGTGCAAAAAATGAACAAAATGTTCTTGAGCGCTACACCAAAATAGGTGTAGCGCTACCGGTTCATTTGAGGCTACGGTCAACGGGAGGTTCATCGGTCAACGCACGGCGTAAGCAAAGCGGTAGCGCTACTGGCTTTTACATGTAGCGCTACCGAGCGGTTATCAATGGCCACTAAACGCTGCCGTTCGGTCTTTCCGAGTAGGTTATCTCCGGATTTTCGTTGGATTTTCATTAAGGATTAGGAGGTTTGGTATAAATACTTATGTTTTAACCCAGATTAGGGTTCCACGACTTTTACTTAGGTTTTGTGTTTTCAAGTCTTCGACTACAGATTCAGAGTTCTTCATTCAGCGTTTCGCATTCAAGTTTAGCTTCAGAATTTCTGCTTGTGTATTGGGTTTTGCGTATTAACAATCAAGTTCAACTTTTCCCTTGCAATTTACGGTATCGTTTTCTATTGTTCTCATATTGAATTGTTCAAGCATGCTTAGATTCAGTTTTAATTCGTTTTCTGCAACTCTGATAATCATGAGTGAGTAGTCGCCTTGAGTGCGGCTGCGGGGCGAAGGCACCTACGACTAGACTAATCAATATTTCACCTCGGGGCCGAATTAATTCAACTTTCAAGCAATTTTGGGAACTAGAAACTTTGCTAACAAACAAACCCAGGCATTACCGGAATTCGAATGCGCACGGAATCTGGTGACAGGCGGTGCACATTTGTTAGGAAGCCTTTTCTCGTATTCTAAAATCAGTAAAGGAGTAATCGTGGCCCGAGTGAATATCGGTTAGGCTAGGCGTGGACGCCGGGTTCCCTCAGCTGTGCTCTCTTTATTAATTTGCATTCAACTAAATTAGCTTAGTAATTAGTTAATAAATCTCATAAAATCAAGGGGTGGCTACCTAAGAGCCAGTTCAAACTGCACTTTCACACTTTTGAGTCAAGCACTTCTGTCGTCTCTGTGGTTCGACTCCGGTACTTCCGGAATTATTGTGCTACACTGGTCGAGAGTCCTACGCTTGGGACGCGTTTTTATTCGTCTTATTTTTAGTCACCTGGTCGGTCAAGCAAAAGGTCCCTGCGAGAAATCATCAAAAAAAATACCGGGAAGGGCTTGATCCAAACAGTTTTTCACAAAACTGTATATGCACAGTTTTTGTGAAAAACTGCACGGATCAATGTCTTCCCGGTAATTTTTTTTGATGATTTCTCGCAGGGACCCTTAAAAACACGTTTTAAACACATTAGACGGTTCGAATTTTGCAAAAACAATTTTAAAACCTTCAAAACACCAAAAAACCTCCAGTCAGGGAACAAGACCAAATGAAAAGGTTAAAGTACACTCAAGACTTCTTGGCATTTATTCTGATTAACTTTCAACTAATCGGAATTGATTTTTCAAGGAACAGCAGAACTTCAGTGCTTTGAATTGGTATGGTTGTTTTTAGTATTTTAACTCTGTTAACCTATCAGTGCTTAACGCATGGATTTGGTGAAGAGTGGACAATAGTGAACAAGAAGCCACACTTTCACGATGAAAATATCCCTCTTAGAATGGGCAGTGCTATAAAAAAGTTTGTTTTGTCATTTCCAAAATGCTTCTATTCCAGCAATGGATTTTGTAAATCATAGAATATATTACCCTCGGAGATGCCAAGTTTCTTTGGCAACAAAGCCTTGTTTGATGCTTTATTGGATCATGCTCATACAAGTGCTAGCAGGAGCAAATATGGTACACAGTCTCAAGGAGTTCCAAATTCAAAGGGAGTTCCTCTTAAGCAACTACTGGTTGATCAAGGAAAAGTCATGGCTGATCAAGGAACATTCATAGCTGATTACGGTAAATTTTTTGAAAAGATGATGCTCATATTGGCTTTTGGGGATGGCACTTCGGGTGGACAACAAAATTGCGCTTCTACTAGTTAAAATGAAGGCCAAATTTTTTGGACTTAGAGATAGTTTAAAAGCTAGTTTTTGGGTATTACTTTTGATACAATTGTGGTTGGCGATTGCTTTAGAAAAACTTTGGATGCATTGGACATCTAGTTTAGTTTTTGGCTGCATAGTTGGTGGAGTAAGTTTTTTACTTTATTGTTAATGTTAGACCACGTTAAAGAGTTATGGGCTTCCGAAATTTCAGTGAGCCTTAGTTTTTAAAAGTGAACGGGCTAGTCACTGAAGTGAGTTGGGTTATAAATTTTGGGCGTTAGTTTTGTTTAAAAGAATTGGAATTAAATCTCGTTAAAACCAATTTTAGTTGTTAGCCCAAATGTTTCTTAGAAAATCATTATTGATTTTGATGATAACAAACATATTTAGTTAAAAGTGAAATATAATTAATATTATGAGATTTGATGCTCATTGAATTAATTGTGTATTTTGTAGGATTTGGTTGAGGTACACATATAGAGATTCTACACCAAATCACTACTCCAATAGCCAAGTTATACATGAAGAAGGAAAAAGATTAAGGACAAATCTTTTCCTATATTTTGGAAAACAAAGATCATGGAAACTCAAAGTTCATGGAATCACGGAATGGAAACAAATAAATCTCAAACGGCTAGTGTGTAACAAAAGGAATGGTGATTGCTATGCATTTTTTGGAGTGGAATATTGCTATCATTTAATTGCTTCAATCAAGGCAATCTGAAAATCAAGTGATTTGGTTCCAGCGGCAAGTTCAGAAAAGGGGTTGACAGTTCAGAAAAGGGGTTGACTTATGCTTCATAATAAGGCTATACAATTCATTGGGTGCTTTGTTTCCAAAGGTGAAAATATTGGTTCCAACGTTCAGATTTTTAAAGAATAAATAGAAGTTGTCGTTGCAGCAGAAAAGAGTGCAGTAAGTTGGAAAAAGAAAGACTTTCAATTGAGCTTCAAAGTTGGCTATTTGTTGAGAAGAAAAATCAGAGTTTTATATTGTTTTTATCTACACTTTTGAGAGTGTTCAATTTGTGAGATTTCATTGTAAAAGGGAGTGTGACCCCTTGTGAGAGTTTATCTTTTTGTGAGTGATTTTGGAGAGAAAATCACTTGGTTAGGTGTTACTAGCACCGGAGTCAAAACTAGTTGGATAGGTGTGACTAGCACCGGAGTCAAAACTAGTTGGAGCAATTGGGGATAAATTACTCGTTGTAAAGGTTTCTCTAGCACCCGCGAAGCTAGAAAGTGTTACTATTGGAGATAGTGCAGCAAATCCCAAGTTGGACACTTGGGGAGTGGACTAGGCCTTGAAATTGCGGACCGAACCACGATAAATCTCTGTGTTTGATTCTCTCTTCCCTCTCTCCTTATTTTCTGTCATAATTATTATGTGTGCTTGAATTTATTTAATTTTATAATTGGGTGTTGCATTTAGTTTATTTTATTCCGCATTATTTTTTTTTTTTGATCGGTTATTCCACATTATTTTTTATATACACAATTCCCCCCCCCCCCCCCCCCCCCCTCCTGTTGCTATCTGGGCCAACAGTACAAAATTGTTTCATAGCTCGATAAATATTAAAGCTGTTACTATTTTTTTTTTAACGAAAAAACGGAGGGGGGGACGAGACTATATAGTTTGATGATAAATATTTTTTTTCCAATGTAATAACACGAATTTTTTAAGACGTAAGGAGGGCAAGTCCCCCCCACCCGGCTCCATCCCTGATTGCGGGACAACAGTAACTTGAACAATAAAATATGGTAAGAGCATCCCCAACAATGAGAACACAAATTCTCCCTAAAAAGATTGGTGAATAGTGTTTTACCTACCACATCTCTTTCAATACTCCAACAATCCTCTCTATTACTCTCTCTATACCAATTAAATAATATAAACTAATACATATAATATATATACACACACATAAGAAGAGAGAGAAAAAAAAAAAAAAAAAAGGGTTTGGGAGTGAATAATGGCTCCCTAAAAGGGAGGTGATATAGGGAGGCACTATTCACATATGTATTTTGTTAACCCATTTGTAGGCTCTTAGAGCAAGTGCAGCAGATAAGCAAAAATGGCTTTTGAGCCATTTTGGCTTACCAAAGGAGCAAAATACCCACTGCAGCAAATTGGCTAAACCCTTGGCTACTCCTCCCTATGCTACAGTACTTGGGCAAATTTGCCTTACCATTGTTCACCAGCCACACATTTTTTTATTGTTTCTCTCTCTCTCTCCCCTACCAAAAGCAATGAAGGAGACGAACGACAGCGGCGACGGTGATGACGATCGACGACGGTGATGACGATCGACGACGATCGACAGCGATGGAGCTCCGAAAAACCCACCAATCGACGTGGGTTTCTTCGACGGCTAGAAGATCGACGACGATGGAGCTCCCAATCACTCGCGACGGCGACGGTGATGACAATAGCAACGGCGGAGGAGGTAGCGACGGCGACCGCAGAGGAGGCAAGCGGAGGAGGCGATCTGTGCATATACATATATATATATATATATATATATATACTGTGTGTATATATATTTTAAAAAGGAAAAATTATTATTTTAATGAGAGATAAAGTAAAATGGGTAGTGTTGTTGGAGTGTTGAAAGTGACAGACTAGCTATATGCACTGTGCATCAGGTTTTTTGGCAAAAAATTTAGCCTAGCTGCTGAGCTCAAATTTGATGTTTGGCTTGGTAAAATAGAGATAGGAGGAGATTTAGGGAGGTTGTTGTGGTTGCTCTAATTGTAACAAAATTAACAGTTGACCAGGGAGGGAGTAAGTCATATCACTCTGTTAGACAAAAATTTATAATCTCACATAACATAATCTCACTTATATGCAAATAAATCACATAAGCTTTTATTATATAGGTTAGACCCATTCTTAATTACGTCTTTTATGAAAAAGAAAACATTTTGATTCCGAATACAAAACTTTTTAGCATAAAGAGCGAAATGGAAAAATAATTTTTTATTTGTTTTTGTGGCTGAATCTGATTATTTTTTTCTAGATTGCCTACGTACCCATAATTTGGGATCAAGCCAAACGTAGTTCGAGTGCAACTTTGACGGAGAAGACCATGATTGGGATTAAAGCCCTTTTCATCTTCTTTTTTTTATGCCATTGTTATGAACAGCAATAACATTTTAAAAGATCAAATTATTCAATAATCTGGTTATGTTATATGAGCTATCAAATTTCGTGAACAGCAATAAGCTGGTGCTCATTCTGTTTACAGAAAATTGAATTTGAAATTTGGTCATTCTACATGACTTCAATGGGTCACATTTTTTGAACTTCAATTAGCTTTATGATTTGATATCAATAAACTGATATCAGCAGCCATTAGAGAACAAATTTCAAAATCACAAGAGCGCCATTATATGGCTTCAAAAAGTCCGTTCATTATATGTCCACAAGGGGCGTAGTAATGAACGGATTCTTTTGACCATAAAAGGGGAATCTTTTAAGGCCCCAAGGGCGTCATTAACCCGTTCGCTATATGGCCACATGGGGCGTAACGAACAAGTTACTTTAGACCATAAATCACATTCTTCATTATTTGGTTACAAAGGGCGTAATGGAAGAGTTCTTTTAATGTACACCGTTCATATTATGGCCACATGAGGCGTAATGAGCGGGTATTTCTTCAAATCAACATTTCGTTCATTATATGGCCACAAGGGGCGTAATGAGCAAAATATCTTCTTATGTTTTAAAGCACAAAACATAGTTCATCATATGTCCATAAGAGGAGTAATGAACAAGTATATGGTGGATTAAACAAACAATATTCAGGCTTCATCCCTTCAATTTGCGGGTTTTTCTTCAAGTCACTATGCTCCGTTCATTATATGGCCACAAGGGGCGTAATGAACGAAATCTCTTCTTTTGTTTTAAACCACAAAACACTGTTCATCATATGTCCATAAGAGGAGTAATGAACAAATATTTTGTAGGCTAAACAAATGATAATCAGACTATATTCTTCCGATTCGCCGGGAGTCTCTGAGTTATAAAATATTGCTCATTATATGGCTGCAAGGGGCGTAACGAAACAATATTTAGGAGGTCAAACGGATCACCAGACGATTCACTTTTAACCCTGCAAATTGTTAGACTAAACCCGCGAACAAAAGACATAATTAAATCTGACTTGTAACTATTACCATTTGAAAAGCTCCTAAAAGATATAGACAAGATAAGTTTGAGAACTTATCTACATAATTTGAAATAGATAGGACTTTGTCAACAGAGAATTCCTAGTGAAGAAAACCATTTTGATTGGTTATTTTCAAATAGAATTTCGTTTCAGAACATTTCAAAATGAGTGACTTTCAGAAGAAAAAATCAGTTTTATAACTTTTTGAGAGAAGTCAAAACTGAGTTTTGAAAAGTTACATGGAAAACCACCGAAAACATCCAGCATTTTTATAAAGAAGAAAGGAGAAAAAGGAAGGGAAGTGAGAAAACTATCTATTAAACTTCAAAGTCTGAAGGTAAACACACGTAATTTTTTCTCTCTTCCTTTACTGTTGAATTTTTCTCTAACTTTCTCTCTTCAATGTTCTCTGCTCCTCTCTCTCTCTCTTTTTCTTTCCCCCGAAACTGTGTCGAAGATCTGACTTTATAGGCAGAGAACCGGCCATGTTTTCCATCACCCCACGTTGGAAAGTGGGTAGTTTTCTTCTCAACTGATCTGAACTTTATCCACGTTGAGAAATAGGGCAGTTTTCTTTGTAATCTCTTACAACGGCGATACATACACTCTCTGGGAGCTACTCCCAGCCATACCCTCTCTCACATGGGGTGTGGTCTCCACATCTGGGCCCCACACCCCATGCGAGAGAGGGTGTGGCTCCCAGGGAGTGTATGTATCATTTTCCAATGAATAATGATAGTGACACAAACTTTGTGTCACAACCAACCACAACCCCACTCACATGGGGTATGGGACCCTACGTGGCCCTCACGTAGGGTCCATGTGGGACCACACCCCGTGTGAGTGGGGTTGTGGTTGATTGTGGCACAAAGTTTGTGTCACAATCATTTTTGTTTTCCAATCTCTTAACACTTTGGAAAGTGCAAAACAACGTGGGTAATTCTTGAGTCTTGCACCTGTTATCTTTGATTTTTTCGTGGGAGATGTACATAGGATACATTAACACATATCGTGGATATGCTGATCCTTACTTTATCTTATGCTAGTCCCATTTTTCTTGACAAGCTCCTCAAAATTAAAGCCGTGCAAATCATTTTAGGAAGAAGGGTTAATTTCACTAACCTCCCCTGAGGTTTGCATAAATGCCACTGCCCTCCCCTCTGGTTTCTGAAATTCCACTGCGCTCCCTTGCTTTAAAACTAAATGTCAGATACCCCCCTTTTCCGTCAATTCCGTTACAAAACCGTTAAGTCCATCTTTTTATCCCCATTTTACCCCTCCCTCTTACCCTCACAACTATAAATATAATATCCCACTCAAAAAACGTTAATTTTTTTTTCTTTTAATTGTACACCATTTTTTTTATTTCCAGATTTTTCATGAATGACTTAATTTTCACTTTGGAAATAAAAAAAAACGTCCTTATAAAGTTTTTATAAAAAAAAACTGTGAAAAAAAGTTGCAAATTATCTAAGTTAAAGCCAAAAAAAATGGTGTACAATTAAAAGAAAAAAAAATTAACGTTTTTTGAGTGGGGTATTATATTTATAGTTGTGAGGGTAAGAGGGAGGGGTAAAATGGGGATAAAAAGATGGACTTAACGGTTTTGTAACGGAATTGACGGAAAAGGGGG